>CM050212.1:16948785-16956285 GCA_027475355.1 Coilia nasus | reverse complement strand
ATGAGGACACACTCCATTATGGAGAAAGCAACACCAAAGTTTTATGCTGTTCGAAACCCCGGCACTCAGAAATGCCAATTGATTCGCGGTCGGGATTTACCACAATGCAGTGGGCCAAGCGAACCCACCGATTGAAACAATTAAAGCACAATTCACATAAAGCAGGCCCAGGCCGAGGAGTCTCACCGCTGTTGGTCCTGTAGAGCTAACAAATTACTGCATCTGACACATTTCTAAGGCGTTAACACGCACGAGCTAGGGAAAAAAAGCTTAATGTTGTAATCATGTCTTTGTAGCACAGACGACCAGCAAGAAAAATAGAAAAAAATCAATACAGCGTTTGCTGTGACATATTTTGCCGATATCTGGTAAATGTCTAAATTGCATCATATTATTGGCTTCTAAAGAACGTTATTACTTAATACATTCCAAACGGACAATCAAGCAATAGACTATGTGTCAACATTCAGAGGAAAACCAAATTTGGAGGCAAGTGTATTTCAACATCGTTTTCACGGAGGACGCGGTAATGGAATTTGGGGAGGGAGAGGTGGAGGGAGGGAGGGAGGGGGTAGGCGGTGGTGACGATGGATACCACTGCATCTTAAATGCCTTCTTGCCCCAGGAGGGCTGTGTCCAATGAAACCTGGCTCTCAATAACCCGTCCTCCCCAGAAGACAGAACACTGTGTATTCTCCCCACCACCATTGCCACCACTACGAAATATAGCAAAACATGAAACACACACAAATGGACACACACACACACACACACACACACACACACACACACACACACACACACACACACACACACACATGCACACCCACACGCACACGCACACGCACACGCACACACAAACACACGTGCACATCTGATGTACAGAGTATAGAAAATGACAAAATTAAAGAGCCACTTCACATATACGGCAGTGGATAGGATTATGGGCCTTAGCTGACAGCCAGTAAATTGGATTTTAGTCAAAGCAGAGGAGGGGGGATGTGAACACAAATTGGAGGGACACAACATTGACAACATGCCCAGGGAAAAGAGAGCGAGAAAAAGTGAGAGAGAGATGGAGGGAGTGAAAAAGAGTGTGGGAAAAGGAGAAGAGAGAGAGAGAGAGAGAGAGAAAAAAAAGAGAGAGACGTGTGTGTGTGTGTGTGTGCATTTCTCCAGATAGACTTAACTGTTCTCAAGACAAGTACTCATTTGTAGATTTTTTACAGGAACATAAATACTTGCGAGGCTGTTTCAGCAGGCAAAAGTGTTACCTCTCCTCCCTTCCAGCAAAGGTCCTGCTAATACATGGCAAAAGAACAAACCTCAATTTAGCTGCAGGTTGTTCCTGTCTATAGGCTTAATGTTGATATCTTGTCTGAGTGCCACTACCTCTCTCTCTCTCTCTCTACCTCTCTCTCTCTCTCTCTCCCTCTTTCTTTTTTGATCTCTTGTCTTTGCGACACAGCAACCATCTCAATCTGCTGTAGCCCCCCCACCTCCTACATAAACACACACATTCTCACAAACACGCACACACACACATGCACACACACACACATGCATGCACACAAGCAGACATGCACACACACACACACACACACACACACACACACACACACACACACACACGCACGCACACACACACCGCCCACGCTTTCTGAGTAACAGCCCAGTCTAGTTGATGAAAAGGGCAAAAAAAATCTCTTCTACTCAGTACTCATCATCAAAAAACTGTGTTAGATTAATATGACTCACAAATTACTTGAAAGCCCTCCAATATGTTCCTCAGACAGCACTAATGAAGACTGAGCATGGTCCAGGGGGTGAGTGATGGGCAGCTGTGATGGGTCTTATTGACTAACAACGCCCCCTGTTGGAAGAACGTCAGAATGCGCACCGACCCTCCACCCTCCAATCTCCCCAGAGCAGCTGAAGCCTGAGGCTGCCCTGAGAGTACTAAGGTTGCCAGCTGAAAATAAATGAAGTATTTTAAAGTCAAATAAGCCTTATCTGAGAAATGCTACCATCGAAAAAAGGAATGGTATTTTTCGAGCCTGCCATCTCAGTCTGTCGGGGTTTTTTTTTTTCTCTTTTCAAATGACTCAAAATTCAATTTGATGCAATTTACTTTGACAGGCGAGGTGCACACGGCGGCAGAATACATCCCTGGACACATACCAACGAGGCATCATCCCCCATTAGATGTGAAAAATATTGCTCCCAAATAACCCAATTACTCCCACCGCTAAAGTGCTACTGAGGCGCATTGCTCATGATTAGGCCCAACATGTGCATTTAAATTATTAAATATCCCGCTTTCACGTCAATGACACACCTTCCCCCAGTCTGCTTATTGGTGACAGTGACTGTCCAGGTTCGAGTACAAAGCAATATCAGCCAGCCAGCTCCATCTCTGCCCCGAGCCCCGCAGAGAAAAGCCCAGGAGAAATTATATTAAAACACGATGCTTCAGCCCTACGCGCGATTACATTTATCCCTCAAGCACAGACAATTCCCGCCAAGCTCAGCCTGTTTCTGTCAAGACCGTTGTCTGCAGGCTTCCCCCAGCGGAGCGCCCGGCCGGCTGCAGTTTCAGGCCATTTGCGGGTCCAGGACCTCAATAACCAGGGTCCTCGCTTTCCCTCTTTCTCTCTCTCTCTCTCTCTCTCTCTCTCTTACTCTCTCTCTCTTTCATTCTTATTCTGTCTCCCTCTTTCCCTCTCTCAATCTCCCTCCTCCTCCTCCACCTCCTCCTCTTTCTCCTTCTCCTTGTCTGTGCGTCCGACGTGGTGCGGTGCGGTGCGGTGCGGTGCGGTGCGGTGCGGTGCGGTGCCAGTGCCGGACTGGCTGTAAGGGTCACAAGTGACAGTGGCGAGAGTGGGCGAGCCTCAGAGCGGTGCTACAGAGATAATTGCCATGTGATAAAGAGGTGATTGCCTGCTGGCACCAGGGGAGAATAATGCCATCAGGTTGCAATAAAAAAGCAGATGCCTGACACTAAATGGATGCTGTGGCACAGGCGACTTCTTCCGGCCTTCCTCTCTCTTTCTCTCTCTTTTTTCCTCACTCTCTCTCTCCCTCTCTATTTTGTTGTTTCCATATACAGTATGAATACTTTTTTTATCTTCTGAAGGACAAAATGATATGGCAATAGAAACTTGGTTCAAAAGCCATTTAGTCTTATTGTTTTTAATATGAACCACATTTTATTCAGTGTACCAATTGAAGAGTTATAAATATATTTACAAAAATCTAATTGGCTGATAGTTAGATGAAAGCAGAATATGCTGAAGAATGATTACATGGAATGATTTTGAATGTTATTACCAGCATAAAGCTAGACTGTGTTTTTTTTTCTTTTCAAAAGCAAATTGATATTGTTCACTTCAGTCCAACATAATTACATGCTTGAGCCTTCAACGTGCTGTGTTTAATTCGCAAAAAGCAGAACTGAATGTCACGTTGTTATCCATGACAATCTGGGGAGCTGCCTTGAAAGACTGCATTATCTGTGTGGCGCAAAGCAAGAAATTGGACTGTGGAAGTTATCAACCTTGTCCTGTTATCTGACCATACCACCCCCCACACACACATACACACACACACACAGACACATCCAGCCCCCCAGCCCCAACCACACACACACACACATATTCAGCCCCCCAGCCCCAACCCCCCGACGGGGAGTTGACAAGCTGGCAGCATGCTGAGCTCCAGCCGGCTTTAAGTCTCGGGGTCCTATTAAAAGGAGAGTGAGGGGGCCACCAAAGTGCCTGATTAGCGTGGCATGCTGTGAGCCATAATAAGGGCCCCGAGGAGAGCCGTGCATAGCCGCTCCACTCCTAATCTCAACGGGCACATGAAGGGCCACCTGGCTACTTTAGACCTGACATGCACCATCACCTCATATTTAATGGCTGCATTTGTTTGTTTGTTTATTTGTTTTGTTCTTTTGTTCCCTTGTGTTATTAACAGAAGCTCTTTTGTTTGGTCCCCATTGGAATCTTTTTTTTTATTTTTTGTATTACCTAAAAGCTCAATTTATCTTGTTCGGAGCAAAATGGATGATCCCCATTTGTCACGTTGATAAAATTATGCAAATGACAAAAGGAGTTAATAGATAGCAGTGGCAGGGCACAGCGCTAATGGATGAGGTGCCAGCATCCGGCCGTTCTGTGGCGGGACAGTCGCTTTCAGGCTACCTGACAGGGCATTGAGGTAAAATAATTGGCTTTTCCTGCCCAGGGACTCCATGCAAATAGGAGGTATGAGGAGAACGAGCAAGAGCGAGAGCGCGAGTGTAAGCCAGGTGCCTGCTGGTGTCATCATGAGAGTTTTACCGCCAGGCACAGGCGAAGCTTCGGGTCGCACTCGCTAAGTGAGAGAGGGAGAGAGAGAAAGAGTTGCATCTCTGTGCCATCAGTACAGGACTCTAGAGGGAAGAGAGATGGGGATAGAGTGAAAAAGCGAGAGAGAGAGAGAGAAAGGGAGAGAGAGAGCTGTTGAGAGGGAAGGATTAAAAGAAATGTTGCACCAAAACATATTCTATAAAATGCAAGGTTGGGAAAAAAGTATTTAAATAATTGTTCATATTTGTATAAAAAGTATTTTGTGTGTATATATATCTAGGGCTCCAAGTGATGCTCTCCACCAGACCTTAAACCTTAAAAAAAAATTACATTTTGATCTCATTGCTGTTGTCATGCTGCACTCATAAAATGTATGGCAGTGGGCATCCATTGTGCATAAATTATGGAGAGTGAAGCACTGACAGTGCTGTTTATCCAGTCAAATGTAGGCAAAACAAAACAAACAATGGAAGCATGTTGTTAGAGAGGCTATGTGATTGCATTTGCCTGTCAAAAATTATGATGATTTTGTATATGATTATGTGAGCACCAGTGGACACGCGACGTGTGTCCGGGTGTGTGTGTGGTTGTGAGTAATCAGTAGAGTCTCTCTCCAGAGAGCAAGTAGAGGTCTGTCTGTCTCTTTGAATCAAGCTGAGTTCTCCATTCACTCCACTGCAATCAGCTCCTCATATCGGTACGATTGGTGTTGCCCCAGGGTACCTTTGCCATTGAAAAAAAACCTTTCTTCTCCATAGACTGATTCAGTTATATCACATGATGTTAACAAAACAGTAGGATTAAATGCTTCTCTTTGTTTTTGCATCGGTATGTAGAAGCTGTCTGTCACACATGCATGACTAAGAAAACTAAACCCCTAAAATTGGAAATTTAAAAGGAACATGCCCTTGCGAAGGGTGACATGTCAAAGAATAACAGTTGTATTTGATGCTCGAATACAACACTGTGACAAAATCCATACTTCACTCTACATTTTTTTTTTATCTAACCTGTGCAGTTCCAACATGTCACCTTGTACGGGTTCCACACCTGAGCCCCCCTGGCGCCGAAACTTGTACATCACAGACGACTCCCCTGCGCGCTGTCAAACCTGGGCCGTTACAGTGAGCTACAGTAGTCAGCACACAGGCCTGTTTTGTAAGCACTGCATCAATGGCAGGAAGCAGGAGAGAGTCCAGCTCACAGTTCACAGCCTGATAAGAACAGAGGAACGGGCCAAGGTATTCTGCCCAGTTATTCATCAGTGTGTCCTTTATTAATGGACTTACATCATAGGTCACTGTTGAGCACACACAAGTTGGCAGTCAAGCGCACGCAGCAGTACAATAGCGAAAGAACAGAGCGACATTGAAAGCGAGGCTGGAGACGGGCCGTGCGCATTTAATACAGTTCAATCAGGGCCCCGCCGTGATTGCAGCGATGTGCACTTGTCATCCGAACGAGAGCGACAGACAGCTATTGAAACATTTCGAGGGATAATGACAGCCTTTTGACAGAGCAGATGGACATTTTCACTAAATGTGGGATGACAGATTTCTCTGCTTTTTTTCCCTTCACTCTTCCACTTTCTCCTCTTCAACTGCGACGCGCATCACCCATCCATCAAATGCATAGCCTCTTTCACTAACTTTTTTTTCCCTCTTTTCTCCTTTCTGTTTTCCTCCTCTTTCTCACTCTCTCACTCACTTGCTCTAAATCCTGTTCTCCGTCTTTGTCTGTCTGTCTTGCTCCCTTTGTGGTTATTCTCTCTTTCCTGTGCTCCCTATCTCACACTGTCTTTCTCTTTGCTCTTTTTCTTTTTTCTCTTCTCTCTCCATCTTTCTCTCTATCACTCCTCTCCCGCTGTCTTTCTCTATCCCTGTCTACAGCAGCTCATGCAGCAGCAGGCGGCCATTATGGCGGCCAGCCACGGGGGCTACCTGACACCCAGCGTGGCCTTCCCCGCCACACAGATCCACCAGATGGGGGCGCTCAACATCAACGGCCTCCCGCCCACCCCCATGACCCCAGTGTCCGGTGAGTTTCATCAGATGCCAGGTGGGCTGAGCTCCACGCCTCGCTGTCTTTGGGCCATGGGCTGAGTAATTAACCTGTAATCTGACTGACTTTCTAGACGGCTTGTTGGCTTGCCACGGTTGCAAAGGGTTGCAAGAGAGCGTGTTTCACTATATCTGAGGGCTGTTTCATTAATAGTGGGCACTGGAATTTGAATGGATAGACACAAGAGACTGTGGGATGTGAGAGAAAAAAAAATAGGTTTGATCTGCCAATAAAGTTGCTCGCTTGCTTTCGGTTTTTGAGTTTTTCAGGCTCACAGATCAGCTCTCAGTTTGATGGAAGAGTCAAAAAGTGTTTGTGTTATGTCTGAAATTTAGTTATATCATACAGCTTTGCACACATTTGGAAGCTAATATGCTGAATACCAAAGTGTGGGCCATTAATTATTGATAAAAATGTGTTGTCAAAGGCTATTCAAAGTTTGATGATGCCGCAAATCAAACTTTTCCACACGTCAAAGAAGTTCGGAGGCTGAATTAAAGCCCCCTGCCTAAGAAGTCTCATAGGTGTGATAGTCTAATTTACAGACATGTTGACCTTGAGCTTTGAAATGAGAAACGCATGCAATCCACTCTGTTTTCCATTACAAACATTCCTTCAGTATCCCAGGCAGACACATTAAAGAGAGACGGAGAGTCTTTGAGGTATGCTGTACAACATTTGCTTATGCGGCAATATTTCCTTCACTCTTTTTTCTCTCTCCTTCTTTCTTTCTCTCTCTGGAAAACAGCAAAAAATGTCTGGATCTTCTGTGGAACATGTCAGATAATGAATAATACAAAATCCAGTCCTCTTCTGTTTTTGATTTTTGGCAAATTTTTGCTGCATTATCAGTTTGGTGTCTGCATTGCAATGAGGAAGAGAACAGGCGCAAATGTTCTGCAGGGACACTGCGCCCTTATTTCCCTTCCAAAAGTGACACTTTCTCAAGAAAAGTGACATTGAACAAAGTTGTTATCAGACATCATCTGTGACTCAGTGTGACAGTGTGACTCACAAACAAGGCTGATACAAAGCAAAAGAACAAAAACGCTCTGTTGTGTAATCTAACAAACAAGACAATGTCATA
>CM050212.1:16896285-16946285 GCA_027475355.1 Coilia nasus | reverse complement strand
GACATCCACTGGCCTCTTACAGTGTTAATGCATCAGTCCACTGGTGTCAGCCTGAGATGTTGAGATGCCCTGCTTAGTATCACATTATAAGGCAACCAAGGTTACTATGATTCATCCTTGTTTGCATATTCAGTTTGAAAAAAAATGCTCCAGACTTCAAAGCAACCATTCAGGCAACACATCACAGATTTTCTAATCTGTATGGAGACAGTAGACCAGATGTTGATAAAAGTACTGCTGTTTTTGCCGTGTGACCATCTGCTTGGGAAAGAGTGTTTGCCATTTTGTGAAGGTACAGTTGGTTATGGTTAGGATTTCAATGGTTGTAGTTGACCTACTTACTATGAGATAAACGTTTAGTTACTGTTTAAACTTAAATGATTTATTGACTGCATTATCCATATCCACATGGTTAACCATTAGGAATGGAAACCTTTCAATGAAGCTTCACTTTGTAACCGTCTCTTGTAGCTGTGCCCCAGAGCATAGTATGTTTATTGTAAGATACTGTACACATACTTTACAAGCTATGTGATACTTCTAACTTTCCTCATTGGCATACATTAACACTAAATCTAAAATAAGGTGGCTATAACTATGTGATGAGGTAGAATGTACACAAAATATGTTTTTTGTTCACCTCAGACTATATTTCTTTTTCTTGTGTTTTAATTTAGCTTGAACTTAAAAAATGAATCGCAGATATAAAGCCCTCACACAGACCGGTCCGGTGCTCGGTGTTGATATAAATTTACATTTAGCTCAGTAAACACAGACCGTGCCCCCGCTGAGGTGAGCCATTCTTCAGAAATCCCACGCTACAAACGGGCTGTAATTATACTTGGCCATAGCATGGAATCAGGTGGGCCTTAATGGAGCTGCTCTGGGGCCTGGTGCTGGGACAGGGGAGGAATAGAGGAGGTGGTGGGTGTGTTTCATAGCCCTTAAGGCTCCTTACTGGCATCTTTATTTGCCCCAGCTGGAAACCAGGAAAGCTTTATCACTGAAAGACACACACATACCCCTCACACACACACACAGAAACACACATTTCAAAGGCAAGTTTCCTATAGCAAAGGCTCTTGTATTATTTTAATAATTAGTTTAATAAAAATTCTCAGTTTTTCATTGTTACTATTACTACTGTTATTATTATTATTATTAGTAGTAGTAGTAGTAGTAGTAGTAGTAGTACTAGTAGTAGTAGTAGCAGCAGTAGTAGCAGCAGCAGTAGTAGCAGCAGCAGTAGTAGTAGTAGTAGTGCATTTAAAACTGTGGATGCTGGTCTCTTTGTTCAGAGGAAGACAGACATCGTAGATGTAGTGATCAATACAATTTTTCACAGCCTTTCTGCTCATTGGTGTTCCTTTTAAGAAAAATAAATGAAAAAGGAAATAAACCCATTTCATGGCCAGCATGTCATATCCACATGTCATTAGCATGTCTCCACACCACACTGAGCACGCTCAATAATAGTTTCAATCCGACTCTCTCACACACGGTCGCGGTCTCTCCCAGGTTCTCTGTGGTAGTTTCCACCTCATCCCAGTTTCTAAGCTCCAGTGTGCATCTTGCTATCTCAGCTCTATCACATTACACTGGCCTGAGCCCCGGCCACAGTATTGCTTCCTCCTTGATGCCCTGGGCCCTCCCAGCATCGAGCTCCATCATTTTCCCGGCAGCACAATCTCACAGCCGGTGACTTTTATAATCTCCTTCCCGGGGCTCCTTATCAGCGCAGCGGCCCCCTCCGCCCACTGACCCTGCAGTGGCTGGCCAGGCTCTGAGCTTAGCAAAATGAATTTGCCTGATGATGGAGAGGCCACATTACCACTCATGTACAGGGTGGCTCTGCTCTGCTGTGTGTGTGTGTTTGGGTGTGTGTGTGTGTGTGTGTGTGTGTGTGTGTGTGTGTGTGTGTGTCTATGTCTGTGTGTCTATATTTGTGTGTGTGTGTGTGTGTCTGTGTCTGTCTATGTGTGTGTCTGTGTGTCTGTGTGTGTGTCTGTGTGTGTCTATGTCTATGTGTCTATATCTGTGTGGGTGTGTGTGTGTATGTGTTTGTGTGTGTGTGTGTGTGTGTGTCTGTGTGTGTGTGTGTCTATGTGTGTTTGTCTGTGTGTGTGTGTGCGTGTGTGAGTGTGTGTGTGTGTGGTCCAGTAGACATGCTGTCTGAGCCACAGTGAATAGCTGAGCCGGAGAGCAGCCTCTTGAGTCTGGCGGAGCAGTTGGTGGTGGGGGCGGGGAGAGGGGGGAGGGCAGAGGAGATGGTGGGTGGGGGGAATTGTAGCTGCAGCCTATTCATCATAGGTCCACAGGAAACAAACAATCGCGAGGAGCTTAAGGACGTGGAAATAGTGCAAAAAGACGCAAGAGTTCCCGCCAGGCTTCTGCCTATTCCCCTGGTCACAGCAGTGGGCTGTGTGGCTGTCAGAGAACTACACGCTACAGGCATAGCCTTCTCAGTGGGGAAGCCTGGCCTACCACACATGTGCACTGTGTATAGGGCACCCCCCCCCCCCTCCTCCTTGGAGTACCCTACCCCGAGTCAATCTGCATACTTTAGAGCGCAGGGTTCGCTTGTGCACTTATTCACTCGACTGTGCACACACTGTGTGTGTGAGTGAGTATGTGTGGGAGTGTGTGGGAGTGTGTGTGTGTATACGTGCGTGTGTGTATGTGTGTGTGTTCGTGTGTGCACATGTGTGTATGTGTGTGTGTTCGTGTGTGCACATGTGTGTATGTGTGTGTGTGTGCAACGCGTATGTTAGTGTGTGTATGTGTGTGTGTGTGTGTGTGTGTGTATGTGTGTGTCTGCTGAGTGTGTGTGCACTCCTGAGAGGAGAGTTTCTGTATAGGGTCTGAACTACGGGAGCAGATTGCGAGTACAGCATGCCTGAGGGTTTCCGTGACAACCAGCTTTTCCTGTCCAATCACATGGCGGGCCCGCAGATTGAAAGGTGATCCTGAGGGATCCATTTTTTAAGCCTGCAGTGAGGCACGTCCACGGAACCAAGCTCCTCCGAAAAGCCGCCTGGCATCACAGATATTCACACGCAGCCCGAAGGCACTCGCTCGCCAGCCCGCGTCCCAGTATTGATTTTGCACTTTCATAAAATAGATTACATTCGGAGACAACAACGGGGAAAAAAAAGAGAAATGACTAGGGGGAGAAAAAAGACATTCAGTGTTGGTGTATTCTCATCACGAGCATTTTCACTCTAAATAATGAACATGTATCATCTATCCACAGTGTCTGTTTCTCGCTCTCCTCTTGCACCAGCCCAGTAGATGAACAGAGGTTGCACAGAGGTTTCATCATACGAGTGTTTAAAATCAGTGGGGTGTCACATCGACATGACAGCCAGGGCCATCATTCACGGCAGCCATTTTTTTCTCTCCATCTCTGTCTCTGTTTCGCTCTCCTTCTCTCCGTCTCTCCGGCAGGATGTCAGAAGTACCAGCGTGTGACAGACTCCCATCATCAGAGGGGAAAGGAGTGGGTTGGTGGGCGGGGGGGCTGATGGGAGTGGTGGTGGTGCGGTGGTGGTGGTGGGATGGGGGCGGCGATATGGTTTGAGCAGATGGCTAAGTGCCTGACTGACTCTTGTGGTCTTGCGATTTGCCTTTGTCGCTGCGTACTGTAGCTCCACTTCAGAATGAAGGGGAAGTCACTTACTAGACTCATACCATTCATACCATGTCTTGCTGCTTGAACAACCCACTTACCTGTATTTCTAGTGTGAACAAACATTGAGTTTCTTTGTAAATACTTCAAAGTTTTTGAGCAGACAACTATGTGGAGTTCTCTTTGTTATGGTTTTCCCTTGACAAGCTTCAGCAGCGATGTTAGAAAGCCTTTACCGTCTTAACACTCCAGATTTGCCCTTGAAATATGTCTTACACCACCCCTCTCTTATTTTCTTTGTCTCGCTCTTTCTCTTTCATTCTCTGTCTCCTGGCATCCCTCTCCTCGCTCTAGGCCTCAGCTCACCGCCCGCCAACATCACCACGTCGGCCATGCCGAGCATAGTCACGCCGATCGTCAACGGTTTCACGGGCATCCCACACCAGCCCAACGGGCACCCGGCTGTAGAGGCCGTCTACACCAACGGCCTCCCGACATACTCCACCCAGAGCCCCACCGCTGCTGACACCCTCCAGCAGGCCTTCACGGGTGTACAGCAATACACAGGTGAGCATCCCAGCAGACAGGTACACATCTCAGTGCAAAGGTGAACATTGCAGTAAACAAGTATATGCTGTCATAGACAAGTTAGCTCCGCAATACAAAGGAACACACTGAAATACACAGGTGGACACAGCAGTACACAAGTACAGACTTCAGTACAAACATGGCAGTAAATAGGTACACACTGTAATACTCAGGTAAATATAACAACACAGAGGTACACTCTTCAAACAACGGGTAAACATAGCAATGTAAAGATATACACGGCAGTATCTAGGAAAACTTCCAAATACACAAGTAAATATCGCAATATAAATATACACACTGCTGCAAAGTATAGGTGAACAGAACAATACACAGGTAAACATTGTAATGTACAGGTAAGCATAGCAATACACAAGTGAACAAAGCAATACACAGATGAACACGGCAATATGCAGGTAAACATTGCAATATATAGACAAACACTGCAATATACTTTGCAATACATATGTAAGCAGTGAACTCTTATTCCCGTGTGTTCCCTTTGTTTATCCATGGGGCATGTGCCTTACCTGCTCACAAGATGGAGGTAAAGTGTTGTGCCATTTTTCTTTTAACATTTTATGTTATCGCTGATTGCCTGATTTCTCTAGTGGTGAACTCAGAGATTCAAGCATTTGTTGAGTGATACAAGCAGCACCGCAATATAGCAAACTCTAATTCCCACTTGTTTCCTTTTGTTTATTTATTGGGATGGAGGTAACATGCTGCAGTTAATTTGAAGTCGGAGAGTGCCGAGTGTTTGTGGAGTGCATGTGGGTCCATGTGTGTCCACTGTGTTTGTCCGTAGCGATCTACCCTGCCACCACACTGACTCCTATTGGGCAGACCCTGCCACAGCCTCCCCAGGTCATCCAGCAGCAACAGCAGCGAGAAGGTGAGGGTGAGAGACTCCTTTTTTTTCTACCCCCCCTCAACCCCCACCTCCACTCCCACCTCCAACTGCAACTCCAGCTCCTCTACCCACCCCCATATCTGACGGCCGCATTCACGTCGGGGCCCCAGCTACATTCATCACCGGGGCGAATAGGTCTTCGGGGCCGTATTTCAAACGGGTGGCATATCGCATTCACAACAGCTATTGATTGTGGTAATGTGGACCTGAGACTAAAGTGGGTTTGATGTCCACTCATCCTGACAGCGAGGAGTCACTTCTCACCCCTCGAAGAGAGATGGTGGGGGAAGGAGGCATAACTCGCTATAAATAGCCACAATGCAATATAGCAGAGTGTGTAGACCATAAGCACTTATTGGTGTGTCAACACAAGATAAGCATTCTGAGGCTGACGGTTGTTGTTTTTTCTTTGCCTCTCTGTTTGTTTGTTATTTTGTTTGTTTGTTTGTCTTTTTTGTCTGTTTGCTGATGCTCTGCAGGACCCGAGGGCTGTAATCTCTTCATCTACCACCTGCCTCAGGAGTTTGGGGATAATGAGCTCATGCAGATGTTCCTGCCCTTTGGGACCGTCATCTCCTCCAAGGTCTTCATGGACAGAGCCACCAACCAGAGCAAATGCTTTGGTGAGTCCCGCCGGCTGCCCCATGAGAAATGCTTGGAGATTTAAGGGCCGGTTCATGCAAGGCCTGCTGAATATGCAATATTTTTGACACCAGTGCCGGGTCGATACGCTTTCATATGTAGCCATGAAGTCAAATATTCAAGTAAATAAATACATTAAAAAATCTGGCTCATGTCCAACGCAAATAAATGTCTATATATTTCGAGCTCGGCAATGATTTTTACTCTCTCACATGTGTGCTCTCTCCCTCTTTCGCTCTCTCTACCCCAAAAGTTCAAGAGCAGTGGGTGGGAATTTTATGGATTTCCGCAAAGCCCCAGTAGCTATTTCACGGTGAAGGGTGACCTAAAAACTTCAGCCGGCTGTATAACTATATCAGTGTACAGATCACCGCTCCTTAACCTCTGCTAACATCAATATCAGGAAAGAACTGGGTCTGACTCGCGTTGTCTCCCGCATCTATCTATTCCCTCTTGGCCTCCCAGTGGAGCGTGTGGTGCCACCTCCTCCAAAAAGCCAGTTCTGCCCTTTACAGAAAAGCAATGCTAGGCAGGCAGGGAGTGCGAGAGCACGGGCAAAGGACCATTATGGATCAACATTTGTTTTCGCTTCAGGGAGCAGCACCTTCCTGGACAAAAATTGATTGTATCCAGGTCTCGGGAGGGTTGACTGTGGGGGTTGGGTGGTGGTGGTGGTGGGGGGTGGGGGGTGGGGGGGACTTAATAACGTATAAATTCATGAGAGAGGACTCATTTGTGGTATTGACTAAAGCACAATGCGTTTACAGCGTAATGTTACATCTGGGGGATGCATACTCCATGGGGTAATTAATCTGCAGGGGGGGGGGTTTAACAGCGGTGGGGCCGATTGTGCCTGGAGAAAAACTGACACGGATAGCTCCCTCTACCACCACCCCCATAACCCCCCCCCCCCCCCCCCTTTTTCTCAGAGCTGCCTTACATCCATATTATTTCCTATCATCAGTGCTAGCCCACCCACCACCACCCCGTACCTGGCTTGCATGTGTCACCTAGGCCTTCTATCCTAATGGCCCAGCAGCTGAGCCGCTGCTCTCCCAGGTAGCTCCCAAGGCCCCGTGGAGGCTCCCGCTGTTTTTCATGCTCCATCAGCCTCCCTTAATCACACTCCAGACGTCAGAAAGTGCAACCAGCACAGCCGCACTCCAGCACAGTTTCTGGTCACCAGCTCCCCAGTCCTTGCCAGTCATAGGAAACTGGGTGGTCTGCATGAGATGGAGGGGTTTTTTTGTGTCTGGATAACCTGGACATGTGGCTCTACCTTCCTACAACCAATTTATATCTTTTCACACATCATTGTTACAGTAAATTATCCCCACTCTTCCCTAATAAGTAATGCAATGATATTGTCCCAGTCTCATTATAAAGTTTGGCAGTCTTCGACATGGCTGTGCAGCACAGAGTGGGATACAGAAAAAAAAAAAAAACTCACCATACGAGACCTGCAGAGAAATACTGTCTCCCAAAGTTGAGCCTCTTCCACAGTGCATGAGTGAGCAGATTCATCGCACAGATTTTCTGTTCTTCTTTGTGCCCTTGTCTTCCCTGGTGCCTCTGACTCACTGCTCTCTGTCTGTTTTCTTTTTTTTTTTCTTCTTTTTTCTTTTTTTTTTTCTCTCCTTTGAACCCCCACAGGTTTTGTGAGCTTCGACAACCCAGCGAGTGCGCAAGCAGCCATCCAGGCCATGAATGGCTTTCAGATCGGGATGAAGAGGTTGAAAGTTCAGTTAAAAAGGCCGAAGGACGCCAGCCGCCCATACTGACAGTCTCTCCAACAGTTTCCACTTCTGCAAGAGCACAGGTTGGTCCTCTGTAGATTTTGGATTTGCACATCCAATTAAGTCTGAAGCAGCATGTGTACTGCATGTCTCAACAACACTGATGTGTCTCCACAACACTGAGGCTCACTGACTGTAAAGTGTGGGGAATAGACCGTAAAACATCAGATATGTTGGAGTTTTTCTGTCTTACAGTCTGTCAAGCATTACCTACTTTCAGATAATCTTGACATTCCCAATGAATATTTCAATCTTGCTGCCATCTGCTAGCCAGATACAACAACCACTCTGACACGTCTCGATCTTTTTCTGTTTTTCAGGTTTTGAGGAGTGAAATCTCATGAGGAGTTACAACTACTTTTTTTCTTTGAAAACTAAATACAAAAAAACAAGTACAAAAAAAAATGCAAAGGGATTTTGTCAAAAAGACATATCAGCATTTCCTTACGAAGACACATTGCCGAGAAGAGAGGCACTGAAGGAGTTTTGCAGCACGTGGATGGACTAAAGTCCAACAGCATCAGCAGCACAGGGCAAGAAAAAAGACCAAGCGAGATCTGAAAAGATACAAACTCTTGAGCTACAGAATTTCTCTCGTTGAGACTTGAATTGTTAATTAAGCAACAAACAAAAAAAAAGCAGCAAGAACAACAAATAGATTTCTATATACGTATTATATACACATATAATATATAAAGGAAGAGGCGCTTGTGGCTTTTACTCTACAGGACAAATGAGGGTTAAACTTGAAGATCAAGAAAAAAAACAGTGGAAAAAAAGAAGTTCTTCTGTCCCACTGCAGGACGCTCTTTCTTTCTCTCTTTCCCTCTTTCTTGTATTCTTTCACCATCACTCTCGGCAAGCGCAGAACAACATCGTTCTGTGGTCACAGAGGTTTCCATTAGCAACAGTACAACTGAGAATCTCTCACCCTTAAGGGACCAAAGGACCAAACATTTTTATTGTTCAACAGTAATATATAGTATTAATGATACTAATACTACAAACTACTACTAATAATATTACAAGTTACAGTTAAGAAGAAGTACTAGCTTCAGGTTGGAGGAGGAAAAGGAATTGTTTTCTTTTCCTTTTGCATTTATAGCTTCTGGGTTTCAGAATATTTAAACAAAATAGAAAAAAGAAGAAAAAAATATTTTAAAAGCTATGATATTTTAGTGGAGTAGAATAAGTGGGTTAGAGATTGTGGGCATGTTCAGGCCTGTGTTCATACCTCTCTTCACACCCATACAGAATCCTGACTGTGGACCTCATCCGAGTCACGTGACTGTCACTCATCGTCTGTCCTAATTTTGTCCGAACATTCCAAGCGAGAGCAGTGGCCCGTTGCGTTGAAGGGGTCACCCCCTCGGACAAGGTCGCTCTCCTCAACGCTGTTATATATAAAAGCTGACACTGTCGAGCTGTGGCTCATCTTCAATCAGGTTTAGAGCGAAGGCGTCTTTCCTTGGAGCCTTCGGAAGGTGCGGAAGCTTGGAAAGCAATCGCAGCTTACACACACACACACACACACACACACACACACACACGCACACACACAACAAAATCTAACAAAGCTGTTTGTGAACAAAGCAGGGACAAAAGAGCCTTAAGCATTCATTATTCGCACCTCACCATCTGGGACCTAATGCTTTTCACTTACAGTAACGCCATCCCTAAACACTGTCATTCCCAAACAATGGGAGTTATTTAAAGACATGTTTAATCACTTTGTTTTCACGCCAAAGACGCGCGTCACCATGAACACAAAGGCGGCATCATAAAAGCACTGATAATCTGACAATAAAGCACAGTTATAAAAACGCCGCGCGGGCAATGTGTGGCGATGGTGGTGGTTGTGGTGGGTGGGTGGGTGGGTGGGTGTGGGAGGGAGGTGAGGAGGCATAGCTGGTGAGGTCGTCAGGCATCAGTAAAGGAGCGCAACATCCTTAAGGGGTTAATAAAATACACAAATTACCGGAACAGTGGTTATAAAATTGACCTTCATGCATCTCGAAGCCGACAGCGGAGGGGCTGCCCAGGCCCCGGCACTGCGCAAAAAGCCTCCCGCCGCTCCCAGCAGCACCCCGCCTTTCAAGCACATCAACTTTTAATAGGGACCATCAGTTTTAGGGGAACCTGCGAGCAGAGTCACAGCATAATTAGGATAATGCTAATATTGATCAGATAGGAAGCCACTCGGCGGGGCGAGAGATGCACAATCAATTACACATTGGCATTTCCAATTAATTGACTGACTGACGGACACCCCCCACAACCACCTGCACACACACACACTCACGCACACACACGCGCGCACACACACACACAAACACACACACGAGATAAGTAATGCCACCCAGCAGTGCTTGGAGCCTGCTGTTACTTTGCATTAGTTTGGCTGTCTTTAAAATGCCTCAACTCCCAAAAATATGCATTGCAGGTTTTTAGCTCAGTGATAAAGATTAAAGGACAGGCAAGCATATAAAGAATGACAGAAAAAGCAATCAGATTCTTTTTGTCAATGCCACGTATCAGTTACTATGGTAACCCATAGATGAATTATGATAGCACATCGAATGCTGCCGTGATTCCACAGAAACCCATAAAATAAACTGCACAAGATGGACATAGAACACAGACAAATAGCCTACAGACGACCAGCAAAAATAGAGCAGCAAGCCTGATAACACTGGAAAGCATTTTTTTGCAATATTGCTGGGCAATGTGACTCGAAAATATCACCTGAATAACGGTTGCCCTTGCTCAAGAAGCGTATAACAGATACTTGATGCCTCATTTTCTTAGTCTGTCAGCTTTTGAAGGCAGCGCCCAGAATATTACCAGTTCTATCACCTGGACGGATGGCTTGAGATGGGGAATGAAGGGCTACAGATGAAGAAATCAGACCTTCATTTGTACCAGAGTACAGACGGAGACAAACTATCAAGGGACAAAGGACATTGAAAGTGTCCTCATTTACAAAACAGTCCTGCTACATTAAAAATCTGACAGATGCCTCCATTAAGTCAATAGATGCACGGAACTCAGAACGCGCTGTTTGTGTGTGTGTGTGTGTGTGTGTGTGTGTGTGTGTGTGTGTGCGTGTGTGTGTGTGTGTGTGTTTATGTCTGTGTGTATGTCACTGTGTGTGTGTGTGTGTGTGTGTGTGTGTGTGTGCATGTGTGTGCGTGTGTGTGTCACGGGTGAAGTCCACAGGAAGATTCTGATTCAGACCATTTCCCTGCTCTCTATTTTGTTTTTTCGCCCGATGGCCATCACCTCATTCCTCATTCAGGGCAGAGAGAGAGAGAGAGAGAGAGACGGAGGGAGGGAGAGAGGCAGGCCTGCAAAACCCCCCAGCAGGTGCCTAGGTTGCTCATCCACACCACGGGCACATCCCTCACCGAGACCGTGTTTGTCCGTGACATTTCACATTTCGCATTGCACACCATCGCCACTGCCACAGACGTGTCGTGCAGCGCTGCAGATCACCATTCGGATTCACCGCTCTGCAGATGACTGTGTAAATTACAGAGGGGGAAAAATAGACGGAGCCAGTTCCCCAAAGTGACCATGAAATACCACCATTTGGCACCGGCAAACACTAACATACCGCCTTTAGTTTAGATATGGTAGGAATTTATCCAGAAGTTAAAAAATGGCTCCTCTTTGGTCAGAGGAAGCCTATGCAGAGGCAAGTCAGGAGGCAGAAAACATCAATATTTAAGGCTCACTGGATTTATTAGACTTGAATTTTATTTCCCATACGACCTCATTTTTCCACTAGTGTCTCGTCTTGGAAAAAAAGCCTCACATACCCATAGTCAGGCGCACACTTAGATACGCCAACGTGCATGCACATACACGGATGCGCGCACACACACACACACACACACACACACACAAGCCCTTTGGGCGTAAGGGCCCTAATAACAATGTGCACAAAAAGCTCTTTAAGAAATTCTACATGTGAGACTTAAATTATTAAAATCAAATTAAATTTGGCCCTCACATAACAGCGAGGGTAATACAAATTAAAATGACACATACATCTGAAGTTTAATAGCTTTGAAAGTCAAAATAATTTCACCCTGGAAAGAAATAAAGCATCGTGTTGACTGTGTGGATGACATCTGTTTATATCAATTCTCATCATGGCACTGTGCAATAACAAGACAATAGAACCGTTTACAGGTGCTGCCTCAATCATTACAGCAATGCAGTACCTAAATGCAGTCCCTATTCGCGCTTAGTGTCTGACAGGCATTGTGAATATGCTGCTCCATGTTTACCACCCATGTTCATCTCAGCCATTTTGTTTTGCCATTGTTTTTCTCCGTGTCTCTTTTTTTACGATTATTTCAACCCATGATGCCCACTCAATCTTTGAGCATGCTCAGTAAGGGGGTGGGAGTGGGTGGGAAGGGGGGTTAAAAGTATAATGGTACTACTCGTATTAACAATATGATTCTTTAACTATGGTTTGTATGCTAAGGAAAGTAGCTTATTATAGATATGAAATCTGTATATTTAGGGAAAAATTCAGCACAGGGACCTTTTGGATTCAAAGGGTGGGCTTTGATGGGAGGGCATGGGAGGGCATGGGAGGGCGGGGTGGGTTTGCTTTATAAGATCATGGTTAACTTTTGGCTTCTCGGCACAAGGAAAAACAAAACAGTATATATATCGAGAGTATTTGAGTCTGTTGTCAAAACGGAAAGCTTATGTGAGTGAGTTGGGCATTTCAGTGTTAATCCGGGGAGGGAAGATGCTGTTTACATTTCTTTTCTTTTTTTAAGAGGAGAGCGCCATCTGTCTGCAGGGTGGGCTCAGTACAGCATGGTGAACTGAAGTGATGAGCAGTACCTTTTTTATGAAAAAAAAACAAAAGAGATGATGTGTTCTGTAATCGCCTGAGAAACCAAACATTTTTCTCCTGTTGAATATTTCTTAAATACTTGCTGCTTACATTATTTCATATTGATGACAATGATTTAATTCTTTGCCAATAATGTATTTGAAACATTTATTTATTTGTTTATTTATGTATTTATTGATTTATATTCTGTTATGTATGTATTTATTTATATTATGTTATGTATTTATTTATATAATTTATTTGATTGACCTCTATTGCTTTATTCATCTGTTATGTTTGAGAAAAAAATATGTATGCATCAAAAAGAAATGCTTACTGGGCTTTTCTCTTTCTCTCCTTTTTTTCAATTTTACAATAAAAATACAAACTGGATATCCATATCTTCTTTTCAATCATGTCATGCATAAATACACACAGTGTCACATGGCTGCGTAGCGACATTTGAACATTGTAATGTTGAATTCAGACACGCACTCATTTACCAAAACAAGCATCATATGAGAGAGACAACAAGGAAACAGTAGACTAGCTACTGTGAACAGCAACTGTCATGGCTGCCATAAGAGGTTTGGCAGGTTATTACTCAACCGCTCCAAACCTCCAACATTATCAACTTTTACTCCAGTTCATTGTGAATGAATTGTGATAGTCACCATACACCTTAAAAGTCTTCCCTACAACATGGCAGCAGGCCACTGATAGTAACACCATCCTATTGGCGTGAGGTGAATAGCTGAGGGAAGCAGCTGTGTTGAGTTTGTATGGCGAGGGTGTCGAGAAGGGTAGGGGGAGGAGAGGTGTCCAGCATGGTAAGAGAGAGAGAGTAACAGAGGGAGAGAGAGAGAGAGAGAAAGAGAGAGAGGGAGTGATGGAGGGAGGGAGGGAGAACTAAAAAGTAGAACCACTGGCTCATGAAATAAATTGGCCCAATTACAATAAAGTGTGGGTCTTGGTCAGTGTGCAAGCCCGGCAGTTCATCTTTATTACAATCAGTTAATGAAAATCAATCCTCCTCCTGATAAACTCTTATCTGCACGGCCTCAGCGCGCCCCGTGTGCTGGATGATAATAAATTAGGGTAATATTGCCTTTGATGAGGGAGTGAATTGCAAATTATTGTAACTTTCCAAGATTTATGATGCAGATGCCTAATATCCGCTCAAGGTTTTTTTTCTCCCTCTTTTTTTCCCTTGGGCCTGGGGGTGTGGGGCAGCCATTTGTAAAAAAAGTTTAGTGACATTGTCACATTAACAAATATATACACTGGCCCAGCAGGCAGCATCCTCGGCAGCCCCTCTTTCTCCTCCTGCAGTATTTCAGGAGAAAGTGTCCTGATACCATTTAGGCTGATAATACCATGCGATTAGCGTAGTCAATCCACAAGGGGATGTCACCTAATTGGGGGCAAGTAGCCATTAATTTTTCAGTGAGTATATGATGTTTAAATATAGTGCTCGGTGACGGCAGACTTCAGAACCAGAATCTGCTGGGAGCTGGAGCGCTGCTCTGATTATGCATCAGGTATCTCCTTTTAAACAAACAGTTGCATAACACAATTTTGTCTCAACTACTCCTGGAGGACACAAACGTCCCTGCACATTTTAGTCAGTCAGTCTAAAAGCTGGTTCTTATTGTGGGCAACATCAGGTGGTTTGACAGACATGTACAAACACTCATTTGGATGCAGCCGTGAGGTGACTTGATGCAGTGAGTACAAGCAAGTTCATTTACTGTTTCATGAAAGTGTAACATCAGCAACATTTAAACACAGATCTGCCATTTGCTCACATGTGCATGTAAAACATGTGCCAGGTCAGGAGAGTTAGAGCAGGCTATGAGGAAAGTTATAAGCAAGACTATAGTAAATAGTTTACAATAAGACCATAGTAAATAGTTGTGTGGAGAGAGAGAGAGAGAGAGAGAGAGAGAGAGAGAGAGAGAGAGAGAGAGAGAGAGAGAGAGAGAGAGAGAGAGAGAGAGTGTGTGTGTGTGTGTGTGTGTGTGTGTGTGTGTGTGTGTGTGTGTGTGTGTGTGTGTGTGTGTGTGTGTGTGTGTGTGTGTGTGTGAATGCTGCTACTGAGAAGCTGTGTGGAGTGGGTACATACAGTATATTCAGCAACAATGAAGAGTATTCAGAGACAGCATTTGATGTCTGGGCACAACAGCTTAAGGAGGATATATTATCTGTCCACTTGTCAAAACTCCACAGTAAGTACATTAATTAATGAATCAGTGAATGAATCTGGTGTTTTTTCCATTATCCAGAGCACATTGTGTGTACACCATATGATGCCTCTACAGCACTGGTGTTCAGCAGCCACAGGGGTGCTGCTATAATGATGCAGCTATTTCTGCACCTCTACACCTGGCACGTGCTGTCTGTCTATTAGAGAGGTGAGAAAATGGGTCATTTGGCTAGAAGCAGGTGTGTTTGGGACCATTTAGTGGCGTTAAAATAATACACCGGCCTGGGTACCATGGTTAGCACCACTCTTTCCCTCTCAAGGACCTGTTACACTGCTGGCTCAAAACAGTGAACATAAAGGGGAGGTCACATGATGCAGCTACCAAAGAATAATAGAATTTATTAGAAAATAGACAGAATAAAGATCAAAAGGTGTGGTGCAAGTCACTAATGAAGTACTAAAAATGTAGTGTAGTCAGTCAAGGAGAAAACCAACGAAACGCCAAACAAAGACCAAAACCGGGAGAAGGAGAGCAACCCCAGAACAGAGCACCGACAGTAGAGAATATCCTCAATACATACCATATCTCTACTCACTGAATGCCCCGCTCTCTCTCTGTATGTAAAAGCTGGACTCAATGCTGGGATTAATTATTATTGCTATTGCTTTGCCATTTTGATTACTGTTTATTATTTTATTATTTGCACTTTGGGTCAATCCTGTTGCGTTACACATGCTATAACTAAACTGACTTGGCTTGATTCTTACTGTTTGTGATGCTGGGGCTTACAGCTAATGGGAGCAGGGCCCTTTGCTCTTATGTCTTACACAAAGGACAGCACTTCACTACATTGCTGTTGTGTTCCCGTCACTGCAATAGGACACCGAGGCCCACGTATCCTTAACAGCCCCCTACAGCACAGTCCACTGAATTTTCAAGCAGTACATTTTTAATGAAAACTGCTGTACAGTCCCTGAGAAACCAGAGGGAACCCAGTTAATCTACATTCAAGCACTGGTCAGGCTGTTACTGGGTACTCTAACTAAGGGACTTCCTATTGCTAACTCAGTGGCTCCCAAATTGTGGGGTGGTTTGAGGTGAATATAATATTAGAAACCAGAAGATCTAACAACATGCCAAATTCAGAATGAAAGTGAATTGTTCAGATGCAGAAAGAACTATATAGAACTATATAGAACTATATTATATAGAACTATACAATGTTTAAGAAACATTAAGCCTTTTTGGTGTCAAAGGCAAGGCCTGCTATGAAATGTTTGGGAACTGTTTGGTAGCTTGATTTAAAATAAATCTACCTCTAGTTACTTCAATATCCAATCTACTAACAATGGACAGTATTTAGCTTTATAAAAACCAATTAACTAATTCTAAGCAACTGTATATTTGTGATGTTTTTTATCCGGCAGTGGGTGGATTGGTGGGATCAAGGACATGTGTGAAGACAGCCATCAATCTAAGTACTAAACATCAAGGAGAGGGCAGCGTCTGCACAGCCGATTTATCTTGCCAAATGCTCTATTAATATTAAATTAATTCCTCCTTGGTGAATATCAATCATTCAAGAGGGCCTCTTAAAATCATTAGCAAAATAATTGTCCTTGTTTATGAGAGGTGGCAAAGTGAGCCTTCTTGCTACACAAGCAGGAAGTGCTGTGGTGCACAAAGGAAAGAGTTGTGGGAACATGCAGTTGCAGTCCTCACTAAACTTTTACTGAAAAAAAAAGTAAATATGTACTATTTACTAGAATCATTTTATTGGGCATGTTGACTTGGCAATGAATGATGTTTTTACATATCTTCCTTCATCTATTTCTAGTTTAGTGGTCAGCCAGTGAAATGCTCCATGATAAATGTATGTGCCAGTGTGCAAATGCCAGGCGGTCCAGATTGGTAATGGCCAGACCAAGTGGTCAGGTTGTGTTTAGTTATATGTTGCTCCTGTACTGCTCCACCAGTCATTGTTAAAAGTGATGAAAATGTCATGGAAGCTATTACTCACGCAGACATCACACTGCCACCTGCTGGACAGACTGATACATTTCATGTCATTCTCATCTCATTTAACGGAGGGCAGTAAAACCCCATGGGTGAATGTCAGCCTCACCAAGGGAGTATTCCATGGGTTAGCAGCGACAAACCTTAGTGGGTTAAAACAGAGTGGTAAATCTCTTAATAGAGGAGCCCTATGGAGTCATTCTGATAGCAAAACAAAGCCTCAGGGCCTTTCTTTTAGGAGGTTTACCACTAGCTCTGGGTTAACATCGCCCGTGTTTGTCACCAAACCACACACTTACATACCCCCTGGGGTGTCAAGTCTGTTAACCACATTTAGCAATAACATCAGAAACAGAAATACAGAATGCAAAGCAAGACGATGTGCCCTATATGCCTGGGGGATACAAGCTAACAAAAAGTGTGACATTTGACTTGGCTAATAAAACAATTTTTAGTGTAAGAGCATTATAATGTGTCTAATAATTTAAATATAATTGCTAGGCCCCCCAAAGTGGTATCATATAGAAGTCCTTTGACTACAGTTTAACAGTGAAATGAATGGGATCTTATGGGATGAATATTCCCCGGTCCATTCCACTTCTGTATTAGGCCACTGGCTGTAGGTTTTCTTGTGGACCTCTAGATCCCATGGAGAGGGAGTGACGCATCTGCCTCCCATAAAAATGTCAAGGTCAGACAGGTTACTATGTGTGGTTGATATGGCAGTAGTCATGTCTGACTCCTGTTAGACCTATATAGGGACCACAAGCTATCAACACGCTTCACACATGCACCTGTGGCACTAATTAGGCACTTTCACGGCTAACTGGCTTCAACTCGGTTCCAGACGCTTGACTGGAGAAGGAAAAAAATCCCACTTGTAACAAATATTTAAGATATTTACAGATTACAGATTTACAGATAGATATTATGGAGAAGATATTGACACACACACACACACAACACAACTTAAGGCATATAGAATGTAATACCCTCTCACAAAGAATTCAACTTTTTTGTATTAGTAAATAAGAAGGGAGTTATTTTCATTATTTAAGACCTAGAGAGTAGTGCCACTATTGTTTGCAGCACCCAAACCTTCTTTTGTATTAGGATCATGGTCAACATTTTATTCAAAAGACATTTTTTCATTGTTTCATTGTTCTAAAGAAAAACAGACATAAATTCAGTGTGCCCAACACTTTTAATATGGAAGGGGTTACAATGTAAAACATTAGTCCACTTATAATACGGATTAAAAAAAAAGTACTAGATCACATCGTATGTAACACACATCACAGTTAAATCATCTATACACAGGCAAATTTACACATTATAAACACATATATACACTTTTTCAATATATTATTATATAAAGAATTTGTTTCTTTACCTTAAAACAATGAAGAAAGCAGAGCAGCTTGAAGAGGGAGTGTTTTCTGTTGTTTTCTTTTTTTAACAGTTGTAAACATGACAGATCTTTCCAAAGTACCAGCATTACCAACGTCAGAACATGTGATTATAGGTAGCATTTTCTAACAGTTGTTGGGATCCCATCAAACATCAAACTATCATACTCACAATGCCAAAGATGCTGTTTCCATGGGGCTCAGAGTGTTTGCCTGCAAGTAAGTGCCTTACAATTATCCACACAACTTACTCATACTAGGGACCAGCTGGTTGGAACGCCAGAATGGAGGAGAAAATAATGATCTGCAGTATTATTTTGCGATGGCTTGTCTCTACCACAGTTGTAATGTGTAGTGAAGGGCAATGTGTAGTGAAGAGTACTGTTTGTGTTTACGTGTTCTGCCATCTGTCCATGTTGGCCTCAGATCAACACACCTTTTAAAGTGTTCTGCATAGCTGCCTTTATAATCCAAGGAACCCATGCAAGTGTTAGTGTTCACAGTCAGGCTAGTGTTTTTGTTTTTATATATATATTTATATTTTTTTATTTTTTGTAAGTGTTTATATATCACACAAGAAGTTGGCAGATGGCAGCAATGAAAAGAGTCCATGTGCTTCATCTTAGCGTTAGTGTTTTCCAGAGCTCTTCTCCTGGGTCAGCAGCTGCTGCAGCAGCTCAGAGAGGAATCCTCGTTAAAGGTCAAACCCCAGCCCAGGGCAGTGTCCGTTCTCCCAAAAGCATTCCATGCTCAAGCTGTCATCTCGTTGTCGTCAGTGTCCTCCTCTTCCTCTTCCTCCTCCTCGCCTAGTCCGTTTTACACAAGCAGCAGAGCCGCTAGCAGAGTCAGGAGCAGAATGGTGTGTGTGGTGGCCTGGGTGCCACGGGCTGAGTTCTGCACCCCAGAGTCCTTGGTGTCCCTGTTGTCGGGCACGTTGCTGGGTGTCCACGGCAGGGTCTGCTTCAGTCTGCTGGGGGGCAGCGCCTTGAGGTCCTCCAGCGCCCCAAAGGCGGCCATGGAGAACTCTGGGTCGCCGGTGGTGAGGAGGTCGAAGACGCACGACTGGAAGTAGACGTCCTCCACCTGCAGCGTCTCGCGGCACTTGGTGGTGGCGCGCTCCACGCTGTAGGCGGGCTGGTGGGGCGGGGGCAGGCCGGGGCGGCCCTGGGGGACGCTGGGGGGCCCCTGGTGGTGCAGTGTGTGCTCCTGGATGAGCTCGTTCCGCGGGCAGCCGCGCAGACACAGCTGCAGGCCCCCGCTCTCCTCGGCCGGTTCCAGGGCGTCCTCCGGCATGCGGATGGCGAAGGTCAGGTAGCGGCCCACGCGCCGCACGATGATGGACGTGCCGATGTGACGCGCCTGCAGCCGGACCTGTCGCCCCCCAGGGCCGCCGCTCTGCTCCGAGATCCACAGGCTGCTCGCCTCGCTCCCCCCTCCCCGGCCACTGCCACGCGTGCCATCCTGGAAGGCTGAGGGCAGGTCCTCCGTGGTGGCCTGGTAAACCTTCTGCTCCGTGCAGCCCTCGTACGCCTTAAAGATAACTGTAATCTGGGGGGAAATAAAATAACAATGTCAGAGATATCAAAGGTACAGTAAAAGTATACCAAAATACACTAAACACATTTAAAGAGTAACAACACACTATTCTGAAGAATTCAAAGACTAAACACTAAACAACAATCAATGCACTGAGCAATGTCTTCGACTTAGCACCACAATCCCACCTGTTTCTCTGTGCTAAGAGTCGAATACATGTCAGAAACAGACAGGAACTCCATTTCAAGTTCATGGAGAACACAGTGTTGCAAAAGAAATGGAATGTCATTACAAGTAGCTCATTTCCAATCTCTTATACATTACCAAACAATCACAGAACACCACAAATATATCACTTCATTTGGTATGGCTCACAGAAATAAATGCTATAAAATCTATTTCAACAAATGTGCTCTTCAGTCAATTGGAGAAAACGCTTCCTCAACCGCATTCAAAATTAGTCTTAAACCTAGACCCAACACACATTATTCGACATAAGCACTTGATCAACAACGGACAGTCCATGCTAGAGGCGACAGAGGCCAGTACAGGTGGACACACTGATAGATGGCCAAGGGTCAGATTAGGCCACTCTAGCAAAATCACACTGTGTAGTCCATCAACCAGAGCAAAGGGCAGATGCATGCATGTTAAGCAGAGTCCCATTCATCAGCCAGTCTCCTACCTTTCCTTTACGTTACACATTACCTTTAACTAAGACATGATCAGTGATTAGGCCCATGTTAACTATGTTCAAAGGACTGTATTTACATACCAAGTACCTTCCTGTTACTGTCACACACAGAGTGACCAAGATGCACTACGCATTTTAATGTGGCACATAAACGGTGACAACATAATGGAACACCACCACAGAAATGGCTGTGTACTATTTACTGTGTGTAAAACAGCAGGGGAGTAGTTCAGTAAAGACGGGCTGAGTATTGCTCATTAGGCCGCAGAGTGACGGAGCTCAGCTCACCTTACTGGTTGCCGTGGCACTGGAGCCCTGCACCACGGGCACGTTGGTCACCTGCACGGACAGGAAGCGGTTGTCGATGAGCGGCCAGGCGCCCTCCACCTTGCACGTCTGGAACTCGTCTCGGAAGGTGCGCAGGTGCGGGTCGCCGAACAGGCCGCAGTGGGCGTACTTCTTGTGGCGCCCGGCGGGGCCCTGGGCCAGCGCGCGGCTCTCGTAGTCGCACAGCTGCGCCGCGGCCGGGCGCGAGGTGCTGGGGGCCTTGGCGGGCGAGGTGGGCCCGTCGCTGGAGCAGTTGTGCTGCGAGAACAGCTCGCGAATGCTCAGCAGCGCCGCGTGGTAGGTGAGGTCGCCGTGGCAGCCGCGGGACGTGCGGCGCGTGCACAGCGAGTAGGCGCGCAGGGCCGTGCAGAAGTCCACGTCGGGCGGCGCCCCACCCTCGTCCTGCAGGCCGCCGGAGGGTGACGTCGAGGCCACATACTCCGAGTTACAGCGCTGGATCCGACACTGCTGGCAATATGCTGAGACAGAAGGAGAAAAAGAGGCAGAGAGAGACAGAGAGAAAGAAAGAGAGAGCGCAGATGTTACACATTTGTCATCACAAAAAGTCTCCCAGAGAATAAAGCGCTCTTTGAACACACAAACAAGTTTCCTTTCATCCATAAGGGCTATGTTTTCTTTTTCTGGATCTATACTCTTGGAGTATAGAACTATATTCCACCTTTCATATAGAACTATGCTCTCTTTTTAAAATGGAGGTTTGACAAACAGGAAATGAGCTTGAGCTTCTGGGGGGTTTGGGGGTGGGGGTAGGGGTAGGGGGTGGCTGGGAGCTACAAATCGGCTGCAGGCACAAATGTTTGCTCCTCAGCTTGCTTTGCTACACTGGCGATCCACTGAGAGTACACATGTACAAACCCTCGATCCGAGGAAATGTTGCCTCCAAACATTGCTGTGCTGAAAGAAGTCAAGACAGTTTCATCGATACCGTGGGCTCTCCCTTCCCTCCAGAGCTGCATGTTTACATGGACACAGTGGGAAAAGTTGGCAGGAGTTCTCTTTTGAATCACCCAGCAATTCTGCTCCCTGAATTTAATTTTCTGAGGCTTTTTTAAACACGTGTCTGCCGTTTTTTTTCCTAACCGCATATAATGACTGCAGCACAAGCAGTGACATCATCTAGTCCTTACCAAGTAAATAACTAAATTCACTAAAATAAACAAAAACAGAGGTAGATATTTTGGTTCATATGTTGTCATGGATGCAATGTTCAAAACTGGTATCCTTTTAAATGTGTTGCTATTTTCCAAAAAGTGGTTTGATTCAAAGACTATGACATTGTGTAAGGCCATTTTATGGGTTTTACTTTGTGGCTTCTGTGTAAAGGGCTAACTAATAGGCTACAGTTAAGTAGCAGATGTCAAATAAAGACAAAATATTAACATGTAGGCTATGAATACACCAAGTTGCGACTCACATATGCCATATTTTAATGCTGGAGCTCAGCAATATCCAATAATTTAAATATCTCATAAAGTTAAGTACTGAATTTAACAATCACTCAATACCTGTGTAAACCCACAGAGCTAATATTTGTAAACTTAAACGCTAATACAATATGCAGTAACATTAGAACTACAGATGTGTGCTGAACGTTACCTGACCGAAGGTGGTGAGTGTATGATTGCACATTTGATAAAGTCGACAGAGTCTGCCTACTGTTAAAGGTTACGCTCGATTTCACTACTTCTCAGTGTACATATGGCAATGAGACGAGTCCTTTGAAGGATAAATGTTCCTTCTATGAAGTGTACCTATGGCAATGAGACAAGTTTTCCACTCCTTTTTCATTTACTTATGTCTTGCTTTTCATTAGCAAGCCTCCATCTGGAGGTCTGTTCTACACAAGCAACATACAGGCCCAAACACTACATTGCGACAGTCTTCAGCTGACACTTGGTTGTAGCTGGTGTGAAGAACTCTACAAGCTGTCTAAACTTCACATTACAGCAGTGTAAACCACCACAACATTCTCTGACTGAGTCATCAGAAATGTTTTAAAATAGTGCACTGCACACCAGTGACCAAGAGGAAAAATAAACAGTGATTTACATTTAGAACTTTACTTCTTTAGTGACAAATGGCTTAATCAGTGCAGCACAGATGACGCTCTGTGGTTGAACAAGTGACAGCCTGTCATTAGAGAAAATTAATCTAAATGGAGTTGTTTTTTGTTTTTTTTCATTCCTTCATTTGCTAGCCTTTCTGAGAACTGACTGTACAGTAGCTTGTGAATGGCTATTAAATAGTAGCCTGTATGCCTTGCAGTACAGCTGATGCTACTCCAGTTTGGCGAGGGTGGATATTGGACGTGATGTTATAGAACGTCTTCTATTTAGGAGGAAAACTTTTTTCTTTGACTGACTGATGTATGAAATGCTTTGCTACACCAAGGCAACAGTGGAATAACAATGTACCGAAATTCATTTTAGGGGAAGATACTGATAAGACTACATGACAGCCACTTGAAATCCCATAGTGAACAAAAAATTAGAGACATCTCAATACCACAACAGCCTACATCAGGCCAACTCACAAACTAGCCAACAGCACAACTTGGTGCCACACCTGCATACTGGATGTATGAGTTAGTGACTAGGCCTGATGTATTTGCATAATACAACTGTGCTGTTCTTCGGCAGACGTAGTTACGGTCAGAAGTGTAATCCAGATGCAGCCACTGGAGGCTCTCACAGCATGCCAGTACTGGATCCTTGACTCGACAGATGCCAGAACCATTTATGTGATAGGCTAATCATGGGATGCCCTGCTGGGGCACTGAAATGCATGGCCACCACATAACGCTTTTATACATTGTATGAATCCCTCTATATCTATAACATAGGCTACCTATTTGGAAGCATGGTTGTTTAAAATAAGTGGCCAGAGGATTTTAACAGTCTTTGGCATCTACATATGGTAAATTATGGGTTTTCATTACTCTGACATGCTTCAGAAATAATATGATAAGCATTAAGCAATACAGCTATGAACACTTAAAGTATGTTAGTGTCATGATAGTTTTGTGGTCAGAGTAATTTATTGCCTTCTACTGCCAGGAAAGAGAACCCTAATTTCCATGAAAACATCATGAAGTCGGGTCATATTTAGTTTTACTTTCACACATCTTTGGGTTGGCCTGTATGAAGAGTTTGGAAAACAACCTTTTCACTCTTATGAAAAGATGGCTGCTTATACAGTCAAATAAAGAAACGTAACGGCCTGAAACGCCTTGAGCAGTAAATTTTTCCTTTAGAATTACTCGGGAATGCACAGATAGTTTAGACATTAACTTTTAAAAGTGAGGCAACGCACTCTACTGACATGGGACATGCAATCAGTCGAATATTACTTAACAACAAACATGTAAACAAACAAACAAAAACGAAAGTACAAAATAAGTTTGTTTAGGACCACTCCTTCAGATATTGGTAAATTTAAATTGTGTGCACTAAAAAAGAGGAGCGCAACTAAGAAATCGATTTGTACTTGTAAAGCCGTGGTTAGGGAATTCGCATCCATATTCACACATCAATTTGTAGAGCGCCAGCCTGCCTTTCTACAACTAATAGTTCCATTTTCCACACGCAAGAAACATTCCACCTGGAAAACAATGAGACAGCTTACAAGTCCAACGTGTCTGCTTTACCAAGTTAATCAAGTCAAGAATGTGTTAACAAACATCTCAGGAAAGGTAGCCGTTATCCTGGCTTGTTACTAACTCGTTGTAACCAAGCCTTCCACGCAACAGAAAAACAAGAGTAAAAGTTTACATTAGCAAGCTGCCAGGCTACTTTTACGACTTCACTAAAACAAAGAGTGCAACCTTAAATGCGTGCATGTTCGACGGTCTTAAACTACAATCCGCAAACTTACGTTCTACGACATGGTAATAACTTTTAACCGAATACGTCGTAACGGTACAGACTTAGCTGGCTAGCCATTAGTAGCTGGCAATTCCCTAGCAGAGCAAATGTCGCTCACTCTGCTAGCTAGCTCGTGACCAGGATGATGCAGCCAAGGTACCAAAACGATACAGCAGAGGCGTTAGCTTGCTAACAGATACAGCTAGCTTAAAGATAATGGAGAACCATTATAAGATAAACGGAAAAATATTTTTCCGTAGGTGTTTTTATACACGTCATTTTGATCTTGTCGATTTCACAGTCATACTCGTTAATGTAGCTCGAGATACAACTGCCCAACAAGCTCAAGTCGGCTAGCACGCTGCGGGCCATGGCTAACTCGAAGTTCCATGACTTCATGGTGCGGGAAATGTGTTTTCTATGCAGGCGAGTAAAATGACTGTAGCGTAACTTACCTGGTTGGAACAGCAATGAAAGTAAAACCATCATTAAAGAGATCCAGTTCCAAAGCTTCCGCTTAGCCAAGTTGAGAGATCCGCTTTTCCCCATGCCAATCCATTCAGTTAGATTGAAGTTCTTCGACTGCTGCTCATCGGCATTGAAGCTGCGGGAAACCAGACTAAATATTTCATCCCTGCTTCTGGCATTGTCATTCAGAGGACTACTATGTGCTCCTTTACATGGGAGGAGTCTGGCGGAAACCAGCCTTCAAATTGTTTCTGACCAATGAAGAAGTGATCATCAGTATTTTCAACTTTTCCTTCAGACAAACTTTTACTGCTATTATTATTCAGACAGCTCAAACAAAATAGAGATAGCCTAACAGTTTTGTAATAAAGTGAAATCATCAATCGAAACAACAGGGGCAGTACTGATGTGGACGTGGCCTTTTTAAGAGAAAGATGATAACTATTAAGCATTGTATTGGACTCCAACCAGCCTGTATTAAACATGGGGAGTTAGGTATCACCCTATACGAAATGTGACTATGGGAGATGGAGATTACTGGAGATTTTAAGAATATCCTTACATTTTTGCACACCCATGCTTGCATAGTTATTAAAACCCTTTTGGAGTCTTTATGAGGAAAGGGGACTACACATATAACTAATGGCCAAATCCTGCAATGAATCCTTATTGATGATTAGTTTACTTTGAGTTACTTGGGTGAGAATATGGCCTATTTTTTATAAACTATTAGAGTAAGCTTATATATTTTTTCTTATTGTGTCACTGACTAAAATAGATTGGCCATTTAAGCCCAGTCGTTCTTTTACAAATGCAGTCTAGTGTATAATATATTTAGGCTATGGCAAATCTTGAGTAGACTGGACATTTTACTGCATGCCAAAGTGTAATTTCCTCATTGCTATGGCCACAGGACAAAGCATAGGGTATGTATTTACTAAGTAATGTATTATCCTATGTGTAACTCCTTCAATTTGCTTTTTGCTACAAAAAGTACAAAAAAAAGACAAAAACAAAACAACAACAAAACAAAAAATCAGGTAGGAGCTGTTGGCACAGTGTTTACTTATATTGACACATATGCTCTCTGTGGTGTTTTTGTTCTTTTATTGTTTCCAGTCCCTGGAAATCTAAACATGTATATGCATATTTGTAATGAAATATTTCATAGTCTCCATACATTTATGCTTTATATTTTATTTCTATAACTAAATCATAAAATGTAGGCCCACCTTTGGGATTTGAACATGTCAGTTTCTATAGTCAATAGGAAAGTTTATACTGTTCACTGCGGACTGCACAGGATTTTGGGCTAGATTAGTCTGCCCTGTGTTGCCATAAAAAGCCCTCGCAGGGAGCTGAGTCAGTCAGAATCACCCCCTTGGGTCCAGCACGCTGGTGTTTGTTCAGCTAATTATTGGGGCTCAATCTGCCATGCTGCTTCTTTATCTAAGAATACATCTGGAATGTAGCACAAATGCTAAAATATCACAAGAGGCTTAAACATGATTGCTGGCACCTTTGAGAGGAAATTTCTGCAAGATTTAATTATCTTACCTTTCACAGCAGTGCTTTTCACTCGTGGGAAATAGCATGTTACCTTTAAAACAAAAAAATAAATTAGAAATCTGTGATAATGCCTGCATATTACACCACATGATCAAAATAAATACTTGTCAGACATGCTAATAGCCTTAGTTGAAAACAGCTCTCAGTTTTTTTCTTGCCCCTTCAGTAGCCGGCCCATGGATAATAATTTACAACCTGGTGTCAATAGTTTTAATTACACAGATGGCTTGGTCTCATAGTGGGATTCAATGCAGTCATTCATACTGTTATTAGCACATCTAATTATCCTGCCAGCAATGACTTCTTTCACTGAAGGGAAAGGTAATTCATCTCGGACTTCTACAGAGGTGTTGGTAGGATAAAAAAGGAAAGAAAGAAAGAAAAGAAGCTATTTTTTCTGTGCATTGTTCAGTGATGCAAACACGTTATTCATTCAGGTGGGCACAGGATGCGAGCATGCATGGGTGAATGGTCTGTCGGGTGGATGGGAGAATTCTTTATATGGAATATCACTATAGATGTTTTGTCTGGGCTGACGGCTGGAGAAAGAAGCCATTCTTCTCTCGCTTCTTTTGAGCATATTCCGTTGCATGACCCAGCAAATATACATGTTGTGCCTTCCTGAAATGAGGCAGGGGAGAGGAGGGGTAACTGGGTAAAGAAATTACTGGGATGAAACAGGTAAACGAGGAAGCCAGAGCATTTCAACTGACACTGGATCATTTGTTCTAATACAATAGAAGAATGAGGTCAGTCTGGTAAAATTAGCCATCCAACTCATGGCAGACCTGAATGCCAGGCCAGTGAGAAGGAACGGCTGGTCTCGTTTTGTTGAGCTGAAGGGGTGAGTGTAAAAAAAAGAAAAGAGACTGAGAGAGTAAAAGGGCAAAGGGAGATCAGAGAGGAGGGAAACTTTGGTATGTAGTGTTAAAAAGAGAAAGATCTAAGACAAAAAATATTTCATATGCAACACTTGAAACAGTAAGAATAGGCAAGGAGGCGTAACATTTCCAAACAGTAGGAAAAGTAAATCTAGTAAGCCTGTGAACTTCTAATCAGTTGTGAAAAAGATAAACAACAAAAATCAAAACAATGTAGTCGAAGTGTGTGCAGGGGAAAAGAAAGGAAGAAAGAGTAAGAGAGAGAGAGATGGAGTGCTGGGCTGCAGGATAGACGGGTGGGAGGGAAGAAAGTGAGAGGGATTGAGTTTCCCCTGACTGTGTGTCTGGGCAGCTCCATATGTTCCTCATTAGAGTCCTCACACTGCGGGCCTAGCCCAGCACCAGGCCTGCTTGTTTTTGTTATTAGGCCCATCACACTGCGGTCTGGAAGAAAGCAGAAATCATCTAGGCCACCTATAGCCAGGTCTGTCATATCTGGGCTGAGACAAAAAAAAATACTTTATAGCCAACATCTCATGCAGCAGTAGTTTAAATGATGTGGGTAGCTCCTTTATGTCGATATATTACGCATGAAATTAAATAGTGCAGACAGAATTCTAATTTTACCTTGTTTTCATATGAGGCAACTACTTTTATACAGTACGCTGTTAAATCAATATATACTTTTTCACAGAGCAGTATTAACATAATCAGTATTACTATGCTATATAGCCAGAGGTAATTTTAGGGCACTTTGTTTTGTTCAGATGGTAAACACATAGATTTCATCACCGATTTGGTCATGTTGTGAGATGTAGGATAGTGCTAGTGGTAGGAACTGACAGATGATGTCACGGAGCAGATAGCCATCACAGAGGTGTCAGTCACCCAGGATTCATCTTGATAGTATCTTTCCCACAGGGACCAGGTTTAACCAACACTGTAAAGGGCACATTGGAGAAATCTAAGATCTTGTGGCTCTCAACAAGTGATACTGAGAGTTCAAGCCTTGAAAGAGGGGCTTCAGATCTCACGATTATTCTCATTACCTTTTAATTAGGATGATTTATTTTGTGTAATAATAAATTTAGTGGGAGCAATGCAATAAGCCGATTTGTTTCAGCCTGGCAGTGCCCACCCACACATTCTTCTCTACATCGGTGTCTGGAAATTCTCCAGTGAATGCTGTTTGGGTTAGGGGTGTCACCACTGAGCACTGCGTGTCAAAATTACACGGAGACCAATTGTATAAGCTCATGGCTAAAAACAAGCTTCCGATATTAAAACATCCAATGCCAGGCAACAGAGCCAGTTGGTAAAACAAACCTAGCGAGGTGAGAGGGCGTAACACATTTCTTCCACGAAGAGACGTCTACATTTAGGTTTTTATCACTTCATTACTTCACAGAGCGTCTGCCCAATTGCATTCGTTTCCAGCATCTTTATCAGCCTCTTCAACTACACACGTTGTTGTTGTAGCCAGATTTAGATTGACACTGCTGCCGTCTTGTCATCACCTGAACCACTACCTACAGCAAATCCACTTGGCCAATCCTCTTCTAAATTGAGGATTTTCAGATTTCACCTGCACTCAAAACTGAATGGTTTTAACTGTCACTCACTATATGACTTATGAAATTTTCACACAGAAATACATTTTAAACACAGCTGATGAATATTCAGTGTTGTATGTGAAAACATTTCTGTTCTTTTTCCATTTCTGTTTTTATTATTATTTGTAATGTTATCTGGAATGACAGGGAAAGTCAAATGATCTGTGCCCAGTACTTAGACCAATGGTTTGATATGTAGCTCAGTTTCTGTTTGTATGACCGAAATATCTCTGAAATTTTCTCAAATTTGCCATCTCGTTTACAGGATCTTCTACTCCAAGCAGGGGAGTCTGTGCATGGATTTGCAAGTGTAGCTTGAAGTTTAGAGTTTCACTTGCTCTGATATGCAACATTATGTGTTGTTCAGCATGCTGAGGAAGCTCTAGCTATTTTCCCCCCAGTACAGTAAAAAAGGGAAGGATGTAGGATGGATTCCATACTGCTCCCCCAACAACCCCCACCCTCTTTTTCTTTTTCTCTCTCTTTCTCTCTCTTTCTTATTCTCCCTGTCTCCGTCTCTCTGTTTCTTTGTTTCTCTTTCTCTCTCTCTCTCTCTCTCTCTCTGTCTCTCTCTCTCAATCTCTCTCTCTCTCTCTCTCTCTCTCTCTCTCTCACACACACACACACACACACACACCTGCTCCAGCTACTTTTCCAGGCTCCTCAGCTGCCTTGGGGCTCAGAGGGGGAGCAGTCAAGGACAAAAATGTCCGGTCAGTCAGTAGCCATTGTACATTGTTCCAGCTCTCTGTGCCTTATCCACTCCTCTTGGTCAAATGGCTGCGGACATGCAACAGAGACTAAATTATTACTACTTTATTAAGCTTCTATTAATCAGAGGAAGAGCTATTTTATTACAGTTTTGGCCACAGGTGGGAGTCAATGAATATTGCTGTTTGGTTTATAAGGCTGCCTCAACCACTTGTGCTTTTTTATGGTTTAAAAAATATTGTTGCATGGTACTTGCACTGGCAGTACCCTTTTGGGAATACGATGCCTCCAAATGCAGAATATGATTTATGTGTATAATATCATCAGACAAAATGTAGAAGACACATAGACCTTTGTTCACAAGGGTCACATGAGAGGGAGGGATTTAAATATTGAATGCAAGTTTTGTTCAGTTCAACTGTGCGGCAGTTTTACGATTAATTTAAACAGTTGATAGTGGAGTAGAGAGAGAGGGGGCTGAACTGACACAGACCAGGACACTCAGAAGCACTCGGTGCTAAGGTTTCATGTTGTTCTTTGGAGCCAATAAATTTGGGTGAACTCACGCTTTATTTGATCTCGGGAAAATAATAGCCCAAGACTGAGAATAGATTTACAAGCAATAACTCTGCTTATAGAACCACACTTTGGAACGGTACCGGCCTCGCTCCGGGCCGGGTCCGTTTTGGGGTTGGCTGGTATTTGGGTCATGAACCCAGAGTATAAATTCAGCTTTCTGAACACCACTCACCCATGTTTACACAAGTGGGGCTACGCACCACCACCAGTCAGACTTGGGGGACATGCTGTATAGCCGTCAGTGAAAGCATGGATGAACTATTTCAACACGCTGCACCTGAGTCATTCACTCAAGGCCCACAGTGGTTAGCAGAGAGATATGAAGCAAATCCCTTACAATGCAGTAAATATGTTAATGATATATTGATATTCTTCTTTTTAAGAATAGGTAAACATTTGTAGTTCTACAATAGACAAGGCCTAACTTTTTTGGCACCAATGTCATTTGTTTATAAACAGGTGAAAATGGTATTACGTCAAACACTCCATCTTATCTCTCTATCTTAACACACTGTTGTCTACTGAAATATATATTTTTTCTTTTAATCTGACAAAGCACAGCTGATAGAACTGCAGTTAGCTATACCCTTTAGCAATGGCTACTGTGAGTGTCTCCGAAGGGACAGAAGTAAAGCAAACTTACCTTGTGTTTGTGACTGTGGTGTGTGTAGCATGCAGTATGCAGTGTATAGGACAGGCACAGATCTCTGGACCCCGCACCGTAGCAGCTTCAACAGGACAACTACCACCTCAGCTGCTACACACACAGAGATGGCTGTGAACTGAGCCACTTGACAACAGCTGTCTTTTTAAAGAATCGGCACTTTGATTAGCAATGCTGCCCAAATCCAATATAACAGGGCAGGGCAATTACAAAGAAAGAATGGAAAAAAAAGAATGTGTGTGTGTGTGTGCGCGCACGCATATGTGTGTGCGAGTGTGTGAGAGAGATAGATGGAAAGACAGAGTCAATCACCCTCACATGCATGCTTGCAAAAATGCCTCACACACCCTTATTCACGGACACTCATTGCTTTGACAACATGTGTCGCCGTTGGACCGAAGCCCGTATTCTCCAAAGGCCACAGAGACAGGCAGACGCAGTGTTGTAGGGGTCTGGGCACCGGGGTGAAATGAACACATGTAACACACTGGAAAATGAATGAGAGCTCTGTCTGGTATTATGGACTTTAGGGTCCCTCATCTCTGCCTCACTGACACAACCCCCCCCCCCCCCCCCCAAAACCACCCCTACAACCCCACTTCATATCCCACTCCCCAACCCCACCACCAGCAAGACATAAGTGTGTGCATTCAAAACTCTAGCTGGAAAGACACAAAAATATGGTTGTCTGTGAAAAGGATAGCACCAATGTTTAAAACTATCTAGCAGAGAAAGCATAATTACTTGGTCATCAAAGACGTGTAATCGCATACAAGACATGAATCATCAACCTTTAGTATCATATCGTCATCTACAGTCACCATCCAATTAAATTTCACTAAAGTCAATCCAAGCCTCCCCTGGATTTTAGATTTTCCCCCTTCAATGCCTATTACTGTAATTACTTTGAAGTAACATAACTGATTTACATTGGAGTGAGTTCTTGTAATATGCTTTGCATCTATGGTTGAACTTTATCTTAAAGAGTTGTTATTCACGTGGGTTAATGAGAGTGAGGAGAAGAAACAGAACTGCACTCCCAATGTTTTCACACATCTTTTCCATCTCTTCCCCCTCTGTCATCTCTCAAACACACATCTTTGAAACCTTACAAAACCAAGACAGTTGGCCACTTTATTGCAACAATATATCACATGAATGTGTAATATATACAAAAGGGAAGAAATAAAACACTTCTGTTTCTTTCCATATGAACAGTATGTTCCCCTTAACACTTTAGAACTCTTTTAAGGAAATATAGGTTTTGTATATTTATTCTTTTTATGACACACTTGGGTTGTTGTTGAGATGTTAGAACAAATTCATTGTTTACATTTATGGATAACATATTTCCCAAGACAAAACTTTTAAAAATACAAAAGATGATCTGCATCTCAAACCTTTGTTTTGGGTGCAGTGTGTGTGTGTGTGTGTGTGTGTGTGTGTGTGTGTGTGTGTGTGTGTGTGCGTGTGTTTGTGTGTTTGTGTGTGAGGGAGTGCCAGGACTTTACAAATGGACAGCTGTTCAAACAGACAGCTGCAATAGTCATTCATTCCAATCGTGGTGATTTAAAAATCAAGTCAATGTTGTTTTTAAGTTGATCCATTGCTATTTCAACTTGTAATCCTCTCTCATGCTCTCTCTCCTTCTCTCACACACTGTATTATTTCTTTCCAGAACACACACACACACACTTTTACACATGCACAGATACTCTATGATTTCTTTCCAAAACACATAAACACACACACACACACACACACACACACACACACACACACACACACACACACACAAATGCTCAATGCATGAACACATTTATAAGGTTCATTAATTTGACAGTCCGAAAGACTATTGATAGCGTGAAGAGGCGCTCCGTGGCGTGGCACGCATTGTTTCCAAAGCCAAACGGCCAAAAGTGCAGTAGCATGGCACCATGGGATTAGGGCCACTAGTGCACCTAAAGCTCAGCAGGGCTGTGTAATCTCTGCCTCGCTGTGCCAAACATTGTTTCCGCATCTCCTTTCTGTGGTGGCATGCGGCCGGCCAAAGCCCCTGTGGCGACAGAGTGTGGCATTGAGGAGAGGGTTAAAGTGGACTCCGGGATGCAGTGCCAATCTGTACATGCATCTGTCTCTCACACATATCAACACACACATATATACACACACACTCACACACACACACTCACACACACACACTTACACACGCATACACACACACGCACCCACACACCCACACACTCACTCACACACACACACACACGCATGCACGCACGCACACACACACATGGAGCCATGGACACACAATTCATCCACCACCACACACACACACAGACACACGCATACACACGCACACATACACACACAAATACACACACTTACAGACACACTTACAGACACACACACACACACACACACTCTCTCACACACACACACACACACACACACACACACACACACACACACACACACACACACACACACAAGCTCACACACACCCTCACAGACACGCACACACACACATGCACACAGAGCCATGGACACACAATCATCAACCAGCACACACACACACACACAGACTCACACATATACACGCACACATACACACACACTTACAGACACACACACACACACACACACACACACAAGCTCACACACATACCCACACACAATTACAACATGTCTCCAGTTGTTCTCTGCTCTCACTGCGCACAGCAGGTGTTGAGCAGACCTTGGGCTGAAGAATGGGAGCCGGGGGAGGGGGAATGGGGAAGAGGGGGCGGTGTACTTAAAGAACAGCATTGCTATTGTTGCAGGCATGGGTATTGTCCTAATGTAATACAAGAAAACCTCAGTGTTGTCTTATTGCCACACAGTACTGTACTAAGAAATAGGATGTGCAAAGTCAAGGTAAACCCCACGAGAGACATTCTGAATACTGAGGCATTTCATATATTCATATGAAGCTCATTAACCTAAAGGAAGAACTTTTTTTTTTGTTCTTTATAATGCAGGAGGCATCTTACATTTTCATGTATTTTAGAGCAGTGGTTCAGCTGGAAAAGACATGTCTTAGCAATTCATAATGGCTCATTCCTTTATTCTTTATTCTGCAGTTTATGTTTCAGATGCCAACTGCCACGTGCTTATCTGATTCTTCAGTTAGTTGAGGCATCAGGAGTTTTTTTTCCTGTAAATCAGATCTGACACTTCAATACATGTCATGTGGTCCAGGTTCACACCTCTGCACTGGTATGGGCAGACATTTTGAAGCTGAATCAGTCCATCTGTGCAAATTAAATTAGCAGGAATTTAAATCATACCACCTCCATCAGCAAGTTATTCTGGGACAAAACGTAGATAGGACAAACAAATGGCCACACCAGCACCGAGGGAAGCAGAAGCAAGTCAGTCTTTTAATCAGCACACTGTTGATTACCCAGTGACGGTACAGCAATGAGGAGATACCTAATGATGCAATCGTCTCTGCTTGTGGAAATAGGCAAACACATCAAAGGCCAAATAAAAAAGGAAGCACAGACTTTGATGCCGAACCGTGCCTTCCTTCAACAAAGCATTCACAATATCAAAGGCAAAACTCGTCCGTTTTGTCCTGTGAATGTAAAATGTGGGGCAAACATACTAGAAATTGGAATTATTCTTCACAGCCTCTGGAAATCTATAGAAGCAAATGACCTCCCAAAGAGTATTATGCCCATGTTGTATGAGGCTCTGAAAAAGCGTGTCTTCTCTGGCATTTGTTTTATTTTTGTTAACTTCACAACTTCTCATCATGTAGTTGTAGTTAGTGTTAGTAGGCTCTCTGCTTCAACTGCTATAATCATTACAGCATTTTGTTTGCTTATACTGTATATGATATGTTATCCTGTGCATGTGGCCCATTAAAAATAAAACAGACTTTTATTTGTTCTTTCCCGTTTCAGTGTGACAGCCTTGCTTGTACATCCTTTGGCGTGACAAGAAAAGAGTTAAGTGTCTGTTCTTTATTGTGGTCCCTACCCATCTGCAATGGCAAAAGGCAAAGATTGTGATGAGTCAACACAACATTTTCAGAGTGAAACACCTTAATAGCTTTACCACGAGTGGTTTTTTGACCACAAATAATGGCCTTAGTCCCATGGCAACGCTCCAGTTATCCCTATGAGCAGTCACTTTTGATGAAGAGCAGTATTCAAAGTGGTACACCAACATATTGAAGCATTTAGTGCGATGTTTACATGGACATAAACATATTGTATGCTGCCACCAAGACACTGACATCAATTTATCAAAGACTATAACACTTTTTTTTTCATAAAAACAAGTATATTAATAATGATCCATATGGTTGTATTGTCTAACAATTATTTTATTCTCTGAAAGACAACAAGGAGAAGCTGCAGATCATGCTACTTCAGAACAAATGCTGTAAGAACTTCATAACAACTACTTCCTAATAAGCATTTATTTTTTAAATTATAAATAATAAATTTGTTCATTTTTACTTAACACTGTGCTTGTCATTTGGTAAGCATTGCTTTTACACTATTTCTCATCACCAATAAATGGGCATCTGTGGTCTAGAGGTTAGAGAGTTGGTCTTGGGATTGGAATGTTGCAGGTTCAAATGCCGTCCTACCTATGGTTGGAATGCCCTTACATGACTGTAACTGAAACCCTGTAAATAACTCTAAGTTGCTTTGGATAAGAGTGTCAGTTAAGTGTAATGTAGATTATTTATAAATTTCTACAAATGTTAAAGTGAGGATGAAGAAAAGGTGATAGACAGACAGAAAGGCAGCAGGCTGAGTGATAGATAGCAGATAATGCATAAAGACAAACAGTCAGATCAGATAGCCAACCGACATTGAAACAGTGGTGTGCCAGTAATATACATGATTTACTGATGAGAAATAGTGTAACAGCAATGGTTACCAAATGATGAACAACGTGATAAGTAATAGTTCACAAATACAAAATAAATGCCTATTAGTTATTATAAAGTGCTGCCTAAATGGCAATGGCTCTGACTGTCATAATTCCACAGCAATAATGAACAAAGTCCAAACAGTCACATTTTTATTCCCTATTGGAGTAGATCACAGGCTCAGCATGATGTGGGTGCCACATGGACATATATTTGTTCTCACTTTGAGGGGAGCAAACACACACACACACACACATACACACACCACGCACATCACACACATGTCACACGTATCACACATTTTTTTAAACAACACCCCAAGAGTCAGGAGTTTTGTGATGTGGGCAAGCCTATGATAAGCTGATGACTGAAGAGGCATCGGGACTGAGGTGGGGGTGTGGTGATGAAGAGGAGAGGAGAGGAGAGGAGAGGAGAGGAGAGGAGAGGAGAGGAGAGGAGAGGAGAGGAGAGGAGAGGAGAGGAGAGGAGAGGAAAGGAAAGGAGAGGAGAGGTTCACCATCCCCTACTCTGCAATCCTGTTCCTTTCATCCAGCTTGGAGCCTCACCAAGCCCCACCTGGGCCCCTGGATGCTCCCAGATGTGCGGCCCTGTGATGGCTGCTGTCGCTGCCCAGACAGGAAATGGGAAGAGCTGCCAATCACTATGATATATGAGTGGAAGATGGGCCCTTCCCCAGCTCCCCCCTGCTATGAGGGACCTGTCATGGCTGATTTTCTGGAAGAGCTAGCACACAGCTCAGTCCAACTTGCTCACACAGACAGACAGGAGAATGACGCTTGGAGGCAGAGGATATCTCCTGGTGTCTCCCTCCAATATAATCACAGAAAAAAATATCATCATTCATTACATTTTAGACTAGAGCAGGATATCAAATCAGTTTTATTTAAATGTGCACTATTTCCAAGGATTTAAGGTTTAAATGCATGAATAAAATGCCACACACAAGGATTGAAGAGCTTCCTTCTGGTGAAATGACTGTGACACTCAAATCCCAGATAAAAGAGTAAACTGAAATATATATATATACACACATACATACACACACACACACACACAAATATATATATATATATATATACATATATGTGTGTGTGTGTGTGTATATATATATTTTTTTCATTTTGTTGCCTTGTATTTATACATGTGTAATGACAATGAAGTAAAATCTAATGTATATATAATAAAATAAAAATAATATATATAGGTATTAAAATAAGCCTTCTTAGCCTGTGCATGCAAACAGAAAAAGTCTCTGAGTTAAACATTCACATTAGCAGCAATTTGTGCCTTTGCCTTTCACATGCAGGAGACTCATGGTGTTCTGCTGGTGTAATTACTAAGGGTCATGTGCACTGGAAAGCGGAGCGGGGGCCAGTATCATCAAAGCCTGAGCGATCACTCACTGGCCTCTCTCCTCGACAGGAGAGGGGAGAAGAAATACAAATACACATGAACAAACACGCAGGAGGAAGTAGAAGGCGAAGCAGATGTGATGGTTAAGGGCTGCAGATTGCAGGGAGGGACAGGAACGGTTTTCCCCCCAACACACACACACACACACACACACACACAAGCACCACCATCATCAACACAACCACCTCCACCACCACCTGCTAATATTTAAAAACAATGGAAGTTTGAGGGAGGGAAAAATATATTAGAAAAACAACAAGGGGAAAAAAAGGCAGCAATGACATCATGGACTTCAGGCAGGGAGGGAGGGAGCTATTAAGGGGCCAGTCTGGATTTTAGGTTTGAGGGCAGGAAACTGCGCAAGAAGGAATTTGAGACCTTCAAACCTCTGCAGCTGTGTTCAGAGCTTTACCCCAACAATGTCTGGCTCAAGCCAGCCAGGCATCCACAGAGAGACCACCACCCTACCGTTGAGAAACCTGTATGTTTTTGACTGCATTCAAAGCAGCAAACCCACAGACAAACTCCTGCTTGTTTCTGATCGATGTGGGGCAAAAAGAGAACGTCTGCTAAACATTAACTCAAATACATTACATGTCAACCTTTCAAAGCACAGAGATTTCACTTATTTTTTGCAATACCCACCACTGCTTTTCATTAGGTGTCTGTTATTAACTCTTCATGGGCTCCATCAGCTTATTTATTCCTTACCACAGCACCAAGCTGTGGGGACAGGGGATGAGTATATAATAAGATAATGCATCACTCATGTGTGCGTGACGGGAAGACACAATATGAAAATTGCGCAGTTTGGCACGTGATTACAAAGATCTGTAATCTGCCCTGATGTGTCACTCCCGACCCGCTCTCCAGAATCCTCACATAAGAGATCAACCAAGAAGTGCTGCGTTGGCTTTTGAAGCCTTAATCATTCGAGTCTGGGTTTTGTGTGGGTGCCAAACACCGGGAAACTATCCCCCCACATCTTTTATCTCCCGCGTTTAAAGTTGCCAGATTGTGCAACCCCTTTGAAATGTGCAGCGCTGTCATGGTCGTGCATTCATCTCCGTAGCTTTCAATTAGAAACCCGCGGCTGCTGCACTGCTGAGTGAAGCGCCAAAGAATGCTCCGCCGGGACCCGGGCCAAAAACATCACCCACGCAAGCCGCTGGCACCAGAAGCAGACCCGGCCCGATTCTGCCCCAAATTATTCCCCGGAGCTGGATCGGCACTGGACCAGGGCCGGCTGATGAGTCGGGTGAGCTTCCCTTCACCGCCTCTCCATCTGGTGCCCCCCACCCCTCACCCCCCAGAAAGGAAAGATGGAGATGAAGCGGGGGTGCATCTTTCCCCTGCACCGCTCCCCCTCCCGCCCAGGGCTGGGCTGCACTACACTACGCTGCGCTGTGCTCTGCTCTGCTCTGCCGCGCTGTGCTGTGCTGCGTCGGGGAGTGAATGTGACACTCAGCAGAGGGCTCTTTGTGCCCAGATCACTACCAGATGGGCTCGGCGCGTCCGGACAGCAACGGAGCTGCATGTGTGCAATTTTGGGCAATTTGTCAGATTTCAGGGTTCACTCTGATTCTGCCTGATAGACAAATAAAGTGCTCGCAACGGTAATTCGAACCATGCGCGCCCCACTGGCAGATCTCATCCTCTGACGTATCTGAGAGTGATGCATGCTCAGGGAAAGGAGTGAGCGTTCATGTGGGCTGATTGACCACCCAGCTACACCAAGGCCATGTGATTCCGCATTACTCCATATTCTGAAACTTAGTCAACATGGCCATCACTGTTTCCCTTAACTCAGGTCTCTTGGGGGGGGGGGGGGGTGTAGAGAGAGAGACAGAGAGAGAGAGAGAGAGAGACAGAGTGGAAGACAGAGAGAGAGAAAGTCACTGCAAGTGTGTGTGAGAGAAAAAGACAGGCAGATGGAGAGTGAGACAACATTCACACACAGTAAATCTATCATTAGTGCATACGCTGAAAAAAGACACAACCAAAACATGCTCAATGGTAAATAAATAAGTCAAGCAGCCAGTTAATCTATCCTTAGACACCTCATAAATTTAACTGACAGTTTTTGGCCTCCGTACCATTTTACTTGTGTGTTTTCTCTTTGTAACCCCCCACCCCCACCCCCCACCGATACACACACACACACACAAACACACACACACACACTAACACACACACACACACACACACACGCACACACACACACACACACACTAACACACACACACACACACACACGCGCACACACACACACACACACACACACACACCTACATTTCTTGTCTTTTTATACATTTTTTTTTAAATATAAAAGACTAAGAGCCTCAAACAATAATCATATTTTCCAAGCAGCCAGGAGAGAAAGAAAGTATCCTTTGTTGCTCGGTCCCTGTTTAGGCCTCTTTCATAGGAAATTGAGGGCAGTGTCTCGTCTTTATGGCAAGCTTGAAACATGTCAAGTCTTGGGATGGGGGAGGGAGGGAGGTTTTGGTAACCGTGCCCCTCCCCCACCCTGAGGCAGGCTCACACTACCTCTTACCAATTCCATAGTTTCGACACTGAACATTCCTCAACTTTTTCCCCCGGCTAACCTGAACATACTGTACTCTAGCCTGGAATAAAAGTGTCAGCATTAGGAATGAACACAGTTAGCATTTTTTAACCAGGCCAGCAGACATCCAAGCCAGAACTTCTTGCCACTGTTCTCTTCATGTCCAGTCTACCATGTCTACGGTGTTTGCTTTGCTAGAAGGCAAATTAGGTCTTCTTAAAACTATCTTGAGTATGCTACTGAGAAGACTGGCTTCCGGAAAAAAACAGTGATTTCCTTGTGTAAGTGTGTAATACAACCTACACAAGCCGGTGATTCCATTAAGCGCATGACTGGGATTGGAAACCGCAAACATGTGAAGGGTATTGGAGCTCTAACTGAGTATACGCTCAGTGTTACTTATGACATCTTTCGAGTCTGTCATCTAATTAAGTTAGCATGTCTCAGGACTGCTATTTGTCTTGACTAATCTTGTTTAGTGATAAAGCCACAGCTACAAATTAGTGGTGTGCTTGCCCCAGATCGCTACACAAATGTTTACGAGCGCAATATCACACACATTCAACACTCAACAGGTAATTCTGATGTGTAAATTCTGTCATCGATCTGTTTACACTGTATTACCGTAGGGCTCTGCAATTTGCCACAGACTCAGGACACGGAAATGGCTACAGGGAAAACCACCCTGAGAGGACCAGTTGCCCACAGTACGTGATGAAGTTCATTATGATCTTCACTCTGACCTCCTATTTAGTCCTCAAATTAGAATGGCTGGAATGAGGTCTGCAGGATGTTTGCTCAGTGACATGAAGACTCCTGGACCAATTAATCATTTCCTGTCATAAAAGCAGTGGAAAAGTAATCTCAAAATAGCTGAAATTACATACTCACTAACCAGGTTTGTTAACTGTAACAATGGTACAATAAGTAAACATGGTTATCAGTCATAAAGTATATTTTAAATTAAACCAAAGTTAGAAGATATTTGTAAACTTGGGCCTACCAGTGTCACCCGTAGACACCATTGAGGCATAGTCTATGGACATTTTCAACAGAAAAAAATGCTTTCAATCTTTCTTTTGTGTTAAAGATTTTGCTAGCAGTGGTAATGTATCAGGGAAAAAAAATAAAAAAGCAAAACGGATTACCACATAATGGCTACTAAATGTAGTCAGTAGAGAGTATAGAGGTAAAGAGTGTGCACAATTAAATAACCTACAGTGAGCGTGTACATCATGGGAAAGCCTAAAGTTGCTCCACATGTATTACTTAACTATCCAATAAAGCAGAACAGAGCTATCTATTCACTGCTGTTACAAGCACAAAGCTAATAATAAACAGGCTAACACACACTGGTTCCTTACAACAACCTGAGGCTTCTGCTGTATGTCTATTGTTACTTACTTGATGTTAAAAATTAACAAGATCCATAAATTAAAAAACGTTTTTGTCATGTTTTGTCTTTTCAAGTCACTTGCAGTTTGAAATTCTATTTGCTATTGTTGATGTTGTCTGTCACACAAACAAATTTGCCATTGTTCAGACACCAGACTACATTTTGTGCAATAAATCAAGATGAGGCTCTTTTCTCATGCTTGACTTTTTCAATTGGGGAAACACTGATCCGCCTCTTTAACAGTGTTCTACATTAGTCTGTTCAAATTAAGTCCATATTACAAAAGAAACTCATATTTTTTTGAAGTGACAGGGAGGAACTATGAACTCAATTTGCGTTTGCTATTAAGGAAAACAGTGGAAACTGGCGAAGTGTTTGCACTTATGTGTACAAAGGACCCTGTGCATGTATGTATGGTTATCCCTTGAGGCTGTACAGTACCTCTCCAAAGCCCAGCATATTGCATTGCAGTTCAACAGCGATGGTTTTTCTGCCCTGGAATCTGTGGGGGTGTGAGAATGGAGGCAGTGGGGCTACGCATGTTAGAGGCCAGGCTCTTAAATGGTGCTGTGGGCACGTGTTTATACCATTACCCCCCCCTCACTGTGATCAACAACTGTGGTGAACTAATGAAAGTCCGAGATTTAAAGAACCTGGTTAGTTCGTGCAATATGTGTACACATATTTTTTATTTGTTTTTTTAGTACTGTATTGTGTATTGTATTATATTTATACTACTACTTGTCATACATTGGGTGTATAGAGAGGTAACATCTACCTAAGTCAAATTCCTTGAATACGTAAGTATACTTGGCCAATAAAACTAATTCTGATTCTGATTCTCATTCTGCTCAGCACTGCCAGCCCACAAAAAGACAGAATGTTAAAAATCAGCATAGAATAAAACACTCTAGTGTGTCGAGAGACATTTGTGTGTGTGTGTGTGTGTGTGTGTGTGTGTGTGTGTGTGTGTGTGTGTGTGTGTGTGTGTGCTTATGCTCGTATTAAAATAAATGTAATAGGCACATCATGGCTCTGGCTGCTAGGCTGTGTGCGTGAAGGGCCAGAGCAGCTGGCTGGCACCGTCTGTGCAGCCGGACCCCCCGCCATTTTCCATCCTGATTTTCCCACTGGACTGGCGCTTTTGTGGGCTGCCCCAGGCGCCCTGCCCTGCCGCTGCTGCTGCCTGCTGGATCTTGTGTTATGTCTGCCGCGCTTTCTTTCCACCGGCTTGTTTTCGCTCCGGTAATGCAAAACAAATTCCGGATTAATACGCCACCCAGATGGCGGGTCGGCTCCGGGACACACCCGGGTCAGATCAGCACCGCGGTTGCAGTTGGCGGCCGTCGTCGTGGGCGTGTTGTTTCTCCCGGGCTGCCATTTTTCTCCCCAGTGTCTCAGACCACATGGTAACCCCCCCTCCCAAACGCCCCCCACTCCCCAGAACCTCACTGTGCGTTTGTTTTTCCTTTTTGGCTCATTTCCCGCTATGTTGGCTGACAGACGTCCATCAACCCCGGCACTCCTCTGCACGCTACAGACCCATAACCTCTGTGAGGAGCATCTCTGCCGTAAATGGCCATTCCATTTCAAGCATCAGCAGGGCTCAAAGCTGCACTCTACAGCTATACTATTTGCACTTACACTCAAAGCTTTTGGCAGTACATACTGTAAGGACAGACAGACAGACAGACAGACAGACAGACAGATAGCAAGATAGATAGATAGATCACCAGAGGATTAACACACAAAACAGGTGGAGCAGTTGCATTATTTTATATGTGCTCTCTGCTGCTCAAACTATAATACACACTTTAAAAAGCAAGATTTATGGACCCCTGTTAATTGCTTAGCAGTTCATATAATGGAAAGAGCCGTAGACATGAGCTGGTTTTCGCCTCTACTTTTCCGCTGGAGGAGTGCAACAGACAGCCGCCGCCTATAATGAGTGGGAATGATTACTAATAACATTTAATTGGCCTCATTAAGGAGCCCAGAAAACAGGAAAGTGGGCAGGGTCTGCAGCAGAAACAAAAGGCTCAGTATGGCTCAGGAGTCTTTACCTTGACTATACTGACCAGTCGCTGTAGAGTGGAGTATGGAGTGGGGCAGTTGTGGTCTAAGGGTTAGGGAGTTGGGATCAGGGAGTCGCAGGTTTGAATCCCAACCTACCTGTTGCTGAAATGCCCTTGAGCGAGGCATCTAACCCCACACTGCTCCAGGGACTGTAACTGAAACCCTGTAAATGACTGTAAGTTGCTCTGGATAACAGTGTCAGCTAAGTGTAATGTAGTGACTGCCTACCATCCTATCTCTCTGAACTTTGTGTGACTACCTGACCTTCTTGAGTTGTAGAAAACCACCTCACCAGTCAAACCAAATATGGCTATATGAGCAGCTTGCCTGCATCATATGAAGTTGACCTGATAGTTTGTTGTGGAATACCCTTACCCATAGCCTTTCAAAAGTTTATCTTCTATATCCAGTTCTTGTAACAAATATAAGGAAAAAAAATCATGGAACAGTGAATAAAATAGTAAACTAAAAAGTTCATCAGAACAGAGAGTGTAACTCTGACATCCAAGACACATCCTCCATTCATTCTTCCTGTTATTGAAAAACAGGTATGTTGTGACTTTTGTTGTGTTAAAATTGTTGGATATCTGACTGATCAGCTAATTACCAATAAGGTTTCCTTTTTGTAAATGACAGAGGAAAATCGGATCAGACAGCTCTATATTTACACCAGGACTCAAAATGTCCAAACATGGACTGATTTGTACTAGATGGTGATGCCTCAAGTAAAATAAAAGCACTGGTCCATAACACTATAGATAAGACGACAATAATCACATAATAGATGTTGTCCTTCAAGATTGTTTTCATTCCAAGATAATGAAAAGCAACAGCTCTATCTATTTCTTTACTGATTGAAAGTTTCCATTTTTCAAAGAGATTTACTGCTTGAGCCATGATCTGTCGACATTTGTTAAGGTATTTGAGCGGAGCAGAATGGGGATAGAGGCCCAGGCTCAGCGAATGTATGTGTTAGTAATTTGGGACGTTTTGGGGGTAGGGGGCCTGAGCTGGGCTCCTCCAATGCAGAGCTGAATTCCTTTAACATATGGCACGTCAGGAAAGGGGTGGTTGACCTCTGGCTCTCCACAAGTCTCTGGAGACAGCCTAGCCCAGGCAGCACAGGAGATCCAGCACAACCATTCGCACTAATACTGGTTGCAACTGCTCCTGCTGTAGTGCCTTATCTAATCTAAGTTATGCTTTCCCTCAGCTATCAGAGAAAAGATCTTTTTTTGTCTTCTGTTTTTTTTTGTTTAAATATATATATTTTCTTTATTTCCTATGCTTATTTTCAGCTGCCGGTCTTGCCTGATGCCGTCCCTCTTCCCTCTACACATTAATTCAACACATGTGATCCATTAAAGTAGATAGAACTGCCAGAAAGCACAGGAAGCTCTCAGAAATGTGTTGCTCTACTTACAAGTATTTCCAGGGGCTGTGGATTCTTAAGCTCATACGACATGCAGCCAACACATGACCAGACGTTCATCAACCTTCCTGTTGTCACCGTAGATGCTAAGGTAGAAACATTTGTCACCTGAACACTTACAGATACCATAGGGAGATACCAGAGATATCATAATTCATATTAAACCTATAGCATTATTAGGTTTTGTAATTGTATGTGATACATGGTTAAAAATGTTCGATTTAAAGTGTCATATCTTCAACACTTTCATTTTACTTTCACTTTCCTCTCTGATTACACAGCATATGTAAAGATGGCCTTTTACCACCTATTAAACAATATAAATGTTTGCACATTTTTCCATCATAGGGAAAAGCAGAGAGCAATCAAATAATGTACAAAATGCAATAATGTAGCATGCCGAGAAGCAAGCTAGTTTAAAAGGTACCCACCCCAATGGCATTAATGAGTTAACAGCCCTCCACTGCCCACGAAACAGGTGCATTTGTCCTGACACCCACGTCGATCCATAATTGGTGGTACCACAGATATCAAAGACAAGCAGTAACGGCCAGGGGCAATAGATCCTGAGGGGGTTGGGGGTTGGGGGGTGGCAATAGGAGGGGGTGAGGGTCAGGGTCAGGGGGATGGATGCACCCCGATGCAGCTCTTTTGTGCCACCCCACCCCCCGACCCCCCGACCCCCACCCCACTCCTGAAAGAGGCAGTGTGTTGGAATGGGGATGGTGGGGCCGGGCAGTGTGTTAGGGTGGGGATGGTGGGGCTGTGTTTCTCCCCACACAGGGACCCCTATGGGAAGAGAGCGAAGCGGCGCGGACCTGAGCAGCGGGGTGAGGCCGTCCGAGAAATGTGAATGGGACAGCTGCACGGGGGTGAATAGGAGGTCCCTTTGTGTCCTGCCAACAAAAAAATCTGTGACCAATTATCTGTGTCTGTCTCCCAAGAGGAGCTATCTCGGCCATGGCAGGCCAGGGGAAGCACTGGTCAAGGGGCTCAGGGGCAGGACGGGGGCAGGAGGAGAGGAGATGGGCTTTGCTGATTTTTAACCCAATCTTTCCTCTGGCTGCTTGAGCAAACTCACATGTGGTGCACAGCTCTCAACCTCACTTTCACATTGGTTTCATGGCTGGAGATGAGAATTTCAACTTTTTCCAGGTCCATGTTTGAAGCAACAATTGCCATCAGACTCTTCTCTGGAAAGCCAAAGGTGAAATAATTCCAGCACAATACGGGTCTGCAAAGTTAAACAAGCCAGCAAAAGTAACAAACCTATTTAAATAGCAGTCTCATTAAAAGTAAGTATATGAATGTTTTTTTTCTAAGCGTGGGTGTCCACAGACACATGGAAATGAATGGCAAATTAAACAAAACCCCATTTGCAGCTGTTTGCAATCCCCACTGCCATTGCTGAGCATTGGTCAAATTTAAAAGCCTAATATGGGGCTGCTAATAGCAAAATGGCTCCATCTCCTAGGGAGGTGAGGACGGGGGAGTTGGGTTGGGGGGCGGCGGGGGTGACGGAATGATGTGTTCTCCTCCATATGCTTCACATTAAGTTCTAATTAGAGATAAAAAGCTGTGCATTTACCACAAAGTAAAGCCTTGTTAAGTATACTACACTGTCTCCACAGAGATCAGTCATCCCTGACAGTCACAATTGGCACAGCAATAATTACTAATGTAATTGCCAGACCACTTACATTATTTCATTCATTTGGGAATCAGAGACAACCTGACACCATGCAAAAAAAGTTCATCAGCACAAAGATGCTTGATTAACCTCTTTGGTTAGTTCTCTCCCTCTCTCTCTCTGAGAAAAATATGCTTTAATGTTTAAAGCAGTGGTATGTAAAATACCATTATTTTCCATGACAGTTGAACTATGCTGTGCAGTGACTTGAAAACTGGTGCAGTGTTAGTGAAAAGGTGGAAAGGTATGTTGTAGATGACCTTTGACCCGATGGGGGTTGGGTATATTATTGAATAGGGATAGAATAACTGAGCTGCCGATGACCCCGGTGTGACCTTTCCTTTCGGTCCCACATGGTTGCCAGTAGTGATGGCTCTAGTTGATCTTCACCTGTCAAAGCAAGACTTTGACTAAAGACTTGCAGCTTGAGAGGAGGAAAGGAAAACAAAAAGAGGAAAAGAGAAAACAAAAGAGCTTACAAAACTATCCCCTCTCCGGCATGAAGACAAGCTTTTTAAAAAAAAATGATGAAAAAGAAGCAAAACAGTAAAAAAGAAACAAAACCCTCATGGTAATAATCTATGGTCCTTTGATGTAGTGCACATTTTGTGATGTCTTAATGTATTCTCACTTTTTTAAGATGTGTTCAGATCTGCAAGTCAGCTTATCACATCTAAGACCAAGTTATTTCCGAAGAATTCCTCATCTGGCAAAATGCACTTTGGTTTACTCTGTTCTTTTTGATATTGCAGTCTGGAAGACCCTTTTCAAACAGGAAGGCCACAGGTAGCGGTTGAAAGATGACACAAATTCTTTTAGCAGACACCTTTTCTTCCCCCTCGCTCTGCTTGCCTTTGTTCCCCTTCTGTTTGTTTGAAGGAGACTCTTCCTTACCTAGACTCGCTAAAAGCTCACAGAATTCATGTGGCAAAGTGTTGACTTTAAACTGTCAGCCACAGGCCATAAAACATCTCACTGGGGGATGTGGGCCAATGCTGAAACATAAAAGAAACACACATTGTATAATTGACGTTTAACTATACCACACTACAAAACTCAAATCACTAAAGGAATTGTCATAGATTGCCAAGCATTTCTGGACAGTTTTTGTAGTGGATTTAAAATAATTGTTCGATGCGGTATAATTAGGTTCATTTACTTTTCCATTTAGTTATATGTTTTTATTTTTTCTGTAACAGTCTAAAGGTATTTAATTTGTGAATGATGGATGGGTATTGTTTTGCACATTTAATATATGATCATGAGCATATGTAAGGATGCACACTCATTAATGTTCTTTTTACTACAAATAGATGACATAAACATAATTTAAATAGCATAGCAATCTTTACAAATAAACCAGTAAACTTCATCTGATTCAGTCTGGGGGGATCCTGAATTCATCTGTCTGTTGGATAGTTACACAGACCCCCTAAGAAAGAGCCAGTAGTCTTTACAGTTCTGCTCAGCTATGCTATGACCCCCTTCTGAATCTTTCGAAGGTTAGGGGTCTAACATTCCAAGCTCGTCCAACCCCCTTTGCCATCCTTTGTCAAATAAAAAGACAAATTTGGCCCGGCTCTGATCCCTGGAAGCTCTATTTGTCTTGTAACAGAGGTTATGATAATAGCCCTCTGCTTCACCTCCATTGTGGATTGGCTAAAGCTTAGGGGCTGGGGGTCTTCATGCACAGCTTGGGATCATTGTCACTACATTGCACTTGTGTGAATAATTGCGGCTCGGACATTTTTTATCGTCTTGTCTACGGTCCAGATCTAGTCTTTGTGTTGGAAGAGGAAGGAGGCGCACCACCACCATGACTAGGTACTTCCTGGTGTGCGGCGTCTGAGAAAGTGAGGCGCTACCTGTTGCACAAAACAGTTCTGCTATTATGCGCGCATACCCCTGGGGAGGACTGTGGAGGCTGGACTGCTGGTAAAAGGCTTGGCTCTCGACTGAAAAGCACATCTGGTGGAGGTTGGAGTTGGAGTTTTAAGAGTGCAGATGCTCTCGTTGGTTGTGTTGGGGAAATTCTCTGACAGAATGGCGAAAAATGAGATTTGCTCTTTGTTCTCTGTTTACTTAGTTCTTTGCCATTCTTTTTCTCTACCATAAATGATGGCAACACATACTGTAACACAGCCTACTGTATGTGACTACAGTAGGTCTTGCAGAACAAAATGGGTTCCTTAACCTGCCTTTGTTCCATTCTATTTTCTGCTTAGTTAACCTCTTTTTCCCACTACTGTACGGTCTGTGAGATTGAGCGTCACTCCAGTTGGCTCAGTCCCGCTCTGATGTCGTCAGAGCGGCACTGGTGTGGCATCTGGCCTGTTGGCTTTGGCAGGGTTGTCTCCAGAGGCTGTCTGTGCTGTTGGTGTATTAAGGGGGTGGGATGGAGGTTGGGGTTCGGGTTATGGTTGTTTTTTGGGGGGTTGGGTGGGTGGCAGGGAGGTAGGGGTAAGTTGGGGTTTGGCTTGTGGTTGCTTTGGGGGTGGAGAGGGTAAGGGAGTAGCAGTAGGTGGGTGGGTAGGGGTACGTGGGTGGGTGGATTAGTTGTCGTCTTTGCTGCTGCTGCGTCATGTGGGCCTGTTGGCTGCCTACTCTGCCTGCTGACTCACCCGCCTATTACTGCCAGGTACTGTACTGCTCTGGAACACTCACCCGCCTTTTACTGCCAGGTACTGCTCTGGAACATTCTGGCATATGGATAAATACAGCAATGCAGCTTTGCCACTAGTTTACCTAAGAGTTACTGCATTTAGTGGAAGTCCATAATAGCTAATATCAGATGGCTAATGTTTCTCTGAGAATATATCTGAGGTATATATGCGATGAACTGTATTAAAAACAGAGGATTCAATAAAGTAACTGTGCGCTGACCACCTATTACGTGGTTAAAGTTTTGTTTTTTCATAAGCTGGACCAGCCATTTTCTCACATTTACAGTTCAGGCACTGGTACCGCAAGCAGTGAAATATCAAACCTTCAGATGTTAATGTGCAATTAACAGGAGAAAAATAAACCTTCAAGATGGCCATGACCCTTGATTTTATGGCATTTATTACGACTCGCTGCACCATTCCCCTCCTAGCGGGAGATGTTTCACTGGCTTTCGTGCTAAAATAATCAGACCGTAAACAGCTGGTTTCCAGGCAACCTCAGAACCTTCGAAAGCGTACTAGAGGTATGACGGCCACTGACCTGTGCACAATGCCCCACTGATAGGAAAACAAAGCCCTGATGTGCAGCCCGAGCCAGGCTTGCTGCGGTTACGATGGGAGCCTCCCATGATGGCCAGGAGCGCCGTGAAAGCGCCACCATTTTCCCCCTGGAGAAGCTCAGGCTGGAGGCTGTGTTTGGAATGCAATCTGCTGGCCAGCTGCACCACAATACCAACACACGCACACACACACATACACACACACACACAACCCATCTGACCCCCCCAACCCCCCTCAGTCACACACACACAACCCATCCAACC
>CM050212.1:16858785-16886285 GCA_027475355.1 Coilia nasus | reverse complement strand
CAGGAATCAAACCTGTGACCTTCTGATCCCAAGAACAACTTTGCAACCATTAGACCACAGCTGCCCTGGTGCCTGAAAGTAACCCTACCAGAGGCTACACAGTGGAGTCACATGTTTTGAGCAATGTTTTATAAAAATAACCAGTTAACATTAGCCGCTGCCTTGCTCTTGGCGCCGATATCAAAGAGCTGCTTCTAATCAATACAGTAAAGGTGTAACAGAGATGTGTTATATCAAGTGTTCCACACTAACACACTCAACTGCAGCTACAGACAACAGAACAAAAGTTGATACAAAAACAGAGGAAATTTGAGGCACTCCTAAAAGTTACAACTAAAAAGCCTTTATTGATTACTGGCTACATGCCTACGCATTTTAACAATCCTCAGTCTTCATCAGGGCATGTCATGTTCCTTCAAAGGGAAACTTGGTGGATTGTAAAACTGAAGGCCACCACTTTTCCAGGCCTCAATGAAGATGTGATTTTCTCTCCATTTTTATGATAGGTATAACATCTCCCTTGCCTTGCATGGACAGTAAAAGGAGACATTAAGTGCTTGGTTTTGTAAAGCATTATGATAAATGTATGTATGCATGGTATCTTTCTTGTGTGGGTTTGGAGGGGTGGGGCTTTGGGTCAGGTGACTGTCTTACTTTCACCGCCCTACGCCTGTTAAGTGTGTTTTCCTGTGATTGTTTGACATGCCCTGATGAAGACAGAGCATTGATGAAACGTGTGGGCATGCAGCCTGTAATCAATTAAGGCTTTTTAATTGTTACTCTCAGGACTGCCTCAAATTTCTTCTGTTTTTGCATCAACAAGTTGGAGGCCCATTTTTGATGAGCACCCTATTTAAAAATAGTCTTTATTGACTATTTTTGACCCGGTGAAGCAATTCCTCGTCTTTTTTGTCTTAAAGGAGAAATTTGGTGTAAAATGAAAACTGGCATGTTAAAACATCATACAGAGTTGGTATGTTTGATGAGGAGCAAAATTAAGTTAGCCTGTTGCATTCAGAACTTAACTATTTTTTACCGTTTTTCCCAGAAGGCTAACAATGGAAGTGCCCTTAGACGAAGCATGAAGATTACGCTATTATTAAACCATTAAAACAGCTCGAAGAAACTCCACACTCCATCAGTAGCACAACAAAGGCCACAAGGGCACCTACCACTTCCATTGTTAGCCTTCTGGGACAAACAGTAAAAAATAGTTAAGTTCTGAATCCAATTCCAATTTTTCCAATTTTCATTTTACACCGAATTTCTCCTTTAAAACGAAAGATGTGTTGTCATGAATACTCTGCTGAGTATGCTGATGCTGTAGAACTCTGTCCTTATGTGGCCCACACAATACATGTCTTTACATGGATTATTCATGTAATTTGGATTATTCATGGACTAGGAATAAACTCCTCTGAATGTATCTCTTTATGAAGTCAGTTCAATAGATGTATCTGTCAAAGAAGGGGGAAACTATGTTTCCACATTTTTTAAACATTTTATCAACCCACCCCTGCGGCCTGAAGTCAGGAGCACATTTTCTAGTTCATACACAGCTATTCAAACTCTGCGTAACACTATGATATGTTTTCTTACCTGGCTTCCTAATACAATGCAGTGTCTGAGGGAACTGACATACATACATGTTGATGTACTTGCACATCCTCTGTGGTAATGGTAAACTGTCACACATTCAACTGAATTCATAGCTTTAAAGATATGTAGTATCATATACTACAATGACTTTATTTAATTCGCATAAAAAAAAAAATTTTTTTATAGTCCCATAACTATTATCCAAGGTGCCATAACTATTATCCAAGGTGTAACTTACATTTCCGTAAACATGCACTTACTGCACCTGATCTGTTCACTGTGCCTAATCTGTCACTGCAGCTTAGCTGGTCACTGCACCTTTTTTCTGTATTGCACTACAAGCATTACTGCTTATTTATACTTTCATTTTTTAATAATTTGATATAAATTATTTATCATTTTATAAATGTTTATTGCAGTGTGTATATTGTTTTATTCATCTTGTGTTCTTTTTTCTTTACGGTGCTCTTTTTCTTTTCTTTATTGTGTTGTATCTCTCTATCTCTATCCCTCTATGTTATTATGCTGCTGCTACACTTTAATTTCCCAGCTTGGGATCAATAAACAACAAAGTCTGTCTGTCTGTCTGTCTGTCTGTCTGTCTGTCTACATGATTTTTTGCACCAAATAATAAAAGAATGAATTGATTTGTTGTAAATAATTATATATTAGAAATTCCACATTTAAATTACATGAATAATGTAGCCTAATCAAAGCTTTTTAACACATATATTAAAGAAAATGTTTTTCCTCAAAAGTCAAGTAGGCCTTGTTCATTCTCAGATGATGATGTGCAAAAAGAAATATTCAAATACCCGCAGGTCACTCTCTGCCCTACCCAAATCCATGTCTACTGGAACAACACAACAAGTGATGCAACCTTCACCAGAGAGTAAAAGCATTTTTAACAGTTATAAAAGGGATCAATGGAAGCCCTCGGGTGGAAACTTGTGCTCTTCATGTGCTCTGCAGTTTCATAATGGGGCAACGAGATCAGCCATCCTGATTTGACTATTTATTTATTATTATTATTTTTATTATTTGGGGAGGGGGGCACACATGTTACACAGACATGGTTATCATATTGTAAAATTAAAAATTATTTCCACTGAATAGCATGAATAGCATTAAAAACTTTGTTTTAAAATGAGTTTTTTTTAATTGAATTTTAGTTTTATTTTCAACAGCTTTATTAATTTCTCATATGGCAAAATCAGGATGCCAGGTTTCATTTAAATCTTGTAGAATGAGGTCCGCAAGTGTAATTATTGGACACGGAAATACCCATAGGTTTATATGTTTTTGTAGGAGGATTGCGGCAGTAAATGTAGAACATAAAACATTATTTAAAACCATACCAGTGTTAAAGTGAGTAACAAAGACAGATCCACAAATAACACTAATGCTGTGTTCATGAGAACCTGGGAGGAGGAAAAAAGGCCCATGTCTAAAAGGCCATGTCACCACTAAACGTCAGTTGACTTCAGGACACGTCACTTTAAGGGGGCGCTCCCAGTGTAACTTTTGGACACCACTCAACAAAATTTCATTACATTACATTACACGTAGCAGACGCTTTTGTCCAAAGTGACTTACAATAGAGGATTTAATCTGAAGCTGCAGATACACAGTGTAGAACAGACTATGCAAGAGCATAACAAAGTAAAGGGCAGTGCTGGTAAGTGGAAGTTAGTGTTGTTAGGATGCGAAGTGCTTCCAGAAAAAAATATCCTTCAGGTGTGTCTTGAAGGTAGAGAGAAATGACCGTTCTCTCACAGCAAAACGAAACGTAAAAAAAAATTACTTTTTCAATGCACAATTGTTTATGTGCCAAACAGTGCACCTGGCTATGGTGTTATGGTGCCTCCCATGATGAAAGGTCTTTGATAGACAGCACAACATCACAGCCTAACCTTAAAGAGAGGTACCCCGGTGCATTAACTCAGAGACAGGTGAGGTAATGGAAATACAGAACCTAAATTTAACATTTCAAGTTTAGCTTTTTTTTTTCTTAAAATATTCTAAGGGAAAATTTGTAATTGAGAATTCCTAATTATTCATTACCTAATGCAATGCAATGCATTATCTAATGTCTGCAAATGGCTGTAGGTGTCCTCTTATCTAGGTCTGCGCCTCATAACTGTAAAAGCCACGGATGACCGTGTCACTGAGGTAGGGAAACCAGTCCTTAACATTAAGGAGATAGTAGGTGAACCAAGGGTAGAAGATCTCTGACTGCCGAGTCACTCCAGCCTTGATGATCTGCAGGGCAGCGTCGCTTGCTGGATATGCCGTCATGTTGGTGTACCCCCTGCAATCACATCAAACAGCTCAGAGAAAACAGCTTTGAACATGGCCCTGAGCAGTCTGATCCATGTGCTCGAGGTTATTACATTACTTCACAGAGATAATATGTTTTTATGCTCTTTTATTTTTATGCTCTTTGTTTTTAATACACTATTATTATTATTATTATTATTATTATTATTATTATTATTATTATTATTATTATTATTATTATTATTATGTGTAATGTGCACATGTATGTATGTGTATGTGTGGGTGTGTGAATATATACTGTATGCATACGTATATGTATGTAAGTGTACATTTTTGACATGCAAACAAAGCAAGCTGAGTTGAGAAAAGACTGTAAAGGTGGTTTCTTAATAGTCCTGACTTTGTTTGTGCTTTTCATTCACTAAACCAGCTATGCGTCTTATACGCACAACTCTTCGGCCAGAGAGATTAGATGACAATAATAGTGAATTCGCTAAAGTGCACAGGTAGAATTAGTAGACGGTAAGACTTTTACCATTTGATGCCGAGGTGTCCACCTATGCCCATTGATATTTGTCACCAAAAAGGTTAAAGGTACTACTGTAAAAACATCTCTGTGTAATGCTGACATAATGCATGTGCTGAGGGGCACGGCATGCCAATATTGACCTGAGCATGTCGGGAAACTTTGAAACAGCCAACCTGACTTTCTCCATTGCCGAATCTGTGTCGATTAGCCCGAGAGTACAGATGCTGACTGTCACATTGCTCTTCTTCATTGCCAGCTCATGCTGCATTGTGCCAAAGAAGCCATTCAAGGCAAACTTTGTAGCAGAGTACGGACCCACGAATGGAGAGCACATCCTCCCTGTGAAAGAAACCAAATGTTCCAAACTTGTGTAATTTCTAAATCCGAAAGTGTGAAATCTAAAAGGGTGAAATCACTTCACTGTGGCCATACAATTCTATGTTTTATTACAAATTATTTATAGTGGATAAGTCTTCATGGAGTCAACCACAGTACATTCCTATTTGGTCATTAGTGTGCTCTATATTTGGACGGTGAAAACTATGGTGCTCTGGCAGACTTTAAACATGCCGACAAATCCAATTTCACCCAATATTATGGCACATGTCATGACACCCAATACAATGACACATCCGAAACAGTGATCCATTTTAATGGGGGCATTGGCTGCCTGCTCATTATATGAATTTTTGGGCATGCTAAAATAGATTTACATGCTTCATTGATCTAAAACACACTCTTTCTCGTGATGTACAGGTCCAGCCAGCCTCAGGCAGAAATGTGTTTGTACTGATTGGTCAGGAAACAAACACTGCCATCTTGCTACAAAATTTAAAATGAAAGATAATGACAATTAGACTGAAAATAGGTATGCTTTACTGTAGGCAAAAACGTTTGTGTTGTTGCTTTAATGGTGAAAAAAAATTGCCTACTCACCAAGCATAGAGGAGACCACTATTATTGAGCCTTTACTGCCCTCAAGAGTTGGTATGGCCTTCCATGCCATCTGCACATAGCTCAAGAAGTTTACCTTTAAAAATTAGACCACATCAGTATTTTATCATTGTCCTTCAGGTTCGTGTTTAATGGTTTCATGACCAGTTTGGTATAAAGCTGAATATTTTACCAGATTTTTATACATTTTATACAAATTATTACAATTTCTTTACAATTAGGAAACATTGTCTGTTCAATGTTACGTTAAAAAGTAACCCTTAAATTAGCCTATGGTTGTTATAGTTACCATTGGGGCATTAATATGGAATGGTGCTTACACTTTATGTCAGTATTTTAGAACTACTTTCCATAGTTGAAACTTTTAATGGAATTAATGCATACCCCGCTAGCCAATCAGAAAACAGCATTCTAATTCTCCAGGCCATTAAGTGAAATAACATACCTGCATTAGCCACCTAGTATGTTCAACATCTCCATCCCAGAAGGCAAATGGACTAGGTCCTATGTGATTCAGTATGAGGTAATCCAATCCCCCAAGCTGCTCTACAGCAAACCTCACAACTTTTTCCGGGTCAGACGCCACTGACATGTCTGCTGGGATGTACATAGCTTTCTGAGCTCCCAGAGCCAAGCATTTTTCCACCACCTAGAAAAAATTATACATATATGAAATCATAACAACCATGTAGTGAACTTGAGATATGGCTACATTTTCCAAATCTGCACAGACAGGACAGAAAGGGATATCTGTGGCTAGTATTATACATATTTTTGTCATTAATAGGATGTAAGTAACATTATCATATTGAAAGGTTAATAAAGCTAATGATATTAGACCATTACAGTTTTTCTCAATTGGTTTGGTACATTTCTCACATCAGAATTGAAATTCTCAAAAGTTCTTGTTCAATTGTCATATCATCATGCGATTTGTGCAGATGAAAAAGGCAATTTCTCATTGCATTGAACAAATTGCAAATGCTTTTGTCCATCCATGCAAATGATTGTGTACAATTCTCAGTTTTTTCATACATTATCAGTTGCTTTTGTCATGCTAATCAAAATGCTTTGTTATGGGAATCTATCAAATAGTCTCACTCCTCAAAACATTTAGGCTATAGTTCATCATATAAGTCTTAACATGCAAAATGATTTACCAAGCTATCATAACATGTCAAGCACATTTCTATACATTTCCATAAGACATTTGTAAATATGATCTAAATTGGTAAATTGCTTGAATCTAGACTTTTTCTAATGAAGAGAGTTGAGAAACCAATGATCAACAGTTTTCTGAATGAGCTCAAGGGAGCATCTCATGAACAATCTACTGGAAAGTATATAACCAGAGCACAATACAAAGTTACAATGTCTGACAATGGAAGGACAAGAAAATGGACAACAACAGGGAGAAAGAGAGGAAGAGGGGTGAGGCTGCATGGTGGAGGATTTGGATTAGGATGGATTAGGCACTCCAGAAGATGCTATCCACGCTGCCGGTGTCACATGGGTGAAAATTTGTGGCCTGACAGACGAGAATGTGAAGAAGCTGAAGATCAGGATAAGAATTTAGGGAGATGTTCATATTTTTTTGTTTACTTACTGTATGACCTATGTTTATATTTTTGACCTATGTTTACTTACTGTATTTTACCTTTGTTCTGTCCAGTACTGTTTTTTTTTTCTTTACGCACTGCAATGTCAATGTCTGCCAATAAAGAAGTCATTCTGTAAATGTGAATCTTGTCTTTTACAATCAATCTCACACATATACATTATATGAGGTGAAATGTACAACACTTGTCATCACACCTAAACCACATTTTACATCAAAATGTCCCTTCGAAGTGCACTATTCAATTGCCAACATGACTAATGAATTTGACTGTCTTATCCGTACACAGTGACACAATGACTAAACATTCTGATGGCACTGACACGTATATTGACACAAAAACTTGCTTTTGAGGGATGAACTAAGCATTTTGAGCAAGAGACTGGCTTTTGCAGGTGATCCACGGTGTTTTGCTATTTGTCCAAACTGTTTTGAGAAATGCACTCGATCTTCTGCAAATTGCAAGAAAGATTCGAAAAATGTACCAAAGCGATAGAGAAAAACTGTAATAGGCTTGCCTGATAAATATCATAGGAACGCTAACTATGAAAAGTTAATATCACATTTCACTGCATGAAGTGTAAGAATATGGATTAAACTTGACACAAATTGTCACCCTGTCAGTCCACTTACCTGCTCCAGAACATTACCTCTCCTTGCAGTGATAACAATTTGTGCACCAGTTTTGGCAAGGTGATACGCAATCTGCTCCCCAATGCCAGTGCTGGCCCCAGTCACTAAGATCCGGGCCCCCTTTAATGACTCTGAAACGGGTCAAATAAACTCATAACCATCAGTACAATACTGAATAAGTTCTCATTTTGTCCTGTTAAAATGACCCTCTCCTTCCAGTTATGCTTTGTTTGCAGGTGATTAACACTTATGTGTAAAGTTAAAAGCAGCCACTACTTTTAGCTTTATACACAAAGATGTTCTCTTTAGTTTACGCGACTAAGATGTCGGTTTACTTGTGGTTACAGTATGAAAATTAAAGTGGGTTTTCATACAGAAGATTACTTCCAGACCGGATTCCGACCAGACCTATTTTTTGATTGTTCAGGATCCAATATGTGGCCACAAATTATCTAAATCGATTGAGATAAATTGCTTAGTATTTGACCGTTTTTTCACTTTTGTCCCTAAAAATTCTGACCCAACAAAATGAGAAAATGGGAGGCACCAGGTTTTTAAAAAAAAATCTGGATCTGTCCCCTCAATGAATAACCTATTGTGTGGACAAACTGGAGTCATAACTGGGTCAAAGTAATTTGACATGTCTATGAGCATCAAGTAAGATGTCTTCCCATGTGATCCTCTGAACTGTCACTTTGACCTCTGGTGACATGGCTTTTGATGCCCAAATAGGGGGCATTATAAAATGTTGAACTTTTTAGTAGCTGTCGTTTATTAATTAGTATCCTAAATAGTAATACATTTGTTAATTTGCTGGAGAGAGTTACACAGCAACATCAATCAAGAGCATTAGTAGGATAAACTCGACTTCTCGCTGGGACATAGGCCTACTTTTAATCAGACAATCATAATAGTTCATTCAAGAGACCCTTTTTTGCTGAACAGGCCCCTCACACGCTGGTCAAATAATTTATGCAAACCGCTTCGCATTGCATGGGATAAAACCTCCTGGGAATCGTCTGCGCCTTGCACGATTCTTAAAACACAAAACTCGATTAGTCTACACCCCAATAACCCTGCGTGACTATGCCAGGCACGCAGTTCCATCATTGCACCTGTCACGTTAACGGATAACAGGTTAGACGAGCTGCAAGACGCCGATAAACATTGTAAGCAAAGTTTGAAGAAACTTGTTTTATAGGCTACTTACCAACGCTGAAAGTTGGTCCACTCATGTACAGTGCAAATAAAGCTGCACTAATACCAACCACTGCAGAAAGTTTTAAACACAGCCCCATTTCCGAATTTCAGAAGGCCCAACCCCTATCTGACTGAGCAAGAAAAATACAATCTATGACTGGATTAATTCAAAACCAGCACTTTTACCTTAAACGCAGGCTAGACAGTTAATATTATTTAGCTCTACACGGGTTAAAGCCCAAGCCTAAAGGAGAGATCTGTCAGTCATGCCTGAAGAACCGTGAACTATAGGCTACTGTTGCAGATTAGGTTTATCATGCCATGGAACTTGAAGCAGGCGGAGTCTAGTCAGGGACATTTTTTTGTTTGTTTGTTGAGGTCACACAGTCACTGAGTAAAGGCTATGGATAGACAGATGCAGTATTTATTTATTTATTCAGTCATCTTTGTAAAGGTCTACGGTGTAGCCTATAAATATATTGAAAAGTCTTTTGTTTGCCTGTCTGTGTTGCTGCTGTGCTATTGCTTGGTTTGTTTTTATTTTGGGAGGATTAAAGACTCTAAGTTTTAAAAGTTTTCTAGTTTTCACAAAGATAAATTAGGATAAGACTATGCCAATCTGTGAAAAATAGTTTACACACTATGCATTTTAGTCTTACATGTTCGTTTAGTCATAGTGAGATCAGTACAGGCTGAACGCGAAGCTTTCATAATAGTATCTCTAGCAAAATGGCATAAAACGTAGGCATCCTGGATTTATTTTCTTTGACCACATGACGAATCTGCTGTGTTCGTTGTGCAGTTAGCTGTCAAACTTCCATTGCTCCCGTGTCGCTGTGTGTACTCATGTCCTTGTCAGTGAAGGGAGGAGGCTGGCTGGTCGAGATTCGTCCATTGTAGCAGACTTTGCTGCATTTATCTGAAACTGTAACCTTCGATTAGTTTAATTTTACTCTATTATGGCGGCCAAGATTTTGCCTGTCGTCAAGTAAGTGTACTATATGTCTTTCTTCTGTCGGCAATGTTAACGTGAGGTAGCTTAGGTTAGCAAGCTGTCAAGGTGTTGTTGTCTAACCTCTGAAGCCGTATGTTTTGTATAATAAAGACCCGTAAAAAGCCGTAAACCTTTGTCATTCAAAATATTTATTTCGCTTAATAAGTAAATGCCAAGAATAAGCTGACATGTAGAATCAGTTAGCTAGTGTTTAGTAAGGCTAACTGACTAGCACAGTGGAGATGCTAGTCATCTATTCTAGCCTGACTCAGTACGAGAACATAGTTGCTGGTCTTGATAAGAATGCAGCAAGGTTAATTTTTGGGCAAATAAACGTGTTATCTCTGAACTAGATAACTGGTAATATAAATAGTTTTCAACAAAGATGTCACAGTCATTAAGAACTGTTAAGAACCAATTAAGAACCTAGCTGCTACGCATTTACTGCTGGCAACTAATGGTTCAGTGTAGCGCTGCGCTAAAACAACTTATTTTCATATGTAGAATAATTCTGTTACTTTATCAGTAGTGCTACACGTTTTCAATACATCATCATCACAACTTAATATCAACTTGTGGTTGAGCACGTTGCTTGTGTTGTGGGTAAAATGATTGTGTGTGTTCATTTCAAAGGCTCGCTACGAAGGTGTCCATTGCAGGAGGAGCTATATACGTCGCCTATGACTCTGGCCTACTAGGCAGCAGTGAGGAGGGTTCAGTGGTACTTGGAAAGGCGAAAGCTGCTATCCCGCCTGCAGTGGACGAATGGATGAAATACTTTGGACTGGAGGTAAACAAGAAAACTTTCACATATTCCCAAATACCCCCAACCAGCATGATCTAAGAGCTGATAAAAGTTAGCGCTCCGTTGAGTGCAGGCCATACGCTGCCGAGTAGGCGGTTACATCATCGTTACAGGGGGCGCGCATTAGTACTCTCATACAGTCAACATTAAGCTCATGCTTACTATTCACAATATTTCAATCTGGCTACTAATGATCATAATATGGAATGTTCAACAAAGCCTTGCTTCAAATAAGAACATGGTGCATTTGTAAAGTCAGATAGTATGCACATTTATTAGTTTCACTACCTACCTCCTGGGTTTGCCATTTACTGTAGCCTTACGTCTAACCAAGGAGACTTAATGTTGCAGTTGTGCATGTGCACTAATCAGCCTTATTGTTCACTATCTTGTAGTTGCCCACACCACCTAAAATAGACTTCTCTCCTCTCCAAGCCTGGAACTCTGGTAGGTGTTAACCCACACGTGGACATGCTCTCAGCTTATGTGGTACTCCGTGAGCTGTGTGCATTTGATGTTTAAAAATCTCTCTCTTTCTGTAGGAGTCCAGAAGTCTATCCATGCTCTGTCCGTGGCTCCAACCAGAGCAGGCGAATACACCAGCCAGGGCCTGCAGTATGTGAAAGACCTCACCAAGTGAAGACTGTTTTCCCTACTCCACTCACATATCCAATCAGGTCACTGTTGCACACAAGTTTCAATATGAGTCATATGATCTCTCATAAAGCCCCAGTTCCACTTTTACACAAGATAGTGTACAAGTGGGTTATCTATAATTGAATTAATTGAAGACTTGTGCACCAAGATTGGATGAATGCATACAGTGCATTCATAGTATTTTTGTTCACAATCTGCCTTGTTGAAAACTGTTTCCAAGAACTACATTTATGAAGCTGTTTATTTAAATGCACGTTTGTTTTGTGTATTGTCATCACAGTTGTATTTATCAGGGAATGTTCATTGGTACAGTACATGTTTGCTGTAATCTAACTTGGACGTGGTTATATTTCCCAACCAAAACGCATCGTTTTTTTACAGCAACAAATCAAATCTATTTTGTAAATAACCAGTTAGCTGTTGTTTTCATGATTAATAAACTTTATCATGTCCGATACATAAGTAATATGGGTTGTTCTTGAAACACTTAAAAGCTATCTCAGTCACTAGGACATGAGGCTAAAGAGTGACTAGAGGCCACAACTTAAAAGTGAATTAATGCATAACGCAGCAACAAATCGCAAATTTTAAAAAGCCAGTTTGTTCAGCGTCATATGTAGAAGATGTGTGCTAAATTCAATGCAAATCAAATCGGCCTCGGAGAACATAGATTAGTTTCACTATTGAGTATTTTCGACATGGTGGAAAAACTTGGTAGGCCCAAAATGGGCTTGGCCATGTATATTTCATGCAGGACATTGCAAGAAACAATTGGAAAAATTGAAAATAAAATGAAAAATCCAGAAGGGTTCCCAAGATATTGGCAAAAGTGTACAAAGGGCTATTATGGAGCCCTCTATGGACAGAAGTAGGTAGTTTTGGAATTGGAAGACTGCACTTATTTGGGACCAATAGTGGAAAAAAGTGGTGTTTGTATGTATTGTACTTTTAGCCACAGAATGCCTTTTGCGAGAAAAGTAATAGTAACAAAGTACGAAAACATTAAGGTTGCAGTACAGGAGCCGACACAAACATATTTGCTCACTCCTTGGTCATCTGTAAGTTAAGTGCATTAAAGCCACACTTTAAAGGACTTTGTGTCCTTGATTGTAAGTCACTTTGGATAAACATATCTGCTAACTGTAATGTGATGTCATATAATGGCAATATCATTACTAGAATCAACCACAAAACAGCATTTCATTATTTAGACAGATGCCCCTTGAACTCAATACAGTGGGCAGCTGCACTGTAAATATTACCCACACGATGGATTATTAAATATGCAGACTCTGGTCCATCCACTTCAGTCACCAGCCTGCCCCTCATTGCTATAGCCTAGCTGTCTGCCTTAGGTCTGGTGAAAATGACAGTTGAATTTGCATGAGAGTTTATGACCACCCTCAGTGTCAGTATGAATTATCACCATTGTGCTGGGTGATGATGTGACTGGCATATGCTAAACCCACCATTGTGGTCTCTCCCTTGGTTCAAATGTGAAATGTGACTCAGGTGTCTGCATAGGCTGTAGAAGTGAGAAAATATGTGTGGTAGAATATGCATCATATCCTGTCCGGGTAGGAGTGTTTCACTTGAAGAAAAAGTCTGTCATATTTTATTACCATAGGTTGACAAATGGGAAATAATAAAAACAGTTGTCTGTCTTCTCCTGAGCTGTCTAGGCTTATGTGAGAGTGTTTTAGGTGATTAACTTGCATAAGAATAAAATACTAATAAATAAAAAATTGTTTCAAGACAGTTTTAGAAATGATAATTTTATTACAAGCACAATAAACCTAAAACCTTTAAGACGTGTCATTACTGGTATTATAGGATAAACACTTACAGAGATTAAAAAAATAAACATGAAAGGAGAGGAGATCCTATGAGATGACCAGCCCATCGATGTGGCAATAAGATGTAGAATCAGCTCAAAAAGAAGGTGCAGGACTTAAAGGTACAGGTCATCACTGTAATCTAGTGTACCTTTGTGTTTTTTTTATACTGTGTCGGTTCTGCAAACAAACTACCTTGGGTCAAGCCATAATCAAGTACGTTATGCAAATAAATACATATATGATTTAAAATACAGAAAGGAACAAACGACTATCTATACAGATGCTTGCCTCTGTTTGCAATATTTATAACCAAACACATCAAGTTGCTATCAGAAACGACTGGAGCACAGACAGGAATGGTGCAATTTAACTGCCTGTTAAACTAAAATATCAACACCCTTCAGCCACATTGGGGACTTGAGCCTTTAAGAGTTGGCTCTCATATGTTTCCTGATCCAGGGCAGGAATTTAGAGATCTGAGTGAACACATTGGGAACATTAGGGTAGTTACAGTTTTGCTTGAGGTTGAAAGACACGATACCAACAGCCACGTCATTGCACACCAGTGGTCCTCCTGAATCACCCTGCAACCGCACATTAACAAACCATGCATGCAATTAGGTATTTTTCCACTCCATGCAAGCACTGTGTCCTTTATAATTACATTTTTTTTCTGTATGCGGCTAAAGTTAAGTATAAGTATAATAATTTATTATGACTAATGATAGATGATGTAGTAATATAAGTATTTTGTAAAAGAAATAATTAACACAGTAACACACACACACAAATGCATTTAAACACACACACACACACACACACACACACACACACACACACACACATATATATATAACTTGTGTATAACTGCATATATGTCCCTAGATAAAGTATACTGACATTGATTATTTACCACTGACCCAAACTCCAGAAGGAATAGAGTACTTCACGAACCTGGCATGCCCCCTTCTTGGTTTTGTATCCTCCAGCACAAATAACATTTTCTGGCAGAGTCACTTTCATGTCCCTCCATTCATTTCTGCATTCCTCTGTGTCAATGGTCGTCACATTGGCAACCTGAAGGTCGTTTGTTGTTTTCTTTCTGTCCTTTGTGAAACCCCAACCCGCAATCAAGCACTGTGTGGATGCCTTGGCCGCTTTGTCTTTAGTTGGGAGTTTAATTGGTTTCTCCCCTTTGCCTGATTTCCCATTATTTAGTATCTTCACACAGGGGAAATATTTAGAGAAATATTTGTTAATATTTCCATATCAGTGGAAAACCTTCAAAAGTGCCAACCTTCAAAATATACAAGTGGATGATAAATTCTACCTTTAATAGCATTATATCGTTTCCAATCCTGACGGTTTTGAATAATTCATGCTTAATCTTGTGTTGTACTTGGCGTCTTTTTACCTCTCCCTTTATGGTGTGTGTGCCAAGAACAACAGTCATCTCCCCACTGCGAGAAGCACAGAAAAAAAGCATTATAAATCAGTAACATTTTAATACCATTTTTTCCTCCCAAAAATACTTGTGGAAGATTTACCTTTTGTCACAGTGAGCTGCTGTTAGCACAAAGTTGGGGGCAATTAGGAATCCTCCACAGATATGCGTGCCATTAATCTGCACCGAAGCCATGTATTTCAGGGAGCCATCTTCCGCTTTCTTTCCATTGATGATTTCATGTCCAGATGAGGCTTTATTGGTTAAACATTGTGCATAAGTAAACATGCGCGAGTGAACTTGATGAATGAAATAGCTCATCCCTAAAAGCGTCTCTTTGTCTATTGGTAGTTTTTTTTTTTTTTAACTTGTTTTTAGAAGGCTTACCTGCATGGGCTGCTGTCAAGACAGTGACAAGAAGTTGTAAGTGCAGGACACTCATGTTCTTCAGTTGTGGTCTTTGTTCAGATAGATCAGTTCAAGCGGAGCCACTCATCTTTATAGGGTGACACATCTGCTGTGGCTTTGTTTCTGGTCATTTTATTTAGATTTCCTCTGTGGTGAAGAGCAGGGACCCTCTTCTCAGAAACGAGACCACTTAATTTCTCAGTAGCTGCAGAGAACTACTGCTTCTTTTTTAACATTGGGCTGTGATTGGTAAAGGCTGACTAAGGCCAAACCATACAGAGACCTAAGCTGCTGGTTATTACAAATGGAAGGTTCACCAGAAATTCAACACACCCAGTTTCCATGACCTTATGTGACTTCTTCAGGCTTTCAAAACTGTGTAGTGAACTCTGATTCTAATTGTGAGTCAACTTTACTGTCACTGCATATGGCACTAGCACTCATCATTGGTACATCACCAGTCATCACAACAACCAACTGGCGCAGAGATGCACACTTGTCAAACTTGTCACATTTCATTCTCTGTCTGTCTGTCTGTCTGTCTGTCTGTCTGTCTGTCTCTCTCTCTCTCTCTCTCACACACACACACACACACATCCACACACAATCCCGCAGCCCACCCCAGAGTGTAATGTGAACCCTGCAGTGAGACAGCTTTAGGTGTGGAGATGTACAGTAATGTGCAAAAAATGTTAGGCTGGGGTGAATGCCTTCACAAATGGTAGTGTTAATCATTTATGTTCATTAATTAACAAAATGCAGTGACTGAACAAAAGAGAAACCTAAATCAAATCAATATTTGGTGTGACCACCCTTTGCCTTCGAAAGAGCATCAATTCTTCTAGGTACTTGCATAGAGTTTTTGAAGGAACCCGGCTGGTAGCTTGCGCCAAATATGTCTTGAAGAACTAACCACAGATCCTCTGTGGCTGTAGGCTTCCTGATATATACAACCAATTTGGTGTAATTGGTTGATCACACCTGACTATAATCCTGCAAAATCCCTGACTTTGTGTGTACCCCTGTGTGAGTACACTTTGTGTCAAAAAAGAACTTATGCCCATCAAGTCCTTTCAGCCTTATAGGTGTTTTAACATTAAACATGTGGATGGCTAAAAAGATACAGTACTGTGGAAAGATTTAGGCAGGTGCCTTCAAACCAGCATCAACTCACACAAAGTGGTTCACACATAGTCAGGGACTCTGCAGGATTATAGTCAGGTGTATGATTAACCAACTACACCAAATTGGTTTTATATGTCAGGAAGCCTACATCCACAGAGGATCTGTGGTTAATTCTTGAAGATGTTTGGCGCAAGCTAAAACACCTGCCTAAAACTTTTGCACATTACTGTAGATTTTTTTTAAATACATGCACATGCACACATTCTCTCTGCAGGCCTCTGTAGAATGCAGCTGTGCTTGAGATCGGCAGCAACTATGTGAAGACTACAGGTGCTGAATAGATGTGCACACACACACGTACACTCACATGCACCTCACGCACAGTCACGTACACTCATGTTGTGTAGAACAAGGACTGGTGTTCATCTGACCATCCTGACCAACTCAGTGCTCTGGAAAGCTAAACCACTTCCTGCTACTGTCAGTTGTTCCACATAGAAACACAGATCCTCTTACACTCCCCTTAAATGCTGTTTGTCTCCACTACACTGTTGACTCATGAGTGTCTATATAGTATTATATTTTCAGTCAATTGATTTTTCACTTCAATCCAGTGTTTTGTCAGTCCATATAAAACGTGGCACACCGTTGTTTTTAAGCCAGCTGTTTTTAGAGTGTAGTATTTGGATAGGCAGCTGTCACCTGTGCCACTTCTCTTGCATCATCATCATCCTCTGTTGTTCATTCCCTAGAAAAACACTTCCTGATTTCTGTATCAAGACTGTATTTTTTATCAATAACACTAATGGCCACCTGTAGGAAACAGAGACAATTTCCTGTAAAGAAACTTCCAAATGGTTACAAACCACTATGGTCCATTTTTTTTTCTTCTCTTTTTTTGTCCTAGTTCACAGAGGCTCTGCGGTAGTTGCTGCTCATTGCTTCATAACTGGGGATCAGAGAGTTGGCAGAATGTGCCCATCAGCAAGTCGTAGACAGACACAGATAAACTGTCATTCATCTACAATGACATGTCATAGCACCCAGACAACTACACGGACACCAGGCCGTAGGTTTTTGAAATTTCTGCTAACTGAAATCACGTGTCATGTACTGCGATGAGCAAGCAGTCTCAAATCTCAGTCATCTCCCAGTGCTGTGACTGTAAGTAAGGCCACCACAGCATGATACTTCAATAAAAACCTCTAGTCCTCCTGTTTAATGTTATTCTTGTGCTGTTTAAAGGTGCCATAGACATCCATCTGTATCCAAATCTGTTAAAGATTCATAGATTGCCTGGTTCAGCAGCATGTTCACTTATCACATCCACTTTAAAATACTTTGCATGGTTTATGGATGAATGGATGCATTACCTTGGTTTTGTCTCTGTGTTAAGTATGCAGTTTGCCCTAAGAGCAATACAAGAAATTGCTTCGTAGAATGAATCACAGAAAGAATATCAGTACATATCAGTACATAATATCTTTTTTTTTTTGTCAAAAATGAAGAAATTCTGTGCCTTTCTGTGCCTTTTCTGTGCCTCGTGTATCATAAACTTGCCTGTGTGCAAGCTGGACTTAATGGCAATCACTCCATAGGCCCATTGTCTACTGATTTGCATCAGTGCAGTGTAGCCCATGGCATTATCAGCTACAACCATCTTAGTCATCAGTAATTCTTGTGGTGACAGACATAAGTAGGTACAGTAAGTAAAACCTGCATTTAAAATGCTTGTAGAGGAAACAAAGACTCCCAATTCATCATGTAAATTGTGAATCTGCTGCAGAAGAATGATTGATAGAATCAGTAGTGGATATTACACTCTTTCTACGATTAATGGGGTTGAGGTCTGCAGTGCAGAATGGTCTGCTTTCATCGAGTTTAAATGAGCTTGTGGTTTTCTATGGCTTGTCTGAAAACAGTCTCACAACTCACAACAGTCTCTTCACTCAGTACTCTTCACTCCTTTGCAAGTTCTGAAGTGGAACAGTAGTTGTGGGAGACAGATATACAAGACAGCTATAGTTCATCCAAATGAAGAAGTCATTCAGATGCAGATCCACATTTTACATACTGTAAGCACATAGTTTTATTGTAAATACCAATCAGTTCAGTAATAATGCTGTTGCCCAAGGATAGTTATAAAGACTTGCATAGACATTACAGGATATGAAGACACTCAGAGATGACATTTTAATGTTATTACAGTTATTAACACTTTTGGTGACTTAAGCTATGTCCTCCCTCACTGTGTCTCTCCCCACAGACTTCTGATTTCCCGTAAAGACCCCAGTGTCTGCAGACCCCTGCAGCAAAGCTGTGGTCACCCACAGGGAAACATTCTGAGCTATGATGTTCTAACCACAGGTTTCCACCCTATACCTTTGAACCTTTGCAAATTTGCTGTGTCAACTTATTGAAAGATGCATGGTGAAAAATTTCACACGAAACTGACAACACGTTAGCAGGATTTACACAGTAACGGCTATTGGCTTGGGCAATTGATTCATATAAGTTTAGCCTTCAGACCAAGTTATATAAAAAAACCTTTAGAAAAAAGTAACAAGAACAAAACACACACACACTCACGAGCGGGCGCACACACACACACACACACATGCACACACATATACATATATAAATTAAGCAACAATAGAAAGATTATTGTATCTAGCATTTATCTAATTTCTTCAGTTCTTGAGACTCTTTAAAATACTGTTTATCCAGGGCAGATATGCTGATATTCTGGTGTAGACATTTTGCCTAGTTGGCTTGTCACAGTTGTTTCTTTCAGTGTATGACACTACTTAATTGTGATCCTGCTTCAGAAGAATGATTGATAGAATCAGTAGGGGATATTAAACTCTTGTCTATGATTAATGGGGTTGAGGTCTGCAGTGCAGAATGGTCTGCTTTCATCAAGTTTAAATGAGCTTGTGGTTTTCTATGGCTTGTCTGAAAACTATCTCACAACAGGCACTTGTGTCTTTTCTTGCACTCTGTACTCTTTGCTCCTTTGCAGGTGGCAAGTTCAGAGGTGAAACAGTAGTTATGGGTGGCAGGTATACAAGACAGGTATAGTTCATGCAAGTAAAGATGCAGATCCACATTGTACATAAGCACATAGTTTTATTGTAAACACCAATCAGTTCATTCATAATACTGTTGCCCAAGGATAGTTATTAAGACTTGCATAGATATCACAGATTATGAAGACACTCAGAGATGACATTTTTATGTATTTTCAATATTTTACAGCTATTAACACTATTGGTGACTTAAGCTATGTCCTCCCTCACTGTGTCTCTCCCCACACACTTCTGATTTCCCGTAAAGACCCCAGTGTTTGCATCAAAGCTGTGGTCCTTCAAGCAATGACGTCACCCGCAGGAAACCATTCTAAGCTATAATATTCTAACCACATGTTTCCACCCTATACCTTTGAACTTTTGCAGTTTTGCTGTGTCAATGATTATTGAAAGATAAGAAGAAAAATTTCACACGAAACTGACAGCACTTTAGCAAAGCTTTACACAGTAATGACAACTGGCTTGAGCAATTAATTCATACAGTGTTAGCCTTCAGACCAAGTTATATAAAAAAAAACTTTAGAAAAGTAAAAAGTAACAGAAAACAACATACTGTAAATTAAGCAACAATTGAAAGATTATTGTATCTTAGCACTTATCTAATTTCTTCAATTCTTCACACTCTTTAAAACATCGTTGATCCAGGGCAGGTATGCTGATACTCTGGTGTAGACATTTGGCTTGGTTGGCTTGTCACAGTTGTTTCTTTCATTGTATGACACTACACCCTCAGCTTGGCCGTTGCACACCAGAGGACCACCTGAATCCCCCTGTAACAGACAACAGAAAGGATGCAACAGCTGACCGAGAAAACAAAATAGGCAAAGCAAGTCTGTTATGATCTGAAGTTGTAGTATAAAATGCATTTGCCCATTGTCCTCTATAGGTGCATAAATGAATTACACACTGCCAAAGCTTACCTGGCAAAACCCGGCTGTACCGTGTGCACAAACCACTTCTTTAGAAAGGTTTCTCCACTTACAATCCTTTCTCTTCAAGATAACCACATCAGCCTCGAGTAGAACATCATTTGCAAACCCATTGGTTTTCGTTGCGCCCCACCCAGCCACGCTACAATCCGATTTAGCCTTGAGTTTTTCATCCATCTTAGGAAGAGGTATCCAGTCTACAGCCTTGGACTTCTTAAGGCTTTGTGTAAGCTGTGCAACAAAAACAACAGCAGTGACATATAATGTTTAAGCTAGTAGGAATATGTAACATTGCAGTGTATCTTTAAATGGATTGTGTCTGTGTAGGGCATTTTCTGTAAAGGAGTGTAGCAAGAGAAAAAAAGTTTTAGTATTACTCTCTACCTGTAGAAGTGCAATGTCATTGTGATATGTCGTAGAATCGTATCTGGGATGGACGAGGTAGTATTTTACCGACTTCCTTGATCCAATGCTCTGGTTTTTAAGGCTATGGGCCCCTACCACAACAGTCAGATCTACTCCCCTGCCAAAGAAGAAGAGTAGAAAAAGCCATGCACATTTTCAAGTTGATGGATTTTCACCCTTTATCTCGACACACATCCACAAAGCTACGGTGCTTCTATGGAATGACTCAAATCAGAAGTTGTGGAAGCGCATGACTTACCAGTGGATGCAGTGGGCTGCAGTCATGACAAAGGATTCATGCACCAGGAACCCGCCACAGACATGTTGCTTATTCTTCTGCACAGACACCATGTAAGGCCTGGAGTGGAGCTTCACTTCTGTGCCATTTATAATGCCCATGTACCCGCCATGCACACCTACCAAACACAGTGAGGGTGGATATCACACATTAGTGTTACACCAGGCTGTTAAAGCCATCAAATATTGAGCCTTTTGACTAGTATATAAATGAGTCATAAAACTACAACTTGTCTTTACTGTGGCTTAATTGCAGCCTTATTCTACTTAGTAAATAGCTGTATTTTAAACATAAAAGAAGAATGGATTATAATTAATATCACATATAATAGAATGGTTATTAACATAAGCAATAAATATATAATACGTTTGTACAAGTAAATTAGTGAATAAGACACTATAGAATCCTATTTGACGAAATTGTGTATTTTCCTTGACAATACACATACTTACTGACATACATACTTACTGGAGATGTCCAGCAATGACAAGAAAGCCCCCACCCAGAGCAGAGCAGTAGTACCCATAACGTCGGCAAGTTCAAATGAGTTTTCACTGAGCCACAAGAGGTAAGTCACAGGCAGATAAAGCACATCCTTCAAAAGTCTCACTGCTGATGATATCTACCTTTAAAGGAGGTATATGCAGAACTTCCATTCTCTTATATATCTCTTCTTCTCCAACATAAACACACACACATGCATACCTGCATGCGTGCACACACACACGCACACACACATGCACACACACACACATACACAGATCCCACCCCCTCCACATACACACACACACAAGCATACAGCTTGTGGTTTTCTATGGCTTGTCTGAAAACTATCTCACAACAGTCTCTTCACTCAGTACTCTTCACTCCTTTGCAAGTTCTGAAGTGGAACAGTAGTTGTGGGAGACAGATATACAAGACAGCTATAGTTCATCCAAATGAAGAAGTCATTCAGATGCAGATCCACATTTTACATACTGTAAGCACATAGTTTTATTGTAAACACCAATCAGTTCAGTAATAATGCTGTTGCCCAAGGATAGTTATAAAGACTTGCATAGACATTACAGGATATGAAGACACTCAGAGATGACATTTTAATGTTATTACAGTTATTAACACTTTTGGTGACTTAAGCTATGTCCTCCCTCACTGTGTCTCTCCCCACAGACTTCTGATTTCCCGTAAAGACCCCAGTGTCTGCAGACCCCTGCAGCAATGCTGTGGTCACCCGCAGGAAACCATTCTGAGCTATGATGTTCTAACCACAGGTTTCCACCCTATACCTTTGAACCTTTGCAAATTTGCTGTGTCAACTTATTGAAAGATGCATGGTGAAAAATTTCACACGAAACTGACAACACGTTAGCAGGATTTACACAGTAACGGCTATTGGCTTGGGCAATTGATTCATATAATTTTAGCCTTCAGACCAAGTTATATAAAAAAACCTTTAGAAAAAAGTAACAAGAACAAAACACACACACACTCACGAGCGGGCGCACACACACACACACACACACACACACACACACACACACACACACACACATGCACACACATATACATATATAAATTAAGCAACAATAGAAAGATTATTGTATCTAGCATTTATCTAATTTCTTCAGTTCTTGAGACTCTTTAAAATACTGTTGATCCAGGGCAGATATGCTGATATTCTGGTGTAGACATTTTGCCTAGTTGGCTTGTCACAGTTGTTTCTTTCAGTGTATGACACTACTTAATTGTGATCCTGCTTCAGAAGAATGATTGATAGAATGAGTAGGGGATATTAAACTCTTGTCTATGATTAATGGGGTTGAGGTCTGCAGTGCAGAATGGTCTGCTTTCATCAAGTTTAAATGAGCTTGTGGTTTTCTATGGCTTGTCTGAAAACTATCTCACAACAGGCACTTGTGTCTTTTCTTGCACTCTGTACTCTTTGCTCCTTTGCAGGTGGCGAGTTCAGAGGTGAAACAGTAGTTATGGGTGGCAGGTATACAAGACAGGTATAGTTCATGCAAATAAAGATGCAGATCCACATTGTACATAAGCACATAGTTTTATTGTAAACACCAATCAGTTCATTCATAATACTGTTGCCCAAGGATAGTTATTAAGACTTGCATAGATATCACAGATTATGAAGACACTCAGAGATGACATTTTCATGTATTTTCAATATTTTACAGCTATTAACACTATTGGTGACTTAAGCTATGTCCTCCCTCACTGTGTCTCTCCCCACAGACTTCTGATTTCCCGTAAAGACCCCAGTGTTTGCATCAAAGCTGTGGTCCTTCAAGCAATGAGGTCACCCGCAGGAAACCATTCTAAGCTATAATATTCTAACCACATGTTTCCACCCTATACCTTTGAACTTTTGCTGTGTCAACGATTATTGAAAGATGCATGGTGAAACATTTCACACGAAACTGACAGCACTTTAGCAAAGCTTTACACAGTAATGGCAACTGGCTTGAGCAATTAATTCATACAGTGTTAGCCTTCAGACCAAGTTATATAAAAAAAAAACTTTAGAAAAGTAAAAAGTAACAGAAAACAACATACTGTAAATTAAGCAACAATTGAAAGATTATTGTATCTTAGCACACACTCTTTAAAATACCGTTGATCCAGGGCAGGTATGCCGATACTCTGGTGTAGACATTTGGCCTGGTTGGCTTGTCACAGTTGTTTCTTTCATTGTATGACACTACACCCTCAGCTTTGCCCTTACACACCAGAGGACCACCTGAATCCCCCTGTAACAGACAACAGAAAGGATGCTGCTGACCGAGCAAACAAAACAGGCAGAGCAAGTCTGTTATGATCTGAAGTTGTTACTGAGTCTATTTGAGCTTATGAAATGCATTTGCCCGTTGTCCTCTGTAGATGCATAAATGAGTTACACACTGTCAAAGCTTACCTGGCAAAAGCTAGCTTTACCACTTGCACACATCATTCCTTCAGAGAGCTTGCTCCAGTATTTCCTACACTTCTTTCTCTCCATGATAACCACATCAGCCTCGAGTAGAACATCATTTGCAGACCCATTGGTTTTCGTTGCGCCCCACCCAGCCACGCTACAAGCCGATGCATGCTTGATGTCTGATTTTTTTTTAGGAAGAGGTATCAAGCCTACAAACTTGGACTTCCTAAGGCCCTCTGCAAGCTGTGCAACAAAAACAAAAGCAGTTACTTGTAATGTTTAAGCAAGTAGGAATAAGTACATTAGCAGTGTAAATTTACATGTAAATGGATTGAGTCAATGTGTGGCATTTTCTGTAAAGCAGTATAGCAAAAGAAAACAAGTATTGCTTCCTACCTGTAAAAGTGCAATGTCATTCTGAAGTGTCGTAGAATCGTATCCGGGATGGATGTGGTAGTATTTTACCGACATCCTTGATCCAATGTTCTGGTTTTTGAGACTATGCCCCCCTACCACAACAGTCAAATCTACCCCCCTGCCAAAGAGGAAGAATGGAAAAAGGCACGTTGATGGATTTTCACCCTTTTATTCCAACACACATCCACAAAGCTTCGATGGAATGACTCAAATCAGAAGTTGTGGAAGCGCATGACTTACCAGTGGATGCAGTGGGCTGCAGTCATGACAAAGGATTCATGCACCAGGAACCCGCCACAGACATGTTGCTTATTCTTCTGCACAGACACCATGTAAGGCCTGGAGTGGAGCTTCACTTCTGTGCCATTTATAATGCCCATGTACCCACCATGCACACCTACCAAACACAGTGAGGGTGGATGTCACACATTAGTGTTACACCAGGCTGTTAAAGCCATCAAATAATGAGCCTTTTGACTAGTATATAAATGAGTCATAAAACTACAACTTGTCTTTACTGTGGCTTATTATTATTAGCATTATTATAGTTAGTAAATAGCTGTATTTTAAACTTAAAGAAAATGGATTATAATTAATATCACATATAATACAATGATTATTAACAAAAATAAATATATAATACGTTTGTACAAGTAAATTAGTGAATAAGACACTATAGAATTCTATTTGACGAAATTGTGTATTTTCCTTGACAATACACATACTTACTGACATACATACTTACTGGAGATGTCCAGCAATGACAAGAAAGCCCCCACCCAGAGCAGAGCAGTAGTACCCATAACGTTGCAAGTTCGAATGAGTCTTCACTGAGCCACAAGAGGTAAGTCACAGGCAGATAAACCACAACCTTCAAAAGTCTCACTGCTGATGATATCTACCTTTAAAAGAGGTATATGCAGAACTTCCATTCTCTTATATATCTCCTCCTCTCCAGCATAAACACACACACACACACACACACACACAGACCCCACCCCCTCCACACACACACACACACACACACGCACACACACAGTAGATACACACACACACTCCACTTGTGGGTGAGGATGGTTATGGTCAGTTGCATTTCTGACTAACTGAAGGAATGAATGATCTAATTTCCTCACGCTCTTTCTTATTCCTCTGAAAAAATGACACATTCTGACGTCACGTCTTTGAAACCACATGAGAGCCATATCAGCGCATCAGCAAAGCCACGGAGTCAATTGTGTCAAACTTTCAGTTTCAGTCTAAAGTAACTTGCCAATATCTGGCTTGTTGTAAGAATTATAGTTAGGCATGAATCACGGTGTGTTGCTTTCCTCCTGTGATGTAAAAAATCAGCAAAAGTCTTAGCTAAAAGGTGGTTCTCTTCGCTCTCAGATACAGCCATCTAAAACTTGTGCTTAGCATTAAGTTCACAGTATTTGGTTTTAGTTCAGGTGATATCAAAGATATAAACTGAACCATCATGTTTCCCACAATGTGGTTGTAAATAGAGACACCATCATTATGAAGAGCATATCTCCCAATTACCAAACAGGTGGTTCTGCAATAGCCTGGTAAACCAATCCCTCGGACTTCATTTCATTTTGTACAGAGGGTCTGGCAGTGCTGTATTAAGAAACGATTTCCTCCTGGTGGTGTGGGCTCTGCTGAAGTTTAAAACAAGTAGCCTGCCTTTACCCAGTCGCCTTTACTGGTCATGGCATATCCAATTAGCCTGGCTATGCACAACAATTCAATTGTAGCACACAAAGTCAACGTCATCGCTCACAAACAATCCCTGTGTTCACTGATTGGCTAGGCAAAAATTCTACCCAATACAGCAATGTCAATGAAAGCACTGCCAGACCCTCTGTACAAAATGAAATGAAGCTGGTTTACCAGGTTAGCTCTACAATGCTTCTGAGAAACAAAGATTCCCTAAGCATTAAATACACCTGTGCCAAAGCATTGCAGTCACTGAACCAGGAGATGGCACTGTAGCCCATGCCGGTTGTTGATATAGTCTGCCCAGCTCCTGCACAAGGAGGCTTAGCTCTTCGTTATAGTTGCGACAGCTGTCCAGCGATTTGTCACTATACATCAGGCAGCAACTACAACTACAGTTCTGTAATTGAGCAGTAGCTCAGCCATGGAATACCACACAAAGAGTCATGGGAGATGTTTTCATGTCACCATACCTTTCCAAAACCTGTTATTTCGCATGGTGCCATAGGGATCCATCAGGAGGTGTATTTTACAGTACTTTGCAAGTGACCAACTAAAAGAGAAACAAGGCCTGTCTCTGGTGGTATGCATCAATGGCCAACAGGGGCGCTGGGTTTGGGACACTTCTAAAAGCCCAGCATTGACATGGGGCCTTTTGGACGACACTATTGGTTTTATTCATCTTAATGACGAGGCAGCCTGAAACTGTATTCTTTCCTAGGGCCAAACATTTCTAGCAGCACTGCTAAACATGCAGCGTAGATCTGTACCAAAAGAGGGCCAGGCCGGCCCCTGAGTCAGCTGCTGTTTGGGACCCTCTGGGGCTTCTGCTTACTAGGCAACCCTTACTTTGGAGGCCCCCGACCTACCGACCGACCGACCGACCGACCGACCGACCGACCGAACCCATCCTCCCCCCACCCTACTGCCTGCTGTGCCTGCCCCAAGTCTACCTGATGATAAGTCCCCTAATGCCATAATGGGCCAGCTTAGTGTGTGTGTGTGTGTGTGTGTGTGTGTGTGTGTGTGTGTGTGTGTGTGTGTGTGTGTGTGTGTGTGCACATGCTTGTGTTTGTGTGCGTCTGTGTGTGTGCGCATGCATGTGTTTGTGTTTGTGCGTCTGTGTGCGCGCACATGTGTGTGTGGTGTGTTTGTGTGTGTGTGTGTGTGTGTGTGTGAGTGAGCTCTTCCTCAGATAGTTGCAAGTGTGGGAAGTAGTGGGTTTCATAAGGATCTAAAGTTTTTTTTTTTTTTTGCCTATTTGCACTATTTATGTTTTGTCTGTGTTGTGTCTTTTTCTGTTGGGTTTCCCCGTGATGAGCGGCATTTAGCAGCTTTTTGGGGCACTTCTCCTCTTCAATATCATGATTGGAAATGACAATGATAATGATGGTTGTTTTTTTGTTAGACATGATATTGAATAAAAACACACTGAACTGAACTGAACTGAACTGAAAGAGGCCTCTGACTAGCACATCCCAACCTCCCCCACCCCCATCCCAATCCCTGTCCCCTCACCCCTGTCCAGCCAAGTGCATCAGGTTTTTTTTTTTTTTTGGTTCTTTTTTTTTTTACATATTTTTAGGACGATGCTGACAATCCTTGATGGACGAATCAGACAGCCCCA
>CM050212.1:16781285-16856285 GCA_027475355.1 Coilia nasus | reverse complement strand
CTCCCTCTCTCTCTCTCTCTGTATGTCTCTCTCTCTGTCTCTGTCTGTATTTCTGTCTCTGTATCTCTGTGTCTATCTGTCTCTGACTGACCGTCTCTCACACTATAGAGTGTAAGGCATTTATTTATTTGGCTATTTGCCAGTATTTGGTCCAAGTTTAATTTTGTTTCCCCCAAGAATTTGTCATACTATTACAGTAGTTGTGCACATTCCATCTCTCACAGACACAGTGCAATGTGCTCCCGCAGTCTGTGGTGCCTGAAGCACATGCCTGAAATGCTAATGTGCCTCATATCAATAGTAATATGCCATCCGAAGTCTCACTGTACGGTGGGCCAGTGCTGCTTAAATGCCCCAGTGGGCCCCTGCCTCAGAGTGTTGAGTTATTCCCTTGTCTTCGTAATTATTGTGAAGATACAAGATTAACATCTGTCCCTCATAAGGGCCAAGTAGTTTCCAAAGTGGAATTTTAAGCTTTTTTGGCGGTAACACGACCGCGAATGTGACCACAGCCATCTGTTTATGTGATTGTGCAGCTGAAGGGGGGGAGCAGTTTGCCAAACCACGCCGTGAGCGTCATTATAAACCACCATAAGCACTCCGGTATCTCTTAAGCCGCGCCATTCAGGGCACGTCAGCTTCAAAAATGTGCATTGTCCTTTTACCTCCTGACAGCCCTGACTCTTTAAGAGGAAACACCTGCACGCAACGCTAGTGTGACACCGGGCTGAAGATGTCCCTGCAAAACGTATCCAGGCCCCGGAGTACAGTAGTTGCGTGGCTCTTTGAAGCGCTCCCCACCTTGATTTTCCATAACGTTTTTGGGGTTTGCTTGTGATCAAAGCCCCCGTGCTTTGATCTCGCGGGGCCAGCACTGCCAAGGGATCACTCTTGTCTCGCTGGCGAGCGCTCTGACAGGACAGTAGAGAAACAATGATAATTACAGGCTCCTGTTCGCTTTCGCCGCTCCTCGAACAGCGGGCTGGCGTAAACAGACAGCCTCACCTTAAAGCCAAGGGGGGGTTGGGGGGGTGGGGGTGGAGCGGGGGGGCATGGAATTCCTGAACTGTTACGGGGGGGCTGGGGGGTGAGATGGAGGGGGTGTGGAGAGGGAGATTCAGACTTGTTGACGATAAAGGACACCACACAGGGGAGCAGGCAGAAAATAGGATCAATTTAGGGGCTTCGCATGGTTGGAAGTTGGCATGCCTTTGGTGACCACTGGCATGCAAAATTTCACATGCCATTATTTATGTTTTTGTATTTTTTATTTTCAAAATATAGTTATTTACTTATATTAAGATATTTGTTATTAGACCAGGTCAGTCTAACCAGATAGTACACTCAACAAAATGCTGAAAATATGTCCAGGCCATGTTTTTTGTGTTAGCGTAGATGTTTGGCTAATGAAATGACATATTGTATTGACAAGGCAAGCCTGCAGAGGCAAAATGTTCATCTTGATCTAATTTCATGTATCTTTGTGTGAGGCAAGGCCTGGCTCACAGGTAGGCCCACTGCATGCCCCTCAGGACGCCCAGTGTCCCGGGGGCCTCTGTATGTTTCCAATCATGCGAACCCAGCACCTGCCATTTGTGTTTCCCACACATGTGGGATTGTGGGAAGCCACGTGCCTGCATGGCCGTCCACATGCTGAACAGTGCATGCTGTGCTGAGTGCCTAGAGAGAGTCTACAGTACAGTGGAATAGGGCATGACGTGTGTAAATTCCAGTTGTGAATTCCAAATACCAAATGTGTGTTTATGAATGATGTTTTTCTTTAGTGTTGTTGTTGTTGTTTGTTTCTTTTTAAAGACAACCATTATCCACTCCTTAACCACCACAACACCCACCTTCATCATCATTGTCATCATCATCATCATCGCCATCGTAATCGTTATCATTACCATCATTCTGTCATCATCGTCATCATTACAGAGCTGTATAATTTTATGTCACAGTTCTTCTGTACATTTGATCATTTTAGTTTTTATTTGTATGCAGTTTTACCAGGCTGAACAAAAGACACACAGTTGCTCCTCTGCAGTACAGAAATATGCTTTTTAAACAGTGTTCGATGATCATCATCTCCTTAGGCTAGCAAAACATGACACTCAACCAACACTGGACTAAACTGCTGGGCACTTCAGCAAACATGAAGGGAGAGAGTAAGTGGAGCCTCACTTTGAACACAGACTGCAAAACATTTAAATATATTAAATATTCAATTTGCAACATGCAGGTGGAAACATGTTAATGTGGTGCAAGGGTTTTTGAAAGAACAGTCGATACATGAAACAGCAAAGGGTCTTTTCATTGTCTTTCGTGTTTGCCAGAGTCCCATAGAGTACCAACAGGTTTCGGTGTTGAACCTTCATAAAGTTTTTGCCAGACATGTGTGGCGTTGTGGCCTGTGCCGACTGCCCACCTGGGCCCAAGCCCTGGAGAGGAAACTGATGAGGACATGTCCAGACGTGTCCTGAGCCCAGCTTGTTTTACTGTTTGTTTGTTCACCTTGTGGAGGGCCAAACGCTTGGATCACACAATCTCCGCTCTCTGAAAGGAGTAAAGAAGGGAGCTCATGCCGAACATGACACACCAGAGGAACTCCTGAGGAACTCCCTTCTTATCAGATGAAAGAGGAATCTCATCGCATGACTCTGCACTTAACAGGGATCACTGTTTCACACACATCGGCACACACACACACACACACACACACACACAAAAACACATCAACACACACACCGACACAAACACCAACACACACACACAGAAGATATATACACACAGTGATACACACAGTGAGACTGTTTCTGTCTCCATAGTGATACGAATAATGCAGTGTGCACTGTATGCAAGTCCGTCCACTGTCTCTCATATGGAGATCGTTTGAACCCACTGTCCCCACATGCAGTCCATTACATCAAATGGTGTCACATTTTAAAGAACCTTACTTGAGCTTCCAGTCATTCAATCCAGCAAATACACTTTGAATCGTGTTGTGTACTAAAACAGACTTTCTGGTCTGAAGAATGTTAGGGAGGATAATCAGAACATTTACAGACCGTTTTACACACTTTTTCCAGCAGCCTTATTTTAAAACATCAGGCTTACACAGGGGCAAAGAGAGAATAACTTAAAGGTAACTCCACTGTGACCACAATAAGCATAATATGGTGTAAAAAAACAAACAAACAAACAAACAAACAAACAAACAAACAAACAAACAAACACAAAGCCCCAGCAAATGTACATACAAGGGGAAAGGGCTTACCATAGTAACATCATAACAGCATAACAAATATATAATAATAATAAGAGTATCAACAGCCATGATGATGACAACACTAATATGTAAGAGTTTAGGAGGCCTCTTCGGGGGGATGGAGGGGGGGTGGTGGGGGCAGCTACGTGGGCATCATGGGCAGGAAGTGGGTGGAGGGGTGCCGCCTGCGGGCTTTGTGTCCTCGGCGGGGCTTGCCACGGCCGTTCAGCGACACGAACATCTGCCGGCCGCCATGCCTCCAGCGCAGGGAGGCGTACGTGTTGTAGCCGTTCTCCTCGATCCGCTCCTTAAACTTGCAGCTGGGGTTGTACCGCGACTGAAAGGGGGGAAAAAAGACCCAAGAAAGAAAGGAAGAGAGAAAGAAAGAGAGACAGAGAGGGCAGACAAGGGCTGTGAGTGCAGGGCCTTTTGGGACAATCTGTCCTGACCTGCCACGACAACAGAGGTCAAAGGTCGGAGATGGGCTCAGAGATACAAGTGCCCCGGATGTGACCCCCTGCATGGGATCCCATTCCAAGTGTGTTCACATGCAGTAATGACAAGCACTGCCATAAAGGCACTGATGACCTCCCTGATAACACTCAGACACTGTGGTTTGGGCTTGAGTTGGACCACAACTAGGGACCAGAGTCGTATGTCAGCTTCAGATTGTTCTTTTTTCCTATTGCTGTTTAATGAATTTCAAGCACTGTTTTCAGTCACACTTCATTCTGATGGTCCAACAGATGGTCCTAAAGACTGTCCAACAGATGCAGAGACTATAAATACACCAGATTTTGAAATTGTGTCTTTTTAGGTTGAGGTTTAGGGGTAGGGTTAGATTAAGATGATAAGTTTAAAATCTATAAACAAAATTAAACAGAGTTTCAATGAAGCATCTGTGGTGCCTCTGTGGGCGGACTATCCAAATAAAGTCCTACCTAGCTTTCTCATACAATTACTAACACCATGGCTGAGTCGAGTAAATACAGTAGAAGTTGAATGTTTAATGTATTTGGAGACTGCAAAACTATGTAACAATTTTTAATGTTTTTTTTCTTCACCTCTCTTATCAGCTAGATGAACAAATGAACCAGACTCCCTGTTGAAGTGGCTCCAGTAAGCTGCCACCATAGGTGACTCCCAGGGATCTCCCACCCAGCCCTGATGCAGATAACATCAGTCTACAGGGGCTCCTCAGGTGTGCTCAGGTACACTCTCATCAAGGTGTGATTCAGAGGGGGATGCTAAGAACTGGCCTTATCTGCTGTCAGGCTATGGAAAATGATGCTGTCCTGCCGTCCATCTTCTCACAGTGCCGTAAACAGACTGCCAACACACGAACACACAGAGCTGCTAAATGCTTACAGTGTTGCTCATGGGCTTTACACCTGCTACTGATAGTGGGAAGCAAGAGTGTACTGGAGTTTGATGGACTCCTTGTATACTTTGAGCTGTAGTGGCCCTTTGAAGGAGCCATAAGGAGAGTTTTACAGTGGTAACTATCTGGCTCAAAAAAAAAAAAAGTGTTCTAGCATGCATAGTAGCTTCTTATGCAGATTTAAAAGGCAATCTTTTTCAGGGTATCCAGAGCAACCGTTGACCTGTCCATTTTCATCAATTAGCAGACAGTGGTACATTGTTGTGAAGTGTTACATTCATTGAAAATTCTAATGAGGGATGTTTTCAATGAACTTTATGTGACTGTATGTACCCGTGGTGGCATATGTCTTAGCAATACATCTTAATCTGCTCTGGCCAAAGTAAACTATTACCTGGGTCAACAGTTTAAGAACAGCTGTGTCTCTGATTAGGAGAAATGATTTCGCATCTAAGGTGACATTTTTTTTCCCTAACGTTTCTTTTAATAATATCTGAAAATATACCCACCGATCCAAAGAGTGTGCCCTTTTTGGACATGGCTAAGTACAGCCCGGTGCTGACAGATTTGATGGCGACAACTCCCACACTGACAGATCGGATTTCCATCAGGCCTGGAAAAGAGGAGAGAAGAGAGAATTTGGTTAGACTGGTGGACGAGTGGAGTTCCCCCCCTCCGAAGCTTCTCTCTCATTACCGATTAGGAAACCAGGCATCCGTACACCCAGGAGATGTGTACTTTTTTCTCCCCGAGACACGAAAAAGAGTGTACGCACGACAGTGTTTAGTAATTCCCTCAGGTAGAATTCCGCAGGACGAAGGAATCTGGAGAATAAACAACTGGGCCATTGCGAAGGACTGTCTGCTCTATAAAACCCCCCAGTAAATCACCTGTCTAGTCAATGTAACGGGCAATTTTACGATTGTTAGATGCGGTCTGGTTAAAAAGCCCAACAGTGAGACAGCGAAACCCTGTACATACACTATTAAACCTCCATGAAAGTCTTTGTCTTTCCCTCATGTTACGTGTCCATGCTTTGTGATGCAAATCCCCCGTGCTGCCCTGTGTTTTGTTGGAGTGCATCCGTCCGTGCACGGGGCCATCTAGAAAGGAAAATGCATTATGCAAAAGAGGCGAGCCCACAGAAAGTTCCAGTCTGCGGAGCAGACGCTGGCTCTCGAAGTGGAATCATAACACACCTGACAGTGTGCCCAGACGAGCCTCCATCTTGTTTACCGTCGGAGATAAAGGGGGCTAATGGCCTCCACAGGGCACTTAACTCTCAGCGCAGTCCCCTTGAAAGAGGTGGTGGCTCGGAGAAATAAGGGTGTCCTGTGCTCAGCGACTGGGGACGAATTCTCTTTGGTTTGCTCTTGATCTGGCTTTAGACTACACAGGCAAAACCAGACATATTTTCAGGTTGACAGACAAAACTGTTTTTCAAGATGACCGGGTGTCCTCCACTCGTAACAGTTTGAATAGGCAGGTGATTACTGAGTGCTTGTGGTTGACTCTATTTTCAGAGTTTCGCCTTCAAAGATACCCTGATGGGATGCACTGATCTGATCTGATCTGACGGCATGTTCTATTCACCCAAAGGACTCACCTTAAAAGCAAGAAACATTATGAAACAGCTCTTTCATTTTTTCTAACTTACTTTCCACTGTCTCTCCCACTCCTTCTCTCCTTTTCTTCCCTTCTTTTTCTCTCTCTGTTCTCTCTCTCTCTATCTCTCTCTCCCCCTCTCTTAGGTATCCCTTGTAAATAACCAAAAAATTGGAGCAGTGCTAACAAATGGGCTATTGCCTTTGGACAAGGACTGCGCACATACTAACACATTGAGGTGCTGAATGAGATGTTGACCCAGAGTCAGTGGGGAAATGAACCAGAAGCTACAAACAGGAGACGCAGCAAGCTTCGGGAAAGCCGCCCAAAACCCGGCCGACAACCCCCATGGAGCATCCCCCTCTAAAACGCCCGGGCCAGCGGCGGCCGAGTTTCCACTCCCATGTCGGGACTCCGGACAGGCTTGTCAGGGGATGAAAAATAAACGGCTCGCACCAGGGGCAGAGCAGGTGCAAGGCTCGCCGCACGACCGGCTCGGCTGTGTTTACTCGAGGCCAGACGACGGGCTTTAAAAAGGGCCCAAGGAAAAATCTAAAAACAACATTTACTTGGCACAGTGGTCACAGTTAATAAATGCAGTCAAACCAGTGCCGCTGCCAATGGCGAAGCCAGGCCACTGAGAGCTTGAGAACACCATAGCCCTCACTCTCTGCAGGGAGATACACAAATGGCCACATTTCCCGTCAAAGCGACAGATTAAATTTCAAAAGCGCTGTGGCTCATTAGAGGGGTGTGGTCGACGCTTGGGCCTCAGAGACGCACAAGGCCACCACAGAATGATCTCGCTAATCTGTGCACTGGCTTCATCACAGGCAAAAGCCAGCCACAGGCCAGCAGTGTTTAGCTGCCATTTTTGTTCTACAGACACACAACAGAAGCAAAGAGGTCCTCTTCCCCCCTCATGCTTGTCAGGTGAGGTCATTCCATTCAGAGAGAAAGAGAGAGACAGAGAGAGCGGAAAAAGAAAGAGCGTTAAAGAAAAAAAGATACAGAAGGTAAATAAACAAAGTGATCCCTGAGCCTCTTTCTTCTCTTTCTTCTCTGCCACGCACAACCAAGAGAAGAGAGGCCCCCAATCAGACACCAACAGCTGCACAGGCTCAAAGCTCCAGCACACTACAGCTGCAGCCATGGCCATGGTTACTGCCACACACACCCCTGTCCCTGCACCTCATCACTTTGAAGACCAATGTCCTATTTACCCGTGTTTGTTTACAAACATGGAGGGGTGGAGATGGTGCTGGTGCTGGTGCTGGTGCTGGTGGGGTGCATCTGCTCTCTGTAGGAGCGTGCAAGCGGCTCGTAAGCAGTTAACCCCAGCCCCCGGTCCTGATGGGGTCTCACGGGGCGTTTACGGGCATCCTCCTCGTCAAATGAAAACTGCTGGTGCTTGAAAGTGCCCCTGCTACTGCTGCCGCCACCACCACTGCTTAAGCCACTGCTAATGATCAGCAACGGCGGAACAGAGCAGCCGTGCGTGACTCTGAGTGAGTGTCATTCTCAGACGAATGCACACACGCACACACATACGCACACACAGACACACACACACACCCACACACACACACACACACACACACACACACACACAAACACAAACACAACCACATACACAAACACACACAAACACAAAAACACACATACACACACACAAACACATACACACACAGAAGTTAGAGAACTGTTTGCGAACTTGAATGCAAATGATGCCAGTTATTATGGATTAGCCAGCAGGGTAAAATCAGTCACCCAGTGTCAAGTGGTTAAAAGGGGACCCCTTTTACGGCCCTAAACAGCCAAGTGAAGATGAAAGCATTCAGTGATGCACTAGAGAAAGGGCCCTTGAAAAGAGGTGAGAAGAAAAAAAACTTTTTTTTCCTCCTAGGGTATCACTTTAGTTTGCTGAAAACTGAGCATGTCGTAGGATATATGCCCAATTCTTCTGTGTAACATAAAACAGCTACGACAATGGACTAATGGGTTCGACTCCTTTTAATGAAACATCTATACATGACAACATGGCTTCCCAGAGAGAGAAAAAAGATCTAAGGGGATGGATGAGGTGGGGATTTTGCCTTGTTTGGCCGAATGGCTCAGGCTTGCGATGCTTGAGGAAGCATCAACAAAAGCGGGTTAGGCCCATATTAATCTTAGTCCCCCCTTTGAAAATTCCCTCCATTGTGTCGCACGGCCAAACGGATGACTGTGGTATTCAAGGTATTAAGTATAACTATCTGACCTTACATGCTAAAATCCTCAGGTCACAGCACTTGACGGCCCCTGGATAGCGTGGTATGGACTTCACACATACATGGGCTACATGTTCACACACGAAAAGTGGCAAACTATACTGTGCAAACTACAGCACTATCCTGAGTCCATTCGAACCATAAATAAAATAAACAAAAATGCATAAAAATATATATTTAATATCGCAAAGTTGTAATAGGCCTCTGGTTTGTTGGGTGGTGAAGTGTTGAAGGAGCGAAACAAAATATCAACTAGACTGAATTTTGTCGCCTTGTGTTACAAATAATTCAAAGGCTTTTATTTTCACCCAGTTTTGAGGGTGATGCTGAATGGGGTGAGCTTTTTTTCCTTCGTCACCTCAGACAAAATCTTTTAACCTCTGACATGTTTTGGCCAAAGCTGTCAATAACCTGACACTGCTATTACAAGCAAATCCTGCTCTATACACACTTAGTCAAGTGTGGACTGACCATTTTTTTCATAATCTATGGGATTTTTTCTTCTTTTTGAGCAACCCCTTTGCCTCGTCTTTATACTCTTTCTCTTTTTCTTTCTTCTCCGCTTTTTGGAAGTGAGCCCATCGTCAGATCATTCAGCCCTTTCTGACCTTGAAAAAAAAAAGCAAAAAAAAAGTGAAAAGGAAGGAGGGAGGAAGGAGAACTCTCACGGGGTTCCTTTTGTCAAAATTATGGTTAAAGGAAGAGGAGGAGGGGAAGGAGAGAGAGAGGGAGAGAGAGGGAGAGAGAGAGAGTCTGCTAGGTGCTAGTAATAAGCGGAGGATAGGGGAGGATTGTGGAGAGAGGTGAGCTAGAGATGGGGGTGGGGGGGGGGGGGTGGTCAAAAAATGATGTTGCTTTCAAACCACCCCTCTGTTCCCAATAAGTCTTTGTTACACACCTGAGAGGTGGATGGAGACAAGGTCTTCTTAATGACTAGGCTTTTTGTTGCCCCAACCCCACCCCCTCAACCCCAACCGCCCCCCTGCACCTACAGAAAAAAAGGGTCCCTCCCACCACAATTAAAAGAAGGGGAAAGGGGAGACCAGAGTGAAAGAGCGAAGCAAAGATTTTTCCAGCTCTTTCCCCCCGTCTTTCTCTTTCTTTTTCTCTCTCTGCCTCTTTAATTTCTTGGGCTGCCCCCTCCAGTAGCCCTCCACGGCCCGCTGCACGGGCGAGGGAGAGCCTGGGAATCGGAGGGCTCCTGTGGGGCGGCTGCTCTTGATTGACATACCTTTTCAATTATTTCACAGTTTGCTTGGCTTCTAAATGGAGAGGGGCCTGTTGTTTTTTTCCCTTCTTCTCCCTCCCTTTCAAAACACAAGCTTTTCATGTTGGTTCTTCGCTGCTGGCCCTAATGGCTGTGACCAGAACCTTTGATCTGATCTGACCTCCACGAAGCACTCTAGACTGGAGCATGGCCCTGCGTGTATGTATGTGTGTGAGTGTGTGTGTGTGTGTGTGTGTGTGAGGCAGGAGACAATGGCGACATCAGTCACAACCACTTTGAACACCTTGATGCTGGTTTGGGAACAACTGTTTCAGGTTGCTTTGTGCAGCCTGTTTCCTAGGTTACGCATCACCACATCTCAAACAAACAGTGTTCAAACTAATGGCCATGCACACTTGCACTATTTCAAATGCTGCACGCTATTTCAAATGAGGCAAATATCGGAACTCTCTTTTATCAGTTTTAATGCGACTTCAATTCGACTGTAAATGAACATAATGATTAAAATACAGTGTTTATAAACTTTTTACAAAGTTTTTATAAACTAATCGTACAAGAAAACCTAAAGCTGTCACACAGTTTTGTATTTATTGGTGGTATCACTGTGCTCTTGTGTTGACCTCCCATGTCAAAACCAACAAATTGATGGCTGCAGTGACTTTGTGGTGGCCGCCTCATCAGAGCCCCGAGCCTTTCAAAGGTTAAAAAGAGGGAATCGGACAAAAGCCCCCTCTTGGCCCTTTCTAATTGCTTTCTTATAAAAAATGTAGGGCCTTTAGACCTCTCAAGACCCCCCATCCCTCCTCGTCCCCCCCTTTGTGAGAAGCTTGAGGGAGAAATGGGAAGATTAGATGGAACGAGGGAGAGCTTAGCCGCAAGTTAGTTAACTTTAGTTTCTATTGTGTCTGAGTCGAGTCAAAAATAAAAATGTTTCAGAGACGAGTTCTCTGATTGTTTGTGACCTCAGGCTGGGTGATAGATTTGCAGCTCCTTAAATCCTGTAATTTTGTAATTTGTTACGTTTTTTAAAAATGTTAAAATATGCAAAATCCTAAACAAAGACATGACATTGAAAGTATATTTAAACACATTAGCAAAAGTTTTTTTTTTTTTTAAATAAACACAAATACCTTCAAGGCCACACTCATCACGGGTATATAAACGTTAACTGTTTATACATGTTCCTGCAACTTCTGTACGTGTTACTGTCAGACGTTCTCTCTGCTTTTGTTGACAGTTTACAACCATATCAATAAACAAATATAGAAAATAGTTTGTGTCAGAGTAAATCCAAAGCAATTCTATTTTCGGTGACAAACACTATTTTTTGAATTTCTAATTCATTATAGCTCAGATAAACACTATAAAGGACAGAAGCCATTGGCACGGTACCAAACGCAATGGCATTCAAACAAATGTTCAACCATACCTACAGTATAAAAAGCAGTAGCTGTATTATCTTCCCAACACAAACTAAATGCTATACTACTACCAAGGTCACCAACTGCAGATGTGGCTCCAAACAGGTTCAAGGCCAATGGCAAAAGTTCAGGTGTTCCAGTGAATCTATAAGGCCAATAAAGTATACTGTTTCACATAAGTAAATGCTATCCTGTTCTGTTCAGTGCTATAATACAAAAAAATACAATACAAATACAGTATGCAAGTGCCTGCTGTCTTTGTGAAAATGTTATAAATGAACTAATGTTAAATATCCACTTTCCCATAACACCAATAACATCCCAATATGTACTGGCCATTATTAGGAACTTTACTCTAACAAACAGGTGCACAGTTGCTTTTAAGGATTAGATCTTTGTAAGATACAAGAGCAACATAGCTCATTTTTAGGGACTTTACTGTAATATTAATCTCAAATTCTCCAATATAAAGAACTTAATAAATCTCAAATTCATGTGCTGAGGATGTGATACCTCCTCTGAGATTAGGGCTTTTTTTGCAGAGTGGTGCACAGAAACCATATCCTCTATTAGGCGTCTGCATGGAATTTACTGGGCAAAAGCAGACATTTCCTGGACATGTGACCCTTGAATTATACAGCTACACCTCCATCATCAAGCTGCAATGACACAGGTAATCTAAACACTCCCAGCATGGGGTCTTATTCCAAAGCACTGCATTATCTATTCCCCCCTCCAAAAAATATGAGGTACTTGTAGTTTTATGCGCAATAGCCATTCGGTGGTGCTATCCATGGGGTTTAGTTGGGCCGGCTTGTTTAGCATTGTACTGTCTGGTACTGGTCCATTTCACCCAGCATTTTACAGTATGTTTAACAGGCCTGCGAGGGTCAGGACCGGTATTCCAGAGAGAGAGAGAGAGAGAGAAAGAGGGAGAGACAGAGAAAGAGAGAGAGACAGGGAGACAGAAAGAGAGGGCGAGGGGGGGGGGGGGGGGGGGAGTAGACAGTGAGATGCAGAGAGAGAGACAGAGACAGCGAGAGATAAGCCACTGACACAGCTGTGGAGCTCAAGGCGATTGCTTCTCCGGACATGCATCATACCTATTAAGCCACAGAAGGCAAGGATGATTTATTCAACTCACCAAGAGGGCTCCAAGACACATATCTCTATCTTTCCCTCTATCTCTCTCTCTCTGTGTCTCTCTCATTCTGTCTTTCTTTCTGTCTCTCTCTTTCTTTCTCTCACTTTCTCTTTCTGTCTCCCTCCTTCTCTCTCTTTATCTCCCTTTTTTACTCCCTAACCTTTGTTTTATACAAAGACACACATGCCACTCTTAGTCAAAAGTATGTAATACTTTGTTCGCATTGCCACATGTATTTTATATTTAAGAACACGATGCACTGACTTACCTCTGGCTTCCCCTCAGATTAACGTCACGTATCTTACGCAAATTATGCAACATGCATATCAACGTGCAGTCAGCAGGAAACATGGCACCTCACTGTTGGGTTTTTAAGGTCATGTTACTTCTAAACTAAACAAAGTTGATGCTAATCGACCTGTTTGTTCTCCTTTTTTTCCAAATGAAAATCGATGAGAATCGATAAAGAACCAAATCATTAAGCAGAATTGAAAATGGAATCGCAATCGTGAAAATCTCATCAATTCCCATCCCTAGATAGCAGTGGGTTTGGGATTGGGATTTCTTTTTTGTTGTTGTCATTGTTGTAGCTACTAAGCTATTCCTGGACATCACTGGAATAAAATCAGCATTACTGTCAGTAATTATTGTTATTTTTAGTTGTAGTGTCATTCATTCCCACAGAGTACTGTAGAAAGTGATTAGGCCTGAACCTGATATACTCCGAAGGACCACTGGCGTCAAAGGGACATTCCAGAGGAGGCAAACTCTCACGACACCTCATAGAATACAGGTGCCTGTGCCGCCCCTAACAATGGCCTATATGTGCTTCCTCATAAATAACTAGGACACAGGAAGTGTTTTTTTGTATGTGTGTGTGTGTGTGTGTATGTGTGTGTGTTTATGCGTGTGTGTGTGTGTATGTTTATTTGTAATTGTGTGTGTGTGTCTGTGTGTGTGTGTGTGTGAGCGTGTGAGAGACCATTTCTCCAGTGAGTGGCCCAGCCCGGGCGAACAACAAGACGGATGGTAGCCAAGAGAATGGGAAGAAAGGGCCCTGGCCGGGCTAATTCATTGCCTGTCCTGATTTCCCCCTTTGTTCCCGCATTCCAGCGAGCCCTGGGGTGGTAAGAACAGTGATGGGAGATAGCATCCCAGGTCGCAGGTGACTCCGGAGCTAGTCTGGCCCTGATTAACGCTGGGCCACATCTAACATCGCTCATGGATTTCCCCTTTTAACAGTACGTCAACGGCAGGACACAGATCTAAATTATCATGCAGTTATGTCCCAGGTGTACAGGATGAAGAAGTCCAAGACTGTTTTTTTTTAAAATAGAGACCATAAAATGTGTTGGTGACTGTGATGATACACTTATGCATGTGGACAGGTAAATCAAAACTGGTGGTTTCATTAATGAAAGATGTGTGTGTGTGTGTGTAGGGGGACTATGGTGGTGGAGGAGTGGGTTCACTTTTACATCAAAAATAGGAAAAATTTCAGCAGGGCTTGAGGAAAGTTGGCTATTTATAAAGCACATATGGTTGAGTGATCTCCTTGGATCTGTAAGAAAAACATTTTTCTGACAATGTCACACTGACTAAACTTTAAGAGCCTGTGCACAGTATTGGCCATCCAATCTCATAAACATTCTTAACTCCTAATACAAAACACCTGTCCTTCGCCACGCACTGAAGTCTCCCTGAAGTCCGGCACCTCACCATATCATTGTATATGACCTACTGTATTCACTTCCCCTCGGCTGCAAGTTGCAAGGTGCAAATGGACCCTGCCGTAATGGCAGTTCCCTTACAGGGGCATGGGGGGTGGTGGGGTACTGTTCTGAAGTAGAAAACAATGGTGTGAAAATGCATCTCTGTGTGGCTCCCTTGCTGTGAATGGCGCGTCAAGGCTGCTGGGAGGTAGTCAGGTGGGTAGGCGGGTGGGCAGCTGGGCAGCTGGGCGGGCGGCTAAGTGACTCGGCGACTGTAAATGGTTCGCTGCGCAGGTGAAAGCCGATTCTCACACTCACTCACTCACTCGCTCGCTCTCCACGGCCCCGGCTCCGCACGGACCCGACCCAACATTCTCTCGCGCACACAATCACGAGCTGGTACAGTTTCAAGGCATTCGGGTTAGCCACCACCCCCCCACCACAACCCACCCACCACCACCACCACCACCACATCACCACCCCACACCATTCCCTGCCCTCCCTACCCCACCCCACCCCACCCCCTTTTATGCGATGCTGAATAAGTGCTCCAGGGATTAGCCTGGTCCTTCAAAGGCCATTAAAGCAAATGACAGGTATCCCATTACGCTGCGGTGCAGTGACAGACCAGGTGAGGAGCACAGGGGCCACGCTGGAGAGCACGGGGTCAGACGGGGACAAAAACGCTCGGCCCCGGAGAGACGCACCCCCCCATCCCCATTTCTACCACCCCCCCCCCACCACTCCGACAGACTGCCTGCTCACTCTAACCATCGCACCCCATAACCCCAACGCCCCCCAACCCAACGCCGCCACCCCACCCCACCAGGCACAGACGGCTCTCTTATTCATGAATAATGCCCGGCTCACGAGCGGCTTGCAGACTGGGGTTTGGTCCGGATAATGACCTGCCTGTGTGGCCCTGTGTTCTCGCGGTCAGCCCCCGACACTGAGGGGAAAACATGAGTAGACCCATCCAGGAGAACAGACAGACGCAACCGTGCGAACCAGACTACAGAAGCTCCAGCTTGTCTGTTAATGTATGACAGGGCATGACAAAAAGATAAATTATTGAAGTATATTACGTGGTTATATGAAGTAGCTTCATTGTTATTGTACTGTATCTACTTCACAGGCTTGCCCTCAGTGGCATTGTGTGGTCATGAGAAAATGCATTTCCGATGTCTGGGCCACATATGGAAGAGTTCCCTCACCCCACTCAGACATCTCCTGTAGACAGCAGGAAGTGTAAATAAGTGGTTCATTAACCAATTATTACTTGGAGATAAAGAAGACGTATTTCCCTGTCAGTAGACCTCCCTGTCAGTAGAGGTGACCAATTACTCCATTTTCCACAAATTTGACCCAAGCCGCCTGTGATTAACAAGTGCAGACACTAGCTGAAAGCAGTGGGACTGTGTTGAGACACACACACACACACAGAGCACATTGATGAGAAGAACCCTCTTATCACGACAGGGAATTATGTGTGACTCATTGTTGCAAAGTCCACACATAAACACACACACACACACATACTCTCTCTCACCCACCACACCCGCAGAGTGATGGCTGGTTGTGTGCAGGTTGCACCCAAAGGCCATGAAGAGAAAACATAGACAAACAAGGCCGGGATCCTCCTCTGGGCAATCAGCTGCCGGAAGTCAGTGTTTACGATGGGTGGGCTCCCCCGCTGTTTGGTCTTGGTCAGCACACGTTTCGACTGTAAACACCAGATTCCTACTCCGAAAACCGTGTAACGGAACATCAATCCAACCATTAACGAGCCCCTGCATGGAAAATTAGGCCACAATCACCCGACCAACGGACCCTCGGGAAACTTCCCGGCCTGAAGAGCAGCACCACCCCCGCAACCACTGCCACTCCCTCCCCACCCCCTTCCCCCAATTCCTCCAGAGGGGCGGAGAGGTGAAGAGGGTTAACGAAGTGGCGGTCTAGTCGTCTGGCCGGAGCCTGTGTGGCAGAGAAGGGCCCGAAACCCTACCCAGGAGGAAGCCTTTTTTCCTTTTAATCACGGAGCAAAGAGAACAAGCAAAAGCAGAGGGGCCTCCAAATCATGCATAACGTTCGTAACGAGCGAGAAAACGGGGGTTGGGCACCCCGCCCCAGGCGGGTGTGGGGGAGATATCAAAAAGGCAGAGCAAAGATAGTTACAAGCAGATTCGCCGGAGCACTCGCTGATGACTCACGGCTTCTGCAGTTTCCTGGGAATTAAAGCATGAGGTCATCCCTGGGTGCTATTAAGCTGCAACGCGGGCGGCGGCGGCGGCTGCTGCATCTGCAGCTGGTTTTGGTGCCCAGACTTAGCGCTGACTTAAAACAGAGCTGAGGGGGACAGGGTGGGGAAATAAGGGAAAAATAACAAGGACTTGTTTACCGTTCTCTTACCTTCTTCATCTTCGGTGTGCTTGTCGGAAAAACAGCCGTAACGCAAACACGGCACCATCTGAGGCGGAGAGGGATCTGTCAGCTCGAATCGTGCGCTCGTGCTGAAACACGCAGCGTGTATTTACCATACAAATTATTACACATTCTTGCATTTCGTTTGATTAAATCAGTTTCATTTCCTCAATTTCCTCATTCGAGACTTCTAAGAGCCAGCAAACAAGGGCAGCATTGGCTCCAGGGTGAGGCGGAGTGAGGGGTGGGGATGGGTGGGAGGCTGGGGCCGGCCGGGGTGACTGCATTGGAGGGTGTTGGTGTCGGCAGAGGTAAGGACACTGCTGGTGGAGGCCTGGTGGAAGGGCTTTGGTGCCCAGTGGGGCAGCTCGGACGCAGGGTTCCAGTGGGTGGATATGACACGCGGTAGCCTCCCTGACCTAGCCTTGGCCCTTTTGTATTTACATTATTAAAATGAGACGGGCAGACAGGGAGGTGACGGGCTGCACAAGAGGGAAATCAGGCGGCCTGTCAGGGCTGTCACTTGCTCCACTGGCCAAAGGGCCCTGACCCCAATACTATCCTCCACCAGGGGGGTGGGGGTGGGGAGGGCACCAGCCGCCAGCACCTCACTGAGGATACCCAAGCCCCGGCCAACCTGTCAGCACCCCATCCCGTTCCACCTCTCCCGTCATCCACATTGGCACCAGACCTGCTGCAACTGTCTCCACTGGAGCTCCGGCAATAGTCTGTGAATCGGATCAGATGCCTATTTTTTTGTCGTTAAATAAATAAACAGATGTGTATCTCTCTTGGGGATGCCTGGCCACGGATGGCTGAAAGGCCACAAGGGTGTTTCCAGCAAGCTATTTTTTGCAAGTGCGCACCCCCTCACCCAGCCCTGAATTCACCCTATCATTGACACTTGAAAGCGCCCAGGTGGAACTATCCTATCTATCTGATACGCTTTTATTGTCCCTATTAAATATTGTTGATGAGCTGGCAGAACAACAGGGAGGTAAGCTCCATAGTGATAGAGATGTGATCTTGTGGAATGTTTTTCTTTTTAATATGTTGTGTTCTCTTGCCACGCACAATGCTGTTGTCCTTCCTGTTTCTCTCATACATATGTATGCACACACATGCACACACACAAACCAGGCATGCAAACCCTCATGCATACAAATATTCTCTCTCTCTAACACACACACACACACACACACACACACACACACACACACACACACGACTCAGACATGATATCAGCAAAATGTTATACAGAACTGTGATGTGCATGTGGTTGTTGCGCACATGTCATGTTCATATACATTCATGTACATTCATGTTCACATGCTTTGGCCTTTCTGCCCCTCCTCACACAAATGCTGATGATATTACAGTAAATGGGGCAAACTGGAGGACACAAAGCTTTTGCAATCATGGCAATTCCAGACACAGAGCAGGGTGTGAAGGCTGATGACGGTCTTACACAAGATTAAAACACAACTCCCAAACCCATTTTTATGGTGTTTTATTGATAATGAGTCAAGATGAAGCAGATATCACTATCCTGTGCGGGTGTGTGAGCAAACAAGTTTATGTGTGCCACAGTTTAACTGTGCCACATCTGCACTGTTCTCCAGGCATTAAGGTCGGTTTCTCTACCAATGTCAAAGTTAAATGTCATAAGTAACATAATGCCATAGAAGAAACGCTTGTTCAAGTGCAGCACTCTTCAATTCTCAACTCTTTCTTCTTCAATTTATTTTCTTCATACATACTTCATTCATAGTTTGTAATCTGCCCCATCTGTTCCTAAATTAATTACTCCATAAATACACGCTGAAACGTGATGTGTTACATTTTTTTGTTATTCCCATATTTACACATTGTGTGTTAAATTGTGTAAAATGTTGTTGCATTGTAACACACATTAAATTGCATAAAAACTCAGGCAATTTGAGATATGTTAACAACAATGAAAACTGTTCCATTTTCCACAACTGTTTTAGAGCACAGATAGTGAAGCTACTTAATAATGTACTCACTTTATGATGTACTCTTTTAGCTTATAGTTGTCATTAACACCTGAAGTGTCTTTCTATCCTTGGGTAAGTACTAAAAGATAAGGTTTACAATTACTGAGTTCATTACTTTGCAATTAGTGGAGTTATATCGAGTCAATTTAATTACAATGAGTACACTAACTCAGATATGACCTTGGAAAAAAAATCTGCTATCGTTTAGATGAAAAAATAAAAAAGATCTGATTTCAAGAAACTGGGGTAAGATTTTCATTTCTCCTAGGCTATGCACAGTGTAGAGTCAGAGGCTTGGATGTGGTGCTGCTATCAGTAATTCACAGGCTTTTTAACAACACGATTTCACATTTATTTTGACTCTCAACCTCCTTGCACAGCTGATAGGAATGGGACCATATCCTGACTGCAAAGGGGTACTGTAGGAAGGCTACCTTGATAGGCTACATCGATAACTCATCTTCTATACACCCGTTTACGCCATCTTGTCATTGAGTGACTGTGTATGTCACTGGCTTGTTCTAGAGCATGTAAATGCAGTGGCCTAAGGCACGCATATCCACCTAAATAATACCCTTGTATGTATGCCGTGTGATATGTTGATATGCCTGTGATTGGGGATCAACATTTGTCTGTTAACACATATAGCACAATATACTAATAATTTTTTTATGTGTTACATCTCATAAAGGGTGAATGTCCAAAATGTCAGGTTAATAAAATTGTTTGGGAGCATAATACTGGTGTTGCAGGCTTTATTTGTTGTTTTATGTTTTAGAGCATGGCCACAACAGCAATCACTAACATTAAAGTCAGAGTTAAAATGGACTCTCATTGTCTTGTTGTAGCGCATGGTGTCTGAGTGTGTGCAATGCATGAGTTAAATGTCAAATGCTGAGTCTTGGTGCGAATATTTCCTTTGGCAGATGATGCCCAGCATATGGGGTTGCATGAGTAATATTTGCTGTGGGCTTTCCAGTCCCAGTTGATCTAATTACTACCAATTTTATGTCGTTTTGCACAAAAGGTTGTTATAACACCAATAACAACCATCCTGAAGACTTAATATGACAAAATATGATACAGGCCTGATGATTTCGTCCATGTGTTCATGCTTGGCTCGGCATTTACCCACACTCAAGCTGTTTTTATTAGGTAGCCACAGAGAAGTCCACCCCAAATGACACGAATCACAGGCCTCAAATGGTTTGGTACAACCAGGCAAAGGAAGGCATTTCTCTGGTTCACTGACTTTTATCAGCTCAGGTAAGGTTCTGCATCACCAATTACAGACATTATGCCATTATGTCATTAGCCTGCATGCAGAGTGTGTGTGTTTGTGTCTGAACGTTTGTTACTATTTCAGCGGTGCATAGGCACATGCAAATTACAGGGGCACGTATCAGTATTATTTACTCGCATGCAATGTTTTTGTGTGGGTGATCAATGCAGGTCTGATCTGCAAAGGGACGAATTTAAATTAGTCATGTATACAGGGACTAAGGGAAAGCCTGAGGGAGCCAGTCAAGCTCAATAAACCTGCTGATGAACCCTGCTAAAGCAGAAAGGAGCTCGGGCCAGACTGGGCTGTTAGCGGCTAATTGCTACACTTTTCCCCCCCACTATTCATGATATCAAGCTACGTCGTTACAAGGCTAATTAGCGCGCTAGTGCCACGCTTCCCACCCCCCACCCCCAACATTCCCAGGGTGTGCATGTCTGTTTCATACCCCCCATCCCCACCCCTCTCCTTTTCCTTCTTCACTGCCAGCAACAGCTGGCAAAGGATTGATTTTCAACATTTCCCACTAACGCCAAGGCCGCTGTCCTCATGCGGAAGGATTAAAAGGCAGAATTCGTGGGATTTTCCCCAAGTTTTGGCACTAACATGCTCGGTGAAGCCCCTTTAGATTGGGGGAGTCTTGGAGGAGAGCTTAGGGACACTCTAATGAGCCACTGGATAACGACCAGTCCCGCTGCCCTCTACCTTTATTGTGTTGCACAGGGAGGGGTAATGTCCCCCCTTAACCTGCACCTATGGTTGGCTTCAAATCTTTTAAGGAGGGATAGAGCTTCATTTTTCCATTCAGCTCACTTCATTTACTAGTTCTTCCTTTTTCGATTTAATCTCATCTCATTAGTAGTCTTTGATTTGTCCTTTTGAGAGGTATGTGGGTTTAAATTGAGAAGAGTGAATTTGCACTACCAATTATAAACATCATTCAACCTTATTCGACTATTACAACAAAAATTGTACCATCCCATTCCCTCTTGGACAGACAGACCAGTCTTTGTCTGACCAGTATTAAGTAATTTCCACAATATATTCAACCGGAATGGAAGGTTTTCTTCCCATGGGGGCCGAGCCAAGCTAAACACACCTATGAAATCACAGCAAAGGAAAACACTAACATCTAAAGCGAGATGCAGAAAAGGAAAGGAAACTTGGTCAACATGACACAACTGCCTGTAAACACAGCTGAAAGCAAGGGAAGGGGTGAGAGGGGGCCTGGCACATAGCAAAAGCGGCCATGTTTTAATGCAAGTGACTTCCCTGCGTTTGATTGTCGCATGACCTTATTTCCTTAGGTTGAACGCGTTGTCATTGCTTGGCCCCGAGTCAAATGTTTGATGTCTTCAACCACACACACCCAAAAAAACCAAAACAGTGTGGCCATTTATAGTCAAACGTTTTGAGAAAAAAAATGGTAAGAAAAAAAAGAGAAAAGGCGTACGAGTTGGCAGGCCTAACAGCAATATTTCATGAGGAGCTGGGACATGAAAAATGAAAAAGAAAACAACCTTGGCCAAGCATAATCACCGAATATGTATTTCCAACACGACTGAGGCTGACTGTGGCTGAGGCCGAAGGGACGGAGGGGGCGGAGGGCGGTGTGTTTTGATTCGCCTCCTTCCTGACGACGGCTCGTAATCATCTGATGTGAGATCCAGCCCCAGCAGCTGCCAGGTTCCTTCTGCCTGCACCGACTGGTCGGTCATGACCTTTGACCTGGAACAGGATGTGTCGTGTGTTTCGTTTTGTAACCTTTAAACTGCCGTCCCTCTCGGCTGTCACGACTCTGTGGCATAACTCGTCTTGAGGAATAGAGGGAAAGAGTTGTTTTTTTTTTTGCTTGTCTCACTCCTTGCCCCGTGTTATTTTTGAAAACACCTGCTACGTTCCTTTGCCTGTTGCTGTGCCTCATCTCCCTTGTTCTCTCTCTCGCTTATCTCTCGGACTGTCCATCTGTTTTGTGCACGATTCGTCATTTGAATATCTGCCTTGGCAGACAGATCCTGCACTTGATCAGATCTGATAAATAACGTTTGAATTTTTTTGAGGGGAAAAAAAACTTCAAAGGACCGCAAAGCACTAAGAGTAATAACTTGTGGAATTAACACCTGCATTTGTCACACAAACACAATGATTGGTGAGGCTCTGACAAAAGTGCAGCCGCGATGCCAGAATAATGCCATACTGCTTACTTATCCCACGGTACAACTGATTTGCCTGAACTTATTCTTTTCCTCTCGACTCCTTGTTCACCCCAGCTCTATTCTGGGCCCTTTGAATCAGAGCCTCTGCCTCTTCCCTTGGCTGTTCCAGACACCGGCCCACTGGGATTGATACAATATTTTCCAACCTCAATTAGCCGCCGAGGGGCCTGTTGACTAATTCCAACTGTTTTTGCACCTGAGAGGTTGGGAGCGCGGGCTGGAAAAAATGAGTGGGGGTTGAGGGCCGGGGCGAAGCGAAGCGAGGCTGTCTGGGCAGCGCGGCGGTGTTGACAGACAGTCAGGGATACGACGAGGGCAGAGTGGACAGCATCTAACGGCACGGGTTCACGTTCGCAGGCCAGATCGTCGGGCACGGTCGAGCGCGAAGGCGAGAACAATAAAGGTCTCTTCCAGGGGTGGCGTCTGTGCAAAGGCTACAGCTCAACCAAGCAGCCATAAAAAAAACAACAAGTGCCACAACATGTCATAAATCATCATTAAAAGCAACAAATAGTGTCCCTCGCGGCTATCTTACTCAGTCAAAACACCATGACACACAGTCCAGGCGTGTCTGTCACTAATGTGGTCTCTTGTTGGCTGGCTGGGAAGCATGTGTCACCGGACAGCCAGCCAGACAGGCGCACTAATGAAGACCTAATTTGGAGGCATTGCAGTGCCTTCGGTGGCAGTGACTGGGGCTTTGAGCGCAGACTGCATCTCCAGGGGTTGCAGATATAGACACTTGCTGAGGGGAGGAGGAAACTGTTATTGCAAGAGCAGGAAATGAGAGGAGCGTGCTCGAGACATGCAAGTGGACTGCGTCCTCGAGCTGGTCTCTCTCAGCCCATGCCCCAGTGTACTGCAGGTTAAGCAGCTCTGACAAGGACCCTGGGAATGAAATGATTCACAAAATCCAGCTTTATGGTGCACTAAGAAAGGGTGAGAAAGCTCCCTGGTACGAGTGTGTTTGAAAAGAAACATTTGGTGATGTTCATAAAAGTCCGTGAAATCTAGACCCTGTACTGATTTTATTATTACATCATGCACGTCATCCTTGAAAGCTTTATGACCCGTTCGTGATAGCCGCCTGTAAGATTAATAAATGTCACAAAACCGTTTAAATTTCATCAGAGGCAGGCACAGCTGTGCTCGCAGTAGCAAGCGCTTTTATGGGGAAAAAAATATGTGACTCACTTTCTATTGAAATGAAAGCACTGGCAAAATACAAGTCAGTATTACTTGTAACCTCCCCCCCCCCACACACACACCCACCCACACCGCAAACCATACTCCAAAGACCACAGTGATGTCAGTCCGTGACCACAGTGACCCACGCTGACCTGGTCAGTCCACATAAAGTCCATTTTTCTTCACCTCACTCAGACTTCCCAGCTTTTGTGCTCACCCAGAAAATTGGAATTTTCTGCGCCAGTCGTGGTGCTGACAGATAATGGCAGTTCACTTTGGGAGGTACGGTCACACCAGATTCCAGGCCACGGTGATTTCTTGCCGAGCATGGGATCGCACTCGCTGACATGCGCGGCCGTTAGATTTATCCCCTCAGCCGCTGTGTTTAGCGTGCCCTGTGCACCTGCCATCTCAAGATGTTCAGCTGATGGACTGACTGCCTTTTTTTTGTAAGCTGCCCCACATGTGAAGTACACATGGAGATAGACAGCTGGTTGCAGCCTCCTTCCAAGGAGGGAAGCGCTGCAATGTCAGCCGGATCAAACTACACATATTTGAGGTTCAAATACAGTTTACTAGGATGATGTGGTTTTATTCTGAGATACTAACGCACCAATGTCCCCCCAACAGAAACATAAATGCTGTTGTGGTTGCTTTTGGCCACCACAAATGGAAGACTTCCTTCAGTAAAGTTTTGACAAGTTAATCCCTGTTGTAACCTAAGCTTTCCCCCTTCTCTTTCCCATCTAACTCCCTGGGGCCAGCTGATGTATAATGTCTTTCCTCAAATCTGCCCTCTCGTAAACACGCACTCCGGGGTTCCCTTGAGCGAGGACATACACACTGGGTATTCCACTGCTTACTTAGCAACACGGCATATCACAAACAGAGCACAAACGAGTGCAACATGGACTGTCAGAGTTGCGTGGGGCGAATCTTCCCAAGATAAAACAAGCCATAAATGATAAGAGGAGTACGCGTCAGACAGAGAAGGAGGGCATTACCTTGCAATAACTGCACACCTTTCCTGTCAACACTTCACAGAGAGACCAAGAGAGAGGAAGAGACAGAGAAAGAGAGAAAGACAGAGAGAGTGAAGCAGTAGTCAGGTTCACTTACTGTCAGCGTAGTTTTTGCGGCGGGTGCCGTCCACCTTCCCCGACTTGTCGATGCACAGGAAGAACTTGTTGGCGGAGTAGAGACGGCGCAGCCGCACGTCCCCCTCCAGGTGGTTGTAGCTGCGCGTGTGGCGCTCTAAAGTCCACGAGCAGTTGCTGCCCTTGGCCAGCACCTGCAGGGGGTTCTGCCCCGCGCCGGCCGGGCATCCGCCCGCTGCCGCTCCAGCCACCAGGAGCAGGGTGACGCATGCCAGGCACAGCGAAGCCGGGCAGGGCAGGCAGGAGGTCGGCGGCGGCAGCAGCCCCGGTGGCCCCCTCCTGTGGGCAGAGCCGACGACCAGGTCAGGACGGAGAGCAACAGCGGGTAGCATCCATTTGCACATGGTGGGTCAGACTCCCGACGTGCACCTTGCATAAGGCTGAGGCATGCTGCTGCCCAAAGGGGTCTCGCTGCGGGTAAAAACGCCTCTGACTAAATAAAACGCTTTGATAAAGAAGGATTCCTCTCACTGCACCCTAGTTCCAAATAAGTGACAAGCCAAGTTGCACTAATGCAAGGCAGGTCAATTCTGTTGACCGTCCTTAATTTACTGTTCGGGCATTAGGTCCTTCCGCTCAGTGTGAGTTCCTCACTCTTCACAGAAATTATTTCACATTTTGTAAATCCTTTTCCAAAAAAAGTCAGGGGGGTTCTTCTGGGTGTTTTTCTTCTTTTTCTTTCTTTCTTTCTCTGCCCTTTTCCCCCCTTTCCCTCCTCTGCTCTTCTTCTTCTTCTTCTTTCTCTTCTTCTTCTTTTTCTTCTTCTCCTTGACTGGAGCCCTTTTCCCCCCTGCTGCAAGAGTAATGTCCTGACGTCCTCCCCCCTCAGAGGTCTCCTCTCACTCACTGCTGGGGCAGGACAAGCTGAGTTTCAGGCTGACTGACCCGTGGCAGTCAACAAGCTGACTGAGGGCAGCAAAGTGACTGAGTGAATGAATGAGAGTGTGTGTGTGTGTGTGTGTTCATGTATGAGTGTAAGTGTAAGTGTGTGTGTATGTGTGAGTGTGTGGGTGTGGGTGAGTGACTGTGTGTGTGTGAGTCTAAGTGTGTGTGTGAAAGGCAGAAACACACAGATGGACAGGGAGAGAGAGAGAAAGAAAGAAAGAGAGAGAGAGAGAGACAGAAAGAGAAAAAGACAAAGAGCAGGAGGCAGTGTTTTGAGAGAGAGAGACAAAGAGAGAGAGAGAGAGGGAGGGAGGGAGGGAGAAAGTGAGAGAGAGAGGAAAGCAGGAGCTAGTTGAGAGAGTGCGTCTGTCTGAGCCTTGCTGTGCAGCAGTAAATGAGTGTCCACAAGCACTGAGCAGTCTCTTCCCTGCAGTGGTAGGGTGGCTCTAGCCTGTCTTGCATTTTATCCTGGGCAGGACTCACCGCTGGAGAGCTTGAAGGGTGGGGCCAAGGTTATTCCAAATGACTTTCATGCAAAGAAGTTCATAAAATATGCCCTGTCTGTGTCATTTTAATTGCTCAGTTTCAAGGTACATGGGTGTACATGCAAAGAGATGTTAACTATATTCTTTCTTGATTAACATTTTTACAGTTGTATCGACATTTGGGTCAATGACCTTGTAAAACTTCACAGTATACTTCACTGGAAGCTGTGCTGAAGAGTTCATAGGGCACACATCATTGGGCGTACCATGTAATAAATATATTATGATTACAATTAATATTAATTATTAATTAATTACAATAATAAATATTATGATTACAATTGATGATTATTTATGATTAATGTTTACCTTTAGGCAAAGTGAGACGAGGTGAAATGTTTCTTATTACCTGTTGGTGTATGGTAGTGTCCAGGCCTGTGAACGTCTTTCAGTACTGCACTTTAAAGCATGTTTTTAAGGTGTGTGTGTGTATGCGTGTGTGTTTTGGAGCTTGTTTAAAAGCTCCTGCTTTCTATGATGTGTCCAGCCCAGGGGCAGAAGTGTTCAGGGGTGGGGGTGTGTTTGAGCCCCGTGTTTGTGCGCCATGGGAGGATGACAGTCACTTCACACTCTTGTGCTTATTAACCCCCCCCCCCCCCCCCCCCCGTGTTTTTCTCTTCTCTCTTCATGTTCCCCTCTCTCTCTCTCACTCTGTGCCTTTCCCTCGCTTGCTCCATCTCACTTTTCCATTCTTTATTGCTCTCCCTTTCCCCCCTTTCTCCCTCTTTATCTTTCGCTCTCTTTTACTCTCTCACACACTCTTTTCTCCTCTTTTTTTCCATAAACCTCTCATTCCCTTTACTCCTGTCTCTCTCTCTCTTCGTCTTTTTCTCTCTATCTTCTTCTCTCTCTTCCTGCCTGTCTTCCTCTCTACCTCTCTCTCTCTCTTTTTCTTGCCTTCCCATAAAAGCCAACAGACACTGATCTGCACCACTCTTTCCTCTGCACCCCCCAGCTATTCCTGTCTACCTGCGTGCCCTGGCCGCTGCATTTCCTGGTCTTCCTCATCAAAGCCTCGCTCACCCTTCATCTACACTGCTGTCATAAAAATCTCAGTCCTTCACCCCCAATTAAACCTCGCCACACCATCGCTCCACTTCCAGGCACACTTTACCCCCCACCCCCCACCCCCCACCCCCTCCACCACCTCCACCCTCCTCCTGTCCAGGCACCCCCTCTTCCTCTTCCTCGGCCGACTCACACAACACAGCACATAGGGAGAAATGCTTGTTGCCTCGCCAGTCTGGGGGCATCCATGCAGCCTTTGGGGAAAGGGAGCAAAAGAAAGACAGAAACAGACAGCCAAGACAGAAGGGGGGGAAAGAAAAAAGAGGGGGGTGGGGTGCAGGGAGGTAGATCTGTTTTTTATGTTGCTCTTGGTTACATGTATTTTTCCCTGTGTACAGGAGAAAAAAGATGTAAATACTTCCCAAGACAGCTGAGTGTTCACAGCCTTCCAGTGTGATTGTTTTAGGGTGCTCAGGTTCTTTCTACCGGGGCTGTTATGGAAAAAAAATATCCTTCAATGTCCTCAAAGAGATATAAGACTTTTGGTACACAGCTGGCTTTTGTTTACGAGTGCCAGGAGATGTGTGAAACCAAATACAAATATGCAATTAAAATTTTAATTGGGCGAGATGAAACATCTATTCTAACACTTAGCTACGTAATTGGGAGGCATTATGTGAAGCTGTGATGGTACACAGTGAGTGCTTGGAAGTTCAAATAAACTGGGCCATGGACACTTTTGAAAAGACCTGAATACCTTGTCCGTCCTCCCCCCGAACGCCATGCTGCGCCCTAATTGGTTTGATAATAGTGCGGGTTTCTCTTTGTGCGTTTTGGTCAGTGACTAAAGCCCGCTGTTTTCCTACATGTAAATGGAGCCCTTTCATGGGACTCGGCCTGCACAGAGGGTATCTTGTGCCCCTCCATCCTTACTCTCACTGGCCCCCCCGGAAGTTCTAGATTTACTTCCTCTGAAATTGAGCGCAATTAAAAACAAAAATCATACAATCAGTCGGACGGACAGGCTACTCAGCAACGGTTTCAAAGACGCCCTGACTCTTGGCAAAGGGTCAAGAACAAAGTGCTGTCACCCGGATGTCAGATGTGCCTACAGATTGCTTCGCGATACTATGAACGCCAACATGAGGTCACTCTGTGCGGATCGGGTACGGCCACAGTGACACACTCATTTTCATCATACAGACAAACCCTGTCCAGTTCGAGGGACTGAATTTAGACAAGCCCATCTACTTCACAGCATTGCCTTTCTTAGTGTAGACCAAAGAACTGTACGGATGACATTTTGCATTGCACTATTACAGCTGGCAAATATAATGTTTGCTATCATGCAATATTGCATAATATGCTAAACACAGAAAGTTGTAACAAGCACAGGGTGGATTTTTAATCCAGTAGTAAGGCTACTCAGGGGCCTTCTGGAGTTTAACAACAGAACTCTATCCCCATATGCGCACACACAGACACACACACACACACACACACACACACACACACACACACAAAAAGACCTCGCTTGTTGGGAGTCTTAACACCCTTCAATGGCTCCCTCCCTCTGCCTCCGTGAGGCTTTCAGTCCGCTCCCACGTTCATCCCGTCCGTCTGGGTGCGCCCCTGCACTGGGAAATCTGTGCGGCCAGGCAGGAGAGGAGGATGTTCACAAGCGAAGGAACCTAATCTTTCCCAGCAGGGATCCAAGCGGCTCTGTAAGTGTATGAATGGAGATAATATCTCTGTAATGAAGCCCGTTTTGTACCATCAAAGTCTTCAAAAGGGCCTGAAACTCGACCTCCCTCCTAGCACTGACAAACCCTCTGTGATAGCTCCTATTATTAATTGTTTTCTCTCTCTTGCTAACTCTCTGACTCACTCCCAATTTCTTTTAAGGGTTTTTTTTCCTCTTCCCATTGGTTTTTCCTGTCTAGTGATACTTATGTAGCACATGTCAGCTTTTATTTTGTCTAATTATTCCCACTGCTTTTAAATAAAAAAAATACAGTACATAGAAAAAAACATGTTTACAAATAAATAAATAAACCTGGAAATGAGTATACACATACACACACATATACATATATCCATCGATTGCATAAATATTCATATATGCACACATACAAATACACATATTTCCACACTCAGACATATATACATGAAAACAAACATAATACAGTTCATGCACACATATATACATAAAGCACACAGTACATACAGAGAAACAGACATACATACATACACACACATACATGCATCTGAATAAATAAGTCTGTGCTGTAACACAGACTGTTATTATGCAATAGTTTGTTAAAGTCTTCATGTAAGTAGCACAGTCTGCACCAGTTCCTTCTAGTGCAGGTGCTGCTGTTATCGCTGTGTCCTGGTACAGGTAAACATCCGTTTCTAATTTTGGACGTGGCCACACCACAACCACAGTGGTGCCGGGCCACAAGCAGGGGCATTTGCATGTTCTTCTTTCGTGACCATTGTGCTTTGTGGGCAACGAGGTGATAAGAAGAGCATCCGTCTGATAAGAAGCCTGATTCTCAAAGATTCCCCATCTCCGCTCATCCTCTCTACCCAGTGAACACAGATTTAATACCGATACAGTGGACAGGCTGTACAGTCTTTTTTTTTAAGAATTACAAAATGTTGACGAGCGATAAATCATCTGGAAGTAATGCTTTACCCAGACGGCTCACATCAATCACGCACTGCAGATAGACCCAAGATAATCTGCACGGTGATAAAGCGAGACCAGATCACCCTCTCAGATGTGGTTTTGCATCCAGCGCTTGCACTGTGAATGATCAAGGAACCATCAAGCATGTCTGTGAACCAAGCGCCCATCCAAGCCCATCACACGCAGTAAAACACTGTGTCTAATCCCATATTAAGGGGAGGAGCTCTAATGGAGGTGTGTGCGACGAGCACCACTGTGCCCGTCTTCATGGTCAGCACTCAGGATTAGGCCTTACAGGTGTCCCACACTACTTAGGTACCATGCTCTCGCTGGTGTACTGTGATGGGCAGTGAATAGAATGAGCAACCTCCCCCAAACCCAGTGCCCTGCTTTCAGGTGTGAAAAATCCCTTGAAGCGACCTACTGAATATCATATGCATGTAACCACAACCACAGTCCAGATTTCTGAGATTGCCTTTTTAAGGATAACATCTTCAGATGAGAAATAAGACTGAGAAATAAATAAATTAAAATAATTATAGTATCTGAAATTGCATTATAATTCCCATTGTTAATTGATAGCAGGAAGGATTCCCTGAGGCATCTGAAAAGTTTGTGGGAAAATACTTTCTCATATTGTTCTCACATGTACATGTAATTTGATCACAGCATTAATGGCATGGATCATTTCCAAGAAAAAGGACATATATAATTATTTTTTTGTTTTCACTTTTCATAACTAGAACATTTTATGCAATGCAGTGACTGTGTGTGTTTGGACAGCTAGTGCAAATGTTGTAAAACTGTGATCAACATTTTCTGGAAAATGATGCGTTTGTCTGCACTATAAATTAGCCAGTCCTAAAGAGTCCCTTCCCCTCCCTATTCATTCCAATGAAGAGTGGATACACATGCTAAACCCATTTGCCAAAGTGAGTGTTTCACAAACAAAACCTCTGGCCCAGGTGAATTCACCCCTCAGCCCCCACCCATCCATCCTACCCCACCACACACACACACACCAAAAAATGTGTCCATCTGTAAAACAAATAAGTGACCCCACATAGGTGTGTGTGCATCCCCTGGTGATCAAAGTGTGCGAGAATGGCAGTCTTGTCCCGGCCTGGCCATTATCAGCGGGCTGAATGGGTGTCTTCTCCCCTTTTGTCGGTCTGCTCATTGACAGTCACTCACCCGGCAATGACTGTCACACGGCCGCAAAGAGGCTGCCGCCGACAGGGGCCAGCCACATCAAACAAGCCTGTCGACGGGGCCCCCGGCTTGTGAACCGTGGCAACAAACACCTTCTGATCCTCACCTACATCGCCGCAAAAAGGACACCCCCGTGCAGCTCTGATCTCCGTGCCTGCCACCCTTAAGACCGTGCTGAGGGGCCGGCTGGCTGCACAGTGCAGCGCTCTCACACAGCGGCCTTTTAGACCGTACTTAGGTGTCAGGCCCAATGGCAGATTTAGGGGATGAGGGAGGCCTTGAACTTTTACACATGGCCAAAGACAACCACACTCCCTACGACACAAAGGGACAAACTCTTAGCTTTAACTACAATTTTAATCTTGGTTTGGGGGACTGTCAAGTCTTCACAGTAAGATTGAATACAGATGATGATTTTCCATACACTATGCTGCCCCACAAAGACTAAGTGCAGTAACTATGTAAACATAGAAATGGAGAAAAATGCCGTTGTCATACTGTCCAGTCAAACATGTTGTGCATATAATAGTAATGTTTTTATTTACAGTGCTTTCTAAATAGCAAGAAGCAAGAGATGTAGTCACAAGACAAAGAAGGTGTTATAAAGTCAATTTCCAGTCTAAACTTGGTTCTGACAAAATATGTAGTTACTGCCTTTTGGCTTTGTAGGCCAGTATGGGCCTAAGAGAAGCACTGGGGTTTTCATATTTCTTAAAAAAAAAAAAAAAAAAATCAGGTGTACATTTGTATAGCCTACACATATCAGCACCCAAAGTCAATTTCAGCTAAAAACTGAGCAAACACCATGAAAAATATAACATAGCACTCAGTGCTCTGGAAAAGGCACAGTGCGAGTCATAACAATCCCAAAGCTGGGAGAAACTTCACTGATTAGGCCGAGGTTCGCAGACATAAATTCTGTCACATTCAGCAAATTGCTCACAGTCCCTTAACTGTCCATTCTGTGAGTGTAGCCTACTAGAACATTTTTGGTGTTTGTAGCACTGGTGTTTTAGCCATAAACAATTGTAGCTAATCAACTCATTGTGTCTTGTACATTTCATTAAATACGTGGTACTAATTTGATTGCCTTCAGATCTGCTATGTGTTATGTCCCAACATTACCTTACCAATTTCATTGGTGCCGTTCCCAATCCGTTTAAGCTGCTGTGGTTTGAAAATGGAGGGGGACTGCTAAGGCTGTGAAATCGTCATTCATCAGACTATTCAGAGTTGCTTTCCTTGCTGTTTGTTCTTCACTGTGTGAATTAGCCTGATATTCATATCTTGTGAAGAATATCTTATTCCGCATCCCTTCAGCTGGATAAAAAGGATAGTGGACTATTTTGTTTGATCTAAAGGTGAAATACTTCCATCTAGCGGTGTTGTCGGTCCGTGTCTTGCTCTCATTTTTTCTGTATTGTTTAGTCTGGCCTACTGTATTGGACTCGATGTATTGGTTTTCTAGTTGTCTTGTCTGGAACGACATGGCGGCCTTCTGTGAGGGATAATGCGGTTGCTGAAAAGTCTCATGTCAACATGTCACTCTTGAGAATGTGTGCCTTCTCAACATGTCTAAAAAGCAGCCTGGTTGTTAATAATACTGTTCGCTCTGTGTTCAATGGTAATCACTGCCTCTCCTGCCTCAGAGTTCGAGGTAACTTTGAAAAACGAGTCACGGGTGAGTTTACGAGTGATCTCGAAATGTCAACGCTTTTACACATGACAGCATAGGTCGAGGGCAGCCTCACTGCAAACTTCCATTTCTTCTGTTTCCACTAATATTCTAAAAACTCTCCGCTCTATGGGTCATACTTAACAAAACAAATCACGAAACTGTTCAGGCATAAAACCCTTGTAACCTTGATCAACAAGCAGGTGAGCGGGATGTGGGTGTTTTGCCTGTGACAATGGAAATGCTTTTGTAACATTGCTGTCAGCGGTACATCATAACGTAGCTATTTCTACAGCTGTGGTTTATGGGGCCGTTTCAGGCCTTTGACCAATGTCGTTCATTAAAGGAGAACTTCGGTGTAAAATGAAAATTGGCATGTTAAAACATCATACCGAGTTGGTATGTGTAGTGAGGAGCAAAATTGATTTAGCCTGTTGCATTCAGAGTTTAACTATTTTTTATCGTTTGTCCCAGAAGGCTAACAATGGAAGTGGTAGGTGCCCTTAGACGAAGCATGACGACTACGCTATTTTTAAACCATTAAAACAGCTCGAAGAAACTCCACACTCCATCGGCAGTACAACAAAGGCCCTGACATTAAAAACGAGGCACTGAGAACTTTGTAAGTGTACACAACATTTATTAATAAAACAGTTTTGACAAGCAGTACCTTGCTGTAGTTTCTCATCGCCGCCATGATGAAAGTCCAAATAAGTTGATTGTACCACTTCTCCTCCTATTCTTCCGGCTGGTTCATGTTCGTCAATCGACTGGTGCGAACTTTCATCATGGCGGCGACGAGAAACTACAGCAAGGTACTGCTTGTCAAAACTGTTTTATTGATAAATGTTGTGTACACTTACAAAGTTCTCAGTGCCTCGTTTTTAATGTCAGGGCCTTTGTTGTACTGCCGATGGAGTGTGGAGTTTCTTCGAGCTGTTTTAATGGTTTAAAAATAGCGTAATCGTCATGATTCGTCTGAGGGCACATACCACTTCCATTGTTAGCCTTCTGGGACAAACGATAAAAAATAGTTAAACTCTGAATGCAACAGGCTAAATCAATTTTGCTCTTCAGTACACATACCAACTCGGTATGATGTTTTAACATGCCAATTTTCATTTTACACCGAAGTTCTCCTTTAAGGTGTTTTATAGTGTTATAGCTATAGTGTTGGCAGCTTCATGTTTGTTGTTCTTCCGTTATCACTGCGGAGTATTTAAGGTTATTTTATTCTTGACAGATACCACCTGGGTTTGTCGACGGCGTTATTCTGCTTTAATCCAAAAGAAAGAAGAGGGGAAGAATCGATTGAGACAACAGTGTCAGCTTGTGGATGGTAAGACTTGTTTGCTGCTGTTGCACAGAAACTAAGCCTACCAATAGGTTTCAGGTAATAGGCTATATAACATATATTGGTACTAGGGTAATCGCAAAGAAAGGTGTGCCTTTTACAATAACAGTACTGAAGAGGCAACTACAAGTTTCACTTCATAAGGACTTAATGAGCTTTTACTGTCTTGTCCAGAGGGCAAGTCTCTCTCTCTCTCTCTCTCTCTCTCTCTCTCTCTCTCTCTCTCTCTCTCTCTCTCTCTCTCTCTCTCCTCTCTCCCTCCCTCCCTACATCTCTCTCTCTCTCTCTCTCTCTGTGCATGTTTAAAACAAATTTTTACCTTCCCACAGTACTTGAAGCCAGGATTCAGCAGCTGCAATCTGATGTAGCTTTAGGTGTCAAACACTCAAATGTGCAATTTGTCAAAGCACCACAGATTGGAAGAGGCAGTGCCTCAAGTAAAGGTTCCAGTAAAAATGTGTCTGGAGACAAGGGCAAGGTGCCTAAAACAGGCCCGGCCAAGAGCTCAGGCAAAGAGGACTCCTCAGCTCCAAAGGCACACAACCGTCGCTGGATAGAAAAGTTGCAAATCGAAAAATGGGACAAGTCAAGGAAGCAGGTACGGCTCCAGAAGAAGCTCCAAGACCAGGAAACAGAGGAGAGCCCAGGTAGCTCCATGCTGCCAAGCACATCGAAAAAGACTATATCAACCACCACCAAAAAGAACAAGGTCAAGTTAAAACAAGAACAAGGGAAGGCCAAGGCACATCCTGCAAAGCGTAATGCCCCCAGACCTGCTGTGGCCGTCCAGGACATGCCGTCGAGGGATAATGAGCTGGCTGAGGTGGAGGAGCTGGACCAGCAGGTCAACCAGTGGGCCTCCCCCAACGTGGAGAAACTTCTAGAGGACAAGGAGGGGAATCGCTATGAGGATGCCCAGCTCAGCCTGCGCTGCTTTCTGGAGGCGTCTGTGTTCATCGGTGAAGCTGACCGCGCTCAGCGCTGCCTGAATAATCACCATAGCAACATCACCAAACGCAAGCTCCTGTCCATGAGTGCCTATAACATCATGCTGCGAGTGTGGGCCAAAAAAGTAAGTCCTGCTTACACACCTGCTTATCTTTCACTTCTCCTTTTCAGTAGTCCAGTGGATTATACGGCATTTGTATTTTTACTTAGGCAGCAACTATATAAGTTGCATTCACAGCATTTAGCCTACATTATTCAAGATGACAACTAAAGGAAATTTTACCCATTAGTCCAGGGCGAAAATACAGCTTTTTGTAGTGTGTAGGCAGCAAAGAGAGCTGCATTGCCAGTTTTAACATTATTTATGGATAATAAGTCAAATAAATATATACTTTTCGATTGATGATTCCTTGCGGCAAAACCTTTTTTTCTAAAGGGATGAAATATAAATATGTCAAGACAAAAAGAAGTGGTCCACACACTTCAACTTTCTTTTTCACTTTTATATATATTCCTCACCCAAGTAATGTTTATCACACTGACTTCCTATGTTATGACATATAGATATACCATGCAGTAGTCATTGTCCCTGATTATTGTAAGGAAGTCATCAATGAAACCAAGGCTCATTATCAGCTACCTGGTGCCTAATAGGGCTTATCCTCTCTCTCTGTGTCGATTAAAGGGAACCGTTTCCCAGATTGGGCGCCTGTTTGCCATGATCGAGGAAGCTGGGCTGAAGCCCAATCTCAGCTCCTACGCAGCTGCGCTGGAGTGCATGGGCCGCCACCCCAGCACCTCCACACATGTCATTAACAGGTAAGATTACATTACATTACACTTGGCTGACGCTTTTATCCGAAGCAACTTACAATAAAAGACCCAAATGAAGCTACAGATGCGCAGAGAGCAGAGCTAGCAAGAGTGTAACAGAGGCAGTGCAGACAGAGTAGAGCACAGTTGGTAAGAGGAGGTAAACTTTGTTAGGAAGGGAAGGACTTCTGCAAAAGAGGGGTCTTCAAGAGCTTTTTAAAGATACAGAAGGAAGACCTTATTCTCATGATAGCATCTGTCCTGCAGGCATATATACCACTGTGTATGTATCATTGCATTGCTGTTCCAGTTCAGCAGTTGCGCTACTACAGAAAAATACAACACACATTATAATGTAGGGGCTGTCCCAAACAACAGAGAAATCATTCAAAGTGCGTAAGTGCTAGGGAGGGAATTGGTTATGATACAATATTTGATTTTACTTTATTTTGACAGCCCATTTTACAGTGTAAACACATAACAACATTTAATGCAGTGTGCTTACATACTGTACCTAACTCTAATCATAACTCTATCTCTACACAGGTACACTGTAAGTACATAGGGTTACATATTTTATTACACAGTATTTCTATACAGAAAAAGGGACGTTAAAAATAAAGTGTAACCCAATACTGTTACAATATTTGAGCCATGAAATTATATTATAGCAATTTTTGTTTAACCATACAGTGAGTATTGCAAGTGGGTGTTGTACTGTTTTACAACACAGTTAGAATTGCGATTAGGTATTGTTATGTTTTACGACACAGTACATTACTACATAACACTGCAATTTATTTCTACAATATGTTATGTTTTGTATACGGTGACTCTTCGCAGCCATATTGTTGTAAGAGGCAATGTAATCAAAGTCAATATATGTACCGAAATAAAATTAAAATTATAGATATAAAGAAATATTGCAATATCTGCAGTTACAGCAATATGCCATATTGTACCAAAAGGTATTGGGATACTGTTTGCTATTGGTTTGGATTGGTTGCCTAAAATATTTTATGAATATTTAATGTACACTATAGATTTGTATATCATAGATTCTTCTGGTTGGAAGTGAACTAGAATTGTGAAAAGCAGTATAATTTGGTTATGCCCGAGAGGAAAAGAGTTATTTTTTGTATAAAATAAATGTGACTTCAGATGGCATTTTGAAGAATAGTTAAATGCCATGTGCACTCAGGGGAATGTGAAATTGGTTTGACCAAATAATACAGCTGAAGGACATTTTTTCTTCCCTCAGCCCTGAAAGCTAGCCTCTTGACTTTCCCCACATGAGCTGCTTATTGCTGTGCTGCTTATTATGCATGAGATGATGACCTCTGGGACATTGGGAGTTGTCCCGCTTTACAACCGTGAAGATGTTTTAGGTCAAGAGATGTCATGCGGTGTCTGAAAGGATGAAACACCCGTTTCATAATATTATCAAAAAATCACAATATCCCTTCATACTTATAGTTGTTAGGTTTTAGGTAAGGATTTAGGTAGTGGCACACAGTTTGTATTCTGCTGTTTCCTTTTTTGTGGAGAAGACTTTTCTAGATAGCTTCTAAATAATTGTGTGACTTCATAATTGTGTGACTGAGTGATTAAATGCACATAACCAGTATTTTGTGCTGAATAGCTTTATTAGTATGGAAAAATTCACAAAAATAATTGCTTATTTAGTTTACACAAAAGGCAAGCATAGGTGATGCATGTGCATGAATGTGCCTTCTGTTTTTGTGGGTTGATTTCCGTCAGTGTTGCTGATCAGTGATATTTTCTTGGTTGCAAAGAAGCTGTATATGCACAAAACAGCTCTTCTGGGAATGACATGCTGATGTAGTTACTTGAGCTGACCACTGGAGTGCACCATAGAGTAAGAGAAGCTTCTAAATTTAAATCTGTAGTGTCTGCAATGTACTGTTGGCTTCTTTTGTAAATAATGGATTTTCCTATTTTTTAATGAAAAGGTTTAATGAGCTAGAAGTCTAAGTTATTTATTGTTAATGTAGATGTTACATTGTTTTGATGTGAACACACGTGCACAGAATAATTAACAACTTTGGGTACCATTTCTCAGTATAAAGATGTTTGAAATTTCACTTCTTTACTTCAGAATTTTACTTAGCTTTTATTAAACGTAATATATAGAGGATGCTGTCAATTGTGTGTAAGATTAGGTACAAAATGATGTGTTCCAGCAACAAATTACTCCTTTTCTGGTTGGGAAGTTTGATTTGTTGGAAAAAAATATGAAATTGACGTGTAAGATTTTACAGTAGGACAAAAGACACCTGCAACTGGCTTGTTTTTGTTAAAAATCCACAACAGCACGTAACCATGACAGCAGTATAGGAGACTGGCCGTGGAATGAAAAGAAACAGCGGAACCAGTACTTTGAAGCTCATTCATATCAGGAGCATTTTAAGCGTATGTCTATTTGCCCAGCAAGGGGGATGCAAAGACATAGAAAAGCCATTTTGTGGACTATGGGGTCTGTGGGGTCTTGGGTATAAATAGACCATCCACCTACCGCTGTTAATTGTATGTGCCACAGCAGGGCGTAACACACAGCTGACTCTAGAATGCGATTGTATTTAATGTGCATTTAATCTCATCTCCCTTAAAAAAGGGATTCTCTTTTCTGATTGTCTGATGAGGTAGGCATTCACTTTTGAAATAGTGGCTACCATTTGAAGTAGATCTCAAAAATTTGAATGACTGTGTTTATTCCACGCTCTACTTCTCCCTTACATAGTCTCAAACCAAGGCTCGCAGGGCAGAGGACATGGCTTACTCGTGTTCCTGGGTTCAACCTTCTTCCTGCCGTTAGTTTATTGCAGTTCTTTCCAGAACCTGCTGAGGGCAGCATGACCACGTGCAACTCACCAGCCAGGAAACGCCTCTCACACACCCTGTTGCTTTGGAAACTGTCAAAGTCTGTTCCTCGCATCAGATGTGACAGTGAGCATCCCATAGTTGCTAGGCGCACTGCGCGAGCTGACACAAACCTTACGTGACGCACATATTGTGCACATTATATACATCACATGTAGCCTCAGGAATGAGGAAGGGTACTTGTGCTACAGACAGTCCTCAGCATTGTCTTATGCTACATTAGGCTATAGGCTTTGTGTCACATCCCCTGCAAATGAGCCAAAGCTTGCCATTGGTCTGCTTGCATCCACACCGTACCACACTGGTCCATCAGTATTCCTCTCACTTTGGCACATCCTGCTTCCTCCCCGAGATGAGTGCCGTGCATAGCAGCCTGGGCTTATGGTGCAACCCGCACTGCTGGCTGGTTCCTGACATCCACATCCACAGCCAAGCGAGGGCTCCTCGTAATGCCCTTAAGGACCAAAGATCACTGTGTAGTGCTATGAGGTACCTTGCTGTTCCTGACACTGGGGCAAAAAAAAACACTCCAACCCCTGCTATAGCTTAGACTGTAAGACGGGCCTAATCCAAATGACAGATCCAGTACTCGTTACAGATTCAGGGCAAAGCAGAAATGCTTCCTTATTAACCATGCAGAACTCTATATAGGGAAACAAGCAGTGCCACTGATGCAGCATGTGACACACTTTATGGTGAATATGTGAATGTTTCGTACACATTCCTGGAATGAATGGATAAATTGATGAATGAATGAATGGATGAATGAATGGACGGATGAGTAAATGAATGCGAAGTTTTATTGACTGTTGAAACGTTGTTGCGGCTCCAGCAAGATGTTTATGAGGTTTGGCTTATGGAAGCTGCACCCACCTCCATCTCTCTCTCTCTGTTCCTCTTTCTCTATCTCTCTTCATCTCTCAATTTCTCTCTCTGTATCCCTCCACAGGTGCCTGCTACAGATGGAGGAAAACGGCCTGAGCGTGGATGACCTCTTCAAGCACACCGTCTTCCGGCGAGACGAGAGGGACATGGTGCTCAGCGCCGTCTGCGTCATCCGACCCGACTACCAGCCCAGCACCACCACAGACCAGCAGATCTGCCCCTCACCGCTGGTTCAGGACTTCTACAGAGAGGTATGGTTCCCAACGTGTTTCCTGGTCCTTGGCTACAATCGGATTTCCATAGAGAGAACAATTACTCGTGTGTCCCTGGAGAAGTACAGTAGCAATGTGTGGCAATTGGCTACCAATAGACTTCTACACAACAGGCGTAGTTCTAAACCCATGTGTGGCCGTTGGCTACGATAAGATTTATTATAAAGAAAGGTATTGTGATCAGTCTGTAACCCATGGCTACCAACAGTTTGTAGTTGCAGGTATTTCATAAGGCTGCATTGTGTCTGTGAAACATACAGAGGAGTTGTAGTTAAGTTCTCGGCCTTGTATGTATATCCAGTGTATACATGACACATTGTCTCTAGAGAGCACACATAATGTTTGTTTGTTTATTAACGTCTTAATCAACTTTGCCTGCATCGAGGGGTTCAGATAGAGGGTGATTAAGCTGTGGCTTTAAGGGTAGTGCTGTCCCAGATAAAGCAGCGTTGGAGCAGAGAGAGCTGAGGCCAGGACAGTCGCAGAGAGAGCGAGCGAGAGAGACACTGAGACAGAGATGAAGTGCGAGACATGGCTTTTTACAACAGCACTCCCCTCCACCGGGGACACACCGTGTCCCAGCTCAAGGTGTAATGATGTCCCTAGCATCCCCAACTGTACCCCCTCTAACGACACCCCACCCCCCCACCTCCACCACCCATCCAACCCCCACCCCCTCACCCTCCGCTTCCCCAAGTGATTCATGGGAAGGGTTCCAAAGAACACATTTTTAAAAAGCACGTCTCCTATTTGTATGCTCTGATTCTAGATCAGTCTGGGGCAGACGAATGTACTCCATGGCTCTGTAAATGAGTCAAGAGAGTGATCAATGTCTGCCCTGGAAACCCAGCTAGTAGCAAGAGCAGGTTTATAACGAATACAATGGCTCGAGTATGGATTTATTCCTCCAAAGCATAGAGCCTCTCGCTCTGCATAAAGCCTCCCGCTGATGCCTGCGTCTTTGGTACTGCTGGGTTCCACGCCGGTCTCATGACCAGATTAGGCAGATAATCCTCAGTAGTTCTTCTCTTAGCAAGTCACGTCTGTCTTTCCCCCTTGGTGTATTATGCAATGGCCTGCAATGGCCTGTAATGGGAAACAGTGAGGGAACCCACCCGGCTCCTCTGGCTGAATCCCTCTCACCCAGTCACAAAAACCTGCTCACCCATGCAGACCAGTAAACACAATCAGATGGAACGGAGACAGCCTGGGTGTCGGCCTCGTTTTCTCTTCATTGTCTTTCAAGTGGCGGTGCTGAAGGCCTATTAGCCTGGCTCGTGCTACACTGTACGCTGTGCTGTGATGAAACTGCCTCAGCCCTGCAGGAGCTGGGAGTGGCAGGGCACTGTGTGTGTGTGTGTGTGTGTGTGTGTGTGTGTGTGTGTGTGTGTGTGTGTGTGTGTGTGTGTGTGTGTGTGTGTGTGTGTGTGTGTGTGTGTGTGTGCACGTGTGTATGTCTGTGTGTGTGTGTATGTGTATGTCTGTGTGTGTGTGTTTGTGTGTGTGTGTGTGCCAGGCTCCTGGGCAGAGTGAGGGCAGGGAGGAGCTGGCATCCCAGCTGTCTGCTCAGGGCCACTACTCATCACTATGCTCCACACGCCCACCTGCTTTCACAGTTGCCCTTTACTGCCCATGGGTCAGATACACACACACACACTGGTGCATATGTGCACACACACTGTTGTGCATATGTACACAGACAGACATATGCACAATCACTCACTCACACACACACACACATACACACAAGAGGACCACATACTTCTACACAGACACGTACAGACACACACACACACTCATGACTGCGCACACACACACAGCTACACGCACAGCTAGGTACACACAGACAGAGACAGAACACACACCTCATACTTCATCCTCATTCCTGGCAGCACGGAATGTTCTAGTGCGGCGGACTGTTTATCAGTGTCGGGGAGGTGTTGGGGCCCCCAGGGCCAAGCCCCCCCACCGACAACTTTCATGTCTGTCCAGAGCCTGACGTCTGTCCAGCACAGCCGTGTCCGCCCAACTGATATGCCCCTCACTTGAACTTTGCTGCTCAATTTGGCTGATGCAAACACCAGACCTGCTTGTGGGTTAGACCTGGAGCCCAGCCTGTATCGTTAAGTTGAGCTGTGATGGTGTCTTTAACCCCCCACCCAGCCCCCCATCCAAATTAACCCCTCCCCCCAATCCTGTATCATTGTTACTTTGGTTTGTGTGGTGTGGTCTTTTTCTAAAACAACACCCCCACCCCCTTCCAAATTTAGCCCCACCAGTACTGTATCGTTCTTACATTGGTCTGTGAAAGCGTCTTTAATGCTTCCCCGCCTCTGAATTCAGCCACCCCCCTCCCCCCATCACCTGCGTTTGCTGATAATGTGCAGATGTCCTCATGGGCCCCCTAAACAGCCCCCGCTCTGCCATAAACTCCAGCACGCCGTAGCGATATTAACGAGGACTTCGGAGCACTTTGCGAGAGCTGTTTGTTTGATATACGCCATATTTACAATGCACGCTCTGTGCCGCCCCTCCGCCTGGCTGGCTGTCGGCCATCTCTTTAATGCACATCAAACCCCCACCCCCGGCGCGGCACCGTAAAAAGCTCATTTCATTTTAATTGGCCACGGCGAAGCGGGTGGTACATAATTCAGCCAGCCGCTGGCGATTAATTGGGGGTTTTGGATCAGTTGCCGGTAGTGGACCCTTTATGCACACAGTGTTTCCGTCCAAGAGTGTGTGTGTGTGTGTGTGTGTGTGTGTGTGTGTGTGTGTGTGTGTGTGTGTGTGTGTGTGTGTGTGTGTGTGTGTTTGTGTGTGAGAGTGTGTGTGTGTGTGTGTATGAGTATAATAGGATGTGAGCTACAGTGTCTACATGAGGTTTTTACTGTGATGGAGTTTGGATAAGTTGGGAAGTAAAAACACGCACACACATGCACACACACACACACATATGCAAACTAAGGGTGATGGTTATGCATATGTGTTCCCATCCAAGTGTGTGTGTGTATGAGTATAAGTATAATAAGATGTCTGCTAAAGTGTCTGCTTGAGTTTTTTTTTTACTGTGATGGAGTTTGGATAAGTTGAGAAGTAAAAAAAAAACACACACACACATACACACACACACAAACTAAGTGTGATGGTTATGCATATCGTGTTCCCATCCAAGTGTGTGTCTGTGTGTGTGTGTGTATGAGTAATAAGATGTCTGCTACAGTGTTGAGTGTTTTACCGTGATGGAGTTTGGATAAGTTGAGAAGTAAAAACCTACACAATCACACAAACACACACACACACACACGCAAACACACACACACACACACACACACACACAATCACACAAACACACACACACACACACTCACACACGCAAACTGAGGGTGATGGTTAGTTGCAGGTATGACACTACAGGCCTGCGATATGACATCCTGTCAGAATGTGCCATCACCACATGGATGCTGTGTTTTACACACAAGCACACAAGGCCTTGTAAATAAAGTGTATCTCATTACGGGCGTGACTTTTTAACAGCAGCCGTCTGCACTGCCTCCGTAGACGTACACAAACTGGGTGCTGCATCTTTTGTTCCGCGGCCCTGGCAGAGTCAGAATAATATAGAGTCCCAGCACGTCTCCTCACAGCTCGGGTTTGAAATACATATTTATGCTGCGTGGCCTATTTCTGTCCCCTGACAAGTGCGCAAATGAGCTGCTGAAGTGGTGTTGATTTGACTGAGTGGACCACTGTTGAAAAATTTCCTTTTTTATTTATTTTTTTCACCCATCACCCCACCCCCACTACCACCCCCCAATGCAGGCTTGAGCAGCGCTGCACAGTGTCGCTGGGCTAATTAGCCGTGCGCTCGCCTTATTTACAGAAGCTCAATGGGATGATTAGAGGCTTATACGGCTCGCTTTCCACACGGCCACTCTGTTTTCACAGGCAACGCTGACCTGATCACATGCGTAAATGGCAACGTGCAGGCATACGTACATGTGTTAAACACACACACGCTTGCAATGCAAATGCACATGGTCTTGATCACAAGTGCTGAGCCTAATCACATGGACATTAGGCTTAGGCACCATGGAGCATGGGAAATGTAAATGTCTTGCAATCATACATTGCTAGTGTTCATGCGTTCATTTTTGTTCAACAAGCCCCCTGGAGCAATGTAGGGAGTAGATGCTTTGCTCCAGGCTGCTTCAACTGGTTCAAGAGAGTGCTGGTTATGCATTCCCCCTAGCCATGCTTTTTCTACAAGTGCAGAAACCCTCCAATTCCAAGACCGACCCTTTAACTATTAGGCCATAGCTGAAAAAAAAACCTTATTTGATGCTGCCATACAGCATAACGACTGCACATTGTGGGATTGAGAAGTTGTGAGAAATGGTGTCCTTTGGTTTGCTTGCTTGCTTCCTCTTAAAAGTTAACCACCAGCAATTTTTAGCAGTCTAAAGTTATCCAGCTTGCCTGACTGTAACTCTGTCGACTACAACCGTGTATGCACACACCACTGATCTGCTGAAACAGTTAGGCTGCATGGCTCTCTTTGCCAGATCTGAATTTAAGTTTGTCTTCAAGTTCTCTGGTGGGGTAATTGGTTGCACTTCATGTCAGATTCCCCTACCTTTAACTCTACACTCCAGTAAAAAGCACATTGTGCCTATTTTTAAGTTGTTTGTCCAAGGTAAATAACTTTTATATCAACCCTCTGTCACCACAAAGGGCCCATTGTGAATTTGCTCTGTCAGCAGAATATGATTGTGTGTGTGTGTGTGTGTTGCAGAGAGAGACGGCGCAGTACCCTAAGCTGGCATTCAGTGTGGAGGACCTGAGGCAGCGCTTCAGCCAGCAGCTGGCCATGGAGGGGGCCAGCACAGTCACCATCGACTCTGTGGAGGCCCTCAAGCCCGTCACCCCACACATGGCTAAGATGGTGCATATGACACACACACACACACACACACACACACACACACACACACACACACACACACAGACACACACACACACACACACACACACACACAGACACACACACACACACACACACACACACACACACACACACACACACACACACACACACACACACAAACATCCCCATTCCCATCCCCACAGACTGTCAGACACACACCCATACATGGCTAAGATGTTGTGTATGAAAGTAACACACACACAGACAAACACACATGTGCTCGTACATACACACACACACACGCATGTACCCACACACACCCATGCATACACAGACAAGCACACACACACTCCGACGAACAAACAGAAACAGACATATCAGCCTTCCCCTCAGACAGTTTGATGACAGACCCAAACACCCAGGCAAGCACCAAGTAATCACATATCTATCAATATCGCCATCGCTGTCTCCCTGATGTAACATATCGGCCATAAAAAAATAATGAAAGCGGAAGTTGGAGTGCTGAAATGTCCAAATGTCATCAGTATCGGTGGTGATGTGTCAGCTCTGTGCTATGTGCCATGTTGGCATTTATACCGCCCCCCACTGCTGCTGATGGCGGCGATAGCCCGGTCCCAGGTGGGCGTGCAACATTTACAGCGCACTGTCTGGAATGGTAATGTATTCTAGTGCGTCTCTCCAGCCAGCCCCAGCCTCAGCCCCACCGCCAGCCTCAGCCCCACCACACCCCCACCCCCACCCCCACACTCACCTCCAGACTGGCAGGCTCTTTCTATCTGTGTCATGGCATCTGTGTCTTGCATGTCTATTCAGGGAATAAGGAAGGGGAAATCACACACACATACACACACACACATATTTACATATGAAAATACACACGTGCACTGTGCAAGATTTCTGACCTAGTTATCAACAAAAGGATGCTTGCTGGTCTCAGTCCTATGTTCTCTTCTCAGGGCCTTCTTACGTGGTAGATAACGGTACCATGGCGAGGGTGCCTTTCTTTCTCGGCTCATTTGTTTCTCACCTCTAGTGTCCAATGTTCCAAGGGCCTTACTATTCCCCAGCTATATAGAGTACATAATGGGCGTCCCGTGTTCGTACCTATGTACCTACGGCCCTGACGCAAATGTATTACACCTGAGAACCTAATGAGCATCAGGTACATGAGTATGTTTCAGGGCCGTAGCAACATAGGTATGCTCCTGCCATGGGTTCCTAAAGTCATTTCTCCTAATATTCTTCCCCAAATGTATATGGTAGATCATAGTATCACGACAAAAGCGTCCTATGTTCTTAGACTATAATGTTCCACACCTTTACATTACATTACACTTAGCTGTTGCTCTTATCCAGAGTGACTTACAGTTATTTTAGGTACTGATTAGGTACAGTTATTTTAGGTACAGGTCCCTGGAGCAATGTGGGGTTAGATGCCTTGCTCAAGCTTCACTTCAGCCATGGATGAGGGTGCAGGAGAGCACTATTTATTAACTCCCCCACCCACATTCTTCCTACTGTTATGGGATTCGAACCTCTGACTCTCCGATCCCAAGACCAACTCCCTAACCATTAGGCCACAGCATGCCCCATGCACCTCTGTACAGCATGTAGAGGAAGCTTTGGGGCCCAGAGAACATGGGTACACACCTGTTTTGCTGCCCCCCCTCGCTGTGCAAAAGGCAACGTGCTATATTGTACCTGCTTTTTTTCACCACTGCGTATACTGAGCGGCATAAAAAGTTACTCTTTATCTGAATTGCTGTGCTGCCTGTCTGTGGTGTTGCCATTTCAGAGGGAGCTGTTGGCGTCACAGAGGGAGCACTGGCAGAAGTCTCTCCTGAAGGCCCTGAGAGAAAGCAAGATGGTCATGTCCCACGGCGGCAGCAAGAGCTGGAAGATCAACCTCTACCCCTACCTCTGCATCCTGGACGACAAGGAGTATGTGGACGCCATGCTCCAGGTGGGTGGTCTGGTCTCTTGCATGCTCCAGATTTCCCCAGATCTTCGCTGTTTGTGGTAACTCCTGGTAACTGGTAACTCCTACCTCCTAGCTGTTAAACTGTACCATTTTTGTCCTCCATTGTTAGTGTTTGGCTAACCTGCCACCCAGTGGGGAGACCCTGCTCTTCATGGCGAAAGAGCTGGGCAGCCGCGTCCAGAACAAGTTCTGCATTCGTCAGAAGGTCCACAGCCAGATGGTGGACAAGCTGGCTCAGATCTACGGTTTATACGTCGAACTACTGGCAGCAGACACGCCGGTTAGTCACCGAGATGCTCTTTTCTGGTTCTCTGGTTATTTGCCTGAGCTTCATGTCTCACAGAGGCATTGTGTGTGTGTGTTAAGCTGTTTCCATGGCCCGCACAGTGAAAGCAAACGGTTAACACAGCCATCACAATGAAGGTTATTGTAGGGGTCATTTAGGGGTCATCACGGCAGGATCACAATAGAAGGTCCTCTCATGATTCTAGGGCTTGTCGTTAAGAAACCGTACGTGTAAGTTTCTCATAGTTTTTAGCAGACAGTTTGCAAAATGCACTGACTGGAAATACTGACTAAAATACACTAGCTAAAAAGATACTTCCAGGCCAACAGGCAGCTCTGGAGCGAGCATGATTGAGGTCGATAACCAACTCATGTGAAGGCCACAAACCCCCTTTCCAATCTGTGCAAAGCTTGTCTTAATGCAGTTATCGACATAAATCCAACTTATGTTGTGCATAAAGAGCTCTATGTGTGATAAAGAGCTCTTTGTATTCACAGTGAGCTAATAGTATTAACACTGGATGAACTTTACTTGACACAGACACACACAAACTTTTTCAAGGATCGAGGAGTCTTTAATTTTGAAAGACCTTATATGTGCAGGACATGCTGAGATTTTGAAACACTGTTCTGCAAGTGTGCAATGCCCTACTTTTAACAGACCAGAATAAGAGAATAAAAGAATCAAAAATGAAAAAATAATATTTTAAAACTTTTGTGCCCTCCAGACCAGCAACATGCTGCCACGTCAGCACTGGGCGGAGCTAGAGGCGGGGCTAAGTGCAGGCCCCTCCCTACTGTGCGAGACCACGCCCTGGCCCAACCTGCTGCTCATTCAGCTGGGCACCTTCCTGGTGGACGTGATGGTGCGCGAGCTGAAGGTGCCCAGCGACCTGCTCACGCCCGCCCCCGACCACAAGTTCATCTCCGCGCTCTACCACATGTACACCTTCCGCGGCAACCGGCAGGTAAATGCATCAGATCGTCCCGCCCACCCTACATACACACACACAGGCCAGCTGACAGTCTTGGCTGGGCCTGGGACAAGATAATCTGATGCCCCCCCCTCCATATTCCTTAACTACAGGAGGGACCAGTTCCGGGCCTGGGACAAGAGACCCGTTCCCACCGCCCACCCCCCCCCCCCCCCCCCCCCCCCACTAACACACACACACACACACTGGAATGCAGTCTTGCTGTGCTCATTTAGTCTCTTGTCATCATACATGTGCTGTGCTGATGTGTGTGTGTGTGTGTGTGCCTGTGCCATTACATTACATTACATTACATTACATCCCTACAGCAACATGCATCCAGCAGTGTAGCGGATTTGGCAGTGAGTGCTGAGCTCTTTAAACAATGAGCATTTACATACTGTAAACATGCTAATCCACAGCAATGTGAGTACAGTAATCTCTAGGTGAATAAAAGCCACCCACAGCCCCTCCACAAAAGCACAGCCCTGTTGGGGGGATATGTAGTAGATGTATACGTATCCCTACATAAACCCAGGGACATTTGTGTTGTAGATGTGTGTGAACATCATTATGGTATTTAGTGGTGCTCTACACCAAAGGGACTTACAATGTAGGTTGGTAGTGATAGTAGTATATATATACTCCTCAATGTGAATGTGCAGAACAGCAGTCAGAATACCCAACCCCCTACCAACTCTGAATAATACACACACATACACACACACACACACACACACACACACACATACACACTGTGAAGACTGTAGCCGTTTTGCCACAGAGAGGTTCTTTCTGCAATCAAACTGAAGTCACGCATGAATGCACCGTTATTCTTACAGAGACATGATAAAACGGTCCTCACTGTTTTACATGAAGACTGCAAGTCCCACATGTCGACATGAACACACACTTTTCAAATGCACAGAACAGCAGAAGACACATGCCTATGCTGACTTACAAATGAGTACGCACATCACACACACATACACACACACACACTGACACATGCACATGTATGCATGCATGTGTAGGCACATGACAGTGATGGTGTGCAAATTGTATGTGTGTGCATGTGTGCATTTGTGTGTGTGTGTATGCATTTGTCTGTGTGCATTTGTGTGTGTGTGTGCATTTGTGTGTGTGTAAATGTGTTGAGCCAGATGAATGACTGGAGTTTGTAATTACAGCAGAGGGGGGTTGGGGGGAGCGGGGGTAACAGACGTCCCTCATCGTGGAACACAGCTGTCTGTCAGTGTCAGCACATTGTGGGGGTCCTCTACCCTCCTCCCTCTCTTCCTATTTCTTTTTCTCTCAACCCATCCCTCTATTCTTTCCTCTGTAGCTCACACTCCCCCTCCTTCTCCTCCTCCTCCTCTGCTCATCCCCCCCTTATCCCCCCATCCCCTTTCTATTCTTTCTTCCTCATCTGTCTTGCCATATATCCCTCTCTCCATTCCTCTGCTCTTCTCTCTCTCCTCTCTCTCTCCTTCTCTCCCTTTCTCTCCCCCCTCCCCCCCCTTCTCCTGTCTTTCTGTCTCCTCTGCCTTTCTGCTCCCCTTCCCCCCATCCACTCCAGACACACAACGTGTGTTCATATGAATTATGGAAACATTTTTCTTGCGAGATTGGCTTTGGGTAGCGGAGCGGAGTTTGGCGGATAGGTGTGAGTCCAAGTGTGTGTGTGTGTGTGTGTGTGTGTGTGTGTGTGTGTGTGTGTGAAGGGGCGTGGGGGCAGTGCAGTGGGTGTCAGCTGAGCATGACTAATAGCCCCCAACCTAATTCCCTTTTTACCGGGCTCTTAATTGGCCGCCTGATTCATCACCTCGGAAGCTGGGAGAAGGAGGACAGAAAGATAGACAGAGAGAGACAGAGAGAGAGGGAGAGAGAGAGAGAGAGAGGGAGACGGATGGTGACACCAAGGCCTCGTGGTCTGGTGCGGTGTGACGCCTCTCTCTGACAGAGAGCGCCCTCCACTCCACCCCTCCTCACCTCCTCTGTGGGCTGTGGGTTAGTGATTTAGCACCTCTTCGGCTGCTGCGCCTGCGGATGGTTGGATGAGGAAGTGGCTTTGGGGGTGTGGTTGTGTGTGTTTTGGCTGGACTGTTGTTGGTGTTTGTGTTGACGTTGTTGTGGTGTGTTTGTGTTGACGTTGTTGTGGTGTGTTTGTGTTGGGATGGTTGGATGAGGAGGTGGCTTGGGAGTGTGGTTGTGTGTGTTTTGGCTGGATTGTTGTTGGTGTTTGTGTTGTCATTGTCGGGGCGTGTTTGTGTTGACGTTGTTGTGGTGTGTTTGTGTTGACGTTGTTGTGGTGTGTTTGTGTTGGTGTTGTCAGGGCGTGTTCAGGCTGCTGTAGATCCTCCACGATCCCACAGGTGCCTCTCGGGGGAATTTCCGCTCGCCCGAAAGGATGCATCCCAAAATCTGTGGCGGCTCCCCCACTTAGATACACTTTCACTGTGCTCATTTAATCTCTGTCGTCCCCATCCATCTGCTGCGTTGTGTCTGTGTATGCTCGTGTCTGTGTGTGCGTGCCCACACTCATGTGTTTGTGTTTGTGTATGTGTGTTTGAAAGACTGTGTGTGTGTGTGTGCCTGTGTTTGTGTGTGTGTGTTCGAAAGACTGTGTGTGTGTGCCTTCGTGTGTGTGTGTGTGTGTGTGTGTGTGTGTGTGTGTGTGTGTGTGTGTGTGTGTGTGTGTGTGTGTGTGTGTGTGTGTGTGTGTTTGTTTGCATGGGCTGTTAAAGCTTTTGGGAAGTAGCAAATGCCCCGCTGTCACATCTAATTAGAAATGTTGTGCAGCAGACATGCTGCCTTTGAGCAGGCCTCTAACGTCATTGCCATTGCTCTTAGTCAAATGAGGAGGCAGCCGCGCAGGAGTAAAGTGGCAGTGATTGATGTAGACCAGTCACAGCCCGAATGAATAAACATTTTCCTTAAAGGTAATCAGAATGCTCCGTCTGCCCGCCAGCGATGACAGGTGTGTGTGTCAGAATGTAACTTTTCCACACTGGGTGTGATTTGACTGCCAAAAATAAAAAAATCAGTACAGCCTCTGAATGTGGATATCAAGCCTTTGAGCTGACATTTTATTTAGTTTTATTTGAGTATCTGCAGTAGCCAAAGCAATGTGATTGCAGGAGAGAGATCATTTATTTAGGTGAAATTATTGCTATTATACTATTATATAATAAATATCATTGTAAAATCATGAAAACATTTATAGTGTTTCTCTTCGGGCAGAAGGATGTGGCAAGTAAATAAATCTCACTCAAGGCTTATTACAGGTCCATTACAGCCTTTGCGATATTTTGTTTACAGATCGGCTTTATTAAGCCCCACCCAATCCTGACGCAACTGAAGCTGGACGCCATGGAGACCAGCCTGACGTTCGACTCCTACATGATACCCATGCTGTGCCCGCCGGTGCCCTGGACGTCGCCCAAGTTCGGGGCGTACCTGCTGACGCCCACCAAGCTGATGCGCTCCCCTGACGGCGCCGTGCAGCACCAGCTGATGCTGGAGAAGTGCCACGAACGCGAGCTGCATGCTGTGCTGGACTCCCTCAACCAGCTGGGCAACTGCGCCTGGAGGATCAACCAGCCTCTGCTGGACACGGTGGTGGCCATCTTCAACGACAAGGGCGACGAGAAGCTGGACGTGCCGCCGCCTGTGTCCGAGGCGCCCGAGGTCCCGCGCTTCCGCGACCGCGGCGAGGTGTACAACTCGGCCGAGAAGGCGGCGCTGAAGCGCGAGGCGCTGCGGGCCAAGAAGCGCTTCGCCGAGATGCATAGCCTGCGCATGGACGCCCTCTACAAGCTGTCCATCGCCCACTACTTGCGCCAGCAGGTTTTCTGGTTCCCGCACAACATGGACTTCCGCGGCCGCACCTACCCCTGCCCGCCCTACTTCAACCACCTGGGCAGCGATGTGACGCGCGCCATCCTGGTGTTCGCCGAGGGCAAGCCGCTGGGGCCGCACGGCCTGGACTGGCTCAAGATCCACCTGGTCAACCTGACCGGCCTGAAGAAGCGCAGCTCGCTGGACGGGCGCCTGGCCTACGCCAACAGCATCATGGACGACATACTGGACTCTGCAGACCACCCACTCACCGTGAGCCGCATTACTGCTATCACCTGTGTGGTTTGGATGACATTAGTTCATGTGTTTGTGTATCAGTAGTCATCTTGCTCTGATAATACACCCACATATTTATATTGCATAGGTTTTTGGCAAAATGTACCAGATACCAAAAGGGATTTCATATCATTGCTTTACAGAAATGTAAACTTCACTGTATTACTGTAACATCCTCTAAGTACAAGTTTGTGTGTGTGTGTGTGTGCATGCGTGCGCGTGTGTGTGTGCATGCATGTGTGTGTGCAAGCATGTGTGTGTGCATGCATGTGTGTGTGTATGCGTGTGTGCGTACGTGCGTGCGTGTGTGTGTGTGTCTGTGTGTGTGTGGTCCAGGGTAAAAAGTGGTGGATGAATGCGGACGAGCCTTGGCAGACACTGGCCTGTTGTATGGAGATCGCCAACGCCACCCGGTCACCTGACCCCGCTCAGTTTGTCTCCCACTTCCCCGTGCATCAGGTATGATGGCTGCATCCACCGTCCCAACATGCACACCCCTGGCACCATGGCTAATGCCTTTCTATGCTTATTATTTCTCTGTAACTAATTTAGGTTTAATTAAATTTTCAGTGGATTCAGCAAAATATCTGTCTACGCCCACCACCCCTCCCCCAACTGTGTGTGTGTGTGTGTGTGTGTGTGTGTGTGTGTGTGTGTGTGTGTGTGTGTGTGTGTGTGTGTGTGTGTGTGTGTGTGTGTGTGTGTGTGTGTGTGTGTGTGTGTGGCCTACATACATGGACAATAAACAGTGAGATAGAGGGGTGGACGTATAGATTCTCAACCAAGAGAGACAGATATAATAAATAAAATAACAAAAAAACAGCAGAAAACTAAAAACTCCAGTGACTGGAGCAAATTAGATTTGGAGATTGTTGGATGTTGTTGCAGCAGCTTGTGCTTGTTATTCTGAAGTCAAGCCCGGAGGCAGTGAAGTGAGAGTAGCACTCAGAGTTCGAAGAGACAGACAGATCGGGTTTCACAGGGCAGTCTTGACTGTACCAATTCTACCATTGTAAGCAGAATCTCAGCTTCACTGCACACCCCACAGACCGATGTAGTGGAGTGATTGTCTGTAACGTTGACCTTTCATTTGATAACGTTTTCAAGCCCACGTCTGCTGTGCAATTTAGAAATCTTTTGATCGAGTGCCTGAGCATTCATGCCAGCTTATTTTACTATCCAGATGTTAATGATCATTAGAGAAGCCATGAGTTTATTTTTTTGCTTGATAATGCTTTGTAACTTCCGGTCTTTTTTATTGTCTCTTAAATCACTTAAATCACAATCAATTGCAGTGTTTTTTTCTCTTGCCAAAGAGAAAATATGGCAGCATTTGCTGTTAAACTATAGCCAGAACCCTAATGTTGATTGGACAGTATGTTTACAACCTCAGCCCCAGCCCCACACCTCCACCCATCACCCTCTTTCCTCAGGCAGTTTTTCTGCATTTGTCATCTGTGTCTGGGTCCTTAATTATGACAACAGGGTTTTCAGACTTGCTTAATTGTGCCCCTCCCCACCCCCACCCAGGATGGCTCCTGCAACGGGCTGCAGCACTACGCGGCGCTGGGCCGAGACGTGATCGGTGCCACCTCGGTCAACCTCATGCCCTGTGACGAGCCCCAGGACGTCTACAGCGGCGTGGCCCAGCAGGTCAGTGGGCCGCAGCTCACACCAGGGGGCGCCAGTGGTCAGCAGTGCACTAACTGCCCAGCCCCTCTCTCTCTCTCTTTTTCTCTCTCTAACTCTCTGTCTGACTCTCTCTTTCTCTCTCTCCCTCTCTCTCTCTCTGTCTCTGTCTCACTCTGCTTCCCACCCATATGGACTAAATCCCTCCCTCCAACCCCTGCCTTCCTCATCCACCTCCTCCTCTTCCTCCTCCTCCTCCTCCTCCCCCTCCTCCCTCTCCTCCCCTTCTACAACACGTGTCTCTGCTTGCTGTTGGTGCCTGCCCGTGGCCTCAGTGGGTTTGTGCTGGGTATGGGCAGCCAGTCCAGAGCACGGACAGGAGAGGCTGTGTCGGAGTAATGGGCAGCCTATTGATTTCCTGGGGCAAGGAATGTTAATGGCAGAGTCAAAACCTTTTGTCCACACCTGCCATAGAGAGGGCTTTTAGAGGAGCTGTAACGAGCCCAAGGGTCGTGACTCATCCTGCTGTGTCACTGTTCTACACAGCTAGTTTCTGTCTCATTCATCCCAATCTCTTGCATGTATATTTGACATCAGTGAGAAAATGAACTAACATCAAGTTTACTCTGGTTCAGTTTTCTTGAAGCAAAAGTTTACACCTACAGTCAAAAAACAACATAATACAGTCCAATCCCATTCTTCATTCATTCTTTATTTACAACTTTGGAAATACAAGGACAGCCTTTATTTTCAGTGTAGCCAAGATTTCGATGGATCTCCATATCATAAGCAACTGTGCATCACAATTTCATGTTGGTTGTTTAATGCAGTATTAATGAAGTACGGATGGTCAATTTTCCTGGAAGTATACTGAGCACTGTGGGTTGTGTGTGCCGTTCTGCTAAGGTGGAAGAGTTCCGTGCGCGTGATGCACAGAATGGCCTGAAGATCGCCCAGGTGCTGGAGGGCTACATCAGCCGCAAGGTGGTGAAGCAGACGGTGATGACCGTGGTGTATGGGGTGACGCGCTACGGGGGCCGACTGCAGATCGAGAAAAGGCTGAAGGAGATTGATGATTTCCCTGAGGTAGGTCTTGACAGACATCAGTATGTGTAAATGTATGTGCAAATGTATGTACGTGTGTGTGTGTGTATGTGAGTGTGTGTCAGACATACGCACAAATATGACACACACACACAAATGCACATACATTCATACATATATTTACACACGTGCACTGTTTCTCACCCACGCTTTCTAAAAAACATGTGCATAGAACATTAATTTTACCTCACGCACAACTATATAAAAGCACACTTGTACTCAGTCTGCTCCAAACACACACATGAAAGCACACTTCCTCACATCTCCTTGAATCATATATCTACCACACGGCTGTAGACCTGTGTGACATCTGACCTTCGCTGACTTGCTGGTGTATGCATCTGTATGTCTTGGCCACTACATCAATACGTTGTGGAATTGGGCATGTACACTTCTGTCAGTGGTCCAGTGGTCAAATGTGATGAATATTGACATATATTGAGTCATTTACCCCTTTTTGAAAATGTAGATGAAATTATGTTGATTTTTTTTAGGTAGAAATTTGTCATGAATGTCATGAGTACAATCAGCTGTTTTGAGTGCTGGTGCACATGAATGATAATGATTGTTTGCATTTAGTCACATATACGTAAGGGATAATGGACGACACAGTGTTCGGATATCAGAAAGTTAATGCACGTTCGAGGTGGTAATGCGGTCACGACGCGAAGCGGAGGTAATGCAACTCGAAGGGCATTACCTTTCTGATATCCGAACACCGTGAAGTCCATTATCCCACTTATACCACGGTTACCACACTTGTCTGATGTTAATTTCAGGTAATCATTTCCACGTTTTAATCGCTAAAACAAACTTATTTGTAGAACTACTTCCATCTGCCAGAAGATGTCTTTTCATAACTTACTGGACAAACTGCCGTTGCTAATTCCAAACTGGAGGTTGCTATGGCCAAGAGCCAGTCGTTAGTTCCATGACTTTGGTTGTCAAGCTAGCTATTCCAAAGTTCTGTTAAATTCACCACGAACTTGGCGCATTGATACATAAACATAATAAGGTCGGAAAGCAGGGACTACTTCATAGGTGTGCGTATATAGAAAGTTAATAACCGTTCTAAAGACGCATCACAATGTGAAATTGAATGAAGCCGTGGTATAAAGCAAAATATCATTTGAGAATTAAGGCCTGTATCACAGACAATGTGTGTCATCAATTTGCCATCTTCAGCCTGTTGTGTCACAGCTTCTGTCTTTTGTGTTGTGTCTTCTGTACGGTTTATTGTCACCTGGAGCTTTCTGCAGTGTCACACTGTACTGTGGGGATGTAGCAATCACAAGGGTCTCGAGAGTGCAGCTTCGCTCCCCGAAGCACTTAGGACAGGAACACACAGCCATGGAGACACACAAGCGATGCTGCTGCAGAAATCAACTGAGAGGCTCTTAGGAAATTAAATAGAGTCTAACAAGGCTTTTCAGCCAGAGGGAAGAGAAAATGATGTTGTGTATAGCGGAAGGAGGAAGGAAAGGAAGGAAGTGGATGTTCGTGGTGTTTCACAGTTGTCAGACAGTGTCTCATATTGTTAGGTCTTTATTATTATCCTTGGGGGAGGAAACCTGTCTTCTGCATTTCACCCATATGGGTTGGGGGGGGTTTAGTACACACACATACACACAATGGAGGAGGGAGCTGGCCCACACTCAGAGCACACAGCACACACATATACCCACACATACCCAGAGCAGAGGGCTGCCATTAATGCGGCGCCCAGGGAGCATTTGGGGGTTAGGCACCTTGCTCTAACTTCATCTGTGGCTGCGGATGTGGGGAGAGCACTGTACAAACACTCAACCCACTCAATCTTTGTACCTGTCGGGGGGATTGAACCAACCACCATCTGATAACTAGTTGAATTCCCTGATCACAGATGCCCCATATTGTCTCCATTGCTGCTCAATAGCAGGTGGGAATGAGATGAGACCTACAGAGTCATATATTTCTCATCTCGTGACAAGGGCTTTGTGAACACAGAGGGTGGTGTTGTGTGCTGAAGTATGAAGGTTGAGTTGATGGTGTAAAAAATCAAGAGAAGAAATTTGGTTTGTTTCATTAGTTTGTTAATTTGCTTTGGGCTGTATGCACTGTAGAACAAGAGGACTAGTTCTGTTGTTGGTGTGTGTGTGTGTCTAAGTGTGTGTGTGTCTCTCTCTCTCTCTCTCTCTGTCTCTCTCTGTCTCTCTCCAAAACGTTCTCTCTCTCTGTCTCTCTCTCTCTCTCTCTGTCTCTCTCTATCTCTGTCTCTCTCTCTCTCTCTCTCTCTCTCTCTCTCTCTGTCTCTCTCTCTCTATCTCTGTCTCTCTCTCTCTCTCTGTCTCTCTCTCTGTCTCTCTCTCTCTGTCTCTCTCTCTCTCTCATCTCTCTCTCTCTCTCTCTCTGTCTCTCTCTCTGTCTCTCTCTCTCTCTCTCTCTGTCTCTCTCTGTCTCTCTCCAAAACGTTCTCTCTCTCTGTCTCTCTCTCTCTGTCTCTCTCTATCTCTGTCTCTCTCTATCTCTCTCTGTCTCTCTCTCTCTATCTCTGTCTCTCTCTCTCTCTCTGTCTCTCTCTCTGTCTCTCTCTCTCTGTCTCTCTCTCTCTCTCATCTCTCTCTCTCTCTCTCTCTGTCTCTCTCTCTGTCTCTCTCTCTCTCTGTCTCTCTCTCTGTCTCTCTCTCTCTGTGTCTCTCTCTCTGTCTGTGTCTCTCTCTGTCTCTCTCTCTCTCTGTCTCTGTCTGTCTGTCTCTCTCTCTCTCTCTCTCTCTCTCTCTCTCTCTCTCTATCTCTAACACATTCTCTCTCTCTGTCTGTCTCTCTGTCTATCTTTCTCTCTCTCTCTCCCTCTCTCTCTCTCTCTCTCTCCAACACATTCTCTCTCTCTCTCTCCAACACATTCTCTCTCTCTCTCTCTCTCTCTCTCTCTCACACACACACACACACACACACACACACACACACACACACACACATTCCTGGGAGACCAGGAAACCAGCTTCATGCCACACTGCATGGCATCGCCCACTGGCAGCGGGGCTCTCCATGGCGACAGAGCCGTCCACAGTGTCCAAAGCAAGGCTGGACGTGGCCAGATGGGCAGGCCTTTTTACTCTGTGTGTGCTCTTTTTGTGTCTGATATCAACACTGTGTGTGTGTGTGTGTGTGTGTGTGTGTGTGTGTGTGTGTGTGTGTGTGTGTGTGTGTGTGTGTGTGTGAGAGTGTGTCCTTGTGTGTGTGTGTGTTTTTCAGGAATACATATGGGAGGCCTCACTGTACTTGGTACAGCAGGTGTTCAGCGGCCTGAAGGAAATGTTCACAGGCACCAGAGAGATCCAGGTATGAGGCATCACCATCACTTTTCTTCCTTCGCATCACCCAACACACATGCATGCACACACACACACACACACACACACACACACACACACACACACACACACACACACACACAGCCGAGGCTCCCTAGATAAACAGTGGCGTCTGCTAGCAGGGCATTATTTTTAAACTCCAAAGAGGCGATATTAATTCTTCAGGTGGTTTCCCGAAATAGTCCCCCTGCGTTACAAAAGGCCACACACCTGCATTTGGCTCATACATTAAAGCCAAGGAGAAAAAATAGACACGAGTGGGTTGGGGGTGGTGGGGGGTGAGGTGGGGAGGGGGGGAGGGGGGCTAATACAAATGATGAACCCAGTTGCTGCTGCGAGCGCAGCAACCACCTACCTGCCCCTACCCCCGGCAACCACCTACCTGCTCTCCTGCTGTTTCCCCCAAGGAGTTGCTCAGACAGCCAGACCTAATAGGAAACGCCCCATATATACACAGACATACACACACGCGCGCACACACAGACACGCGCGCACACACAGACACGCACACAGACACACACACACACACACACACACACAGACACACACACAGACACACACACAGACACACACACAGACACACACACAGACACACACACAGACACACACACAGACACACACACAGACACACAGACACACACACAGACACACACACAGACACACACACAGCCTTAAATGGGTCAGATCCTGCTGGGCCCCACAGGCCCGTCTGCTAGGCCTCAGGGGTGGGATGATCAATCCCCCTCACCTGGGAGCAGGGGACAGAGAGAGGGAGGGGTGGAGACAGAGAGAGGGCAGAGAGAAAGAGAGATGGAGGGGGAGAGAGGGCAGAGAGAGAGATGGAGATAGAGACAGAAAGCGAGAGAGGAATGGTGTGGAGGTATGGAGCTCGGGAGGTAGGGTGAAGTGGGCCAAAGAAATGAAGAGAAGGAAAGACCACAGAGAGAGAGAGAAAAAAGAAAGAGAGGGAGGAAGGGAGGGAGGAGAAATGGGGATAGACGCGTGGAGGGGAAAGGGGGACGCGGGAGAAGCGGCAGGCTGATGTATGAGCGCCTGCTTGGGGAAGCGCTGAGGCCTTAGTCTGCGTGCTGCTGAAGCAGCTCAGGCCTCTAGGGACACTCGGGGTGTGTGTTCGCTATGTGTGTGTGTGTGTGTGTGTGTGTGTGTGTGTGTGTGTTGGGGGTGTGTGTGCTATCTGTGCCAGTGCCGAGCCAGCGGCCCTGTTGCTGCTGCTCAGCAGGCCCACACACCTTATGCTCACAGCAACACTCCACACACCTGTTAGGCCACCGCCACAGCTAGGGAACGTCTTCATCCGGATACCTGCCCTCAAGCAAGCCGGGCAGCGTCTAATGTACCACTGCTTGCTATGCACCTGAATTTCGCAAAGTGTGCCCATGCATTAGCAAATGTTACCCTCATCTACTTTCACAGTGTGCTCACACAAGGTACGTTTCACTTTAGTATGGTTGTCTTTGGTCCCTGGTCAGGCTACATGTTATCAAAACTGTATCTTGGAGCTGTTGAGTTGAGTTGCTCTAGAATCCTTGTATATGGGCAATGCGTTCTAGTACCACAAGGACAGAGTTTGTTAAGATCTGTTTAATTAAATGGAACGGTGGTGTTTATTTTGTCATTTATTAACTCATAACTGTGTCCAGGCATGTTTGCCATCACACTACATCCCTACTGTGCCGAGGCCAACTGAACCTGGCCTGAAGTACAGAATGGATCACACTATTAAAACAAAACGGACTTTTAGAGGTCAAGTGTGGTCAGGCATGCTATAGGTACCATAGTGTGAGGGCGCCCCAGTCTGCAGAAGGACTACCACAACAGTACAGTAGAGGAACACATGGGGTGTGAAATATGAGCCTGGTGTCAAGTATTATATAGCATAAAATATAATTAATTTATGTTATGGCTCAGCGTTGCATGCGTCTTGGTTGACCTTGACCTTGGCCCTCACATGACTGTTGGTCGCCCCCTGCAGGACTGGCTGACGGAGAGCGCGCGGCTGATCGCCAAGTCGGGCAGCACGGTGGAGTGGGTGACTCCCCTGGGTCTGCCCATTGTGCAGCCCTACCACCGCATCCGCACCCAAACGGTAAGTGCTGACAGTGTACAACTTCGAATAGAATAGAGTAGATTAGAATGCCTTTTACTGTCACTATACATTAACATGAAAGGCAGCTACTTCTCCAGTGCAGACATGTACGTATGTAGAATATTTACTACAAGGGAACTTGATTTTTACCAGCTCACAGAAACCTAATTTGTACAGCGTAGTTTAAGCAGCAAGTGTTTTGTGCAAATGTTTCAGATGTGAATTTGCATCATATCCTTAATACATCCTTGAACATTCCTGTGGTCAGTATTTGCTGTGAGGGCATTTTCTTCAAGGTTGTGTTATTGATGATGTATCGATTGTAAAAATGTAGGCAGGCACATTAAATCTGCATGCCTACCGACTCCATGCTGCACTCTACAGTATGGAACAGCCTTTCATCTTTGACCGGTAGTCTTTGACGGTGTAGTGTTTCTGTCAAGTCATCAGCATGGTGACAGACACATTTGAGGTTTTGCGGTTTCCCCGTCCATCTGCTGTTGACAACGGCGACCGCTGAAGAGCTTTTGGCAGCAGCCCGAAAACACTGTCACACTGCCCCCTGTGTGTCCTGCTTACACAAAACACCCACACTAGAGCTGCCCAATATATCGAAAATATTGTGATATCGCAATATACGATATTGTGGTACACATATCGCAAAGCATGGCTTAACTGCAATAAATGGGACATAACTCTAAGATGTTTCACGCTCCACATATGAAGATATTTGGGAAATCGAATGGAGTCCTACTGCCCTTAATATTCACCCCACTGGCTACGGCCTAGCGGTTAAGATTAAGCTGAAAGATCTTAAAACTTTATTTAAATGTTTAAACTATATTTAAAAATTTAAATGTGTATCGCAAAACATATTGTCATCACAACATTCAGCAATGTTACCACATATTGCACATTTTTCCAATATCGTGCAGCCCTAACCCACACACACACTCGCATACACACACACTCATACTCACACACAACACTAACACTCTTGCTCACACTAACCCTTACATGCACACACATACAGTCACACTGCATGTCGCAACACTCCTATCATCGTGACCTAAATTAGTGGAGCCTCAGCAGCCTATATGCAAAGGTCCTGCTTTGCCTCAGGAGGGGAAAGACCGACACTTGGCATCTCTTTTTCTCCTTCTCTGTCCTGCACTCTCTCTCTCTCTCACTCTCTCTCTCTCTCTCACACACACACACACACACACACACACACACTTCCTCACATACATGTTTGCGCATATTAATAAAGTTGAAAAGGCTGCACTCTCTAGCTAATTCTCTTATTTACACAAGTGTACTGCACCATGTCCAGTCAACACAGACGCGTTTCGGTGGCTTGGGTGTGCGCACATAAACTACCTACTACCCACACCCACATTTTTTCAACTTTATCTGATAGCCTGTGATAGCCCTGATAGCCCATATTTGACCCGCACCCAAAGACAACTACAACCTTTCTGAGTTTGAGCGCGCCTACCCTTGCGCATATTAATACACACACACACAGTCAGATCACCACCACCTCGCAGCTCCCCTGTCCTCCTCATCGCTGCGGCTGTCAGAAGGCATTAGGTGGGTGGGAGGAGCACAGCGGTGGCTCCCTAGTGGAGAGCCAGTCGGATGGCGAGAGCGGGAGAGAGGGAGAGAGGGAGAGCGGTCGGATGGCGAGAGCGGGAGAGAGGGAGAGAGGGAGAGCGGTCGGATGGCGAGAGCGGGAGAGAGGGAGAGCGGTCGGATGGCGAGAGAGGGAGAGCGGGAGAGAGGGAGAGAGGGGTCGTGGCTCACCCTGCTCCTGCAGAGAACAGCTGGTGGGATGTCTGTCTATCTGTGTGCCCACTACATCCACCCTGCATCCCTGCATCCACCTGGGTGGAGCCCTATACTGACCACAAGAGAGAGATGGATATATACATATATATATACATATACAGAGAGAGAGAGAGAGAGAGAGAGAGGGAGAGAGAGAGAGAGAGAGGGAGAGAGAGAGAGAGGGAGAGAGAGAGAGAGAGAGAGAGAGAGAGAGAGAGAGAGAGAGATAGAAAGAAACAGTGAGAGAGAGAGGTTCTTAACACAGCAGGTGTTGAGTTGGTGCTGTTGAGTGTTTGAAAGTTTTTTTATGCCAATGTAACTGCGTATGCCATGCCATTCATTACAGTGGTGTGTAGCCAATGGTGAGTTGCTTGGGGAAAGTGTGTGTTTGTGCACACGTGTGTATGCTAGTATCCATGCACAATGTGTGATTAAATATAGTGTGTGTGTAGGTTATCTGAGGAAACTGTGTGTGTGCGTGTGCGTGTGTGTGTGTGTGTGTGTGCGCGTGTGTGTGCGTGTGCGTGTGTGCACGCGGATAGTGTGTGTAGGTTATCTGAGGAAACTGTGTGTGTGTCTATGTGTGTGAAAAAGACAGTGAGATAGATAAGTAAATTGAAAAATTGTGTGTATAATGTGTTTAGGTTATCTGAGGAAACTGTGTGTGTTCTTGTGCGCGTATAGTGTGTGTGTAGGTTATCTGAGGAAAAAGTCTGTGTTTTTTTGTGTGTCTGTGTGTGAATTCATTTGACTGGGAGCTCATGTGTGAAGTGCTTCTCTGCTCCCTCTTTCAGCAGGCTTGTAAACAAAAGGCCCACATTTCCATTGCAAATCGAATAGCAAGATTTGCTGCACTTGGCTGAGTCCTGCTCGAAGGCGTATGTTCAGTGTGTGTGTGTGTGTGTGTGTGTTACCCCTGACACCCCTGTCCATATAAATGAAGGATGTGGCAGACAGATGTCATTGGATGCTCAGAGACTTGCTCTGTATGGCAACAGTGGAGCTGGGAGCTATGCATCATCAGGCCCCTCTCGTTCCCCCTCAGCCTAACCAAACAACCCTCTGCAGCTCTTAAGCTTCATCCTTTCCCCATCTAGTCTTCCCTTATCTACTCTCCAGTCTTTTTCTCTTCTCTTCTCTTCTCTTCTCTTCTCTTCTCTTCTCTTCTCTTCTCTTCTCTTCTCTTCTCTTCTCTTCTCTTCTCTTCCCTTTTCCATTTCTCTTTTCCTCTCATCTTTTCCTCTCTTTTCCTGTCTCCTCTCCTCTTCTCTTCTTTTTCTCTTCTCCTCTCCTCTAACCCCCCTCAATGGTTCAATGTCATTCAGTGTCATGCCACAGTCCTTTTCATAGTCCTGCACTCCCACCCCCCACTCCACCCCAGACCCAAATGGCTTATCCTGTGTAAGCAAGACCTAATGGCCCCCCAGTGGTTCGGCTGACGCAGGGGTGGGGGTGTGGAGGGGTGTTGGCTGTCTGTCGGATCTGAGTGTCTTCTTCTCCGCTTCGCTCCACTGCGCTCGGTTCAGCTTCAATCACACTCATCACAGGCATGACATGACAAGGGGAACAAAGACGCAGGTTTCTGAGAGCTGGGGGGCTTTTAGCGTTGAGTGGAGCACACTAGCACTCTGTCTGAGTTTTATCTTGATGCAGCATATTTTTTGCCAAAGACACACCAAGATATTCTGCTGTGATAAAACGTAGCTTCCTCACTAACTGTTGTATTGTTGTGATATATTGAGTGGTGTCTTGCTTTAAAAAGATTTTTTGTTTTTACATTTTCATTGGGTTTTCAATCCAGAGCATAATAGCACATTGCGATTGTCTCGGTGGCTCAAAGGAACCACATGTGTATTCACTGCCTCCTGACATTAACAGCAAAACAAAGTTGGGTATTATTTATATTAGTTATAAAACAAGTTCAATTCATTCTAAAAAAATTGCATTCCCCAAACTTTGTGATTCTGCAGTGCTGGTGAATGTGGAATGCAATTAAAGATGGCCGTGGGGGGGCATCTACTGGTTTGAGCTGATTATGAAACCCCCTGACACCCCCCAGCTTATTATTCCTTCTAATCGCCAGCCATAATTGTCCTTCTAAGATGCGATAATGAGAAAATACTGCATCTATATACTATCTCGGTATTAATTCGAAGGGTGCGGTTTGTGGCTTTGATTTGCTGTGAAAAACTAGCTGAAGAAAGTTAGTGCCTATATGGATACACTGCAGGTGATCATTACCTGAGATCGTCAGCATGCTCATTGAGTATGTAATGGCCCTGGGCAGATGTGCCAAGCTTTATTAGAAGCGTGGCACATTTATACATCCCCCAGTATATAGGCTGTCTTGTTGCTGTCATGTTCGCGAGCGCGAGAGCCAGGTTATCTTCATCCTGCCCAGTGATATTTTTTTTTGTTCCCGGGTCATTACTTTTTATTTGACTTTTATAGAATTTCAGATGAAGGTCCTCATAAATCATCTTCTCATGAATTCTTCACTGCTGGGCTCCAGTTGTTTTTAATCATGTGCCCTCTCTGCCCCAGGCCTCGGCAGCTGCCAGCGGGCGCGGTGGGCGGGCAGGCAAGCAGGCGAGCGCACTTCACTTCACCTCACCTCGCCAAGGTGCCACAAGGAGCCCTCGGGTCAGCCGAGCGCTACCAGGACGTGATGCCGGTTCTGGCTCCAAAGCAGCGGTAGTGGCAGTGAACTTGCAGCAGGCCTCTGATCAAGCTTGAAGAAAGCGCACAAGGGCACACATTATTCCTCAGCTGTGGCGTGTGCCTACAGAATGCACAAAAATGCACACATTATTCCTTATGAAATGATGGTGTTGCTGGGTCAGCTGTGTGGGTCACCAGGATGTGATGCCAGTCCTGGCTCCAAAGCAGCGGTAGTGGGAGTGGACTCACAGCAGGCTCCTGAAGCTTGAAGAAAGCGCATACATTGTTGCTTAGGCTTAGCTGTGGCGTGTGCCTACAGAATGCATGCAAGGGCATACATTATGCCTTATGAGATGATGATGGCACTGGGTCAACTGTACGGGTCACCAGGACGTGATACAGGTCCTTGCTCCAAATCAGTCGCAGTGAACATGCACCCTGCTTCTATTCTAGCTGTGGTATGTGCTTAAAGAAATCACACAAGGGCATATATTATTCCTTATGAGATGTTGATGGCACTGGGTCAGCTGTGCAGGTCACCAGGATGCGATGCCGGTCCTTGCTCCAGAGTAGTGAACTTGCAGCAGGCTCCTGTTCAAGCTTAAAGAAAGCACACAAGGGCATACATTATTCCTTATGAGATGATGATGGTACTGGGTCAGCTGTACCAGGATATGATGCGGGTCCTTGCTCCAAATCAGTGGCCCTGAACGTGCAGCTTGCTTCTGTTCTAGCTGTGGCATGTGCTTACAGAATGCACACAAGTGCGTACATTATTACTTAGCTGTGGCATGGGCTTACAGAATGCACACAAGTGCGTACATTATTACTTAGGAGATGATGCTGACACCGGGTTAGCTGTGTGGGCCACCAGGATAAGTTGTGAGCCGTCGCACTGGAGCAGCGTTATCGTCAGTGAGCTCCCAGCTGGCTCTTGTCCTACCTTTGCTGTGTACGAGAAGAAAGCACACAAATGTGTACATCATGCCTTATGAGGTGGTGGTAGAGGTGGTGGTGGTGGGGGTCATGGTCTAGTCCTCAGTGGTCAGGGATTGCAAAAGGTTAAAAGTAGGTTAAAACTAAGAAAGACCGTGGAACACCAGATGATGGCAAATTCAATCCCCTGCTCTGCCACAACTGTGTCCCTAAGCAAGGCACTTAACCTACCATAAGTTGCTCCAGGGAGACCGTTCCTGTAATTAGTTCACTGTGGGTCACTCTGGAAAAGAGCATCTACTAAATGTCATGTAATGTGATATAATTATTCATAGTCCTGAATCAGGGGTTGGAAATGGAGAAAGAAAAAGGAAATGTGTGGGCTTCCTTTACTCGTGTGTGTTCGAGTTCAAGTGTGAGTGTGTGTATGTCTGTGTGTGTTTATGCGTGCGTGGGTAAACTGTTTGAATGTGTGTAACAGTTTGTGTGTGTGCGTGTGTGTGTGTGTGTGTATGTGTGTGTGTGTGTGTGCGTGTGTGTGTGTGTGCGTGTGTGTGTGTGGCTGTCTGCTTTTGGTGTATTTTGGGTGCATCATCATAAAATTCACAGGCTGGGTTTGCTGGCCCTTGGCGTGGCCAGCCCCGATAATGAAGAGAGGGGTGCAGAGTCCCTGGGCTGGGAAAGGATCAGTGTACCTCTTAACAGGCTGCCTCTCATCAGATGGGCTCTGTTTGCCTCTGGGGGGTGGAAGTGAAAGGGGCTTGAAATATCAGGATGCTTTTTCCAGCCTTTACACCCAACCCCCAATAGAAAGCAGACACATACACAGACAGACACACGCAGAGACACACACACGTACATGCACATACATACACATACACACACACACGACTAAACTCAGCTCCACAGACTTGCTGTTTCCACACATCAGTTGTGACGTATTCTATGCATGCAACACGCCCCCACCCCTTGCCTCTTCCTCCTCTTCCTTCCCCTCTTCCTCATCCTCTTCCTCCTCCTCCTCCCTTCACTAGAGGGTCAAGGGCTGAGGCGCGGCCCGTAAAACACCTCTTCATCTGGAGTGTCAGGACTCCTCAGCCCTTCAGCGTCTATTTTTAGCCCTCTTCACCTCTTGAGACGACAGTGGACCCCCCCCCCCCCTCCTCTCCAGAGGTGCAGGGTGTTGGCATGGGTTGATGGTGTGTGTGTGTCTGAGTCGGTAGCGATGCAGGGAGTGGTTGGGGTGGGGGGTGGGTGGGGAGAGGAGGGGACGGGAGGAGAATATTCTTCTTCACCCCTGCGTCGTCCCGCTGAAAATGTCAGGGCCACGCAGATTAATGCGTCAGCCGTACGTGGCCGTATTAATCAGCAGGGTCGCGAGACAGCGCTATTGCCGCCACCTGATCGGGTCCTCAATCTCTGCTGCCGTCGGACCATCAGATCCCCCCCCCCCACACACACACACACGGACCATCAGATACCCCCCCCACACACACACACACACACACAAACAAACACACACACCTGATAGTGGCCCCTTTCATTCCTGCGCCCTCTTTGATGTAGTGCCGCCATCGTGCCTGGGCAATAGCCAGCTCGCTTGTGCGCAGCACTCTATATTCAGACCCGGTCAAGCGGGGGTATAAATAGAACCTTATTTATTTGTGTGTTGGCGTGAGAGACCTGTTTACAGACACGAGGCAGTGAGGGAAGGCAGATAGCAGGGTAGCATCTACATTGCCATGCTTTCAAAGCCTCCACAGGCTACATACAGGTTGATGCTTTTGGCAGTTTGTGTGCATGTGTGTGTGTGTGTTTGGGGGGGTGTCCGGAATGAAAATTCACACTAGCCGACTCCTGGTAAAATATGAAAGTGGCTGGTAGATTTCTGACACAAAATAATAATTTACTGTAGAGTGGCTGGTGAATTTTACCATTTATTTTTCAGTAGCTGGTAAAGGTCTACATTTTGCAAAGTTAATTTTCACCTCTGGTGTGTGTGTGTGTGTGTGTGTTTATTTTTTTTGTAGCTGTGGGTGTAACTGTGTGTGTGGTAGTTTCAGTCAGTGTGTGTGTTGCAGTTTTGGGCTGTGTTTGTATCAGTTTCTGTTTGTGTGTGTGTGGCAGCTCCTCTGTGTCGGTGTGTGTGCATGTGTGTGTTTGCGTGCGTGCGCGTGTTTGCGTGTGTGTGTGTGTGTGTGTGTGTTCGTGTGTGTTCGTGTGTGTGCGTGTGCGCGTGTGTGTGTGTGCGCACGTGTGTGTGTCTGTGTGTGTGTGTGTGTGCGCGCGTGCGTGTGCACGCGTGCGTGTGTGTGCGTGCGTGTGTGTGCGTGTGTGTGCGTGTGTGTGTGCAGCTCAAGTGGGGCTGCCAGCACTCGCAGTCTGCAGCCTGGCTGATTAACATGGCATCAGAATGTGGCGAGGCACTCAAGCCAGGGCCGCTAAACAGCAGGCACTAGGAGAGTGTGACTGGGATGAGAGGCAGACAGCTGGCCTCTGATGTCTGTGTGTGTGTGTGTGTGTGTGTGTGTCTGAGTGAGAAAAGAGGCCCTGTGCATATGCATGAGAGGGTCTCTGCTAGGGCGTGATTTGAACGTGATTGAAACTGTGAAACTCAAAGCCAAAAATATGATAAGCATCGAGTCGAACAGTCGCACAGACCCTTGATTTATTCATTCGTATCGACTTGGTCCCACACGAAAGATTTGTAATGTTTTCATTAAAAACGTCAGACGTTTTGCAGATAAATCCTTCCTTTGACTGAGTGTCAAGCGAAGTAAAAAGAGCCCAGGAGAAAATGCTGTCTGGTTTTAAGTGGTAACGTAACCTTCGAGATCCCTCCCTGAGGGAAGTGCAAAAAAATCAGAGAAAAAGCACGGAATAAATGCCTCAGACAGCATCAGCGTGAGCCATGCAAGACTTGACGAGACTGAGGTCACCTCCGCCTCCGCCTGTAAAGCAGGTCTCCTGGCCTGCCCTCATCCATCCCCCTGGGCTCCCTCTCCCCATCCCTCGTGTGGGAAATGGGACACTAATTGCAGGATGGAAGGCGACGGAGGAAGATGAAGCGCTCCCACTCTCTCTCTCTCTCTCTCTCATTTATTCGCTTGCTCGCAAACGCCCCACTACTGTAAGTAAGTAAACAAACGACGCAGGAAGGAGAGAGGCGGGTAGGAGAGGAGAGGAGTTTAATCAGAGGCTGCGTCAGCCCTGTCCCCTGGCTGATTGGGAGGGGAAATTACACCCGAGACCAGGCCCGGGGATGCACATCAATAAGCCGCTCTAATATGATTGTGCGCGGCTAATCTGATCGGGGGTCACTTTCGCTAGGTTACGTTGTTCAGCGTGAGTGTGGGGTTGGAGGGAGTATCAGGTTAAATCTGAAGCGGGTGTGTCGGGGAAGGGAGATGGTGCGGGAGGGGCGCGGGGTGGGGTGGCGAGGATGAGATTAAAGTAGGGAGTGCCGGCTGCTCTTGTTTTTCGAGTGTGAAACACTTAAGGTGTCCTTTTTGCAAGGGGAAAGTATGATTTCTCCAGAGGCCAACACCGTTGCAAGGCAGGCGGGGCACAGTTGAGCTGCCTGCGCCCGGAGGATGCCGGCCCCTCGGCAGAACTTTTGCCAAGCACTTAATAGTCCCCTTTCTCACACACTCACAGGCACACTCAAACTCACAAACACACTGATACTCACGTACACACACACACACACACACACGCACAGACACACACACACCAACACACAAACACACACACACACACAAGCATACTCCCTCTTAAACACACACACACACACACACTCAAACACAAACACACTCCGTGTACTCGGTTGCTGCTGGGCTCATCTCCCTTAGGCTTTAGCTGAGGTCACACCGCTGCTCCAAAAACGTTCCCACCGGAGCTGATGTGGGCAAAACGTTTCATACACAAGGTGCTTTATGGGTAACTCACAACAAGAAACAAAAAACTGCCTCAGACACGTTCACCTGCTCGCTTGGGCATTCCATTGGATATGGGTGGGTGATGAAATAAGTAACCTTGCCAGGCTGAAGGACACCCTGGGGGGGAGGGAAGAGCGAAAAGGTCAGCGCTGGTATGGTCTCTCCGGGGGCTCTGCATAATTAGACACTGTTTAACTTAATCCCCACAGCCTCAGACAGAAGCAATCGATAACCGAGCTTCGGCAGCTTCACCAGAGCGACTGCTGCTTCCTGAGACATTCGTTTCCTAGCAGTGTGGGGGCCCAAAGCAGGTCTCAGAGCCTCCTCCCCCCCCCACCCCCCCTTCCCCCCGCAGTGACTGATGTACACCAACGCAAGATCACTGCACACTGCACTTCCGTGTGCATCATTGAGACCTTTTACATCATGGCTCTACGTGGCATTAGAGTAAAAATGCCTACAGTATGCCTACTGTATGCCTGAAGAAGACCCTGGTGGGTCGAAACGTCACTCTTTACTTAAATAAATCAGTCGTTTTGGGGAGTTTTCAGTGTGCAGACTTCTATTGTTTACACCTTTGCTACTCTTTTCTTTCCTGCACCTGTCCTCGGTGAGGTGGGATGTACATGCATCTATTTTGACTATCTACGTGGTATTCCCCCTGATTCCTGGGAAGGGGCTACACTTCAATTAATCCCTTTCTCCAGGACTTGTAATGAAGGAGATTTAATTCACCACTGGCTCATGTGTGATGATGTAAGAGATTCACCCATAGATGGCTGAAGGATTAATTGATGGCCCGAAATGATTTTGTGAATTGATTTGCTTTCATTGTTTAATTTGGGTTCATTATCTTTCCCTTCGTTTGAAATGGTTCTGTACTAAGTTTGTTTGAGTGGATCTAATCGAGCCATTTGCCATCTGGGTTCACCCAGCTCTTTCTCTGAAATGTTTGTTGCACGGCTGGAAAGGACCTCAGTGAGAGATACATGCAGGCAGGAAGTGAGTCTTATTATGCTGCTATTTTAAGACTATTTTGTTTTTTTGGAGTAAATCATTCTGACCTTCAGGCTGACCTGAGGCGATTGACTGAAAGCCTATTCATTTGGGGACATGCGGAAAAGATGGCTAGATAGATAGATAGATGCACAACCAGATGGATGGAAACGTCAGCCTGACTGCAAAGTATCAAAGAGCACTCTGTTTACGTACAGCATACCATACAGAATTTCAGGTTCTTTGGCTGATTATTTGCCTCTATTTGTCAACTGAAATTGACAAATTGAGAAATTTTACATTCTAAGCAGACACCCTGTAGTTTAAATAGAAGGTGAAACTTATCCCGCAGGCTTTTCATTTTGGTTATTTTGTTTGTATTTATAGTGCAATATTACCATAGCCATAGTCTCAAAATCCTGGAAGCTGCAGTGGTATGTAGATCAAAATAGAAAAGATAGCTTGGCTCTTGCTCATAGGTTTGCATGTTTTGTGTTTTGTAGTTTCGTGAAAGTGACGAGTGGCCATCACGACATACAGACATGCGTGGCTGCCCCATAGGAGGCGAAGAGGGGGCCATCAGTGTACATGCCAAGCAGTGTGTCCACTGACAAGCCCCAGACAGGGCTAATCCTGTTGTTCAAAGCCACGCTTATCATTTCTCCAGATAGCAGCTGTTTGCAATGCATACATTAGGCGCTGTGCCAGGGTGGTTGGGCTCACCCAGTGAAAGATGGTCGTCTTGGCACCAACCTGTGCACAATGTCCAGGGTTAGCCTTTGTCTCCACGGTCATTATGTAATAGCACATGCAGAAGTCCTCCATGTGAACACAAATTGAGGATGGATGTGATTGTGTGTGTGTCAGTGGTGGAAATAACGTTCCAAAGTGTAAACTTCTACCAGCATTTTAGTAGCATTTGGTTGGTGGCTAGTGTGAATTTCCATCCCTGGTACGTGCGTGCGTGCGTGCGTGCGTGTGTCAGGGGTGGAAATTAACGTTCCAAAGTTCCAAACTTTTACTGACAAAAAAATGTTACTGACAAAAAATTATAATATTATATATAATATATGCTATTATATAATATTCTATAATATAAAATAATAATATAGCATTTGGTTGGTGGCTAGTGCGAATTTCCATCCCTGGTGTGTACGTGTGTTATTTGTGGTGTGTGTGTGTGTGTGTGTGTGTGTGTGTGTGCGTGGTGGGGGCAGGTTCCCTGTGGGACGTACCTGAGTGGCGAAGGGACAGAGGGGCAAGACGACCTTCACAGCGGAATCAGTAGCACTCTATCACATCTCCGCAGGGAACGCTAGCGGTCACTCCCATGATGCTTTGCAAGGGTACCAACAGAAAGAGGATGTGTAACCCTTCCCATTAGTAGCCCTCCCTCCATATGTTACACGGTGACATGGTTGATCGGAGCTCCCCGTGGTAATGCTTTCACTTCTAGCGCTCGTCATCAATCACAGTGCACTGCTTTTAAGCTCTCGGGTTACTGGATGAAGACTACTCGTTAGTGGTCCTCACCACACTCTCAGTCTTGTTCAGAAGTGATGGAAAGCTAGCTGCAGCTCTACACCCGGGTTCGCCTGTAATCAGAAGCAGAACACTTTATTAATCACCGTGGGGGAACTGAGAATGTTACAGTCACTCCTGTAAGAATAAAAGTATGCATGATTATAAATATAATAAGGCTATAAATATAAAACAGACAAAATGACAAAAAATATACATAGTAAAACATAGAAAAGGATAAGACATTGTCAGTTTACATTACCTACAACAGATGTATGTAACAGATATATTTACAGTAAGTACATGAATAGCTTTCATAGTGCTGGAAAGTGTAGTAAAGTGGTCCCTCATTAATCGCGGGAGTTACGTTCTAAACATAACCAGTCAGCTTTATTTTTTACAATTATTTTAGATGTTTTAAGGCTGTAAAACCCCTCACTACACACTTTATACACTTTTCTCAGACAGGCATTGACATTTTCTTACATTTCTTTGTCTTCTACTCTCAAATTTCAAACTTGCAAACATACAGCACTTAAGAGTCACACGGCTAGCGAACAAAGATTTATGTAAATTTTACAAGCTGAACGCATTATGTACTGTACAGGAGACATGGCATGGAGGAGACTGATTGACAATGTTCTACAGTCTCTTAGCCAATCAGGGCGCAGAACACAATGCGCTGTAAAAAAAAAAAAAAAGCATGCACTAAAAAACAGCCAGGCCACGAAAGGTGAACCGCGTAATTGAAGTGTTCTAAACGACTACATGTTTGACATCATTCAACAAGCTGTAGCACAGCAGCCTCCACCGTACCACTGTCCACAGTATCACTGGCGCTTTGCATAGCTGTACATTAACATCATATCATAGCCAGTCTCCTGTGTGTTGGCCTGTGTGTTAATTGTGCAGCTGGGAGCATTAGGCTTATTAACAGGTTAGCACCTCCCTGACCCCCACCACCACCACCACCACCACCACCGGCCCCGATGCTCTATCTGGGGCCCCAGCCGTCTCTCCTGGCCTGTCTCTCTGGCCTAAAGTGGCCCGTTATTAATGGGGCCTAATGGCTTCATCAATCACTCTGATTAACGGGCACCTGCGGTCAGCGTTCCATCAAGTCATCTCGCGCCGGCCACAGCCCCTGTGCTCCCATGCACACGTGGCTGCCCCACATCATCTCTTCAGACCAGAGACCCCAACTCCCTTCACAAGGTGTCTCCTAGTGCAGTGCACACACACAGGCCCAGAAATGGGTTCTGCTTGACCAGAGAACCCCCAACAATATAGAACAGTACAGAACTGTACAGAACCCCCAACAATCTCTGCAAGGCCACTACAGGCTAGTGGATCTTCCCCAGCTCTCTCTCTCCATACAGTTGTTTTGCACGAACTTGGACTCAGGGCTCTCTAAGGCCCTACTCTGTGCACTCTCAGGGGCATTGCTGCCTCTGCCACCTCCACCTCCACCTCCTCCTCCACCCTTCGTCCCCCCACTTCACCTACCTCAGCTGGAGCCTCTCTCAGGGCTCTCTCTGCATGGCTTTGCCCTACTTTCTCATGTTGTCACCTTGAGCAGATCAGTTGTACATGATTCGATGTTTGTGTGTGTGTGTGTGTGTGTGTGTGTGTGCGTGTGTGTGTGTGTGTGTGTGTGTGTGTGTGTGTGTGTGTGTGTGTGTGTGTGTGTGTGTGTGTGTGTGTGTGTGTGCAGTGTTTACCGATAAGATTTGTATTGCCATTGTTAAACTGGGATCGATAGAATCACATATTCAGATCATAAGTACTACCATATGTGTATATTGCTCTTCAAGGTTTATGTGTGTTTGTGATTCGCTGTGTAAGGATGAGTGTCTGATTTGTTGTATTCAGGCAAGTGCTTGTATGTTTTATGTGTTGTGCCTAGATGTGTGTATGTGTGCTTGATATGATGTGCATAGGTGTATGTGTGTGATTTGTTGTGTATAGGCAAGTCTATGTGATTTGTTGTGTATAGATGTATGTATGTGTGTGTGATTTGTTGTGTACAAGTGTGTGTGTGGTGAAGATGGCTTTCTGAGGGACTCTGAGGGACTAATCTCTGCAGTAATGGGCTTCCCAGGCCCAGGGGTCTGACAGGTCGGATGCGTCGGCGAGTCAGTCACACAGGAGTAATGGCTCCCGCGGTCGTGCCTGCCTCACCCTTATCCACTCACACTCATCTCCTCCAGAGTCGATTCTCCTGGGCCCTGCTGCCCCTCTCCTGCCCCCACTCCCACATCTCCTCCAAAACTCAGCAAATTACTAAACGCCCCCCATCCAAAAAAAAAATCTTTGTGTGGAGAAACGACAAACTAAATCCATCAAAAGGAGTCTCGTGCCCCGTTAGAATTTCTGTCACGGTTTGTCTTTGCCTGGGTAAAATTCAATCAATGCGAAGCACTTGTAGGTCAATAAGGTGTATTAAGAAAGACAATGGGATTGATTTTGATTTTTTTTTTGCCCGTTAATTTGTTTGCAAGGAGGGAGACTCAAACCTGGAGCCTGTGTGTGCAAGAAATGTATTCCACTCCTTGTCTTTCAGAAACAGAAATAGATTATGGTGTTTTAGAGGAAACACAAAGGATTTTTTTTTGTTAGGCCCCCAGCTCACCCACCCCTGCCTACCCCCATTTAGGAGAGTGTGCCGATTTTTACCAAAGTTATTCTGGTGTGTTTGAGCACTGCCTCCATTTATAACCCACTGGCAGTAGTATTTTCTGGGCTGCAGTAAAAGCTTAAGCTTAGGATTTTGTACTTTAGCCTTTAGCCTGCAAGACAAATGTCTTCTGTGATAGTGTTTCTTTAAAACTGTTAATGTATAAGCCATGTGCATGTGTAAGCTATGATTTATTGCATTGTTTTTGCAGATTATTTACTTGTTTGTTTTTTATTTAATTCGTTCAGTTGAATTATCCTCTGTTCTTTCTCTCCCACAGCTGAAGAGTAACATTCAGCTCCTGAACCTGCAGATCAGCCACGATGCTAGCCAGTAAGTGTCTCTTCTGTCATCTCCAATTCCTTCTGTTGTCTTCTGGCCTTCATCTCCAACTAGCACTGGCTGTCTCCTCCCCTGTTTCT
>CM050212.1:16676285-16778785 GCA_027475355.1 Coilia nasus | reverse complement strand
ACAGGTAGAGACGAGACTTCCAACTGGAAAAGTGGTGGCTTTGAAATTGCTGTTTAGAGTACACCTGCCGGAGACTCCATCGCTGCTTTCACACGTTGTTCTAAAAGCAGTTAGTGTCACAGCCTCTAGAGAGCCATACTAAGCCCTCCCCTCCCCCCACAACACACACATACACGCACACACACACACACGCTCACACACACACACACACACACAGACGCTCACACACACACACACACCAGTAAATGATTGTCCTTCTCAGGCTTGCCTCCACGTCCCACCAGGGAGCAGAGGTGATGGGCTGAATGGGCGGTGCAGTACATGTCTGCTGAAGCCCAATCCATTACCCTGCTATATGGCCTACATGACACACACACACACACACACACACACACATACCCCCATTACATGCTACTCACAGGAGGGGTAGAGTTGGCCTAGATCCAGCCCTGCCAGTCTCACTGTGGTTTAAGTGGTGTGGTGAACTTTTCAAATAAATATATACACATGCACGCAGACGTACACAGGCTAAGTATGGCATAACCATGCACAACTATGCAACGTGTAATTACACAGTGTTAGAGTTTACAGACATGCCACCAAAGAGAGGGGACACCCTTGTTTTTCTGGTTCATTTGCCTTGAGTTGTGCGCTATTGATTTGGGGTTTAATCCAATAAGGTGTCGGCGGTGTGAGGCATGTCCTCTGCAAGGCCAGCCACCTCTAAGCGTACGTGCCCACATTAGGCACTTCAATTTGAGCCGTGCCTCCCCGTGTCGCTGGCATTATTAATGGAGCCCGGCCTCTACTACACTGGGATGAAGGAGGACCCACCTCCACAGGTCCTACAGTAGGTGTCTTACTATGTGCTGTAGAGCCGAAGGGAAACAAAACCCTTGCTCTCTTTTTGCTTGTGTTTTTCTTTTTTGCTTTACTTTCTTTCTCTTCTGGCCTTGTTTTTCATTATTGTTGTCTTTTTCTGCTTCTTTCTCATTTTTCTGACTTGTCTTGTTTTTCGTTTTTTGGCATTTTTTTTTCCCACCTTCTCTTTCCACTTCTGCTCGCTCGGCTCAACATGTCGTCTCTCATCTCCTTTCCCCCGCAGGAAACCTGACACTGTGAAGCAGAAGAACGCCTTCCCTCCCAACTTCATCCACTCGCTGGACTCCACACACATGATGCTCACGTCTCTTTACTGCTACAGGTGACACTGCACAGCAGAGCACAGTAGCCCACCAAACAACAGCATGGAACCACAAGACACTGCTTTCCTCATGTCTGCTCACTGAAAATAGTTAAGACCTCTTTGAGCAATATTGCTGAAGAATGGTGGTAACAGATAATGTTTGGGCGCAGCTGTGGCCTAATAGTTAGGGAGTTTGTCTTGAGATCTGAGGATCACAGTTTTAAATCCCGTACCAGTAGGAAGAATGTGGGTGGTGGAGTAAATAACTAGTGCTCTCCTGCACCCTCATCCATGGCTGAAATGTCCTTGAGCAAGGCACCTAACCCCACATTGCTCCAGGGACTGCACCCTGTGCCTAAAAATAACTGGAAGTCACTCTGGATAAGAGTGTCAGCTAAATGTACTGTAATGTAACATTCCCAGCACGTTTTGGTCAAGAGAACTTCAAATCATCAGCAGACAACTTTCAGCAACTATCCTGTTAGTCCTCCATGGCATTGCTCAAAAGGTTGCCTCGTGTATCCTCAACTTAAGAAGCAGCCTAGTGCGAAAAGGTCATCACAGAGCTGAACTAAATGTGGCGTAACAGCCCAGCACTGAACTGAATGTGGTAGCACTGGACTGAATGCAAATAGTGTAACCAAACAGAGCAGGCCAGCACTTTCAAACATTCTTGTTAATGAAGTGTGGCAGGAGCAGTCGCTGTAGAGCACAGCTGGGAAGCAGAAGTACTCTGTGGTGACACACATCTGACCTCTGTCTTTTGATCGCACACACCTGATTTGCCTGTCCTCTGCTTTGTTCCAGAGCCGGGCTCACTTTCGTCTCCGTTCACGACTGCTTCTGGACGCACGCGGTGACTGTCGACACTATGAACAAGGTGCCCTAAAATCTTCCCCAAGGACTGTTTTCATCTCATTTCCCCCCTCTCTTAACCCCCTCCCACCCCCTCCGTCCTCTTCAACCCCCACAATCACCCCCTAGTGTGGCTGTGCAGCCTTCCCTGTGCTAATCATAACACCAGTGGCAGTGATGAAATGTTGCCGTTCATTTTCCCAAAATAACAGCCCAGAAAGATGCCTCTCAAGTTGACAGGCTGTCACCCTAATGCCAGGGAAGTTGCTTATTACTCCCAGGCCCCTCAGTCAACCACAGGCTGCTGGGTACTTCAGTGTCATCTAGACCCTACTCAGAAAGTCTATTTAAAGCAAAACACGGGGTGACGTCGGCCTTTGCCACCCCTCTTTTTAATTTAAATCCCTGAAAAGGTCTCTGTAATTCCAAAGTAATTATCTCACATTCTACAGTATTCTTCCTGACTAATCTGGTATGCACTCTATTTATTATGTGGACGATTGAACACAAAGAGTTTTGTAAGGGCTTGACTATAAATAACCGGACCAGGACCAGTGCTACTCACGACAAGAGGTCCAATTTTAACCATACAAAACCCTTTTCTTTCCCTGACACACTGACCCCTCCCCCTCCCCCATAATGAACAGTACTATGTGATTGCACTATCAGTCAGAGCCATACACCTCTCACGTTTTTTTTTTCCTCAGCTCTGAGTGATGGCCACTGCCTGTTAGTCTCACATCTCATCCTTTTTTCTTCTCTATTCTTCTCTATCACTCCGTCTTGCAGGAAAGCACTCTCCTTGACACACTTAGTGCTATGGCACAGAGCCCTGTGTATGCGTCTGGGTAGAATAGGGCAGGATGGAGCTAGAGAGCGTGACGTGACGTGAAGTGACACGGCACTGCATGAAGGAGCGTATGCAGCGGGGAAGGCTGAGATGGGCTGAGAAGGCAGCAGGTTAAATTGGCAGTTAGGAGGAGGAGGAGGAAGAAGAATGAAGGTGGGAATGTAGTCTTTCTCTTCTCTTTTCTTGACTTCTTTTCCTTTTTTACCTCTTTTGCCGTTGACAGATTTGCCGGGAACAGTTTGTGGCTCTGCACAGCCAGCCGATCATGCAGGACCTGTCCAAGTTCCTCCTGCAGAAGTACTGCTCCAAGGATCCGTAAGTGCCCTTCCTCCCCCAAACCTACAGAGGCCACTCACTCAGCAGCCAGACAACACACTAACTCATTCATTATTATTATTATTATTATTATTATTATCATTATCATTATTATTATTGTTGTTGTTGTTGTTGTTATTGTTATTGTTATTGTTATTATTATATATAACTGTGTGTATGTGCGTGGGTGGGTGGGGTGTGGCCGTTGTGTATGTGCGTGAGTGTGTGCGTGTATGTGTACATATAAACTGTGGTAGCTGGGTGGGTGTGTAATGACAGTGGGAGTCAGTAAGTGTGTTTGTGTGTGTGTCTGTGTGTGTGCGTATGTATGTGTATATAAGTGTTAGTGGAGTGGAGATGGGGTTTGACACGGGGGCTATATCTTTGTTTGTGCTGTGTCTTTGTGTTCCCTTTTTTGTAATTATTGTTTTTTAATGAATATTGTGCATTATATCTGTATTTTAGGGTGCCTTTTTTAAAGATCTGGCTAGGGACAGTGGATGCAAATTAGCAACATTAGCTAACTCTGGCTTGTTTACAGCACGTATTGGTCTATTGACCAACAAGCACTGTCCCCATCAAGTAAATAAATGAATAGAGGCTGGCTGAGCTGCCTGTGTGTGCTGGCATTCATAATTATGCATGTGGTAAGGCAGAGCAAGCTTTGAGTCAGTCAATTTTAACGGAAATCACTTTCCCCCGCCAAAGATTGTTCTTGTAGCTCGTTAAGGCAAGGTTCCAACAGGCCAAGGTCATAGATTTCGTTTAAACACTTGCTGGCAAAATGTATTAAAATTGCATTGGATGAGATTGTCAGAATGAATAGCCTGACGGGGAACTGTTGATTGGCCTTGTGCCATCTGCTGTGTGCAAGCAATGGATTGGGTGTCAGTCTTGTTGAGAGAAAGGCACTTTTTTCTGAAAACATGTAGTTTTTTCCTGGGGTGCATACCACATGTGTGTGTGTGTGTGTGTGTAAGTGTGTGCATAGGTAAGTGTGCATGCAGGCGGAAGCTCGCTGAAGCTCGTTCTCTCGTGCTCGTAACCGGGGTTTTAATTGGGCCCCCGAGGAGGCCGGCGTCTCCCTCCCTCCTGCTCCCCACTCTGCTCGAGTCATTAGCAGGCCGCGGAAGAGGCGCGACACCCTGGGGACGCACGCTCACCCCTCCTCCGCCCTTCACCTGTGCGAAAAGGCAGCCCGCGCCACAGCACAGCACTCAGGCCAGCTCGGAACACCGCTGCTTAACTCCGTAACAGCCTCCCCTAATCACTTCCAAATGGTTTTCCAAAAGGAGCCGGAGGACTCAGGCCGTGGCACGATTGGAAATGCCTCTAACAGTCCTGCTAATTGTCTCTTCTCTTTCAAATGTTTAAAGAAGCAGCCTGAGGAGGACCAAAGCGTACAAACCCTCCGAGTTCGTCTGCTAATGGTGTCTCTGCTCTGACTGTTGTTTAGGGGAGAGAGGAAAAACAAGAAGTTTATGGAGTACAGGAAGATGATGCAGCTGCTGGGCAGAGTTCCTGAGACAGGTGAGATGCCTCATGTTTATACTCTCTCTTACTGTGGGGGCCGAGGAAAAGTGTGTGTGTGTGTTCACTCACAAAACTGAAAACAATTATTTAATTACATTTTTACAGAAGGTGGAGGTTCACTATATGTCCAGCCGTCCTAGGTAGTCATCTGCATCTGGAATTATGATCTGGATGCTGATTTGTTTGTTTGTTTGTTTTTTGGCCACATTTTTGTAAACATTGCATATTGTAGGCAAGGGCCTGCGGTCACCCTACTGCTCTTTCTCTGAAGCCTGTTGAGAGCATAGTTAAGTGGTTTGAACAGTACCTGGGCTGGTTAGCACATTCTCAGCATCAGCACTGACTGTCAGATCTTACAACTTAGCCAGCATAAAGACCCAAGTGGGCACTTCTTTAGTCAAGTTACTGATGTGACTGATGATAGTGACTGATGATAGACAGGGACATGGAATTGAGACAACATCCAGTTTTGAGAAATCCAAATTTATTCAGTGGAAGTCCTAACCTACAGTACCTTACTGAGGAGCAGATGGCCTAAATCACCTCACTAACTTTAGCAGCTTTTGCCTGTGAGGTTTTTTTGACCAGAGGAAGCACTGTGTTTGTACAGTAGGTCACTGTCTTGCCATCCTGTACCTTCTCACAGCTGTAGACATCAAAGCAGCCCCACTTCTTGACCCATCATATCCTAAATCCCTTCTTGTGACCCATCATATCCTAAATCCCTTCTTTTGACCCATCATATCCTAAATCCCTTCTTGTGACCCATCACGCTCTAAATCTCTTCCTCTCCTCTACTGGCCCATTGGATGCTGGGGTGCAGCAGTATGAGGGGAAGCCGTGTGCATCAAAGCCGTCCTCTCTGTCAGGGAAGGGTTATCTCCGACTGGAGTGGATTGTGCCTTACTGTGTGTGTGTGAGAGAGAGAAAGGGGGGGTCTGTTGTGTGTCTGAGAGAGAGAGTGTCAGCATCATGTGTGTTTGTATTTGCGTGTGTGAGTACGTGTAAGAGGGAGGGAGTGTCAGCATGTACATACGTGCGTGTGTATGTGCATGCTTGTGACCAAGGCCCTTATCTATAGATCTGGCTGCTGCATTCACTGTTTCTGTTGTCAGAGAGCAAGGGTCATTTAGAGCCACTACTCACACATGGCAGCTAAGGCTCCACACCCACCCCACACCACCCACCCCCCACTCATTTCACCTTCTCAGTATTCATCTGACCACCATCACACCACACCCAGCCTACCTACCCTGACCAGCATACAGATCACTGCCTACAGATAGCCCATTTCATAGGCTGCCCTCTTTTTCCTTTGACAGTACAGTGTCTGCAATCTGATAGGCATTATTACATTACATTACACTTAGCTGACGCTCTTATCCAGAGTGACTTACAGTTGTTTACAGGGTTTCAGTTACAGTCCCTGGAGCAATGTGTGGTTTGGCACCTTGTTCAAGGACGCTTCAGCCACGGATGAGGGTGCAGGCAAGCACTGGTTGTTTACTCCCCCACCCCCATTCTTCCTACCGGAACAGTATTCGAACTTGCGACCTTCTGATCCCAAGACCGACTCTCTAACTACTAGGCCACAGCAGCCTGATAACCTGATCCTTATCTGAATAGAAATTTTGAGTGCTGCTGCTAGTTTATCTTTTTGTCATACTGAAACTGTCCATAAAATCTTGACAATTATTCCCAGAGCAAGAGAAGGAAAATCACTGTGGGAAATTGTACTACAGCCTAGTCATATCTGGAAACCTCTCATACTCTCAAACCTCAAATATGGCCGTCCCCAACTAAAATTGATTTAACACTCGAGAGGTTGGTAAGGTTAAGTGCTGCAAAGCTGCCACAATCTATAAGCCAGACAGGACACAGTAAGAGATGTTTTCCTGTTCATTCCTTTGAGCTGTGCTTTAATCAGTAGTCTTGCCGAGACACTGCATAGTCCAATACTCCCCAGCAGTATCTCAGATAAACTTTGTCTGCTCCTGCTGTATTAAAATGCATAGCAGTGTGTCTTCATCTGAAATTGCTCCATGCTGCTCTGCTGTACATCGAAATTTTCTTCTTCTTCCTCACACACACACACACACACACACACACACACACACACACTCTCTCTGTCTGTCATTCACACACTCTTTTTTTGTCACACACACTCACTCCAGTGTACACTCTCTCAAACGCGCGCACACATATACACACACACACACACACACAAACATGCTCCCTTGCAAACCCCCACACACAACTGAAATTGCATACTGATTGTCTCAAGGTGGTTCTGGTACAGTATCCGGCTTCATGGAGGCAGAGCCACACCATCTCAAATGTGTGGAGAAGAGCAGAGTAAATTTCCCCCGGCCCCCGAGTCTCCCCTCCACCTCCTCCCCCTCCATCCCCCCGCACCACCCCTCATGATAGAGCTGTCACTGGACTATATAGCGCTTACAAGACAGTCCTGGTCCCCGGTGTCACGTTTCACGGGCAGACGCCTATTTGATTGAACTGGGCCGAGGTTCAGCTGGAAAGCCACCAAGCAGCTTATGGAGCTGAGGCCAGTAGACTGGAGCAGCAGAGCAGCACACAGACGAGGGGCCGTTTAAGATGAAGTGCCTTTCTGGCACAGCAAGGGGACTTTTTAAACTGTACGGAAAGCTAATTAAAGAAATCTCACTTGGTCTCTATAATGGAGTGTTTTTTGTGAGTTTTTTCATGAGTGCTCTACTGCTGGGAGTTGTTACAAAACTCAAAGACTACTTTTGTCTGTAATGCAGTGTTTTGTGAGTGTTTTTATATAAGTTTTTGATCACTGCTGTATGCCTGGGTATTGTTTTGAAAGTTTCAATACTTCAGTCTATAATAGTGTTTTGTGACTGTTTTATATCAGTTTTTAATCAGTGCAGTATGGCTGGAGGCTGTCATCAAGCTAAAAGACTCCTTTGTTTTTTCCTGTTTAGGTGATTTTAATCTGGAACGTGTGAAGGAGTCCACTTTCTTCTTCAGCTGATAAGGGGAGGCGGCTAAATGTGAGAACAGCGAGGGGGATTAACGAGGCAGGGGCCTTTCTGTCTGGGGTCTGCACATCGATCAGGAAGCACACAGGTCAGAGTGAAAGCCTTACCAAGGAGAACGACGACACAGAGGAAACCAGTGCCTCACAGAGGCAAAGACGGCCACTGACAGCCCTCAGATGACTCATGTAATGACTCAGTGTTACCTTCCCGGAGGCTTTGATGTGTGTCGTTTTTGTTAATGTGTGTCAGTGTGTACGTGTCCTTACGCATGCATTATGGCATGCATACATGTACACGTGTGTGTGGACAGCAGCTTCTGTGGGAGGTAATTTTTCTGTTGTTTTTCTTCCATTTGATTTGTTTAATGTGCCCATCGTCATCCAAGCGTGAGAGATGGAGGGGGTTTAGGTGTGTGTGTGTGCAGGGGGGTGAGTCTCAGGTGAGCTGGGCCGGTTTCGGGGTAGGGGTGTGAGCGTGCACAGCAGCAGCAGGACGCTGGCCCACGTGTGTGCGCTCCCAGCAGGCCCCTGGTCGGCTCGCCCCAGCACCCCGCCACCGCCAGGGCGATGAGCCGCGTGAAGCCCACTCCCCATTGATCCACCACGGGCTGAGAGTCCCGCGCCCATCCTGACATTTCCAGGGAGGGGGGTCTCAGCAGCACAGCCCCCCACTCACTCACTCACATACACAAACACACACAAACACACTCACTCACTCACTCACACACACACACACACAGACACACACACACACACATACACTCTCTCTCTCTCTCACACACACACACACTCTCTCTCTCACACACTCACACACACACACACACACACACCATGTGTTTTAGTTACTGAGTCAGTCTGAAGTTTTTCTCGACCAGTTGAGAAGAAAATACTGAAGTTCAGATACTATGACAAACCTCAAAGCTGTAAGCACTTCGTTGAAAACATGGATGCACATTTTATACTATGCCATTTTTTTATGTTGGGTCTTAGTCACGGAGATATATTTTGAAGTGTCAGAGTATGTATGTTAATTCTAATGTATTACACAAATCATAAATGGTGTTTGAAAATAAACAATAACAATGGAACAAATGACCTTTCCTAATGACCTTTTTAATGACTTAAGCCTCTCAGTGCTTATTAAGAGACAAGGTGTTTTCATTACTTAAGATAAATCACCATTAAGTCCTGTGTGTGCAGTCAGTAAGTTTGCCTTTATGGAGTCTGCTATGCGTCCTAAGATGACCCCTTTTGTCTCAGTCACAAATGATTCTCTCCAATCTACATGCAATGGCAAAAATCTAATCAGTGTATCAACCTTCAAATGTGAGTTTTCTTCACAGCATGATATACCTGCTGTCTAATTACCACACTCCACTCTACTGCCCTCCACTCACTAGGCACAGTTACAGTAAGCCTGGACAGCTGTTTCCTCATGCCCTGGGGCAGAGATGTGGTTGCTTGCAGCACACACTCTTAAGGGTCTCCAATGCCTGTAGCGCATAGATCACCTTTCACCCTGTCAGCCACAGCAGTGGCAGCGACTCTCTGCAGTGAGTTAGCCAAGCCGGGCTGGGCTGAGGTGGGCTTGCTGAGGAAGCGAGTGGGATATTAGGGATTTTAAGCCTCTGCAATCAATACGACTGACTGACGCAGGTGCCAATCAAGCTTGGACTACTCCGAGGTACCCCCACCCCCACCCTCTCCACACACACACACACACACACACACACTCCCTCCCTTGCCCAGCCTATGCCTGTGAAAACCCTGGTGCACAGTAGACCGATGGCTGCTGCAGCATCCAAGTAGCCGGTAGGAAGAGCAGGGAGGCTCAGAGATCTAGATTAAGTGGGGCTTAGTCGATGGAAGACTGGATGGTATTGCTTTTTCTTCCTCCAGAGTACAGGAATGAAGATATCTAATGGGGAGGACATGGAGGAGACTTAGAGAGGTTGTGTGGGAGGCACAACAACAACAACAAAACAAAAACAATGAAGAGGAGCAGTACAATAAGGGCAAACATGCTTCAGACTTGGGAGAATGGGGTGGGGATGCAACCAGCTATTGATCTTTCTGCTTGACAGAAGCGGGGGGTGTGGGTGGGGTGGGGTGGGGGTTCTCTGCTCCAACTCTCCCATCAAAAAGAGAACAACAGTGTTGAAAATAACACAGACAGACAGACAGTCAATGTGGGTATGACATGCATGCTTCTGAAAGTGTGTCTGTGTGTGCATATGTTTGGAAAGGTTGTGAGTATATCAGAGTATTGTATGTCTGTGGTTGTGTGGAAGAGAAAGAGTGTGTGAATGTGGCATGCCTCTGCATGTGTGCATGTGTGTGTGTGTGCTGTTACGCTTTATGTCCTTGACTCTAGCCTACAAAGTCACATCAGGATCTGCCCCTGCTTATCTCAACGTCATACTAAAGGCTTACGTCTCATCCAGAGTGTTGTGATCCTCTAACACGAACGGTCTGGCCGTACCCTCTCCTCACACAAGGCAAGGTCACTCTAAACTTCTCTCTATTGTTGTCCCTCAATGGTGGACCTACCTACCAGTCGCTACAAGAGCAGCAACAACCCTCTCGGCCTTTAAAAAGCTTGTGAAAACCCTTCTTTTCTGAGTCTGTTTCCCTTCCTAACAAAACTAATCTGTATTAATCAACTCTTCACCTAGGTGCCTCGTGCTTGTATGAGTCTGTGTGTGTAGGTTGTGTGTGTGTCTGAAGTGTCCCTGCCCCGGGAAGCCCCTTAGCTAAGGCACATGTACCTTCTTGTGTGTATGTGTGTAGTCTGTTTACTCTGTGTTCCTCTACACCTTTGTTAGCTTATTATGTCCTCCTTTTGTAAGTCGCTTTGGATAAAACTGTAATGTAATGTAATTAATGTCCTTGACCCAGAGAGAGATGATTTCCTGTGACCTCACGCTGCCTTCAAAAGCTCAGCTGACCTTTCTCTCTCTCGCTCTCTCTCTCTTCCTCCCACCCTCGTCCACGTTTCTTTGGTAAATGCTTCTTTTATTCCTCTTCTGACTAAGAAGTTCACAAAGGGCCAAGCCTCTGACAGCGTGTGTGTAATGTAAGATAATCGTACCGCAGCAGTGTGTCTGAATGAGAAAATGTAACACTGAGTCAGAGTTTGTGCGTCATCTTTGAAGAGTGGAGCTCACCACAGGTAAGCTTTGGAAACTCTCAGCAGACAGCACAGCATCTCCAGCTTGCAGTCCAGTCATGCAGAGGGTTTTAAAGAGAACCAGTGTGTGTGTGTGTGTGTGTGTGTTTGTTTGTGTGGGTATATACAGTATGTAGGCAGGGTGTGATTAGAGGGGTCCTCTCAGCTTTTCCCCGAGAGAGTACGAGAGGGAGATTAGGAAGTGGGCATGGGGATTTAGGTGGAGAGTGGGTGGTATCTTCTAACCCTCCGACCCACAGAGTGTCGGGCTCTCTAGTGCAGGGAGTGGCAAGGGGGGGAACGGCGCCAAGCCAAGTGCCACAGAGCGGAACGGCAGAAGGAGCAGCTTCAGGGTCGGACTCTAAAGGCGCCCGTCCTTGAGCTGACCTTGAGCTGTCTGATGTGTCCTGATGGGTGCCTCCTCCACGTCACAAACACCACAGCGCAGCGCTACGAGGCTCCCGCTGGCCAAGCGGTCACACGGAGGGAGGGGATCAGGAGATTATGAGGTAGGTATGGTGGCTAAACTGCACATATCCATGGACACAATCTCACTCACAGCAGTGAGGAGATTGACAAGCTGTGCATGTCCTTACTAGTGCCAACCTCTTAAAGGTGAGGAAATGTTGTTTTGTAATTAAAAAGGCCCATAAATTGTGTTACCATTTATATATTAATAGTGGTTGATTAGTTTGAAGGTTTTGTAAACGAGGTATATTACAAGCACCTTTTAAAAGCTGTGTGTCAGTAAGTGTCCTCTTTAGACCTTTGGTAAGTAATGCAGCTCATCCAGTGTTAAGCAGACATGAGCATCACACATGTTTTTTTATAAATGAATCGAGAAAGCTTCATACCATGGGTGCTTCCACGATATGGCTTGCCACAGTTAATGCAGCAAACTGTAAAAAAATTACATTTTATTTAACAAAACAAACACTACCAATAAAACATGATTATTCATGTATTATTTATGAATAGTGAGGCGATTGGTAACTTTACCAAAATGAATGCATGGAAGAGTGTTATCTAACAACTCTACACTACACTACAGCATATATACCAGTCACGCCTACATCACTGCATGGGACTGGGATTAGCAGATCTGGGTGGATCCTGACCTTGGAGTAGTCTGTGGAGAAAGCAGTCTGTTCTCTGCAGTGCTTTGATGAAAAATGTAAATTGAAACCAAAGCTCAAAGATAATTTTATTTGCAGTTATGCTTTCACACACATATCTTTTCAAGGCTTGCTGTGATCTTTGTGAGTATAGTGTCCAGGAGGATTTCATTAGAAATATGACTGACATGTTTTGGGTTTGTTTTATTTTCCTCCTCTCACTCAATGTATTGCAATTGAATATAAATTACAACAAAGTCTGAGGATATTGCATTTCACAGCCACAAACACAAAGAAGGAGCCTATGCAGAATCTAGGTATACTAGGCACTAATTATGTACGTTATGTACAGTACAATATAACTGGTGTGCAAATGGCTACTTCTGTTTGAAGAAAAAAAAACAAATAATCAAACAAAAGCATACTGATAACAATGAAGAACATACATAGGAGCTGAGATGCTGTTGTCATTTTCATTGAGTAATTTAATTCAGGAAATTCTTCGGTTTAGTACTCAAAATAGTTTCTACAAAGTCCTGCGATGATACATTCTGTCAGGCTTTACAGACCGGGGCTGACTGGGTCAATTTTATAATGATTTGTGCTCAAAGTCTTCTTCAGGTATTATTGAGGATGGTATTTTTGTCAGCGTCTCTCAATGTTATCAGTCTCAACATTTGTTGTTTGCTGTTCTGCTGAAACCGAACCAGCACGATCCTTGAATGCAACTGTACACAAAAGATCAATTCACACAGACTTGGCAAACATTACACATAAAAACTGTTTTTCTTCTAACACAATGATGTTTCTTGGTGGTGTTTGCAGATAAGAGAAGCAAATGACTTTGTTGATTCAAGTGACTCATTAGCTGCATGTAATGAATAGAAAAACATTCAATGAAAAACAAAAGGTTTCATCAGTTTAATCAGCCCTTTTAAATAAACATCCCTTTTTTGAAAATCAATGTGGGAGACCAACAATTACAGAATCAAGGTTATTTTTATGACAATTACAAATGAAAGAAAAAAGGCCCACTGCCCAAACATCATAAATATTTTTGTTCTCTAAAATATAATCGTTTCAGTCATTTCAGAGAAAAAAAATAAATTTATTTATAATGTTTGGTTTGTAGGTTTTTTAAGACAGTATGCTTGCAGTGCACTGAAAATAACAACAAAAGCTTTTTCCCTCCCTAAAACTGCTCAATCACTACTAGCGGCTATCTGGTGCACGTGTGTCTGAGAAGGGCCTCCTAGCCTGAAACACATTTTTAGATCATTTGTCACTTGGAGCGATGTTTGAATGTTTCATTTGCGAAGCTCTGCGGCATGAAATCTCTGTTGTGGCCTTCACTAATCCTGTGGCCTAGGTGATCTGTCAGTGTCACATGCTCATCTCTACTTATCCACGCTAAACAAGAACAAGAAAGTGAAAGGAATGCAATTACTGTATGTTACAGTAATGCGATCACTGTATGTTACCGTAATGTGATCACTGTATGTTACAGTAATGCGATCACTGTATGTTACCGTAATGTGATCACTGTATGTTACAGTAATGCGATCACTGTATGTTACCGTAATGCGATCACTGTATGTTACAGTAATGCGATCACTGTATGTTACCGTAATGTGATCACTGTATGTTACAGTAATGCAATCACTGCATGTTACCGTAATGCGATCACTGTATGTTACCATAATGCAATCACTGTATGTTACAGTAATGCGATCACTGTATGTTACAGTAATGCGATCACTGTATGTTACCGTAATGCACAGAAACAAAAATCTCTTGAGATATTTTTAGGCCTCTTTTCAGAGGTATGTAAAAACTCATTACAATGTCATTACAAACATGCATCTGGCACAAAGCCAGTTGGCATGGAGGGAGATATTTCAGAACTTTGGTTTAGAGGATTAAGTCTATGACAAGCGGGGAGAAAGTTCTCTAAAACCACAAATGCTTTTAAAAAAGAGAGGTCACAAAGCAAGATACCTTTATCAAGAACAGGAGTGTCAAGCCATTGCATCGTGTTGGCAAAGGCAGCGCGAAGAGCTTTTAGTTCCAGCTGAATCACTGTGTGATTTATCTTTTAAAGAAGTTTTGATAGATAAGAGTTTATACATCATTAATGCAGGAAAAGTGTTCGTTCTGGCTTAGAATTGCTCTCCGAGGGAACAGTTGCTCATTTATTCATGTTAAAGTCAAGAATGGAAGTCACGCAATGCAATGGAAAAAGGTGCAATAACGGGAAACGGACTGGACAAGGACTTATGATACAAATGGTTGAAATGATATGCCTTGCTGTGTCTAAAATGTGCCACATGTTTTGGATTCTGTAAACTGTGCCACACTTCTCAGATCTATCTTCATGTTTATATGCAAACACAGTTAACAATTTTAACTTTGTTTGTTTCAGATTACAAATGCACTTTAATGTTCGCACAAAATAAATATGCGTACATTATATAACAAACATAAATAATTGATGTGCATTCTCTTTGTGCATTTTCCTCACAATTGTGATGTTTTACATATATAAGCATTATGTAATCCATACGTTCAGAATGTAAGCCAAATCTGGTAGACAATGCTGTGCTCTATTTACACATATTTATTCAGTGACCTTTTCTCCCAATGCACATGGGAAAGAGTAACCAGCCTGGGTTTGAATAAAGCTCCATTCATATTCGCCCATATTCATGTGTTGGCACTAGGCACGGATATAGAATGGAATATTACAGGCAGCGGGTGTGCCAGCTCTGGGTGTACTTGTGCCAAATGAGGTGTCAGCTCGTGGAGAGCCAGAGCTGATATTCTGAGCCTGGGACAAATGCATAGCACATCAAAACCACGGGGATTAAGGGAGTATCTTATTATTGCTTCAGGAAGGCCTACGAGTTTAATATAAGTTGGGAGAAGAAAAGGGAAGTTACAAAATAGAAAGAATGAGCAAAAGACAGTAAGAAGGAAAGGCAGGTGGTCTCTTATGACAGTCCATCTGACGGGAAGACTACACTGTGTTCTCACACAAGAGTTAAGAAAGACATAAGCCTTTACTGTACACACATATGTGATTCATGGTCACCAGTCTGAATGGTAGAGTATTCTTTGCTAATAATTTATGGCCATACATTTCATTTATTATTCATCTCTCTCCCTTTCTCAAGGAAAACATGGGATGCTTCCCATCGACTGTTGACAATATGGTTGACTAGACATATAAATATTGTTTTTTAAACAAACTTTAAGATGTAATCTGTGATTCTGTTTCAGTTTTCATGATAGGTTGTGGATATTTGCGCCCTAAAAGCCATTTAAATTAGACCCCTCCCTTCCGTTCCCCTGAAGCCTTGTGTTTAATTGGCCAGAATTCTTTACAGCTCAGTCTTAGCCAATGTGTTTGTCCCCATTTTAAGGGCCACGGCTGTGTAGAAAAAAACACCAGGGTTTTTTTTAAAGGAGCAAACAAATACTGAACAAACAGCTTGAAGCCTATGAGGAGAACACTAATACATTTGGGGAAAATCTGTATATATAAAAATCGTATGATAATCACAGACTGCACCTTTAAAGGAATGTATATGATGCACATGAGACGTACTCTATCCCGTAATAACCTCTCTTTCCACAGAAAGTTCCAGTGTTTATCATCAACTGAAAAGCAATCATACAAACACATTCACTGGAAACAGTCCGCAGGACAGACACGCTTCGTTGGGAGGAGAAATGCCACATCGAAATGGCACTAAGCAGCAAAAGCAATGAGAACGAGCAGAAAGCCGTGGATATTCCAAGTCAATCAGGGAGGCTCATGGGAGCAGTAATGAAGAGAGGCAGCACTGAAGCAGGGTGCCACCACCATCTCCCATGGGCGCCAAAGCTCTTAGACACAATCCCAGTCCCAGTTTGCTGATGGCAGGTAATCACTGGCAGTGCGCCGTTTGCAAATAACCAAATTACTTCGCTTTCCACAAAACCAAATAAATCTAGAAAAGTAATAACTGTAGTTAGCCTATGGTAACACACACCCTAAGGATTTAGGGTGGGGTGTATTGTTTGGATGAAGAGAAAGACAGAGGAAGGTGGTAGAGGAAGGTAGATGTGATGAGATATGCCAGCCTGTAAGAAGAGAGTTAGACTAAGACCTGTGGAAGAGCTGTTTCTGTGGTGATAAAAGAGTACTACAGAATGTCACATTGCCATTTGAAGTGCCACATTGAGAATCCAAAGGTATCAAATGTGTCTTAACACATGCAGTTCAAACACTGTGTTCTAATAATATTCTATTTTTAGTGAACATTTGCTTGAGACTGAAAGATATTTTCATTTCTTTTTTGGCATGTTGAGAAAAAGTAGATTTAACAGGACAAAAATCAAAGGTTTGTTTTTTTTCAATAAATGAAATAAATATGCTCATCCATGGCACACACGTATGGCTTCTAAAGTTGGATTGAAGGCTACTTTAAAGCATTTTAGGTTTGCTCCATCTTTTAGTGTTGACTAGAGACTCTACGCATTACCTTCCTTTGGTCTGAAGAAATCTATAGGGTAGAACTGGTTTAAAAGCCTTTTGTTTGGAGTTTAAATAATGCTTGTCATGCTCGATTGAACCATGTAGCCTACCCAGATTCTACATGACAAATTTCTAACTCAGCTAAAGTTACGCGTTAAATTTGATTTACAGTTTACTATAGAGAAATGAGAAAATCCCAAAACACCAAAGATTTAGTTAATCACTGCCAACAGAAAGAGCTCCCTGATTTTTTCTTACTCCCAGCTCATGCTAATTTTGCATCATTAAACTGCACATAAAAGATCTGGTGAAGACTATAGCAAACAGCAAAGGAAGCTAATCAAAATGGCAACAGAGGGACACACTAGTTCTACATTTATGCTTGTGCGTGTGGAAACAGAAACATCCCAGCTTTGTTAATTGTACAGACTTTGTGTGAATTAGTGTTGGTAGGAGTTGGTATTCTGATGCTGCTTGATCTCCAAGTCCATCTGCAGTTGTCTGGATTCACTCACACGCATTCTCATACATTCTCAAACATAAGTCAGTGGGTCACAGGAGAGTGGTGGCTGTGTGGGGAGGGGGGGGGTTAAGAGAGTAGAAACCCCCAGACCCCACCCCACCAAACCCCACTGGTCCACACAATCCCCTCTCCCAAAAGTCACAGATTGGAAGGTAGCCTGGATCTGATTTGGTCCGTCTCTGGCAGGCTGACTATGGAGTCTTTCTTGGGCAGTCCGGACTCGTGCTGGGCAGGCCTGAGGGGCGGCAGTGCGGCCGGCGGGAACGCTCCCACCGACATTTGGTGGGTCAACGCCATCCTCTGGGGCATGCCGCTCCTAAACGCCATGGGTCCCACCACGCCAGTGTGGGCCAGTGGTGGGGGGCCTATGGATGTGGAGGAGACCCGTGTGGACTGGGGAGGACTAGGGGCAGCCCCTGCCCCTACCCCTGCCCCTGCCCCTACCCCTGCCCCTGCCACCCCCATCCCCACTGTCGCCATCTGGATGCCCAGGCCACAGTCGTGCGGGAGTGAGGGCTGGGAGGCGGACAGCGCCCGGGCATCCTGTAGGGAGTGTGTGCTCCGCCGGTGCGGGGAGGCCCGGTGCGTGGGGCTGGGCACGTGCTGCTGCTGCTGCTGCTGCTGCTGCTGCTGCTGCTGCTGCTGGACCAGTGAGAGCTGCGAGCCCGACAGCATCCCCCCTCCCACGGGGCTGGAGCTGTACTGGAAAGTCCTGCCCGCCACCGCCAGGGGACTGTGGGTGGGCGAGGAGAAGGCCGCGGCCGAGAGCGCCGGATGCGTGGCCTGCTGCAGAGGCAGGGTGGACACGGGGCTGGAGACGTTCTGCAGGACCTGGAAGCGGCGCACCATGCGCGGGGACTGCGAGGAGCCGGAGCCGATGCTGGCGCCCCCTGGAGGCTGGGAGGCGAACTGCGGGCAGAAGCTCATGGCCACGGCCTGCTGCAGCGTGGCGATGGCGGAGCCGCCTGAGGGCTGCGCGGAGGGCGAGGCGAACATGCTGCCGCCCTGCAGCGAGGGCGTCATGGACATCGCCCGCGGCCGCTGCAGGTCCACCTGCTTCGCCATCTCGCGGTCGTACTTCACGATCTCCTGGATCATCTCGTTCTCACGGTTGTTGAAGATCCCAGAGTTTAGGTCATGCTGGACTTTGTGCATTAGGACAGAGTTCTTTTTGCCTGTGAATCAAAAAAGAATATTTATTTATATATTATTATATTTTATTACTATTAATGGCCTTTAATAGGAGACCTTTAATAGATTATTACCTTAAAAAGCAATGTAAGTTGTGTCTTATTACATAAGCAAGATTAAAATGACTGGAAACACTTAAATGCTGGAACAGGTTTAAGGCCTGTTCACACCAAGAACTATAACGACAACGACAACTAAAACTATGACAATATGACTGTCCACAATATAGAACAATATTTTAATGGCAACATTGCCATCACAATTTAAACAACTTATAGAACGTAATGTTGTGTAAATTCAAAGGAATTCTCATTTGGTGATAGTGTTTTAATAGGTCACATAGACACATCACCTGTGCTGGATCATTAGTAACCACATCATGGCTCTCTTGAGATCTCTTGACACCAGAATGATATTCAGACAAAGACACTTTCCTCATGGCAAGTCACATATTTGTTTCAAGAAATAACTACATAATAAAGCATTCTGTCCTCGAGTACCAGACTCTATGGACCTGATTAGAGCAGCCATGATTGCCCACCTGGAACTCACTGATTAAATTTACATTCTGAGTTATAAAAAGGACAGGGAGAGACTTCCTTGTATTTATGCAACAGAATCAATTATACATCGGGGGTTTTACAGACGTACACACATGCATTTATGACAGTACACAAAGTTTGTTTATGTGTGGTTATTAGAGTGTGACTGCCAAATAGTTTATAGATTTCTACAAATTACTTCTGAAGTCCATCTGGGCCAAGTCTGCTTCTGCATATGCTGCTAGGTTGGCAGATTTGAGGAGCCTTGACCTCAACTTCACACAAGCAATGCGTCTCTTCCCTTTTCAACAGCACACACACACACACATACACATACACATGTACACAAATATTCACATACACATAAACACATGTACAAATATACATACATATAACACATACACACAAGCAAACACACACAAACACATACTCATACAAATGTACATACACAATCACAGAAATACATGACACAGGCAAAACACGTACACATACTCACACACGTACACATACAGATATGCACTCGCAAACCTACGCACACACACACACACACAAAGATGCACACAGACATGTAAATGTGTCACACATTGAAATGCACACATAACAAAGACAGACTCTCTCTCTCACACACACACATCCACACACATATACACATTGGAAGTTGTGGAGTGGGCTGAGTTGTGCTGCGTCACGTTAGCATAGACGTGAGGAGGAGCATGCTCTCCAGTCCCAGCAGCCCCGGCCTGTGCTGGGAGAAAGCAATTTGCTGCTGAAATTACCTCCCTCCCAGGACCCCATGCAGACACTGGCCCATGCAGACAGCAGTAGCCACACCAGAGGATCATCTCAGGCCATCTCTGCGCCTCTTCAGCTCGTCAATAACACTTCACAGCAACACATCAATAATGGGCATAATTGTTGCTCAGTTCAGGCAGCTATCTGTTTCTTTTTTCTGTCATCTCATTCGGAGTCTCAGTTTCACAATTTCACAAAGTAGCACTCCTCACTAATTCTCTTTTTCAATGTACTTAGTCTGCACACAAAGGCACAAAGTTCTGTCTACATAATTAGTTGCCTTTGTTGAGGATAGGTTTTGCATCCTGAGAGAGTGAATTATTTTTCTGAATTATTTTTGTACTGCCTACTATTCTCTACGGTTTACCACTACCCATTTTCAACTACAATGAACCCAATTATCATTGGCAATGCCTTTCACCCAGCTTATTACATAAATATTTGTTTGAGCTGTGCTGTTTTGTCAAGCTCAAACATTTCATATGTGCAGGCTATTAAACAGGGACGTGGACTTCTGTGCCGTGGGTTCAAACACAAACAATGACAGGATAGGAGGCAGCATGTTTAGTCAGTCTCCACCCCCCACCTGAAACCCAGGAAATGAATTTTCAAAGTCTTGCATCCTGAGAGACAGAGTCAGGTCTCCGAAGTGAAATGGTGGCCCTGTCACCCACACCAATGACGTTATAAGGAAATGAACAAAGCCATAATGGAGCTTAAATAGTGCTCTGTAGACTTGCTTCAATAAAGAAGCACAACTGGAAGAAGTCTGACAGAAATGGGGGATATCCAACAAGGGAACAGAAAATCTTTGCTTCCATTTTAGCGCAAAATAAAATATATAAGGATGTTTTTTGCAAGTTTCAGGAGAAAGTGCATGTTTATGAATGTCAGAATTGGTCATTAGTTAGATTTTTTGTTTTGTTTCCACCCCCATGTGAATTATTTTTGTATTGCAAATTACTATTCTCTACTGTTTACCACTACCATAGCACTTTCAAATAAAATGAACCCAATTATCATTGACAACCCCTTTCACCCAGGTTATTACATAAACATTTGTTTGAGCTGAGCTCAAACATTTTATATCTGCAAGCTATTAAACAGGGACGTGGCTGCTGTCTTGTGGGTTCAAAAACAAACAGTGACAGGATAGGAGGCAGCACGTTCAATCAGTCTCCACCCCCCACCTGAAACCCAGGAAATGAATTGATCTAATGCGGCTGCCATGGCAACCATGTGCAGGTGGCAGATGCATGCATCACGCTCCTTTGTAAACATCTGGTGTGTCATGTGGCCGTGTGTGACCCCAGCGAACCACTGACCTTGAGGGAATGTGAGAGGTGTGTGTGTTTGTGTGTGTGTGTGTTAGGAAGGGGGTTGCTCTTTTTAGCAAATGATACACTCAGCCTGATGACAGCATTTCCATGCTCTTGGTGGCTTGGTGGTGGTGCTACAGTGTAAGCACAGCACGACACAAACACAAAGAACAATGGCATTTGTATGCAGCCCATGTTTGGTTTTCTCATCTGGAAATATCACTGTAAAAATGTTTTCCATGGTCTCCATGGCACTAATTAACGTTACATAACTGCACTGTATCCTTAAAAAACATTCACTTATTCACTTCCCAGGACAGAGGGTCTTAAAAGGCCTGACAGATTAACATATGGATATTTAGGTGTGTTTGTGTGTGTGTATGTGTGTGTGTGTGTGTGTGTTTATGTTTATGTGTATGTTTGTGTGTGTGTGTGTGTGTGTATGTGTGTGTGTGTGTGTTTATGTTTATGTGTATGTTTGTGTGTGTGTGTGTGTGTATGTGTGTGTGTGCATGTGTGTGTGTGCGTTTATGTGTATGTGTATGTGTATGTTCGTGTGTGTGTGTGTGTGTGTATGTGTGTGTGTGTGTGTGTGTGTGTGCGTTTATGTGTATGTGTATGTGTATGTGTATGTTTGTGTGTGTGTGTGTGTGTGTGTGTGTGTGTGTGTGTGCGTGAGTGTGTGTGTGTGTGTGTGTGAGAGTCAGAGAACAACACCCACCTATTCTGTTGAGCCGGTCGATGGCCACGGTCTCAAAGGCTCGTCTCATCATGGGGTATTCCTCCAGCACCTCGTTGAAGTTGTCCACGGACAGAGAGTACAGGCGGCAGTAGGTGTCCGCTCGGACACTTGCAGTACGCCTCCCCCGGGTCAGCAGACAGATCTCTACACATGGAGAGTTGGACAGTGGTACATAAGGAGAGACTTCAACTTTATCCTCAAGACTTTTATTATCATCAAACAGTTACCTGTACAACGAAATTAAGCAGCAAGCCCACTAAGGTGCGAGATGAAAGTATCAAAGTGTCAAGTACAAAAAGTACAGAGTACAAAGTGTGAAGTCCAAAAAAGAGCAAAGAGAAGGAAGGAGGCATAATATACAAGGGCATAATAATAAAATAATAGCTAGTGAGAGGGGCTAAGTAGACTAGTATAGCAGTGATAATATTGCACTGTGTAGTAGAACAGCAGACATCATACGCAACAGTACGACAGAGTATGGTATGGAGTATCACACAAGGGGAGAGATGTGCCTTTCCCAAGTACATTTCCCAAGGCAGGCAGCCTTTAGACTAGGGCTGGATGCACACCCACAATGAGGTGCAAGCTAGGACAGATTCTAAACTTCAAAAGAATATAGCCGTACACCTTAAGCTGATCTTTTTATTTCCCTTTAATTCTGACGTTTCAGGCACATAGACATTTTAAGTAGCCAAGGATGAATTAGAGTCTTTTTAATTGCATCCTCTTTGAGTGCTCCTTTGAGGATTATTTTGCATTTTTTATATCTGGACCAAAAGAGCACCAGAGCAATTCTTCACCCTAGTCACGCTTGAAACTAATTGTCCACTCACAGGAAGCTTTCTCATGCCAGCTGCAGCGGACTACAGACAGATTACCTGATACAGACCTTTTCGGCTCTAAGAATGTTGGTATAGATATTTTTACTGTTACAGTGAGTGTGTCCTCATGAGAAAAACGATTGGATGGACACTGTGTCGTCTGAAGGCCAAATGCATAAACACAAGCTGCTGATTGTGCTGTTATATGCAACGCTCTCGCTGTCTAATGATGGCCTATTTTGTTCTCAAAGCAACCACCAGGATTTTGCACACAAGGGGAAAAAATAATCAAAGCAATAACCCAAGTCAAAAAGTCAAGGAGGAACTATTTCTGCTCGAATAACATGGCACATTATCTCTGAATGTTTTCCGTTTGAAATGTGCACTTACGGATGGAAAATCTATTTTTATGTAAATGGGGCTGTGTGATTTCAGGGCGAACAGGACTGGGTACATAAATGTGAATTTTACAGCAAGTCACTATCTCAGTCAATAAAAGTAAATCACTAAATACTGATACGTTTGACAGCAGAGAGGATGAAAGCAGACGAGACTGCACTGAGGTTCGCTCTGTATGGATTTGTGGTCTTTGGTGTGCTTGTGTTGTCTTGGTAACCAGCAATCCTTTTTTATTACATGCCTCATCTCCTTGAGCATGTGTCTATGTGTCGTATTCTGTTCAGCAACACACTTTCAGGTTTTAATGATTTACTGAGTTGATAGGAATGGCTGTGTGCGCTCATCATGTTAATTTCTCAGGCAAGCCCTTAAGTAGTGTGAATGTATAAATGAGTAGAATAAGTAGGATCGTGTGCATGACAAAATTAGGACTTTCTACACCACCCTCACCTTTCCTCTCTCATTTTTACTAACACAAAGTCAGCTCATTTATTGGGTTGGTGGAAATGTCCTTGTGTGTTTCTCATGTTTATTTCTCCAGCAGTCCCTATGTACTGCCTGGGGCCAAATAACAGGTGTGGACTAATGAATGGACAATCTATCTTCACAAGCCCACACTGTACAAAAAATGTTGTGTGTTCACACACAAACCACTCAACAAGACTGTATAGCACAGAGGTCCAGTGCAGTAAAATAGCAACACTGGAAATGAATTCACTCAAAGATAAGCACATGCACACAGATTTGATTATTCCATCCATCTTGCATTTCGATCAGTGGCACCCGCCATATCTGCAACCTTCAGGTTGTGTGTGTTCAACTGTATCCACTTATCGTTGCGTTCAGATAATGTCATGGGTAATTTTCCCTCCGAATCTGGGGATTGGCATTTCCGTCAGGAGGCAATATGAGGGGGGCTCTGTCCTTGGGCATCTTGAGCGGCTACAAATATCTGATGAGGGATTTACAGTCGGGAAGATTAATAGCTGGCCCCTTCTGGTGAGGAAGCCTGCCTGCTGGGCTGGCGTGTCTCTGTGACTTAACCCTCACCCTAACACCTCTACGTGACAGCAAAGTGCTCTCTCGAGTCACATCACAGCATGGAAAACTTTTTTTTTTTTTTTTTCAAAGAAAAATCCTCCAACCTATTTCACGTTCAATTTCCACGGCATTCCTTAATCCAGCCAGCCATCCATCCACCCGCATCAACTTTTAAAGCCTGTCATAGTGACTTCGATCCTATTACGACCAGAGAAGCTACATTAGGAGGAACCCAAGCACACACGCTATTGTCTTATTTAACAACGTACAAAGTGAGAACTATGTTTCACACGCCTGTATGTGTGTGTGTGTGTGTGTGTGGGGGGGGTAAGGATGCTGCAAAGGTGTATACAGTCAGAGTAAGGGCTGACTACACTCTTACGAACACAATATGTTTGGGCAAGCTAGAGACTTCCTCCCATTACAAATTGTGCTGTCATCACCGTTCTGCTCCAGTAATTATCCGTTATTAATTGGCCCGGTGTTCTGTATGTGGTACATTCTTCCTCCTCTGGCACATTTGTAGTGCCAGTGGACACTGTTGCTCTACTGTGGGAGGGGGGGGCGAGAAATCCAGCCTAGACCTTGCCTCAAGAGTCTGGGAAGAGAGAGCAGGAATAAAATGGCAGCCATTTTCTGGGTCAACGACGCAAGGTCTCGGCACTAGCTTCTGAGGACCATCTGAAAGTGGGACAAGAGTCGCTAGAGAAGGACAGACCTGTGCTGCCGCAAGAGCATTGCCATGAATTTGAATTAATATGACTCAGGTTGACTGGCTATGGCTCACAAGTCCACTGTGAGGAAGGGCTGAAGCCTCTGAGAGCGTCTCACTTGGACAATTTCCTGAAACGCTTCAGCTATACCACCAAACCCTCAGTGTACTGTAGTCTGAACACAAATGCTTAGGCAGAGAAATGCCTGAGGACTGTCCAACAGAGTTTTGGCCACGTTTAAAACGTGGAATCTTCCAAACAGATGGACCTGCCTAAGCATGCCAATTCTTTCTAACTGGTAAAATATAAGGTGTACTGGTTGTGTTCTCTCTGAACCTTACCTCCAAAGTAGGATCCGTCGGAGAGCTTCATGCCCATGGTGCCTTTGGTCAGCACACTCGTCACTCCGTGCTGAATGAAGTACATCTTTTTGCCAATGGTGCCCTCGCGAATGATGTAGTCCCTGGGCTGGAAGACCTCGAAGCGCAGCTTGGTCAGCATGGCAGTCACAAAGTTGGGGTCAGCGTTGGCAAACAGAGGCATGGAAGCTACAAGCTTGCGGCAGTTAAAGTTGACAATTTCCTGAGAGAGGAGTTAAGCAAAGGTAGACAGACAGTTTTTGACAGATAAAAAACAGTTTGGAAAAAATATCAGTTAAAGTAGGTTTGGTGTACCATAATAAATGGCAAGCTATTGTTGTTTTGATAATTAGAATGATAACTAATTCAAATTTGAAGAATGAATTGAAAGCGGAATCAAAGTCATTTGAGCCTATGTCATTCACAGCTTTTACATACCACATCATAAAGCCGAACAAGCATATGATAAGGTCTAGTTCAAGGACACAATATTATACAGTAACATCTAATATATGACATCTCATCACTTTAAATCCATACCAGAAGATTACATTAGCTTATATAACAGTAATATTCTCTGAGATATTTACCTCTCTCAGTGGCTCATTGAGCTCCTCTAAAATGCTTTCTTCATCGAACATCTTCCCCTGGTATCTGTGCTCATAGTAATCATGGATCTTCTGCCGAAAGTCCGCTGGCAGTTTGTGGAAGGACATGTACTGCTCCACTTGCTTGTACTACGAGAGTAAACAACGGGGAGATAGAGGGACAAAACAGTAACGAATCAAAGACAGAGGTCTGATGGTGGATATTTTGGATTTTGGATAAACACTGTCATTTGTAATACGTGAATTTGACTCTTTCATCAAATGCCTGAAAGAACACTTGGAATGGGAATGGTGGAAGGCTTTCACAAATGAAATGCGGTATTGACCCGACACAAGATGAAAAAACAGGAAGCCTTCAGCACTCCTTGACATGGCTATAAAACCAGACTGAAGATTCCTTCTGGCCTCTGCTGCAGAATGATGCAGTGTGCATCCAAAACACAATGTCATTGCTATATCACAACAGCAACAAAAAAAACATTGCTGCCTGTTATCACACAAAGTGCCTGTTTTCAGTCCTCCATGCTGCAGTTGCAAAGGCCAAATATATAACTTTCTGATGACAAATACCTACAGATGTACATATGTGAAGGGCATAAATAATACAAAGACCTTGTATTCTTTCAGCATCTGTGGCTATTTTGAGAGACATCAAAGTGGGCTATTTGTAGTGGCAGAGTTGGGATCAGGAAAGCTCCACAGAGCTTGGTAAACACTGTCTGTGGAGATTGAGGGAGGCCCTCCTCCATTTCTCTCTGTCTCTCTCTCTCTCTCTCTCTCTCTCTCTCTCTCTCTTTTTTCCTGTTTGATTTCTGTGGTCCCGATCATGTCGCGTCACGTCAATAAAACACTTAGATTTGTAACTCTGGCCCTTGTGAAACATAAAGAAAAGCTATTGATTCAGCCTGTCAATTAGGGCATTTTCGCCGTGCCGGCATGCATTTTTCATGCGGTCCTGAGATGAATGAATGAGTGACTGAAGCCCATACCACACCGCTGCCACTGAATTCAAGCCCACATCGCTGGCGCTGGGCCAGCAGACACAACCTCACGACTGGCAGCTAAATAAATAATTTTGCTACATGTCAAAAACTCATCAGACCCGCCTGAAGGACCAGGGTGTCACGCTGACTAAATAATCCACGAACTCATTCACCATCCCCCAGCCTAGCCCAGCCCAGCCCAACCCCTTTCCCCTCCAGAGTACTGAGGTATGTAACGCAGGCAGAAGCCATCTCTGGTGGGCTCGTGAAGACGTGGATCTGCTTGCTAATAGGCTCCAGTATATGACTCATCGATGCAGCACAAACGCAGAATGCTCCTGCTGGGTGTGTGTGTGTGTGGGTGTGTGTGTGTGTGTGTGCGTGTGCGTGTGTGTGTGTGTGTGGTGTGTTGGGGGGGTGGGGGCGGGGAGAGGGTCAGCAGTCTAGTGGCCAATGACATGGCCTACTATGAAGCATACAGTATATTATGGCAAATAGCATCAGCGCAACACCCAAAAGCGACCAAACAACTCCTTTCTACCACAACTACAAACATCTACAACATCAGCCATAATCTTCTACAGCAACCATTATCTACTACTGTATGACTCTGAGGGTCATGATTATGTTCCTTTAGCTGCTTTGTAAAGACACTGACTTTGTACAATGGATTTCTTTTTCATTGCAAAACATGTCTGAAGTGCACCCCATCAACCAACTAATATCCAATTTGTGTGACTGTAATACTGTCTGATCCGTGAAGATAAAAATTGTGATTGGTGAACTGGACTCACAGCTAACCTCCAGAATTGCACTGTGTTAACTCAGCAACAACCGAACAGAAACAGTATAGTAATATTACATTACAGTAATATTACATGGCAGATAAGGCTGGCACATTCATCCAGCCATCTACTGCAGCTGTCCACGACACAATAAAGGCCTGCTGAGAGTGTTGTTTTCCAATCTAGAGTAACATGTCTGAGATGCAAGGACAAGTGAAAGTGATTCCCATTTCTGATCACACAGCACACCACAGCACACAACGGAATTCAACCTCTGCATTTAACCCATCACACGTGAGCAGCAGGCAGAGTGCCTGGGTAGCAGTGTGTGGCCACTCAGTGTACCTCAATACCCTCAGTACTTCTGGCAGTTGGCGGTCACAGGTCTGATACCCTCCCTGGTGGATTCGAACCTGCAATCATGTGGTAACAAGTCTGTTACCTTGACTGCCAGGCCATCCCTGCCCCAAGGAAGTGAGAGTTATAGTTGCTGGGCCAGCACATACACACAGCGGTACAGCACATGGTGTAGAAGTGGTATGGCGTCATCAGCACTCTCCAGGTCAAATGAACCACACGGTGGTTGGCAGCCATTGCTTTTAGAGCACCTGCCTCATGGGATGTCAATGACTCTTTGACGTACATGCTTCAAACATGAACCACTCGTCCACGAGACCAGGGTAATTATCTTCTCCTGCCGTAAACTTGTAGAGAAATCTCAATGCTATGACGTCATGCATGTGCCTGACACCCAGATGTAGGGAACCGCTCCTTCTACATGGAGTTGGTTGGAGGATGGTATGAAGTGCCATTATATGTCCATATTTGTGTGTGAAGATTGGCTCCAACAGACAGACAAACAGAAAGACAGATAGGCAGACAGACAGCTGCTGTCAATCAGTTAGAGTAACCTGGCTAATAGATCCTAATCTGAAAGTAAAAGCAGATTTTCCAATTTTATCCATGGGTCTTTTATTTTTTCTTCCAGTCCTCAGCTGTGTGCTTGCTGTCTATTTATTTAAGGCCTTGGAACGCAGACTGGAAAGAGGATGCCATCCAAACAGTCTTCCTCCAATAAATCCTGGTAATTTTACTACAAGGCTGTTAACCACGCCACAGAAAATGTGTCAAGATAAACAGCCTGGAGAGCCAAAATGAAGGAGGTGGTCGGTCTGTGGTGGCGTGGCTATGTGACATCAACACTTGCTGTGCGGTGGCTAGAATGTGCGGTGGCCTCCTGCTGTTCTCAGCTCCTTGCGTACCCTCTGGAAACCATCTCGAGAGTAAAAGATTGATTCAGTGTTAATGAACGTGTAAAGTCAAGGATGGCGACAGGCACAGCCCCAACAATTTCTGATGCAGCGAGGCATTTCATACAGTACTTAATGAGTTTAATAAGATGTACACCCCGGAAGGTGTAGAGTTAAATAATGACTTCTAGATTGGATTGTTTTTATAATGAAATTAGATCCCCCTGATGATAGTACATCGTGGCTACAAGTGCACTAAATTGAGTCATGTTGATGTATTGTTTATACAAGAGAAACACATGGCACCCAGGGCCAGTGATGGTAATATACCAATAACACATGAGCATTAGATGGAAAGAGAACAAATGATTGCCTATAAAGGAAAATCGTCATTAAATATAATTTAATCGAACCTCAGTTCCACATAAGCCAATCCAGATCTTAATCTAATTTAATCTTAATTAATTACCATTGGATTCGTAAACCTTCCAAGAGGCTTTTTAATACCTCTCTGGCATGTTTCTCTCTCTCTTTCTCTTTCTCTTTCTCTCTCTCTCTCTCTCTCTTTCTCTCCCTCTGTGGATAATATGGTTGTGTTTGAAAACCGCACACGACCATGTTTAACACCATGTACCTTGCATTTCTTTATGGTTGGCAGGAGCAAAAAGAACATATTTGCACAGAGCCATAAGCAATGAGCTTTTCACTCTGACAAAAGTGATTTCTTTGTTCTCAGGAGTCATATTTCTCTTTCTATATATATAAAGACATAATGAAAACTATAAAACTTTAAAAATACTTCAATAAAAACATAAACGAATAGACCTTTTTAAGTGCATTGATTGGTTGGAATAAAACACACAAAAGATATAAAGAATAAAACTAAGCCAAGGCTACTCATTAATGATGAGCTATGTCTGTTGGTACTGCTGCTGTTGTCTCTGTTGATGTTGTTGTTGCTGTTATGGCTGCTCCTTAGCATCCATCTATTTCTCTGTCCCACAGCTCTGGCATAAGGAGCCCAGAGCACGAGTCACCACCTGTCCACAGGCTACTAGTCTGATAGGGGACTGAAACGGGATAGGGTGCGGTTCAGAGCTGCGAGGAGTAGGCCAGGAGACACCCATGTGATGACCTTGCGGCCCACAGACCTCGAAGCCAACCACTGCAAACGCATACATACACAGAGAGGGAAAGTCTGCCTTTTACAAGAATGTCATTAGGAATTCATTATACCTATTTAATGATTTCTTCCCTACTCTAAGTTTGAGAATGTGAAAAAGACCACTGCAATAACTGGGCTTAGTTTGTGGCTCGAGTAGCTCACAAATGATGCATAAGGTGCTGATAAATGTTGCATTTACTTCAATAATGGTACATTTGTAAAAAGAGACTCAATAACATCAGTACTAATCAGAATTTTAAATCGAACCCCAACACTGCACTTAGACAGTAACCTAAAGCAATCAATATGTGCATTATAAAAAAAACATTTCTATGACATCAGCTAATGCAAAGGACTTGGGTCGAAGTCAGCGTAAGCCATAATCTTTACCCTCAACATCCACCCTGGCAGCTCAATGACGGATGCATGGCACAGAGGGTAAATATGGATCATCAGCTCAGCAGTTCAATTATGCACAGTCCCCCCCCCCCCAATGGATGAAATAAGCTCAGTGAAGTAAGACATACGGTTTGGGGCTATATCCTGGCGGTGCTTATATAAAACTATTACTTTCATTGCATTCGAAGAAATCCAATCTGTTCCCCTCAGCCAGTGGAGTCAGACTCGAGGATCACACTTTTTTTTTTAATGGCACCGGAAACTAGGTCTTTAAGGCTACAAGGGCTTGGGCTAATACAGGGCTTGGGCTACCATGACGGTGTGTGTGTGTGTGTGTGTGTGTGTGTGTGTGTGTACGTATTAACATTTTAATGTCATGGCTTCACATATCACAGGAATTTGTGATGAGACACACACTCACATAGCTATACACAACATAGGACCATGTCAAAGAAAAGAAGACCCATCTTGTGTGCTTGCCAGTATCTCATTTCTATGTTTCTAGTTTCAGAATTGCTGCAATGTGTTTTCTTCCAAAAGTTTTCAAGACACACTAAACTGCAACTGCAACACAAGTGGAAATTTACATTTAATTACCTACCAAATTAACGCTAGGAGCAAATCTAACTGTGTACATTCGTAAGGTGCAGTTGTACTTGACTAACTGAGATTAATGATAACCAGTGGAGAAGAGGGAAGCTCCCAAGTCCCCAGAGACCCATTTGCACTCACAGTGGAGTAGAAATATCACCTTGGGCAGCTAAAAAGCCATTGCATAACCGGCAGCGCCCCCTGGTCCCCATTCTGTCCCCATTCTGTCCTCAGTGAGCCCTGTCAGCTGTCTGGGGACAGTGAGGGACATGAGGGGTGCGGGGGAGAGACATAGTGCCCATCACCTCTAAAAGGATAATACAGAAAGAAGTGCTTCTGTCTCACTGCATTCAGTACACAGCCACTGTCTCAATGAGACAGATGCTATATGTATGTATGCATATATGGAAAATCACCAGGGACTGTAAATGTGCAAGGGGTGAGTATTGGGGAGCACATTAGAAACTCTCTAAACCAAAGCGACAGCTCGCCAAGTTCAAAGCAGTAGAGAGGACTCCAGCAGAATACACAAAAGACTGAGGTATACCGGTATTTCTATCAGACTGTAGTCACAGTCTAACACCCAACACCAGCCTCATTCTTATCACTGTTTAATACCACAGCTGCTGTATACTGTACTAAGTATTAAGTGGCAAAGCCAGCAGTATGACCCTATAAAACAAGCAGTCTCAAATAAAAGTCTTCAAGACAGTGCGAGATGCAATCCCCTCACAATTCTACATAAAAGCACCTGCCACATGAATGAAAATGCATGTAAATGTAAAACGAGATAGCTGCTAATTTTGGCGCAACGCTTATTGTTGATTGCTGCTCCAACGCTGACCTAGGATCAGCAGGGGTTGGGCCGGCTTCCCATAACCCTGCTGCCCAGGCGGTGCGATGGCTTGGGTGCCCCAGCTTAGCCGCCTGCTCCCCAGTACTCAGAGCACAGCAGCAGCCCTGCACTGGAGGAGCTGAAGCACACACACAGCCCTAGCCCACGGCAACCTTCAGAAGCTCCCAGCGTCTCCCAGGAATACTGAAGCCCAGCTTGAAAGAAACACCTTAATGGAAACAGACAGGCATATGTAGGTGTATGCGTGTGTGTGTGTCTGTGCGTGCCTGCAGGCCTCTGTGTGTGTGTGTGTGTGTGTGTGTGTGTGTGTGTGTGTGTGTGTGTGTGTGTGTGTGTGTGTGTGTGTGTGTGTGTGTGCGAGACAGAGAGAGAGAGAGAGAGACAGAGAGACAGAGAGAGAGAGAGAGTTTGTGTATGTGTACTGTATGTGTGTGTGTGTGTGTGTGTGTGTGTGTGTGTGTGTGTGTGTGTGTGTGTGTGTGTGTGTGTACATGTACATGTGCATGTGTGTGTCTTGTGATTGATAGTTGTGTCAACAAACACCAGCATGCTCACTTCGAACACAGAGGCCCCAACAGGGAGCTCTGTGTACATTTTGATAAATCAATGCCATTCAGTGGCATAGCAGTGAACAGTGCCAGCCAGCAGATAGCTGTTACTCCTTTGAAGTCAACAGACACATGTGGACACAGGTCTGCACCAACTGTCACACCATTGTTTTGAAACACAACAGCATGTGTTCACAAAAAAAACAGTGAACCTCATGTCTAATGTATTGTGTTGTGTCTTTCTCATCTGTCAACATCTTTGCAGATTTTACCCTTTAGGCGGCACCCCCTATTATAAATTTGTTGTTACCAGAATGGCAATGACCAAGTTGTAATGTGTTACTAAAGACTTTCTGTAATGTTGTAGTAATGTTATAGTTAAGTTTTTTTTTTTCAGTCACAGCAAATTGTTGCGCCAGCGATACGGTGACAATAACCCCCAAAAATCCCCACAGCATCAGTATAATCTCTGACCTCAGACACGGCTCCCCATTATCATTGTGATGCCTGCGGTGACCCACGGCACAGATTGGCTAGCTGCTGCTCAGATCGACATGATGCTCAGCGCCGATTAGCTAGCTGCTGCTCAGATCGACATGGCGCTCGGCAATGATTGGTTAGCTGCTGCTCAGATCAACATGGCGCTCGGCACCGATTGGCTAGCTGCTGCTCAGATCGACATGGCGCTCAGCATCGATTGGCTAGCTGCTGCTCAGATCGACATGGCGCTCAGCACCGTTTGGCTAGCTGCTGCTCAGATCAACATGGCGCTCGGTGAGGAATAAAAAGCAGCACCTGCCTCCTGCAGGCCAGAGTGCCGGACCCTTGTGATAGGCCCTTTGGTTCTGTGTGCTGCATCACATCATTATTTTAGGTGGGATCAAAGGAAAGTGGAGCAGGAGGGAGAGGAGAGGAGAGGAGAGGAGAGGAGAGGAGAGGAGAGGAGAGGAGAGGAGAGGAGAGGAGAGGAGAGGAGAGGAGAGGAGAGGAGAGGAGAGGAGAGGAGAGGGGAGGCGAGGGGAGGGGAGGAGAGGGGAGGGGAGGGGAGGGGAGAGGAGGGGAGGGGAGAGGAAAGGAGACAAGAGGAGGGGAGAGAAGGCATTTGAGGAGGGGAGAGGAGAGAAGGAGAGAAGAGGAGAGGAGAGGAGAAAGAGGGAGAGGAAAGGAGAGGAGGGAAGAGGGGAGGGGAGAGAAAAGGGGAGAGGAGAGGGGGGGAGAGGAGAGGGGAGGAGAGGAGAGGTGAGGAGAGAAGAGAAGAGGAGGGGAGAAGACATTTCAAGGAAAGGAGAGAAAGAGATAGAGAGGTGGAGAGAAAAGGAGAGGAGGGAGGAGGGAAGAGGAGAGGAGAGGAGAGGAGGGGAGAGAAGAGGAGAAAGGGGGAGAGGAAAGGAGAGGAGGAAGGAGGGGAGAGGAGAGTAGGAGTGTAAAAGTGAGTAGAGCGGGAGACGAGGGAGGTAAAGGGGGTTTTCTTGTGCGCCGTGGCAGGCAGACTGACAGAGGACAGGACAGGAGTGTCTCATTACGGCGCTCCTCTCGTCTGCTGCCAGGGGTCAGGAGGGCGTCCCCGTGCCTCCACCATCTGGCTCACGCTGCTGTCTCTAATGCTGCTGCTGCTGCTAGTGCTGTGGTTGCATCGTGAGCCCCTGACACCTGCCTGCTACTGTGATCATGGCTGCCTGCTCCTCTGTAAACAAGGCTCCAGAAACACACCAGCGTGTGCTCTTCATGCCCCTAACCTACCTATCCATTTATAACACACTCACACACACACACACACCCACACACACACACACACACACACACACACACACATGCATGCATGCACGCCACACACACACACACACACACACACACAGACATGCACACACAAACACATACACACACACCTGACACTTCCTGACTGTTGTGCGATCACTAGCATCTGATGGCGCTGCAAAAGCAGGAGGCAGAGAAGCTGTCTCTCTATCTCTCTCTGCCTAACATCTGGGGTTTCAGTCACTGTCTCCTTCTTGATGGGAGGTGATAGCGAGCCTGCAGGCCCCAGATAATATTAGCACTACTGGCGCTGCTTTCACTTAGACATGAGCAGGAGTGTCAGACGAACCCAATCTCGGTACTGCAAGCTGTCTTCTGAGGTCAAAATGTGACCAGGGGAATGGGATGATGCTCTCTCTTGCTCTCTCTGTCTCCCTCTCTCTCTCTCTTTCTCTCTCTCTCTCTCTCTCTTTGTCTTACACACACACACACACACATACTCTTTCTGTCTCTCGCTCTCTCAGTCTTTGTCTTTCTGTCTCTATCTTGGAGATGTTCTATCTATCTATCTATCTATCTATCTATCTATCTATCTATCTATCTATCTATCTATCTATCTATCTATCTATCTATCTATCTATCTATCTATCTATCTATCTATCTATCTATCTATCTATCAACCCACAAAAAAGTGAATCTCTTGAAGAGAAAAAGAGAAAGACATACAGAAAGAAAGACAGAGAGAAGGAGATGTAGGTAGGTAGGAGAAAGGGATTTGAGGATGAGCTAAATGGTATATGACAGGGCTGGGAGTCGCAGGCCCTGTTTACAGCTGTAAACATGAGCCAGATGCTGCAATTAGAGAACAAAGACTCAGCAATTACCCAAGTAGGTGGTTGTTACGGCGCACGGCACGAGGGCACAACAGCCCAGCAGCCCCCCAGATGCTGCCCTGGCCCCCCCTCTAGGATCAAACTGTGGGCGGCCTCGGCTAAATGTTTCATCTCTTTAAGACATCTCTTTAGGAGCAGCTCCATGAGCCGTAAGCTGTGGGCATGGCCCATCCATGCGCACACATGATATGTGAGCACATTCACGCATGTCCTAACGCACTGTAATGATGGCAAATTGTTACAGTACACAAGAAAGCTTGCACACACTGGTATCTGCAAATGGATGAATGATGTATGAACATATATGGATGTAATACACTTCTACATGCACACACACACACACACACACACACACACACACACACACATATGGGCAACTGTTTCTTGATCTTCTTCTCCTAATAATGGGGTGCCTATAAGCATAACACACTGTCTTTTTCTCAACAAACACAAATGCACATGCATATTTGTGCGCGCGCACGCACACACACACACACACACACACACACTCCCCACACAGACTCACCTTCTCCTGGTACTGTCGGCGCGAGGAGTCGAGGGATTGGATGAGGGCGGTGGCGTGGCCGATGAACATGGCATAGCAGGTGGCGCCCACTATCATGCTGAGCATGGTGAGCCAGATATCGGACATGCTCTCCGGGGCCTGCCGGCCATAGCCGATACACAGCATGTGACTCATGGCCTTGAACAGGGCGAAGGAGTAGAGCTCGCTCCACGAGTCATTCTGCAGGAGACAGACAGACAGACAGACAGACAGACAGACAGACAGACAGACAGACAGACAGACAGACAGACAGATAGACAGGCAGACAGACAGACAGACAGACAGATACACAGAGAGTTATAGTATATATATATCACACACACACACCAAGTCACACTAATAACTACTGTACAACCACACTGTTTTGCATATTGTTATATGTTACAGGTAGTTTACTCTGTTATTATCCTTTTGTTATTTGCATTATTATTATTTGTACGACATTGCTTTGGCAACACTGTATGTACACAGTCATGCTAATACATTTTTTTAAAATTGCTACGATTATTGGCCCATTTTGTCAAAACACTACACACAGTTAGGACAACCATACACCAAATGGACAGAACACCCCAGATCTATTGCAAAATGTTATTCTTCTTTCAAAAATATACACTTATTTATAAAAATGCTATTTTGTTGCCAAATCTCACACACATGATTCATATGATCTATTTGTGTTTGAGTGAGTTACACACAATGGTAATCAATCCTAAACACTTCTGTAACATTCTGACTTTTCTAATGACACAATCTGGGTTTCATTTTTCAGAAATATTGACAAATGACGTGAATACATTCACAAAACACAACACATGACTAATACTAAATATATTTCAACAGATAAAAAATTGCACCTGCAATGCAAAATCTGTCAGTGTGAGTGTTCGATTGTGTATGGTTGCATACTGAAAATTGAAACACAACCATTTCTACAAAGAACCATGTATGTAGTAAACAACGTAAAAAAAACATCATCTCTTTCCATTTTTAAGGGATGTCTCAACCTATTGTTTTCAAAGGCAGTTAACCAATGTCATCTGCAAGTGATAAATTTAGTCCTCATCTTTTTTGTTCATGCTCTGCTCCAAATGCACTTTACAGTAACAGTATTTACCTCTTCCTCTTGCTACCCCTCTTCCTCTTCAAGCTCACTTTGATCTTCACTGTCCCACTTTCTCTTCCTCATGCTACAGCACTGCCTTACATTTCTATTCAAGTTTTGGTAACTCTCCTGTTACTTATTTTACAGTGATTAAGCCTGGTTGCTGGGTTTTGCATTTTAGCCTGTAGTGTTTTAGCTCCTGACGATTGTGTTTAACCAGTTGGTTGCAAAGGTATGATCAATTGATCCCTAGTGTTTTGAAATGGAAAGAAGGTGACATTAGAATATCATCATGTGTGTAACGCATGTATGTGTGTTTAATGTTTAGCAAATCACTGTGTGTAGTATTTTGTAAAATGTGTAAAGCTAAAAATGTGCTTAGAGTAGTCCCAACCTGAGCTGATGTTTTCTTACTTGAGTGTTATGTTTCATTAATTGTGGGAAACTTTACATTTTAGTGTGTAAGCCAACATAACAAACTGTAAAGCATTTTTTTATATTTGAATTTGAATTTGAATATGGAAAGAGAGAGAGAGACTGACAGACAGACAGACAGACAGACAGACAGACAGACAGACAGACAGACAGACAGACAGACAGACAGAGCAGCAGACAGACAGATGGACAGAGAGGTAGAGAGAAAGACAGACAATTGGAAGAAGGCAGAAAAAAAAGTGAGAGTGAGAGAAAGAAAGAGCCAGGCGGACGGATAGAGTGAAAGACAGAGACAAAGACAAAGGTAGACAGAGAGAGGGAATAAGATATGGGAACAGGAACACAAAAGAGGTACAAACAGCCACAGAGGGGACAGAAGTGAAAGGGGAGAAAATATTATGATTCTCAAAAGGCAGCCATGAATTCATGTCATCTGTGAGCTTCCTCAAGAGAGCTTCTAATCATCACATCACAGCTTTCTGGCTCAGCAGAGAGGACCCTTCAGACAAATCTCTGATGAGGAGCCATTAAGTCTGCCTCGTCAGATGGGAAAAAACAGATGTATGTTAGATTTGTGTGCAAGATGTGTATGTGTTTGTTAGATGTGTGCTGGGTGCGTGTGTATGTGTGTGCGTGCATGGGTGTGGATGTGTGCCTTCGTAAATGTGTGCCTCCATGTATGTGTGTGTATGTATGTGTGTGTATGTGTGTGTGTGTATGTGTGTGTGTGTGTGCGTGTCTGTGCGTGTCTGTGTGTGTGCGTGCATGTGTCTTTATATGTGTGTGTGTGCATGTGTGTGTGTGCTCCTGTGTGTGCGTGTGTGTGTGTGTGTACCTGTGTGTGTGTGTGTGCCTTCATACATGTGTCCCATCATGCATATGTGTGTGTGACTGTGTGTGTGTGTATCTTCATACATGTGTGTGTGTGCGTGTGTGTGCACCTGTGTGTGTGTGTGCACAGTCCCCCATTGTGAGTGAGTGTGTGTGTATGTGTGTGTATCTTCATACGTGTGTGTGTGTGTGTGTGTGTGTGTGTGTGTGTGTATGTGTGTGTATCTTCATACATGTGTGTGTGTGTGTGTGTGTGTGTGAGTGAGTGTGTGTGTATGTGTGTGTATCTTCATACATGTGTGTGTGTGTGTGTGTGTGTGTGTGTGTGTGTGTATGTGTGTATCTTCATACATGTGTGTGTGTGCGTGTGTGTGTGTGTGTGCACCTGTGTGTGTGTGTGTGCACAGTCCCCCATTCTTCCCCAACACTACCCCAGCATCTACAGTCATTATAAACACTCTCCCGTTCAGCTTTCTAAAGGAGGCTGTGTTGGACCAGCCAGGCTGCTCAGGCCAAGGGCACCTACACCACCTCTCACCCCAGGAACAGCTGTTCTTAGCTCCAGCTGTGCAGACACAGTGCTACAGACACCTGGAGGAACTCCTTGTGGATGCTTCAGTTCCCCATGCACCCCCCACCTCAACCCTACCTCTCCCTACCCCAACCCCATCTGTGGCAGGAAGGCTATTTCTGAAATAGTCAAAAAGGAAGAGGGAGCGCACATCCGTAATCTGAACAGGTGCTGAACCAAAAACAGAAGTAATCCAAGACATAAAGGAGAGGTCCGCACACTTAAGCTCCCTGATTTTTTTTAATCACATTCCTCACTGAAGTAACGTTTCAAGCCTCCTGCTCTTCATCAGACTTCGGCTGAATTTGATGAAGAGCAGCGGGCTTCAAACGTCCCTTAGGTGGTGAACGTGAATTGTGTCAGCCATTTGTCTTCATCACACAACGACAGAGCAGGGTGGCTTCGGTGGCATAAGCAGATACTGTAAGTGAGAGGAGCTTATGATTGCCTTCAAATGGGGAGACTGTAAAAGGCAGAGGAGGGAGGGCGAGTGACGGAAACAAAGGCCTCAGGGGGGGACAGGTAGGCACTGTCCAAAATGTTCCCTCCTTCAACATATAGCCATATACTGCACTATACAGTTTGTCAGTGACACTGACTATGTGTACATGCACTTCAATCATATCCAAAGTATGATTTGGGATATTAAGTGTCCCGGCTTTGCGTTCGTGCATGTAAACACCTTTTCCGGAATTCAGTATCTTGAATAAGCCCTTATCCCGGTTACTGAGAAATCAGGATATGTTAGGTGGAGTACTCCAAAAGAAACCAGGATACTGTGGCATGTGAACACCTTATCCCAAATACTGAAGATTCTGACAGCATTGTCTGCCCACACACTCGCGATTTACGTCAAACGAGTGTCGCAACACACAAACGTCAACAAGACATGACAGGCGACAAGCTTACAAGTGACAAAAAGTAGCAACATTATGGCAGCAAAGTCAGGATATGAAATGGGCAATCCATATCCGCTGTTAAGTGACTGTATGTGTGACTGCTAAGGCCACTGTAGCCCAAAGTGGCAGCATTTTTACTTAGGCTGATATAAACTCTGGTAAATGCTAATAAAGACAGTTTTGTAAACACAGGCACATGTTACATTGTTGTTGGTAGCCAGGTTACATGTATGTAGAGAGAATGCTGTAATGGAACACTGTACAAGAAATCGGGATACTAGAGTTTTTCATGTAAACCAGAATATTAATAACCCGATTACTCTGCGTTCATATAAAAACCTAATCCTAAATTTGATCACAAACGCCGTAAGACTCATACTCGGGATACTTAAGTGAATGTAAATGTACTCACTGCCTGATTCAGTACATGGTGCACTATATGTAACATCCGACGAGGCGTGCATTATACAGTTTTAAGTCAACGAGGTGGAGCATAAGAGCTTCGCATCGGGAAGTTTGCTCCGCCAAGTTGACTTAAAACTGTATAATGCACGCCCCGGAGGATGTTACCCCGCTTATGACCCGGTTAATGCCACTCAATTATGTAGAATGTATTTAAAATAATTCTCACATAACTTAGAGGGTTAACTTAGACTCAGTTTCGCTACAGTGTGGATTGTAGCCTAATATTTGTAACGTTAAGTAGAGCGCTACGCAGCCCTCAGTCACTAGCCAGGTTGTCAGGTTACCTTTCATTTGGTAAAGTGATTTCTACTGCTCATCAGGTGGTAGCTAGCTTGGATTGAGCAACGCGACACGTGCAATACTTATTCCAAAACACTGATTTATTTGTTATTTTCGGTTTACTATTTTTTTAAGTTGATGGAAATTGAACTCCACATTGCCATTAATTGTGAAGTTTGATAGAGACGGTTACAGTAGGTAGGTACGTTCTATTGGGTATTGATATGGAACGGTGCTGAAGTTTTAAACTGTTTTGCCAGAACTACTTTCAAGGCGTGCATGATATACGATTTTACTGCATGCCTAGCAACGAATCAGAAAGCAGCACCACGTTCCAGAGGGTCATAAAGTAAATGAGTGTGCATTTTGGATTTGCCCATAGGGGGCATAAGTGTGTGTGTTGAGGACGCAGGTGGCCATCGCCTCAGAAGACAGTGGGTGGCAAACTAAAGCTAGCCTGGTAAACTAGCCCCACCTTGTACTTCATTTCATTTTGTACAGAGGCTCTGGAGCGGAGGCCGTGAGAAATGATTTCTTCCTGGAGGTGTGGACTCTGCTGAAGTTTAAAACAAGTGACTCTGCCTTTACCCAATCGCTAACGTCTGGTCGCCACGTATGCAATTAGCCTACCTACACACTACAGTTCAAATCTAGCACTCAAAGTCAACATCATGGCTCACAAACACACCCTCTGTTCACTAATTGGCTAGGAGTTGCTCAGTCCTTCTACATGAACTTCAACGGCCTCTGGTCCAGACCCTCTGCACAAAATGAAATGAAGTATGAGACCGCACAACAACAACTAATTAGGACAGCAGTCACCACAAAACACACCCACACACACACACACACACATAAACATATGCAAGCATACTTTCGTGCGCACACACACCAGAAATGCACTGAAACATACACACGCACACACATACACACACACACACACACTCACATATGCACACAGAGACACTAGCACACTAGCACACAACAACACGACAATCTACACTTCAGCAACTTTAACATGTGTGTATGCATAATTACAACTTACTAACATGCACACATACACACACACACACACGTCATCAAAGCCCTTGTGTTTTTCACTCAGACCCCTATAATAAGGCGAGGTGGCTCGTCTGCACAAGGACAGCGTGGAGCCTGGAGTCATGCAGTCTTCCCACCTTCCCACTGTGCTGCTGGCTTGACAATTATAAACAAACCCTGCACCACAGAGAGTGAGAATGAAAAAAGAAAAAGCGCAGTGTCTCTCTCTGTGTGTGTGTGTGTGTGTGTGTGTGTGTGTGTGTGTGTGTTTACGGATTCTGCTCATCCTCAGCCTCTCTCCTTCCCTGCACATAAACACAGAAGGACCGACCGGTTTTACTCTCACTGCATCTGCGTTCTGTGTGTGTGTGTGTGTGTGTGTGTGTGTGTGTGTGTGCCTGTGGAGCTGCAGATGTATCAATAAATAAGGGTGCTCGCTGGATAGCCTTCTCTGCTCTAAACACACACACTGCTGCTGTTGCTATTGTGGACACTGCACCACGACTTACCGTATCTAAAATAACTGTTCATCCAGAACTTTTGCAAAGCTCACACCATTTTGCCTTGCGTAAGCCCATGTGGTGTGTGTGTGTGTGCGTGTGTGTGTGCGTATGTGTGTGTGTGCATGTGTATGTGTGTGTGTGTCTGTCTGTCTGCATCTGTGTGTGTGTGTGTGTGTGTGTGTGTGTGTGTGTGTGTCTGTCTGCCTGTGTGTTTGCATGGGTCACTGCGTGCACATGGACGAGTTGAATCCGATTGGAAATGGTTTGGGATCGTATCGAATTCATGTGCACAGGCTAAAGATCGTATAGGGATTGGTTTCGCGAATCCGATTGCAACCCCTGGCTTAAGCCGATGTTAATCCGCTTGGTGCCGCCTTGTGCACGGTATTGGTTTGGATTCGCGTACTGCGCATGTAAGACCACTCGATCGCAGAAGCTTCTGTCCCTGATTTTCATCCATACTGAATGTCTAGGCTTTCTAGCACCTGCTCTGAACAAGTCTCGTTGTCCTCAATTGCTTGTAATATCAAACGCCGACGGCACAGTTCATGTCGTATCAAGGAAACCAAAAACGCTGTTTGTTCTTTCATACGGACTTCCAAACAAAGGAGAATGCACAACATGCATGCAAATGCTGCTCTGTCAACCTCCTCGAGCGCTATCTTTGTTTTGTATGCCGCCAGATAGTTTGTTTATGTTCTTTTTAGCAGCCGTCAACCTGAAGTAGTTCTAACACCACTTGTTGAAAGGAATACAGCGCCATCTAGCGTAGCGGAAACGGCCAGATCTCTGACCATTATCCGCTTACACGAACTCTCATGTGCACAGGGATTTGGGACAGACCACCCGTTGGGTAGCAACACCCAATCCAATACCAATCCAATCCGATCCTACCATGTGCCCGTAGTGACTGTGTGTATGTGTGCTCCCATGGCTTCACAAGTCCATGTGATGTGTGTGTGTGAGTGTCTGTCTGTCTGTCTGTCTGCCTGTGTGTATGTATGTGTTTGTGTGTATGTGTGTATGTGTCTGTCTGCCTGTGTGTGTGTTTGCATGGGTGTGTACGTGTGCTCCCATGGCTTCATATACAGTACAACAGGTCTGGGTTCAGTAGCCATATGCTAGCCCCTGTGAAACACACACACACACACAACACAACACACACACACCCTGCAGACTGACACTGTCTACGGTCGTCACACTGAGCACAGCAATGTATTCATGTATGGAGCCAGGGTCTGACGGGCCTGCCTCTGTTCAACCACCAGTTCGACATGTCGTGACAAATGCCTTCATGCGCGCTCATGCATCTTAATGGCTTGCGTCACTGTCAGCCATAAAACCGACAGATAGGATGCAGTAACAGGCTTTCTGGTATGTGTTTCCAACAGCTTTAGAGATCCGCAGAAGGACAAGGGCATCAGTATGGTAGCTATTGTATTGTTTAAAAAAAAACAAAAGAAAAAGCAGTGTCTGTACTCTGGCTTAGATCCGAATATCCTATTTGACTATGAAAACTGCACAGTAACTATTCGACCTGCATACATGCAAATGCTATTCAAATGTAAACAGCAGAGAGCAAGTCAACTTTGACTACTATTCAAACAACATAAGAAACTGTGGACAGAACTACATTGGGGCGGGCGGTTGTTGAAGGTGTGGGGCTCTTTAGCCTGCATCTTAGCCCAAAAAAAAAAGATGCCAGTTCATAGACTCTTTTCATTTCTGCTGGTTTTTGCCTCGAGCGCCACTTTGCTCAGCAAGGATGCACAGACAGACACTGGCACAGTAGGGGCACCCAGAGTTACGACAGCAAACTGTAAGGATCAGCTCAAATATGGCATTTGCCTTATCCAGCACTTCCCTCTCCTCCTGCTGTCCTCCTGGAGTGTGGTGTAGTGTAGCGTAGTGCTGCGTAATCCAATTTAAAGGGCTGGCTGGAATCAGGGTGTATTTCCAGTAATACATAATTGTACAGTCAAACATTAACAGACTACTTTGGCCTGTTAGGGAGGGGACGAGGATGGGAAGAGAGAGAGTGTAGGCGAGGATGGCTTTAAATTGTTGTTGCTGCTGATGGTGATGATGATGACAATGAGGATGATGAGGATGGAAATGAGTATGATGATGATGCTCGTAAAGCTCATAGGTAGACATTTACCTTTATTGAGGTCGCAACACATACACACACATACACACACACACACATGTACACATTCTCTCTCTCGCTCTCAGACAGAAATACATACACAAACACACACACACATACATGCACACACACACGGGAGAATGATCCTGGGGCCCGACATTTAATCAGGACTAGCGAACCCTGTGCTAATGCTAATGAAGGGTTCTCAGGTGGAGGCGTGATGACGTGGGTGACGTGAGTCATGCCTCGGTGACACAGCCACAGCCACAGCCAAACACAGTAGCAGCGGGCCCACACACAGTAGCTGCAGGGCCACACAGTAGCAGCGGGCCCACACACAGTAGCAGCGGGCCCACACACAGTAGCTGCAGGGCCACACACAGTAGCTGGGCCATACAGTAGCAGGGCCACACAGTAGCAGGGCCACAGAGTAGCAGCGGGCCACACACAGTAGCAGGGCCACAGAGTAGCAGCGGGGCCACACACAGTACTAGGGCCACACAGTAGCAGCGGGGCCACACACAGTACTAGGGCCACAGTAGCAGCAGGGCCACACACAGTAGTGGGGCCACACAGTAGCTGCAGGGCCACACAGTAGCAGCGGGGCCACACACAGTAGCTGTAGGGCCACACACAGTAGTGGGGCCACACAGTAGCAGCGGGGCCACACACAGTAGTGGGGCCACACAGTAGCAGCGGGGCCACACACAGTACTAGGGCCACAGAGTAGCAGGGCCACACACTGTAGTGGGGCCACACACAGTAGCTGCAGGGCCACACAGTAGCAGCGGGGCCACACACAGTAGTGGGGCCACACAGTAGCAGGGCCACACACAGTAGCAGGGCCACAGAGTAGCAGGGCCAAACAGGGCCAACTGAGGTCACACAGGGAGAAGCTAATGGGGCTAGACCTGAACAGACCAGAACCCAGGCGGAGCAGAAGGCACCACTTCGACTGTGTGTGTGTGTGTGTGTGTGTGTGTGTGTGTGTGTGTGTGTGTGTGTGTGTGTGTGTGCGTGTGTGTGTGTGTGTGTATGGGTGTGTGTGTGTGTGTGTGGGGTGGGGAATTTAAGTGTGGCAGTGGCAGTAGCAGTGGTGGGGGCCATCGGTCGACAGGTGTTTCCCATTAGCCTCATGTGGCCCTGACAGGGCAGGGTGCTGCTGCGACGGCCCCGCTAATTAAATAAATGAACGGGAAGAGTAGATCCTCATCAGCACCAACACTGCAGTCGCTCAGGCAACACAGGACAGCCACAAAACATCACCACTCTTCACCAGCTGTAGGATTATTATCTCACTGTGTATATATATATATATATGTGTGTGTGTGTGTATATGTATACTGTATGTATATGTGCTGTATATGGAGTACAGTATACTCTGTGAATGTGTGTGTGTGTGTGCATATCAGGGGTGGAAACTTTGCAAAATGATAACATTCACCAGCCACTGAATAGTAAGTTATTATTTTGTGTGTAAAATTTATATATGTAAAATGGCTGGTGCGAATTTCCATCCCTGGTGCCTATGTGTGTACGTGTGAGTGTGCACGTGTGTGTGTGCACGTGGAGGTATAGGTATGTGTGTGTGTGTGTGTGTGTGTGTGTGTGTGTGTGTGTGTGTGTGTGTGTGTGTGTGTGCATGTGCATGTCATATATAATCGTGTGGGAGTGTGTTCTGGTCTGATGAACACGAGGCTCTGGCGTCACACCTAGCAGGCGGATCAGATGAGAGTGGATGGGAGATCAGAGGGGTTTTATTGTAATTCCATTGATCCGCCCGTCATTGGAAAAGAAGGTTCTGGAAATTAAAACCAAACCACCTGCCCCTGATTTATGTAAGTGAGGAACTTTAATTCAATCAGCCTGCCGTACGAGCTTCATAAACCCCTCCGCTACACCGTGGCGCCAAATTTATTACCTTGTACTCCTCAACCTCCAGGGCCTACACAATGCTTTAAACAGATTGGGCTGATTGATTGCTTCGCCGGGTTAAATAATACTCCGGCTGTAGGTACGTGTGTCTGCACGCGTGCGTACCACCAGGCCCCTGCAGTCAAGAGAGTGCAGCTCTCCATGCTAGTGTCTTCGGCTGGCTCGTTTATCACTGGATCTCGTGTTTGAGGCAACGTGCCTCACCAGAGGGGTGGGGGTGGGGGCAGTGACCTTGATTGCGGCCCCCCCACAGTGGTAACAGAGGAGTTGTGGTTCCCCGGGAAAAGAGCATAGCAGGAGAGGCGGTTAGAGCAAAGAGATAGAGAGAGAGAGAGAGAGAGAGAGAGATAGAAAGAGGGAAAGAGGGAAAGAGAGAGAGAGAGAGAAAGAGGAAAAGAGGGAGAGAGAGAGAACGAGAGAGATAAAAAGAAAGAGACAGACAGAGAGAGAGAGAAAGAGGGAAAGAGAGAGAGCACAAAAGAAAGATGAGGGTTGATGAAAGTGCAGAGATAGAGAGGGAGAGAGACAGAGGTGGTCCCCATGTCTGCATTTTACTATGGACTTCCACTTAAGCCTCGCTCAGACTGATTGCGGGGCTCTGTGTTTACACCGCAACACACCACAAAGGAGAGCAACAGCAGCCACACTGCCGGTGAAAGGCTGGTTAGAGTTCTCAAGCTACATTTTCCCACATCCTTCCAGCTTTTCTTACTTTTACAGAATGAGACACAAGCTTTCACATAGGGGATTTAAGCCAATGCCCCCCCCCCATTATGACTGAATACATAACCGAACCCCTTTAGGAAGACACTGAAGACACTGCAACCAGCAGAAGTAATAACAAAAGCCACTGGAAATGGCAGAAACATTGGCCGAAGTGCGTAATGTTGGGGCAGGCAGGTTTTGTTTTAGGAAGTTAGCTTTTCAGTAGGCTGGTGCTAGATCGCCCAGTGTCATCTGCCGAGTCTTTGCTCTAATGAAGACAATGTGCCGCAAGGTGTAAGCCTATCCTATTAAAGACTTTTTAATAAGAAGCAATGCAGTGTGTGCCTTTGGCTTTTTCCTTTGGTAACACCTGAACATCAAGACTTTACCTTGAAGGTTCAACAAGTCACACCCATCGTTCATCTGCCGTGACTGGTACTTGGCCCTGCCTCGTCTGGGGCGGCGGGCCCGGGGCCCTGACTGGGCCATAAGGGGTTCCCCTGGAGCAGATGGAGGCGCGGCGGCAGGGTGGCACGGCTCACAGACATCACCCGCAGCCACACAGGCGGCCTGGCATGCCTGCCATGCCTGGCACGGGTCAGCAGTGCGCAAGCCCGCTGCCAATGTCATCCAATCTCTATGCTCCCTGAGCCGACCTGTGCTACTCTTCTTGAGCAAGGTGTGATTTGAAGATATAGGCTACGTCCACATTAGTCCATTTTAACAACAGAAATGTAACAAAGTTGTCACATTTTTGCCTGTCGTTGATGTTAGCCCATTATTTTTGGGCTCTGGAAACCATGACATATTAGAAATGGTTCTGAAACTCTTGAGTACTGTGGATGTAGTCATACATTACTACAATACTGTACAAGCCATTAGCTATCAATACACTATCAGTGATGGGTGGCAACTCAGGTAAAAGTTATTGGTATGTGCTGCAGATGTTGTAAAGTGAAGTAAGGAAAAGGATGCTTGGCCTCTCACAAAAGTGTGAAGGGAGGTTTTTGTTTTTCCGGGAGTCTCTCTCAGCTGGAGAGGAAACTGTCAGTGACAATTACGATCAGTCCCCATGAGGTCCATTGGCTGGCCTGACTGACTCCAAATTGAGTTTTTACTCCCAGATAAAGCTATTAAGGTAAGTGATACACCATGTGGCCATATAGACAAACACAGACACAAACACATACACACACACACACACACACACACACACACACACATACTGAAGTCACTGGAGGCACAGACGTGTCCAACTGAACTTCCTCAATCTTCTGGCTCACTGAAGGGGTCTTTGGAGTCACTCTAAGAGGTGGATAAGCTTTCAGGCATTACATTCGTATTACACCTCCTGCAACAATGGGTTTTATAGCACAACTTAATCCACTGAAACAAACCTGACAAAGTAGCAAAGTAGAAACAAGGAGTGAAGGTAGGAGTGAAGTGTAAAGTACAACTACTGCTACTCATACTATTCATACTATTGCGTGGCATATTATGCCTCCTCACATTCTTTCTCTCCAACTCTTTCTTTCACACACACACACACACACACAAGCATGCACGCAAGCATGAAACCGTGCACGTACGTATACGCCCACACACACACACACCCACACACACACACACACACACATACACACACACACACACACACACACACATACACACACACACAGTAGTGACTAGTGACTAGTAGAACATGGATACACACTCAGCAGACTGTTTTACAGTTTTTTACGATTGCTTAAGCTCAGTTTTGCAAACCTGACCCATTTTATCAAAACACTACACACAGTCAATGCAACCATACATCCAATGTCCAGAACACCCCAGATCTATTGCAAAATGCTATTCTTCTTTCAAAACTGTACACATATTTATAGAAATGCTATTTTGGTGCCAAATTGCACACACATGAGTCATATCTTGTATTTGTGTTTGAATGAGTTAGACACAGTGGTAAACAATGCAAAACACTTGTAACATTTTCACTTTCGTGATGGTCATGTAAAGTACACAGACAGAGAAAATATAGTAAATTCACCAAACACTACATGTAATGACACTAATTCTGCACACCAATGAAAATGTTTATTTCTCTACACAGTTATTCTTTCCATACATATTACAGTTTGAGAACAAGGTATATTCCAAACAAAACATATCCTACTGATCGTCATAGTATTTTACTATGTACACGTGACTTTGAAAACCAATTTGGACAATCATAAATGATTAAAAAAATCTGTAACTATATGTTGAAAGCATAAAAAAATTAGACAGCCACAGGATTTCATTCACTTCGTAGTCAATGTCTTCATCTGCTAGGCAATGTGGAAAAAAGATTCCTAGCATGGCAAATCCATCCTTGCATGGATGCTGCATCAGTGTGATTACAGCCTTCATCCATAGCATGAATAAGAGGTATTTGCACATATAACTTGTAATACAGTTTTTTAAGTTTGCTTAGACACTAAAATGTAAAGTTTCCCACAATTAGCAAAACCTAAAACTCAAACAAGAAAACATCGGCTCAGGTTGGCACCACTCTAAGCACATTTTCAGCTTCACACTTTTTGCCAAACCCTGCAAACAGTGATTTGCAAAACATTAAACACACTTATATGCCTTACACACGTGATTATATTGTAATGTCACATTCTTTCAATTTCTAAACACTAGCTATAAATTGACCACACCTTTGCAGCCAACTGGTTAAACACAATTGTCAGGTGCCAGAACACTAAGGGCCAAAATGCAAAACTCAGCAATCAGGCTTAAACACTGTAAAATGGGGGAGTTACCCTGACTTGAATAGAAATGTAAGGCAGTGTTGTAGCAAGAGCAAGCGAAACAGGGACAGTAAAGATGAGAGAGAGTGAGGGGTAACAAAAGACAGACATAAATACTGTCACTGCAAAGTATAATGGGCGGGAAGCATGGACAGAGAAGACGAGGACTAGATTGATCACTTACGAATGACATTGGTTGACTACCTTGAAAACCATAGGTTGAGACATGCCACCAAATTGGACAGAGATTAGGCTTACAGTACCTTTTTGTCTCCAACAATACTTTATTGTGTTTTACTGTGTTTACTATGAACATGGTTCTTTGTAGGAATGTTTGTCTTTCAATTTTCAAATTGTGCAACCATGCAACAAGCAAACACTTCAGCATATGACTGATTTTGCATTGAAAGTAAAAAAAAAAGCAATTGAAATATATTTAGTGAGCAATATTAGTCATGTGTTGTGTTTTGTGAATGTATTCATGTCATTTATCTTACTGAAAAAAATGCAACCCAGATTATGTCATTAGAAAAGTCAGAATGTAACAAAGTGTTTAGAATTTATTGCCATAGTGTGTAACTCATTTAAACACAAATAGATCATATGAATCACGTGTCTGCGATTTGGCGACAAAATAGCATTTTTATAATAAGTGTATAGTTTTGAAAGAAGAATATCATTTTGCAATAGATCTGGGGTGTTCTGTGAATTGGGTGTATGGTTGTGTTAATTGTGTGTAGTGTTGTGTGTAGTGTTTTCACACAATGAGCCCAGTTTTTTAAATTGAGTTTAAGCAATTGTAAAAAAACTGTAATGTAACTTTTTATGATGTTACACTTAGCTGACGCTCTTATCCAGAGCAACATTCATTTACAGGGTTTCAGTTACAGTCCCTGGAGCAGTGTGGGGTTAGGTGCCTTGCTCAAGGGCATTTCAGCCATGGGTAGGGTGGGATTTGAACCTGCGACTCTCAGATCCCAAGACCAACTCCCTAACCACTAGACCACAGCTGGCCACCTAGAGCACAGCTGACCACAATCCTAAACACTTTGTTACTCACTTTTCTAATGACATAATCTGGGTTACATTTTTTTCAGAGATGACATGAATACATTCATAAAAAAACACCACATGACTAATACTTCAATAATATATTTCAATTGCTATTGTTTTTACTTTCAATGCAAAAACAGTCAATATGCTTTGCAACAAGTGTTTACTTGTTGTATGGTTGCATATTGAAAATTGAAACACAGCCATTTCTACAAAGAACCACGTTCACAGTAAACACAGTAAAGTATTGTTGGAGACAAAAAGCTACTGCAAGAATAATCTGTGTCCAATTTGGTGGCATGTCTCAACCTATGGTTTTCAAGGTAGTCAACCAGTGTCATTCGCATGTAATCAATTTAGTCCTCGTCTTCTCTGTCCATGCTCCCCTCCCATTATACCTTGCAGTGACAGTATTTATGTCTTCCCTTTGTTATCCCTCACTCTCTCTCTCATCTTCACTGTTCCTCTTTCGCTTGCTCGTGCTACAACACTGCCTTACATTGCTATTCAAGTCAGGGTAACTTCCCTATTTTACAGTGTTTAAGGCTGATTGCTGAGTTTTGCATTTTGGCCCTTAGTGTTCTCGCACCTGACGATTGTGTTTAACCAGTTGGCTGCAAAGGTGTGGTAATTTGATAGCTAGTGTTTAGAAATTGAAAGAATGTGACATTACAATGTAATTACGTGTGTAAGGCATATAAGTGTGTTTACTGTTTAGCAAATCACTGTATGTAGTGTTTTGAAAGAGGTGTGAAGCTGCAAATGTGCTTAGAGTGGTGCCAACCTGAGCCGATGTTTTCTTACTTGAGTTTTAGGTTTCATTAATTGTGGGAAACTTTGCATTTTAGTGTTCAAGCAAACTTAAAAAATTGTAAGAGCACTTACCACCATCTTGTTGAGGGAGACCCAGCAGTCGGAGGGGAAGTCCTGCAGCATGGGCACCAGGAACTGGAGGCAGCCATCCCAGTGGCACAGCAGCAGCATCATGCCTATCAGGTTAAAGATGCGCACCACTGCACTGGCCAGGTCATAGGTCATGTGGAAGATCTGATACACAAGGACAGGTGGGGGGGGGGGGCACAGACAGACAGATAGACAGAGAGATGGAGACAGAGAGAAAGAGAGAGAGAGGGGGAGAGAGAGAGACATGGAGAGAGAGAGACAGAGAGAGAGAGGGAGAGAGACACGACACAGACAGACAGAGAGAAAGAGACAGACAGACAGAGAGAGAACAATGGAAGTTAGCTCACTGTCTGTACATATCCTGCATGATAAATCATTAATCTAAAAAAAATATATATGGTAATGCTGTTACACCTATGTAGGATCATGGCAAAATCAGTCAGGCTGTGTCAGGGTATACTTATCTACCCCACTCTCAGTCATCTCATTAGACACCAGTCCTTTTAACACCACTAGTTTCATTCGAAAATGTTACCTTGTTTTTCAGAGTCTCTACAATGTGCACAAAGTACGACTTGGAAATTTACACAGCACTTTATGCAGTGCTCATTATCATTCATTTCATGCCTAAACTGCAGATGCTGTTGAAAGATGCAACAGATTGCTGTCAGCTCTTTGATGCCAACCAGTCTTTGTGTTAAAATCACAGGTATTGCTACTCCAGCTCCTCCCATCAGACCAGAGCAGTTTAATGAGCCCAAACATTAACATCAAGACTCCCTCAACCCATCAAAAAAGACTGACAAACACAAGGACTTCTGATCATTCTCTACAGCAATTTGTGTTTAATGAGCCATAACAAGGTGAGCACTGTGTTGTTGTTTGTAATCTACCACTGATTCACTAAGGACCATTTCTATAGGTGGACTTCAGTTTATGTGTTTGTGTGTCTACGTGATTCTATTTCTCTTCTGCAAGCTCACTCTTTCTCTCTCTCTCTTTCTCCTCTTTTCTCGGTTTCTCTCTCTCTTTACTTATTGTGTGGGTGTCTCTCTTGCTCTCTCTCTCTCTCTTTCTCTCTCTCTCACTCTCTCTCTCTCTCTATCTATCTCTCTCTCTTTGTCTGTATGTGCATGTGTGTGTATATGTTTGTGTGTGTGTCTGTGTGTGTACATGCGCATGCGCATGTGTGTAAGTAGGTGCATGTGTGTACGTGCGTGCGTGCATGCTTTTTAGAGTGGCAAGAGAGCTGCCACTCCTCTGACGAGCAGCAGCAAAGCTTACCACACCTGAGACACACTGCGTGCCCTACATAAGGACTAGGCTATAAATATTCTCAGAAGAAGACGTGATGGTTTCTCTCTATACATCTCCTTCTCTGTTTCTGTATGTCTGGTACAGACAGCCAGACTTGAATATAGCATGTCATCATCACACAGAATTATTCTTTGCTGTTGTGTTAATTATTCATACCCTAAGCATTCCCTATCTCTGATTTTCCCTGTTCAGTAGCCTGTGCTGGTATGAGAATTCATTCACTAGTCTTCTGCATGATTTTGTTACTAAGCTACAGTACAAAACAATGACAAAAATATCACAGCCTGTCAGAAAATATTTAGTTGAAGACCCTGCAATTATTTAGCTTCACTGTGTTTTGCCCTGCAAATGCCCAACACCTCCTCCAAGCCCACCAGCCAACCCCACCCACCCCCCAGCTCTCATTTGCTCCAGGACATCTGTCTTGTCCACCCCTGGCTGCTTTGGTCAGGGTCACTGGCTGGGGAGGTGGGGGGATGGGGATAAGGGTTGGGGGTTGAAGGTTGGGGGTCTCCTGGACCCGGGGAAACACCCCTGCATCCACCCTGCGTGACCATGACCCTGGTCATGATGAGTGTAATGGAGCATGCCATGCAGAACGAGCACCCACGCCTGGAGATACGAATTTCTCTGGACATTTGATGCTGTGCTGTTTTGCCTGGATATAGGAATTTCTCTGGACATTTGATGCTGTGCTTGAAAGCCAGTATGCTGGGTCTTTGAGATGTGCTTGAATGTGTCAGTGAATTGCTTCCTGTGTGCCTGAAATATTAAAATAAAGGACTGTACATCGCAAGAAAATGCATTTTGATCCATCATACATTATTCAGTCAAGATGTGACTTCTCTACCGCTCAAGTGGATAATGGATTAATATCAGCCGAAACATTCCAGAACTCCAATGCAAGCATGCATCAAATGTAAAGCAGAAATATGCTAGGAAAGAAGAGGGGGAAATGAGAGACCATCTTTTGAGGAGAATCCAATCGGGCAGAAAGCAAAAGGGGCCACTCCTCCATCTCACAGTCGCTTCATGAAAACAATGAAACATTCACCCCAGAGTATGACAGAGGATGGAGTGGGCAGATAGAGGCTTTCCTCCTTTCCTCTTTCTCTCTTTCTTTGACTCTGTCTTCCCCACTCTCTTTCTCTCCCCCCCCCTCTCTTTCTCTCTCTTTCTCCCTTCCCCCTCTCTTTCTCTCCCCCCCCTCTATCTCTGCACTCTCTCCTCTGCACTCTCTTTCTTACTCTCTCACTCTCCCTTTCACTATCCCTCTCTTTCTTTATCTCTCTTTCTTTCTCTCACTCTTTCTTCTGCACTCTCTCTCTCTCTCTGTTTCTCTGTTTCTCTCTCTCTTCCACCCTGAAGCTGCTCTAATCTTGGCCCTGTCCAGGAGAAGCCGTGAGGGTGGCGATTGTATGTGTGTGTGTGTGTGTGTGTGTGTGTGTGTGTGTGTGTGTGTGTGTGTGTGTGTGTGTGTGTGTGTATGTGTGTGTGTGCATGTGTACAACATGGCAGAGAGGCCCATTGTAAGCAGGAGGCATCTTACACAAACACAAGCAGGCTCTACTCTGCAGTCTTCATTCGATATGCTTATCAGAGAGAGCCTCAAGGACACAAAACAGAAGACAGGAGGGCGTGCTCCACTGTGCTCGAGTCCAAGAGACAAGGACCAGAGCAGGCTCATCTGATGCCTTCTGATAGTTATGTCCTGAGTCTGCTTCAGCTGTCTGTCTCAGGGCGTCGGTGAGTGTCTCCTTTCGGCCTGAATTGAAAGGGGTAAGATGACCATCTCCCAGTCCTCTGAAAAACTGATTCAGTCTTGGCCAAAGCCTTTTTAGCTAGCACTTTTAACATTTTAACTAATTATTCACTGTCCTTATGTCAGAGTGATGTTTTTTTCAATTATCTAACAAGCAGTAAAGGTTAGTCTTGCCAACATTTTCGGACACTGCTGGATCAGCGATGTTCTCAGTAACTCTGCTTTTCACTGTTGACCAGGTGCTCTGTCCAGAGATAGGCCACAGTGAAGCCCAGCACAGCAGCTCCAACACAAGGCCCATTCAAAAGCATAAAACTGAGTCAATAATGGGAGCCACACATAAATCAAACTGCTGGCCAGTAATCAGAACACCAACTGGTCCATTGAAGTAAGCCCAGTCTTCATACTGCCTTGATGCCTTGAAGGCTCAATGCGTGCAAAAGATATAGCCCCATAGACATGTTTAATGATTCATTTCAAGGCTACCAGTCTACTAACTGTGCTCTGACATTCCAAAACAATGTGCTGTATTGTCTTTAGATTTGTTTTGCCTCTCTAAACCTCACAGATTTGCTCCAGTTTAGCGAGAAGCTGAGGGATTCATTAAAAGCTGTTTAATAACTATGTTGCAAGATGTAATTTTTCACTGTTCAAAGAGAAAAGATAAATATATGTCACAGCTGTTCAAATAATATATTTTTAAGCTTGAAAAGGCAAAGACCGCCCAAAACAATATCGCCTTGTGTTAGACTGTCGAGCTTTAAACAAGCTATCAGTACCGTACTTTCCATTCAGAGAGTCCTTGTAATGTAACTCACAAAGTAGGCCACATCATCACATTAGGAAAACGTTCAAACCACCAACATGTGGCTGATGTAACAGCTGTAACACCACTTTAACTGCTGATTGAGCTGCTGGCAGAATATAGACCTTTTGACAAATTATTAATTCTTGCAGTGTACACCACTGTTGACAGTATAACTTTTGAACAAAACGATTTCTTTTCTACGATTTCTTCAATAACTTTAACTTTTCTTTTCTTTGCCCCACTGAGCAAAAGATTTCTTGTGCTATGGTCTTTTTCATGGAAGATAGAATTGGAAAACTGTTCCAATGTTAAATGTTTCCATTACTATGCCCCTTGTGCAAAGGTCCAAATGTTCTAATGTCTCACTGAATCTCTAAAGTCTACACCTCGGCTATGCAAAATGTTACATTCTCTCATACAATAGGAGAATAGATTTGTTTTCAGTCCCAGTTCTATATAGAATTCTGAGAAGAATCCAATCCAATCTGGTGAAATGCAATATTCTCAAATGGAATGACGAGAAAATAATTATCTCTAGACCTAACTTCTGAGGAGCTACCAGAGGACTTAAGCTCGGAAGACCTACAGCTAGTCTGCTTACAACAGCAAACTGCTATTTCACCCCTTTATAAAACAGCACATAAAATGTGCTGACAGAAATATTTACAAAGCCAAACCAGGAGATTTACTCTCATCATTCCAGCTTCACTGCTCTTCACTTGAGATAGTAAACTGCCTCAGCATTATGTATAACTGGCAGTCTGTGCTCTGCCAGTATCTCTCACAGCTGAACCTGATGTCCTTGCCTGCAAAGTTTGTTTTCTTGGTCGCCATAACTCTGAGACCCCTGTGCTCCTAACACCCACACACGCACACACCCCCCCCACACCAACTCTCCTTGCTTGGTGCACACGACTCAGTCAAGCCCTTCCTTATGAGGTCATGTCTGTCTGCGCTCTCTGTGCATATAAACTCTGCCTGGCCTGGCTCTGTGCTGACCTCCCCCCACCCCCCCCCCCCACCCCCACATAAAAATACCAGGGCGACAATACCTCCTCCCACTGGTGGATGTAGCGGATGAGCCGAGAGAGACGCAGCAGCCGGAGCAGACTCAGGATCTTGGTGAACCTGACGATGCGTAAGGCGCGGGCAGTCTTGTAAACCTCCGAGTCGATACCCTTTTCCACTATGAGGAAGATGTAATCCACAGGGATGGAGGAGACAAAGTCCACCACGAACCAGGTCTTTAGGTACTTCTTCTTGATCTTTTTGGGGTCCAAAATGATCTCCGTGTTGTCCTCGAAGACGATGCCTGTGCGAAAGTTCAGCACTAGGTCCACGAGGAAGAAGGTATCTGACACCACGTTAAAGATAATCCACGGCGCGGTGGTCTCCTCCTTGAAGAAGGTGATGCCAACCGGAATGATAATTAGATTGCCAACCATAAACAAGAGCATTGAGAAGTCCCAGTAGAACCTGCAAACAGAAGTTTAAAACAGTTTCATAAACCTTTAAACATTTTCATTTTCATTTCACCTCCTGCAAATAAAACTCACACAATGGAAATCAACATATTTGCCCATGTTGAATATTAATCATTAATGTATGTTATATGTACATTGATAGAAGTTGCTTCTACTCTATAAAGACCCTGACAGCAGCATACATAGTATATAGGTATACAATTTGAATGTTACCATGTTTTGCTATACAAAAAAAAAACTATCAAAGCGGCTTAATTATCCAAATATGGACTGCTTATTTGAGGCTACACATATGCCTACTCTTACTCATTTGTGAATCATCTGGTCTGGTATGACAATAACTGATGTGAAACAGCTTAATTTGTGCCGCTGGGAGGCAGACCGCTGTATCAGCAGCCCGTGACAGTCCGTCTACATAGCACGAGATTCCGAGGTAGCACACAGGGTCACCCTAAAAATAGACTGTGCTTCCAGAGCCGCCAGACACTTGCATCAGGGGCTAAGTATATAAAGTAGCCTAGGTGTTTCTCCGTCTCCGTCTGTCAGATGGGATGCAAATGAAATGTCTCACTTTCCCTCTAAACAAGGCCATCACAAGGACACAGCAGAGGGATAAGATTTAAATGGTAGCAATGGTGAACTGCCAATTCAAACCGAAATTGGGCTACAATGTGCTTACGTCGGACAATTTTGTGTTCTGGCTATGCGACGGTAAATCGGAGATGGGATGTCGATTTTGGTACAGTATGCTTAGTTGTCAAGAAATAGGCTGAGAAAATCGGTCAAGCAGTAAAGTAGCCTATGTGATAAGGTCGCGTTGGCCGGTGTCGAACTGGAGTTGGGTGTGTCTGAGCACCGCCTCAATCTCGTGAAGTGCCAGTGTATGTTTCACAAGAGAAACATCAATTCGCTGTAATTATTGCTGTGACAGCTTTTTAATTGAGACATACGCTCAATCCCCTCTATCTTGCTTGAGCCACCGTTGGTGTTAATTCGTCTTTTATCGTGTTGAGTAGCTGTCCCTGGTACTGAAAAACAATAGCAAAGGCTTCTCACGCAGAGCCTTCACTGCCGCCCGCCTCAGCGTGGCTTAAATAAAAATGACAATGAAATCAGCGAGTGTTTATAATTTATCATGGAGGAAAAGTGGGATGAAAATACATGCATCTTATTTTCCGGAGTAAAGACCTGTTTGATAATCCCCTCGTCTTTCCTCTGAACCACAGGGTCTCATTTCTCAAAAACACAATAGTAATGGGTTTGCACAATGCACAATACTTTGCTCTGAATTTCGACCGCCTATGACTGACAAACTCAAGTCAGTTTTTTACAGAAAATATTGCATACTATTTATGCATTATTTCTAAAGTAAAATGCACTAGAATAAGACGTTAGAGATGGGATATTCCCTCGTCTTCATTCTGTTAAATGCTTTGTATGACATATCATGGTTTAACTATAGCCCACAAAACTCCTCTGTATGTCGCGAAGCGTCTGAGTTGTCGACCTAAATGAACTGATGAAATAACGCGGATGTGACAGACCAGATAAACACACATTGACATCAAAATTCAGCAAGCTATGGGCCTTAAGGTCAGACATTAATATGAGTTGTATGGCGTAAGTATGGAAACTGTTATTGGTTTACTATTCTAAGATGCATCTCCAAAACCCATTTTTAAAGGATGCTATAAAGCTCTTCGCCAAGACATTACAGATTAGAAAGACAAACATGCCCGGTTTCCTAAGATCTAATGGAAGTAAAAGCGTTGGAAATGTTTAAAGACAGACGTAGTGTGTGTTCCCTGGTTCAGGAGGCATAGTATGCGCGACGCTGACCATTACACGTAGAAAGCGCATGGAGTGCCTGTTTGAAAGGACGAACAGGAAATAGCGATTAAAACGTGCCTTTGTAGGGACACGCTTAAATTAATAAACAGTACTGAGCAAAGTGATATTTGTAGAGTCTATGGCGTTAAGCTGCGAATCCAGGAGTGCCACGAGAGGCACGAAAGGTTTACGCACACCTTACCACACTTTCGTTTCTGTTTTTTTTTTTAATCTGATGACTCCTAAAATACTCATGATTAGATTCATACTTGTTAATATCCGTTTGCCATTCACTAAAGTTACGTTTTTTTATAAAGTCCTTACATTTAAATAATTTACGCATAATGGGGGAACTGCAACAAATGTGGTATTTTGGATTTCACTTCACAATTGAAGTTGTGCTTGGCAAAGGTAGCAGTGTGTCACTTCCAGGGGGAGTGGCTCAATTATGTTATTTATGTTTCTAAACTTTTGTCTTTACGGCTAACTGGCACAAGTTGCAGAAGGACTTCAAACATGTTACCATGACGTGTCAGGTGTAATCCATATTACAATATTGGTGGGGGTCAGAGGTCATGATGACAAACCTGCCTTACAATGTGCCTTACACTTACCTGAAATCGCTGTATGGGTGGATAATCCAGTTGCCAGCTGATTTGACTCTTTCTTGTTCTCTTTCCACAGCTTTTTGGCTTCCAAACATTCGCAATGAAAACTTGTTAACTCCTGGCTGCAACATAGAACTGAACTGTCTCTGCATGTAAGTTTGATTGTCTTTTGGTTCCCCATCTTCTGCCAAGAGGTGAGGTCCATCTTCGGACTTGGAGAATGTGACAGAGCTCCTGGCATGGGGCTGATTCGGACCCGATCCAAACCCTTGCACGGAAGATGAGGCTTTCCTACTCGGGGCATTGGAGAAAGAAACTCTGGAGTCTTTTTTCTCAGAAACACCAACGGGAGCAGTTGCGCCTCCAATGCTGGCTGTCTCGGCACCTTGTGCCTGTGTAGAAGATCCGGCGGGAGTTATTGAGCCGTCCATGCTGGCGGTGGAATTACATACAGTTGTTTTTTGGTCGTCCTCAGCCGCCGCTCCACCACCCGTCTGCGTCTCTTGTTTAGAGACAATTGACGGCAAACTCGCCGGACCGATAGTGTCTCTAATACAATCTCCGTTTTGGTTGCATGTCATGCCGGTGGCATCTTCACCTCCAAGCCCATTGTGCAACCTGGTTATTGTGGTTACACTCACACCATGTGTAAGATCCCCTCCAACTCTGGAGATGCATGCGCCACATCCACACGCATCTTTCCCAAAAAGCAGCACTGATGTTGTTGTGCCTGTAGAAGTGTGAGGAGCGGATGATAGATCATTGTTGTTTGAAATCTTGCTCGCTGTTACCGCGGCTCCCCCTCCTGGTGCGAAATTCCTCACACCGACACTGCCAGCATCCTCACCACCACCACTGCTGTCGCTTCTACCATCCATCCATGCCATCAATGGATGCACTGGCTTTTGAAATGCCAGGTCTTCATCTCCATCTTCTGATTCATCCATGACAGAGCTGGTATCTGTAAAATTACTCTACTTCTGACGTGATGGCGTCGGGAAGGCTTATTTTATCCAATGACACCAGCATCAGACACCACACAAGTCCCGCTGCTATGGCTACAATCGCAACTGTTGCTTCCTCTCCCGGCAACAACATACAGTACGTGATATCTTTTTCCACGCCACTGCCATTGCAAGAAATACAGTGGATATTAAAAGGGCAAATATTTACTATAATTTCGCGTCAAATAATAATAATAATGATGTGTGGGCTAATCCTGTCTCAGTCTGTAACGATAATGCACATGCAATGGGAAGAAATGAAAAATAACAAGGCGTTTTTAAACACCACATTGTGCATTCGTTGCAGCACAAAATAAAATCAAATTAATAACATGAATTATTAGCTTAGCTAGTGCCTCGCCACTTCGAACAGAAAAGTTACTTCACTTGAGGAACTACACAAAACAGGCCAAAGCTTGCACACGCTTGCACATGCTCCAGATTAGTACGCGTAAAGGGCGCCATCTAGTGATCCATCTGGTAAAAAAAAATCGCTGGACTATATTGGTCACCACATTCGCCTACTGTCTTACGACACTTGCCTATCCAACGTCACTGTATCTTGCAAACTGTTCCATGGGGTAGATTTAGGTTTAGGGTTGGAACAGCTGGCAAGTGGCACAGGACAGTGTTTTGGGACAGTGTAGGTGATCATCTCGGATACATTTGCACATCTCGGATACATGACCAAAGTTCTCTACATGTTTTAAATCCCGATATACTAGGCTGGGCATGTGCTGAACAGTTGTTTCCTTGTGTGTGACATGTGACATTCCTCCCTGCTCAACATTATGTGGTCCCTATTGAAAATTGATACAGTGCTTGTTGTTACGGCAACCAGCTTATGAACAAAGCTTATTTGTATACTCGTGAAAAGAAACACACACACATGCGTGCACACACAAACACGCACACAAACACACACACACACATCTGAGGACAAGGGGTTGTTTGCTGATATGGTATGCATTGTGGGGGGAAATGGGAGCGTAATGAATGGTTCCTAATTGGGGTTGTGTGCTGTGAGGGGGGGTGGAAGGGATAGGAGCTGCAGGAAGGTTTAGCAGGGGTCAGTGGCCAAATACGGACGAGAAAAATTTACACTTTGCAAGTGCTTCCGAAGCAAAGCAGACCACACAGCATTCTGTGTAAAAGATTACATACAAAATAAGCTTAAGTTAAACCTTTAAGTGCTTATTTTAAGGTGGAGCGCAGAGTTTTTGAGATTTCTATATATGTCAGCAATGTGATGAATTTTCAGATTTTTCTTAGTTTGGTTATTGGGATGATGCTGAAATCATATTTGTGAGGTAAGGTGTACTTATTGTACCTTTATTGTGGGGGGAATTAATCTTGGGCTTCAGGCTATCATAGTTCGACACTCAGAGGAATTAGGTTGGGGGGGGGTTACAGTGCTGGGTATCCAGGTTCAAATCGACCACTGGTCCTTTCCCAATCCCACCCCATCTCTCTCCTTCTCACCTTCTGGCTTTATCTTCACTGTATCAAATGAAGGTAAAAAGGACAAAAATGTACTTAAAAACCATCAAAAGGATCAAAATACACACAACAAACCCCATCACACACCTGACAGCAGCACCAACATTTACACAGCAGTAGGGTAATAATCTATCTCTTTAACTGCATGCAGAGTGTATTATTATGACAAACTATGACTTGCAAAAAGACCAAGAAAACTGTAAATCCAAGTTTAGCTCGTGTAGGCCCAAATCTGCAGTTTTCTTTGTTTCCTTGGAACTAAAGGCCCATTTACATGCCATTTGCCCGTTCAAATTTCCTTTCTTGAAAATTGGTTGTTTTAATCAACATCTGTTAGTTAGAAACATTAAAAACTTAAGAGGGCTATACCTACCAAGTGAGATGCTATTAATGGGAAACCTCCCCCTGAACGTAACAGGCATATAGGCTACTGCTACACACACACACACACACTACATCTATGAATTGCATTTCTGCTAATGTTAGCTTCTGCATGCAACCAACTTCCAGGAATCCAAGGATTCCCCCCTCTCTGGAGAATTTTTGGTTTAGCCCTATCAAGTAGGATTCTCGGGGGCCTATAAGATCCTGCCTGTAGACCATTTGTAGACCATTGTGGTCAAGAGTATGCCTACTGTGAATAAGTTGTTTTGTGATTTTAATGTGACACAATAAGCCACCCTGCCTTGTTTAATCATTTGTAAAAAAATGTTTTGGGTAGTGTAATTTTTTTTTATCTCCAATTTTTTTTGATCTGGAAAAGTAGGATTCAGCAGCCCTGTGAGATTGCATTGTGGTGTACTCTGTTGCCATCGCCTGGGTGTATGAAGTCAATAGCAAAGGTTGTTAGTGATTAGGCTAATGCTAAAGCCTGTGGCATTACTCTTGCATATCCTGTATGTTGGCCCTAACAAAGGTGTATTGTTGCTTTGTCCAATATACCATTTGTCAGCACCTCTGACATTATAGCTCACTGAATCATGTGTTAGTGTGGTGCAACATAACCATAGGCACATGGCTGGCTGCACAGAGCCATGCTTATTCCTGTGCACGCACATCAGGAAGCCAAGGAGGCTTTTGTGCCCAGGGGCTCCTGGTGTCACAATCCATCCACACTGAACCCACACATACTGTTTAAGCCCAGGGTCACTTGCAGACTGAACAACACTTCAGGCAAAACCTTCCAATCGAACAGGTTTATTGAGACTGTGCAGGTCAGTACAGTTGACAGTGTTAGTTCTTTCCAGAAAATAATTTACACTTCTTATAATGGTTTTTCATATTAGACATAGTTTTAAAACCTAAAAAAACATAGTACACACCCAGCCACAATGTATTTTAAAAGGGTAATTAAGAAGTATGGCTTCTGAATGGGCACAAGAGGAAGGGACAGAACATTGCCACGGTTGAACAGATTCAGAATAAATTATAGCATTATAAGTATGGAGTTAAAGTATATGTAGGTTCAAACTGTTCATCGCCTATCCAGAGCAGTGAAAAGAAATGGCACAATTTTAGTTAATCTTGGTCCTTCCTTGATCTTGGTCCTTACATCTACAGAATTCCCAAGGAGAGACTTCTGTTGATGTAACTCACAGAGGAAAGGTTTAAAACCTATTGAAAAGCATTCTTGCCACATGTTACTTTATTAAAACCTTAATTAAAATATGCATAAATGAAAGAAAAATGCAACATTAACACTCTGCCATTAAAATTTTTAAAAATCGTGCAGTCCCATGCAACATGTGGTTCTGGGTATTGCATTTTAAGTGAGTGCAACACTACAGCTTCATAAACAGCACTACACCTACAGGAGAACAGAGCATAAAACAGTTTCATGTTCTAGCATTAAGGCTTAAATTACAAAAAGAAAAAATGGGAAAGAAAAGATGAGACGAGATGGGCCAATTTAAAACAGCCAGAACAAAACTGTGTCTCAAAACTGAGTGCGGTGTGTATGCACATCAGATATTGGAGATACTCTCACACTGGACTTCACCCAGAGGCCTTCCCACTTCCCCACCAAAAATCAGAGATGGGAACAAAACAAACAAACAAACAAACGGAAAATGGGGGAGGAGGAGATAACAATTAACCAACCAACAATTTTATCATTCCCACATTTACAAATGGTTGTCACCAAGTATGAACACTTTGATTACTGCAAAAACATGCAAACGCTCATCTGAGGCCTTCATACAGGTTCTCTGGCAGCACAATGGGTTGGGTTGAGTAATACACACAGATATATATATATATATAGCTTTTGTGTCTTTACAAACAGCAAGAGGAGCCCAAATTATTATCGCTACACGGTTACACTCAAGCCAAATAAACAAAAAGGTGGAAGGAAAAAAAAAAAAAAGGTTAAAAAAAAATATATATATAAATCGCACAGTGCACTAGATTGTGTGCTACTCAGAAATTCAATGCTCCTCTTGAAAACTCTTGTATAGTAGTCATAGGGAATCCTGGGAGGAAAACAAAAATAGTTATTCTGCATTATTTCACCAGAACAACATTCTCAAACAAGCATTTCTATCCTTTGGCGGTCCCTGAAGCCACACCTTCACACTCACCTGTCTAGCGACGCTTAGTTGGAGTTCCTTTGCCGGACATTTTTGTCCTTGTGGTTGGTGGCAGCATTGCTCTTCCTGCAGAAACACACATGAACGAGAGCACCCGTGTGAGTTTGAGGTGGACGGCTTTTACATTCTTGCCGTGTACACAAGAAACCTCTCATGCATTGCCCCCACTGTAGTAATGCGAGCAAATCACACATCTTCGAAAATGCTCAGTGGTGGATTACTGGCTGTAAAGAACGCTAATAGTGGATTATACTTACAGTGGAGCAGATCCTGAGTCGTCATCTGTGTTTCCCCACAGAGGCGCGCATTAGAGAAGGGGGGGGGAAGAGAGGAGAACGTGAGTGAGATTAAGAAGAAGATTACGGGAGCCACAGAGCTGTGAATCTGGGAGCAGTGAGGACTGACTCATCCTAAAGAAATATCTGCATCTGTCGAGTGGTCACACTGAGCTGATACTGACCCTGTCTGTGTTTGCTCTTCGCTCTACAAATCAAACAGCCCAGTCAATAACACCAGCAGTGTGGTGGATGAGGTTCAGCTTTAACATCTCACCAGCAGCTAGAGACATAGCCTTTGATTTGGACAGAGCTGTGACTGCTGTGCACATTTCCTACCTGGAGTCTAATTACAATTTTTAACATCATCAAATCCATGGCATGCTGATCGTCAATGTACACATTCCAATCCAGGTCAGTTTTATAACTGTGCAACACTGACCCAACAGCTGACCCATGGCTGGTAAACGCCCTCTTCCTTCCTACTCTCTTTGTTAGTGAAGCTGTTGTGTGGCATGGGGCACTGATCCCTAGTTGAAACTGCAGTCATAAGATTTCATGAGAGCCCTTGTAAAGATGACCACTGTTTGCATGCAAAAAGCAAAGTAGAATTTAAACAAAAGCAAAAACAACCAACTAAACAAAAAAAAACCCCAAAAAAAAACCCCAAAAAAAAGGAACCTTATTGTATGACCAGGCAGTTAAGAGAAACGAAGTGCAGATGGGCTGTAAGGGAGAAGCATTCGGAGCATTCTGGAGGGCCTGGCCGTCTGGACGACTGACAAGACGCATCATTTCAGCGCTCATGTGGAAAAGCCCCAAACCTTCGCCTCAACCTGTGCATGAGGCCAGATGATGGCACCGCCATTATAGCCTGGTAAACCAGCCCCTCGCACTTCATTTCATTTAGTACAGAGGGTCTGGAGTGGAGGCCGTGAGAAACGATTTCTTCGTAGAGGTGTGCTCTGCTGAAGTTTAAAACAAGTGGCTCTGCATTTACCCAATCACGTATGCAATTAGCCTACCTACGCACTACAATTTAAATGTAGCACACAAAGTCAACGTCATAGCTCACAAACACACCCTCTGTTCGCCGATTGCCTAGGAGTTGCTCGGCCCTCTTACAAGTATTTCAAAGGCCTCCGCTCCAGACCCTCTGTACAAAATGGAATGAAGTACGAGGGGCGGGTTTACCAGGCTACCGCCATTACCCGTGGCTGACACAAGCATGCGCGCAAGGAGGATGCAGTTGACATGCAATACGACACAAAAAGAAAGGGGATAGAAAAAGAAAGGCCCCCTTTCATAGACATAGTTACGGTCTTGGCCCCAAAAGGTAATTCGGATGATGTTTTATTTTGATAAGTTGTGATGCGTAGCAAACACGCATATCAAAATGTTTCTTACCCCTTCACTGGCACTAGGCCGCAGGTTACACCCACAAATTGCCATGCTCAAAAACTGTATATCTCCTAAGACACCAGTGAAAGAGTTGTGCGTTCAACACTGACTGAAGGCATATGGTCTTGTTTAATAAAAGCAGTGCATTCTGATCCCCAGAAAGCCCTCTGTTCTTGCTCCATAAATGTACCAAAACCCACTCCAAACTGGCATGCAGTTCAGCACTTACCAAAACGTAAAACCAGCAGCAAACAGAGGAATAAAGAGTAAATCATAAAATAAATACTTACAGCTGAAAAAAAACTTAAGAGCAAAACAAATTTCAATAGAATAAAGAATGTAAAAGATCTGTATGTCAGCTGAATTCACAAGTTTAAGAAGATTAAAATGAACTACTGAAAGCTAAGAGCAACAGAGGAGAGTAAAATCACACTGTTGTTTGGGGGGAGAAATCACTTTAATAAGGAAACATGTGATATATCTACTGCTGTGGTATGGGGGTTGGGGATGAGAGGAGCAAATCTGTAGGATCGCTGTCCTGGCTGTCTGAACTTGGGGGATCGGGGGTTGATGTATTTGTAGGGTCGCTGTCTTGGCTGTCAGAACTTGGGGGATCAGGGGTGGGTGTATTTGTAGGGTCACTGTGCTGGCTGTCTGAACTTGGGGGATCGGGGGTGGATGTATTTGTAGGGTCGCTGTCTTGGCTGCCAGAACTTGGGGGATCAGGGGTGGGTGTATTTGTAGGGTCGCTGTGCTGGCTGTCTGAACTTGGGGGATCGGGGGTGGATGTATTTGTAGGGTCGCTGTCTTGGCTGTCAGAACTTGTTGGTGGTGGGGGGATTTGTAGGGCGGCTATCCTTGCAGTCTGAACATTTGGATGGGGATGGGTAGCTGTCCTTGCAGTCTGAACATGGGGATAGGGTAGGGTGGGGGCTTGGCTTTAGTAGCTGCAGGGGGGGGCCTTACCGTCGTTGATCTCGTCAGGCTTTCTCTTCTTCTCGTAGATGAAGATGACAGTGATGAGGACAATGACCTCGGCCACGATGCCCAGGAAGGGCCAGAGGGCAGCCAGACGGCTGCGCACGCGGAGGTGGATCTTGCCTGAGGCCAAGCCTAGCTCGCTCGCGCCCTGGCATATGTAGTCACCCATGTCGGTGGTCATGTCCAACGATTTGATGTACAGGACGGTCTTGTTGGGCTGGCTCTTGATCTCGTACTTATCGCTCGTCCCATTGACGATTTGCTAAGATGTAAACAAATTCCACATTATTTGAAAACACTGCTAAAAAGTGTTTGGAACAGGACTTGAATAAGTGCAAAGTTACCTGCTGTACCTCCATCCCCCAATCACAGACAGCTAAACCCACAAATCTGCCCACAGAAAGCTAAAGACTCTTACCACGTTGCCACTTTCGGTAACTTTGTACCAGCTCCAATCGGTGGGCAGGGGGTAGCTGTGGCTCACACAGGTCAGGGCGCCTTTGTCATTCTCGTTGCCGTGCTCGGAGTCCTTGTAGGGCTTCACGTGAGGTAGTGCTACAGAGAGAGGTTAGGGTCAGAAATAAACTTGCTGATGCGTGGGCTAAAACAATGCTGCAATGTTGCTCGTGCAGAAAACTTACTTTTCACTTCAATGACTTTCTGAGAGGGCGGCTCCGTGTCAAAGACACAAGCATACTCTCCTCCATCGGTGTTTGAGATCTTCTCAAGACTGCAAAAAACAAAAACAAAAAAACAAAAAAAAAAACAACAACAAAAAAAAAAAAAAAAGAGTGTAATTTCTTTTTGTTTTTTTGTGTGTGTGGTCAAAAGACTCAAAAGACTACAAGCAGCATCAGATGCAGGGCAGAGTGCAGGAACAGGTGCTAGCCAATGGCAACCCATTTTTTAATGAAAAGAGAGGCAGAACAGGTGAGGTCATCGTATCCTATTGCACTAGGCAACACCTATTCATCACATCATACTGCACTGGGTGACACCCATTACCACTAAAAATACTACAACTACAAAGCAATCACGCTACACCACACCTCTCTTTCCCCCTTCCCCGTCAAGACTTTCTCCCTTATTTATTTTTGCATTTCTTTTTAGATATTCTAGTTATTGATTTTCTCCTCACCACAGAATGTCTTCCCTTTTCCCCTCTCCCTCCACACCCACCCCTCCATTATTTTGCCCTCACAGATCTAGAGGGCAATTAGGGTCAGTGAGAGTGGACAGCTAGTGGCCGCTTATCCTCTGCCGCTGAGGCTACAGGCAAAGCTGCACGTCAGCCCTGTCCAGCTTATTGTGGCTCAGGCGCCACCTGCAGCCCGCAGCGCTGCCACTAATGGACACAGCGGTGTGGGCGCCCATGAAGCAGGGCAGGGAGCCCAGGGGCAGTGCGAGGGGGGGAGGGAGAAGGGGGGAGGGAGAGAGAAAGAGAGGGACACTGGGGGTAATGGAGAGAGAAATATGTAGAGAGTGGGGATGGGGACAAAAAGAGGATGAAAGAAAGAGTGAGAGAACGAGACACACAAGTTTCTGCGTACACAGTAAAAAAAATCCATTCGGTTCAGCAGCGCTTACGTGTACTGGGTGGTGGTGGCAGAGGAATCGGACTTGGTGCTCTTGATCATCTCTCCATTCTTGGTCCAATGGTGGCCCTTGATGGGGGAGGGCGGGTTGGTGATGTTGCAGGTGAGGGTTGCACTGGTCTGGTTCACCACAGACTCAGGGGCAGTCAAGATCTCCGCGTCTGTACAGGCACACGTGCACAGGGAGGGGAAAAAGCGTAAGCGTCATCCACTGAAGGGGGTGAAGTTTTTCTACCGACAGGAGCAACTCTAGCAAGGAGAAACTCTAAGGGCTATGCAATTCTAAAACCCTTCTGTGGAATTTGCAATCATGCAACAATAGCCACTACACAAAATAAAATGGGTACATATTACTAACCATGCGTTAAGGTGTAGTTCGCCACTCCACTACACATGGACAAAATGCAGCTTTTCTGCAGCTGCTTACATCAAAGTCAGGACAAACACAGCACACTCCAAAATGGACTCACTTCTACAAGAAGACCTGTGCTGGTCAAGGCTTGTGGGAAGAGGGACAGGGTCTACACTAAGAACCATGGGGGGGGGGGTGTAATGAACACAGGCCGGTCACCAGTGAGGCACACAGAGCCTGGCTCAAAACATCACACAGGAGCAAAGTGGAGGATTTTTCAACAGAGGAATTTCAATGGGGTTGTTGGGTCACAAGTCTTTAATACAGGGGCCAGTAGGGGGAGAGAACATATATGAGAGAGAGAGAGAGAGAGAGAGAGAGAGAGAGAGAGAGAGAGAGAGAGAGAGAGAGAGAGAGAGAGAGAGAGAGAGAGAGAGAGAGAGAGAGAGAGAGAGAGAGAGAGAGAGAGAGAAACAAAGAAACAGGGAGAATGAGAAAGAGAGAGAAAAAGAAAGAGGGTGGGGGTTGTTGGAGGGAGAGAGAGAGCGAGCAAGAGAAAGTCCCATGGCTGTGTTTTGCCATGTCCAGTTGCCGTGTTCTTTACAGGAAAATCAGCTTTCCGGTGCACAAGAACTGTATTGTACTGTACATGTAAATCTCAGTCCATCAATTTAAATCTCCTTTTGATGGATCAACCTTTAGAAGTAAACAATTGGAAAGTTAAGCTAATCAGATTGAAGAATTCAATCCCCCCCCCCCCCAAAAAATGGTCAACATAGAGGCTTTCAAGCAATGGACATTGCATGACAAACATCTAACAACCACTACTGTAAAATAAAATTGATTTAGAAGGAGACTCTTGCATTCCTAGGGCTTCTTAATAAGTTACGGGGAAAGACAGGCTAATGGAAGTACTACACTACAAGGAGGGGCTGTTTGTGGTAGCGAAAGGGGGAAGGTTGTCTACCGCCAGCCGAGCTCCCATGATAGGAGGTCGCCTGGGACCAATAGGGAAGGAAATGGGTGGATGGGTGGGGCCGAGGGCAGGTTCACAGGGATGAAGGACGACAGGAGCTACAGCAGTAGCCACGGCCACATGGCGTGACGGGCCCAAGTCCCCGTGCCGCCACTCACTTTCGAACACTAAAACGTTCGCTTGGGAGCGGATCCACTTGATTTTGGGGGTCTTCCTCAGGTCGTTGCGGTGGGGGTCATTCGAGGCGCGGCACTCATAGGTGCCCGACTCGCTGAGCGTGAGATTGGACAGGTAAAGGGTGCTGGTGGCGTGGTGGATGTACGTGGTGTTGACCTGCACGCGCTCGTCGCGCGCCCCGTCAAACAGCTGGGAGAAGTTCTCGTCCGGCTCCTCACCCTCTATATACCACCACTGCACCTCGGGGATGGGGTTGCCTATGACCTCGCAGTGCAGCTCGGCACTATCGCCTACCAGCTTCATCTGCGACAAGGGCGACTTAATGAAGCCGGCTGGATGTAGCCACCCAGGCACCCAGAGTGTTGAACACATGCACATTCATTATATGTGTGATTCAGTGCAATCATTTTAGGTAGGGGTGTGATTATGAAATGAATGAGGGGCAGAAAATAAACAGATGAGAGGGAGACAAAAAGAAAAGAAACAACAGATTATTAGAGCGTGAAAACAGACAAGACATTTATTAGAAACACACATGGTGTTGAGTCATCAAGTTGTAAGTCATCTTTTGATTTTGTTAAGGCCAAAAGAAACTACTTTTATGATCATTCTGTTAAATGATGCAATGATACTCAACACCATGACAGAGAGGAAAAAAGGATGATTTAAAGTGAAACCTGCAAAAAAGCAATACAACCATTAACTGTGGTTGACATTAAGAAATCAAAAAGCAAATGAGAAAGTAATGAGATGAAATCATGAGGGGGTGAATGGGACCATTTCTATGCAGCACAAAAAGCTGATGAATGATCTCATTCACATTGATCTTCTGGGTGTGTATGGTAGACTTTTATCCCAACTGCCCCCCCTCAACAGCAACCATGTCCCACCAACCCTCCATAACCTCGTGGTCCATAGTTCAAAAGCAAATACTTGCACAATACCCAATCTCGTTACGAGGGATTTCCGTGCAGGGTTTCATGGTCCTGCAGAGAGCTGAAGGAATAACATTCTCAAGACGGAAAAACAACTGCTGTTGTGCTTTAGCCCCCTACAGAGCTACCTGAAGTAGATTCCTCTTGGCCGAGTCCTGAAACAACATACACTCTACAAAACCTGGCCGGACACCGAAGATGGAAGCGTGCTGAACAAACACCCTACAAAAGATCAATCCAAGATCCGACATCAACACTGCAGGCTCACAGTTTTCTTTGTCAGACAAAAATAAAGACAGAAGGGGGGGGGTGAAGGATTGTGTGTTTTCTTTTTTCTACAATATGAGGGTACACCCTCATGTTTTGACTGAGGGGATGTAAAGAATGGACAATGTGAGCAGTGCACGGAAGGCTTTGCTGGTTGCAAACGGCTGGTTGCACTAGCCTTTAGCCTCTGGCTGTAAATAACACTTGTCCTTTAGCAGGAGGAAGGCCAAAGAGAGCCTTTGCTATTGTTAAAGGTCACCTTCATACTGATCGTGGCAGAGAAGAGAGTAATTATAGAACTGGACTACACACTTCCCAGTACAGTTTACAATGTTTTTGATGTACCAGAGAAATACTTCAGAAGTTCTTCAGAAGGCTTCAATAAAGAATAAACAGGTTGTTCTACAAGTCTGTAGCAACCAAAACATTAGGCCTGGTCAGAGTCCAAACAGTCAATTATTTATTTTCGTCCAGTAAAGCAGGAACATTGACTTTTAACCCCTGTCAAAGTCTAAGACAATAACAATTAGCCTCAAACTATTTAAACGTTTCTTCCATTGTGTAGCTAAGAGAAAAAGGACAACTGGTTGGAGAAAAAAAACGTTGCTCTAATTGCATTCAGGTGCTACAGCATCTTCTGAAATCTTGCTCAGTGGGTTTTGCACAGATGGCCTCTGGAACAAGGATACACCCTTTTTAAAAATGTAGGTCTGTGATCAACATCAACCTGGAATACTGATCTAAATAAAACTGCACTGAGCCTAATATAAATACACACAAAAAAACAATAATGATAAAACAAATAATTGTGTGCACTGTGGCAGGGAGGGAACATCCAAAGCCCACTCTACTTGATTATTTCCAGCAGAAAAAAAAAACCTGCATTCGGCAACCCAATTTCTAAAGCAGGCAAGCTAGGACTGCATGACAGAGCTCGAGGGAAATCTAATTTTAATTCTGTCTGGGGCAACGATGGCAAGAGCCAGCAAGCTAACACACTTGCCCCTTGTGTCTTCTCTGGCATTGTCTTGAACCATGCCACTGCAGCCAGTGATTAGGTACAATGAAACATCCACATACAAGGGGCATGGAGCATGTTCCCCACACTAAACCTTACCAAGTGGATAATGGATGTTCCATTTCAGATTTTAATGGCTGCTGACCAACATGAGGTCCAAGTGCAAGCTCTGCCTGAAGACCATATAAACTTGGTACACTTTAATAACAGATAAGTCTCTCCCACTGTGTTGAGTGCAGCACCCTATTTCTAACCCACAGTGAAAAGCTGCTTAGACCAGGATTAAATGTCATTCATTAAAACTGACAAATGACGACAGTTCACATGTAAACAAGCACCACTATTCAACTTCAATGCTGTAACTATTTTCATGTTGAATGTTAAAAAGGACCTAGTGCATCAACCCCCCCCCCCCCCCCCCCAATTAAAAATCTTGAAATTAAGAGCTAACCAGTGTTAAGCTGTGCTATTTCAATTACATAACCTGCTGACACGGCTGTGTGTGTTCCAGGGATAGAAAGTTTGCTAGGTACTCCTTGTGACACGGCAAGGGCTTTTAGCGACTAATGATGGTATGAAATAACTGGCTTGTCTCGCAATACCGAAGCTCATTTTCTCCAATACATAAATAAACCGCTGCTCATCATGTTATATGGAATACATGATTTGGAATAAGACGAAATTCAGCCTTGATTAAAGTAATAATACTTCTTGCTGATACGACAGCCATAAGAGAAGAACATTCTCATTATAGCTATACACCTTGAAAGTTAAATGTTTATTCCCCTTACTGCCAACGTAACACAGGGTTCTGTTGCTAAATACAAGTGTAGCGTTGGATGAGGTCAGAGGCTACGAGCAGACACCCCGTTGACAACAAAGCTGAACAGTAGGCCACCCTTCTGTCGGCAAACTGGTCTACACCGGTTTTGTCACATCAGCTAATGGAAATGGTGGCCTCCAAACACCACGATGATCTTATTTTGAGTCCCTGGGGTTTTCCCTTGTAGGGCAGACATTACTGCAACAAAAAAGTAAACCTCTCCAAAATTGCTTCTTGCCTTTCAGTTTATTCCAAGCTCTCATTTGGGAAAAAGTGCAAGGTCTGTGCAATCACGTGATCAGTGTAACCACGCTGAATGGCAAGCGATTGTTATTTCATCTAAAGATTTTTTTTTTTGCAATTTTGCTGCTGTCATTAAGCGAGAGGACACCGTTACAGCTAATGATGTACTTTTGCTACAGATTTGGTCTAGCTAGCTCACGTCTGTGATAGAGACAGTAACCCCCGTTACTAGTTAGATTAAGACGTGTCTTTTTGTCAGATTACAAATAACTTATTTTTTTAGATTTTTAAAAATAAAATATGATTGCTAACACAGTGGACATCGCAAACGAATTCCTTATGATAGGTTAGTTAACGCAGATTTTAATATCTAATGCTTTAGCCACTACACCAAAATGGACGTTCCCCATAAAAGAGAACCTCATTTCGACATCCACTGGAACATTCACGGAAATTAGCTTGAAATGGTAGCCATGCTTCCGCAAAGAATCTAGCAGTTTGCCATTTTAACCGAATATGTCTGAACTGGCAGTTAATATCACACAGGCTCGGCAACAGAAGAATAAACAAATACCGTAGGCAAACTTCACAGGCGTCCATTAGCCTATGTCGGCATATGATATCTATACGACCTAAATATGCTAGATAACCAACGGTTGAAAATTAACGTTAAGCTTTATCAGCCAACATGGCTAGTCGTCTCTGCTCGGATATATCAATTACTAACATTAACTGTATTGTTGGTTGGCCTTCATTAAACGACCTCACGCTAACTAGCACAGCGACATTAGGATCATTAGCAACAGATAACATTGCTAGCTCATGTTAGTACAACAGTTGGCAATCGTAATAAGAAAAACATATATGGTACATAACACCATAAACGTTCAAGACATTCAGAAACGCAAAGAATCTTACCCTATGTGTTAGTTTTATCGTCAATGTTAACACGTCGAAATTGTAAGTCAAAAACTAATGTTAAAAGAAAATATATTACCTGTCGCAGCGGTGGTGTGATAAACACATAACGACAGGGTAACAAACCCCCATAGTAACCTCATTTTGGCTTTCCTAATGATGAATCGTCTTGGTGAAGGAGGGTTATATAGCTACCCAACACCGAATCCCCTCCAAACCGATGAATTTGAAACGTTCGAGGGCTAGTCTTGATGACACTGGGGTTGACCGCAGTGGATCGTCCTCTATTTGTTCCTCGTGCGTTGCCGTGAGCCCGCACGTACACACTGGGGCGTCACCACGTCCGAGGAAGTGTGATGAAGGCACAGAAAAGGGAGAAAGGCCTCACCAGTGGACAGGCTGTGGCCGCCCAACGCAGTAGCTGAAAAGCAGGATTGTGTCGATAAGCCTCTATCGCTATGCATGCACACCCTTTTTTCATGGCCAAACCACTAAGAATCTATCAGGACGGATTTTAGGCTACTTGTTTTGTAGTAAACAAAAACAAACACATCGGCCAGCTAAGCCTGAACATATTAACACGATATGCTACCCTTTGTGCCATGATCAGCATAATTAATTTACAAGTAGCTTTGATGTTAACGATGGATGTTTTCTCTTCTTTTTCATATCATTAGGTGAGAACCTTAGATGAAAACGAGTGGACTTTCACCTTCCTAGCACTAAAGTAATTGTTTTTGTACACACACTCCTTGTCCTGTATTTATAAAATATAAAATTACTGATGAATGAATAGGTTAAGTAGACGGATTTCATGATCATCCGTGTTTGCATACGGTAACAGTGCCTCAAAATAATATAGCGAGAAATTAAAACATGTTGCCCTGTAATGTTGCTTTGTATATGTCTCCTCCTAGTGTTAGTAGCATGTGTTACATTTTTTTAGTGGGCAACCCAATACATCCGTCCATGTACAGCCCAAGACTGGTAGCTAGCTTAAAAAAGAAAATACACAGGGAAAATGCAAATTCATCAACTTTCATTCAACTAGAGCAAAGCATAATCAGCATGACCCTATATGAAATTCTACAACTCACCATAATCCAATGTGTCAAACACAAATATTAGTTTTCTTGAAAGAGCTACAGAATAGCAAATTTATGTACAGGTCATCATACTTTCCGAGGCACTGAACAGCATTTCAGCATTCAATCATTTGGTTTCTGAGGTGGTCTTGTTTGTTAATATATCTGTATCCATGTTTTACAGAGCAAAATTGACATTTTAGCACTTATTTTCACAGTGTCAAGACCCAAAATCCAAACTTAAAAAATCATAAATGGCCATGGACTAATAACACATCGTCAAATTGATTCAAATCTGCCAATGTAAGATACTGCTTAAGATTATAATTTAACAAAGTGACACTGCACACCAGTAGTACCAAGATAGCACTCCATAGTCATGCTCTGCCTGAATACATAAATCACTTTGAAACTGAAATTTATTGAATATTTTGACAGCTATTTATGAAATATGGGCTGTCAGATAGATGGCAGAATCAGCACAATTAAGATAAAAATAGTTATAAGCATTTTAAATTTGCCTTAAATACCCAGCAAAGTGACATCCTTATATTCATGGCACACGTCTTTAAACATTATAAATAAAATTATTTTGTTTTGGCATGATTTGTTTCATTCTCACAGCAGTGCCTTTAACATCCAAGTCCTACTTTTTAAGTCAAACATCACTATCATAAATTGTTTTAGTGTACAATTAACAATTATGAACATGCACCTGTATTCCGACTGCACAGAAGTTGGTAAACCACCTGATTCTGTGATGGTGCCTACTCCACAAGTATTTTAGATTCCCGTTATGCAAGGTTGAGTCTGTTTCACTACAACTGTTTGTGAATGACAGACTATGATGCCTTATGACTGCCTTAGTGAGAAGAAATGTGGTCTATTCGTTGTTGCAAATTTTACCACAGCTTTGATATGTTCAGGTCTAAGAGTTGCCACTAGCTTTCTACAACCATAAAAAATGTCTCTCATGCTTTCTCTGGCTCTCACACACTATGGACTTACAAACTGAAATATTTAACACTAAAAGTAAATCTGTTTTGGGGATTATTGACATTGAATGTATGTGCCGTTTTCTATTACTGTCTGAATGTTTTGTTTTAGTTCTGAGAGATTCACATCTGGCTACTTCACAAATTTTCCCCCATTAAAGAAAAAAAATCTGTACAACTGTCATTTGAACAGCACCTACACAATTACAGGTACAGATCCTTAAAAAACCCATCACAAGAGTTCACTTAAGCTTTCTTCAAGCAATTCACAAAACAATTTCACAGATATGGGCTCTACTTAAATATTTATATATATAGGTCAGTAAATAGGCATATTACATATAATCTCTCCTGTATCACCTTAATTTGTGCAGCCCAAGTATTTTATACATAATAAATGTCTCATGAAAACAATGCATGCTCTCTCCTTCCCTCTTCAAGAAGAGAGCGCAGAGCAGAATGTCTGCGGATCAGGGAGTATTCCTGTTCTTCAGCGTAACCAGGTCCACTGGGGATAACCCACCCACTGCCTGCAGAAGTTCTGTGGCTCTGCCTTTCACTCCTTCTCTCGTGCAACACTCCAGCTGGCAGATGGCCAGATTTCACAGAGGCCTGATGGGACAAGGCAGGGCTCTGCAATGTATAGATTGTGTACGTCACTCGCGCCAAACTGACAGAGCTGGTCAAATCCCTCTTGCTGAAGTAACCCAGGCCACACCCGAGGGTGTGAGAGCAGGAGACCAAACACATCAACGGCCACTCTGATTTTGTCTTAGGAGTTGTTTGGCATGCTCCCGCTGTCTGGAGGGCCTTCGTTGTTCCGGGGGCCCAGAGGAGAGTTCATATCTGGTGGGTCCATAGCCGTGTTCTGGCCACTCAAGCTCTTCCTGCACACTGGGCATGTGTCATGCTGGGGAGCGGGCACACACACACGCACACACACACACACACGAGACATGTCAACAACAGGTATTAGCGACAAATCCACTAAGTGCAGCCTGCTAATCCTAATGGCCCGAGCATGGCCTTACCTGTTCCAGCCATGGCACTATGCAATCATTATGGAATAAATGAGTACACGGAAGCTGCCTAACAGACTCCCCAGCACTGTAGTCTTCTTTGCACACTGGGCACTCCAGCCCCGAGCCTGGAAAAATGGGAAACCGATTTCAGAAAACTGTCAAACAGTGAAAGCATGTGAACAACACATGGAAAAACAATACGTACTAATCCTACGTTCAAAAAGCAAAGGTGTTATGGGGTTTCGAATGGGTTTTTAAATGGGTTTCTCTTTCTAACTCACCGACATGTTCATCTGTGATTTCCACAGTAGGGAGGTTTTTGATCTTTTCCCGGTCTGCTGGTGGTGGGCCAGTGTTCTCAAACTGATTTAGTAACTGGGGAGGAAAAAAAAGCCTGGGTTTAAGTAGTCAGCTAATTGACTAGCTTAAGGGACTGTTTTAAGAGGATAGTGCAGACTCAGCACTACTCTGCTTGTTTTGGGCATACACAATATATTTCAAAACAAGACATCTCCAGTGATATTTATGTGCCGTTAACATATGTACAACTCTTAAACACTCTTTACTCTTTAAAAAATCATTTTAAAAGAGTCATCATCAGAGATTTTTGAAAGAGTCATCATCCTACAGTGGAATACAGAGTCATCATCCTACAGTGGAACCTACAACTCAATGTCAACAAAACAAAAGAAATAACCGTGGACTTCAGGAAACAACACTCGACACACACCCCACTCACAATCAATGGCAGTGCCGTGGAGTCTGTGAAAAGCACAAAGTTTCTGGGAGTGCACATCACAGAAGACCTCACATGGACCACCAACACCACCTCCCTGGTCAAGAAAGCACAGACACGCCTTCACTTCCTGCGCAGGATGAGGAGAGCTGACCTCCCCACTTCTGCACTCACCACTTTCTACAGGGGTGCTATTGAGAGCATCCTGACCAGCAGCCTCTCTGTCTGGCACGGCAGCTGCTCAGCTGCGGACAAGAAGGCTCTACAGAGGGTGGTGAGGACTGCAGAAAAGATCATCAGATCACCCCAACCAACTATTCAGGACCTATACACATCACACTGTTCCAAGAGAGCCACCAATATCATTAAGGACACCACCCACCCAGCACACAAACTGTTTGCCCTTTTACCATCTGGAAAGCGCTACCGCAGCATGCGGTGCCACACAAATAGACTGGGAAACAGCTTCTTTCCACAGGCCATCAGGCTACTCAACACAATGAAGAAGATTCCATGAACATGTTACTGACATCCACACACTAATGTCCATGCTGCTTTTACACTTGCACTTTACCAACTGCACCTTCACTTATTGCACCTTACATATTGCACATCTCACTTTTTCCTTTTTCACCTACACCAACTACCAAGAAGAGCTACCTCGAACTTTCCTCCTTGTTGGAAGCGTATATGTTTATCTGAATGTCTTATGTCTATTTATTGTGGATGTCTGTGCACACTTCATGTGTGTGTGTCTGTGTGTGTGTGTGTGTGTGTGTGTGTGCGTGTGTGTTTCTAGTTCAAATTGCACATTTGGTGCCTGGTGAAACGCAATTTCAGTCCTCTGTGTAATTTCTGTTACATAGTGAATTGACAATAAAGTACACTTTGACTTTGACTTTGAATAGTGAAATTTAATGTTCCCTTGGTGCTCATATCTTTGACCTAGGGGCTACTTGTGGGAGTCCCTGCACTAAGTATTGGCTGTCTATGACTGACTATGTGGCTGACACTTGACACAGCAGAGTTCAATGTGCTGTTCATTAACAACACAGAGAGATGTGTTGATCCCTCTCCTCTGCTGTTGAAATCACCAGACCAATCAGAGCCTTACTCCCCCTTCTTCCCATTTGCTTCCTGCGCCTCAGTATCTATAGACAACTTGTAACAAAGGCCCGTACAACTGCCTTTTGCATATTCATTTAGGGCTGGTGCCATTGAGGACAGCCACTTTTTGTATAGGACATTTAAGCTGAGAATATCCATTGTTAGTTAGATGGAAAGAAAGACTTGGGAAAAGGAGAGAGAGATGGCAAAAAGCACGAAAGAATCATGGAAAGGTCCTGGATAGCTGGCTGATCTCTGGTAAGGCCAGGCCCTAGGCTTTGGCCTTCTGGCAGTGACGCTGGCTAAGCTATGTCTCTTTCTCCATCGATGCATCAATGTCAATAAAACCTTGTTCCTGAATTCCAAACACCATGCTGACTGAGTCTCCAAATGTACTTGTCCTAAATTATTTACCATCAGTCATGTCTGTGCTGTCTGTTTATACCTGTGTTATAATTGCATCCAACCCATTGGCACCCCATGCATAATCCATTGGATTTGAGTGAAGAACCCCCCTGAAAAAAAGAGATATCATTTTTGAATCAATGTCAATGCATGATGTTTACCCAGGGAAATTTCTAAGCAATCCCCTGTGTCTTACCATGGCCCCACACCAATATTTGGCATTGCCGTGGGTGCAATTATTCCGTTGACCAGTTGTTGAATGATTCTAAGGGAGTAAAGGGCAGACATTAGTATCACTGGAGAGCCCCTGAGACATCTCTGAGCAAAGTGCACACAGGCCGCTTACCCCTCGAGCGTGGGCACCCCCTCGTGCCGTACTGCGTGCCTCCGCGGGACGTGCCGTCCCCTGGGTTGCCTGGCGCTGTACCGCAGCCGCGACGCCGTCTCGTGTTCCCGACGGTGCTCTGCCTCCCGACCATCCTCCGCGGGCAGCCCTGTCCCAAAGTCGAAGCTGTCATCGAAGATGCCCAGGGCAAACTGGCCATATGCCGAGGGAAACGTGAACACATGGTGGTCTAGATTCTGCACAGGAACAACATGTGTACGTTAGCAAAGGCACGCCATGGTATTCAAGGTTACAAATTCTCATTTAGATCAAATTAAACCCATTGGATCTATAGACCAAGGGAAAAATAGTAACTGAACAAGTTTTGAAGTGCCTTTCACAAACCTCAAACCTCTGTTGGTTTTGGTCATTACTTGACGTGCTTGATGCAGTCCCATTTTCTGTGCTGATGAGAAAAAGTCATTTTATTTTATCCAAATATTGCAGTGTTGCATATGCCATCTACTTTAGAAATCTGACTACCAAGTGTATTATCTGTACATTTACATGCAAGAACTGTTTAGATAAAATCCTCAATAGATAATAGAAAAGAAAATGTCTGATTTCATACAGTAGTGTAGCGGTAAATACAAAGGTGGGCAAACTATACAATATATGAACTGTACAAAAAATGTGATAAACAAATGTATACTTAACATCTGCTATTATATAAAGGCAAATGAATGCTGCTTTGTCATTTATAATACACATTGGCATTTAGCCTCCTCTAAACCAATAGCCTGGCTTCACGACTGCCATCATATTAGGCCTACTTATGTCATGCTCTGGTTAGGGCAACAAAGTTGGATGATTTTTCATCCAATCTTTAGGTCAAGTATAGATATTGCAATGGATCTGCCACGGACGCATGTCAAGGCATAGTTTGCCTATTAGACTATATCCCACGAAATCCTAGTTTAATAAAGAGCATGTTTATGTTTTTCTTTTTCTTTTTTCAAGAAATGTACACCAAGAATAAACAAACCCTCTCTCCTCCAGCAATTCTTCAATAAAGCCAGACTCACAACGAGGGCATATGTAGTCCTGAAAAACATAACAAACCACGTGTCTTATAAAAGTTTATGCCAATAACAACATTAAGTTCCAGATACATGTATAATTTACAGATTTTCTAGAGAAAATTGCAACAGTAATGGAGCCAATGTATGACTAGCCTGTAAATCAATCACAGAATCCTCCAAATAGCGAAGACAGTAGTTGGGACACTAACTTCACTAACCTAATCGGGGGAGGAATATCGGCCACTTGTCAGATGTATATCATATGCACGGCTTGATAATGTACATAAGGCCTATATCAAGTTAAGGTGCCATGTGAGCTGACCTAAGGTGACCGCGAAAGACTTTTAGACAATCGCTGCAACCTCGATCGTTAATGCAATAACTATGTACAGGTAAGCAACACCAAAAGTGTTGCATCGCCAGTTTCAGATGAGGGTAACACTGACTGAAATCCAACCTATTGCTTTTAGACACTCCGTAGTCAAGCAATAACGCCACCACAGTGTCACCATGCAGGTTACAAATATGTGACGGACACGAAGACCACAAACAGCTCCAGCTGGTCTTGAAAATAACTTTGCAATGCTTTGGTTGAGATAAGTTAGCCAAACAATGCATAGCATGCTAGCAGGCTAACTAACAGGAAAACAGGGCCAATCTGCCTGGCGCATCAGAGACCTTTAAACAGCACTGGTTTAAAATACATTATCGCTGTGTAGCAATCAAACTTTATAGACTATTATTATCACAAACATCAGTCTGTATTCTTGAGTGTTGACTTAGCTTGTCAGCTAGCATGCTAAACGCCGTTTGACACATTGTGAGTTAGATAAAGAGGGTAGCTAGCTAGCCACTACACATGTAAAGAATCGTTGGTTTTCTGTGGTGCTCCCAAATATGTAACTTGTGTCTCGCAAATGCACGTTTCAACCAACAGTAACTTACGGGGAGACGGGGGCTGATCTCTGTCGAACACCTATGACAGAAAAACCGGTTGCTGGGACATGGTGGAGCTTCTGCCATCTTTCATCACTACCTTGCTAGTGAATCATGGGGGGATATTATAGCTACGGATCCTTGTCACGGACAAAATAGTGCACGTTCAGTAGTCGAGGAGAAAAACATCTAAACATGTAGCAGTGATTATATAAAAATGCCGACTCACGCTCAAATGCTATAACATTTTTATTCAATTTCAACACACGCCCCCCATGACATCACCTACAGGAAATTCGAGAAAGTTCAAGAACTTAGACCAACAGATCTTTAGACAAGTTAATTTAGGTGTAATTTGAATTACTCAATAATGTCTCTGACTGAGCAAAAACATTTTTTTATTAAAATAAAATATAAAACAATAAAACAACGTAGCTTAATTGCCCATCCGAGCTGTTTGAAAATTAACTACATTTCACAGCCAAGTTTGAAGTGAGTTCAACTCGAGGAAATGCTAAAGAGCGCCACAGGGTGGTGTTCTAGTGTTCAATCCACGAGTGCATGTGAAACAAGAAATTTTGCCTGCAGCCTACATTTTGCACTTGTGTTTTAAATTTAAAAATGCTTTACATCCAATATGCGTTTAAATGAATACTGGAAAATACCGCCTTATTAAAATATGAGGCAATCAGATGTGTTTAAAGAATATAAACAATACCCCAGCCACAAACTGATCTAAAAAAATGTTTTAAATAGTTTCTGACATTAGAGCCAGATCCACTGCAGAACCATCTTTGCATGGACTGTTGGGAAGTAAAGTAAATCTTCTGCAGTAAGCTGTCTCTCAGAATTGGTTTTCCCAGGTTTCAGAGGGAAGGATGAAGTTCAGGTTATTTTCTACATTTTTCAGAAGCATCTTTAATATGAATCCCAGATACCATCAACACAACCACTTTCTGCAGAGGCCTGCTGTGCTTTCATTCAGGCCCAATTGGATCAGCATACCTCAATTTTAAAATATCTCTGACACTTGGCACTATGTCTTGTGGAAGCAGGAGTTCTTGACTGTCTGCATGTCCCTGTTCCCCCTCAAACAGAGCAGTTTTCAAACTTCCAAGTCCTCATCAGATTCTCCATCTGTGGAAGGAAAGTAAAGGGGAGCAATTGAACCTGTCCACCTAACCTATTCGTTCAAATGTACTTTTTACAAACATTTTATACAGCATTCTATATAATTCCGACAAAGTTAGCAAAGCCAAATAAAAATGATGAGGAAGTGACTGCTTGACATCAGGTCAAAAAGGCTTATGAAATATATGAACACAAAAAAACTGTTCCGTCCAAGTGGGGGGCGAGATTAAACAATGATTAAATTAGCAATATTAGGAGAACATTGTAATTCTATCAGGCTGATGTCCGCTTGCCTGTGTTGTGTCTGTGCACTGTGGGAGCTGCAGAGTCACCACTGTCCCATGGACTGCGATTAGAAAGGTCTGATACCAGAGAAGTTGCTATGTCTGCGTCGATGAAGCGAGCCTTTGTCTCCCCGTTCCAAGTGCGTCATCGCAGCAGTCCAGTGTTCATTGTAGCTCTTAGAATGAAGGGTGACAATGTTTCGCTGATTGAGGGCCAGAGACCGGTCATGAGAATAACACAACTGCAGAGAGCAATGTATTTATTTCTAGGAAAGTTGTATTGATATAGCTTTGTCTTTTTAAATTCTAAAAGAAGACGTTTCATCCGTTGAGATTCATTTGCTGTGTGTCATACCACACATGAGCTGTTATTTTGTTTCTAATTTTAGGTCTGACTGGTATAAAAAATGAAGGAAAGTGCCACAGTCCAACTTTGTGTCTTAGAAAAATTGAACGTTTGTCTGTCTGTGGCTTTTGCTCAGCAGTATTCTTTTCTTCCTTTGACTGGGGAATGTGATTACTTGTCTTCTTTGAGAGATCTGGAAACCTACATTCTTTAGAAGTAAAAGTGCTTGAGCACATAAACCTGTCAACACAAATTTAAAGAAAACAAAATATAGTATTCCTTTAAAACATGTATTGCATTTAAGGGTAGCCAACATATTATGTGTTAAGAGCACAATATCTGAACTGTCCATTCCTGGCAACGTGCATTGCAGCTATTTGTGAAATCAGTCTCCAGGAATGTCAACTGGTCTCACATCACATGGTGCTTATGCTGAAATATCTTTGTTAGATACCTGGTGCACTGCCTCAGGGGTGACTGTCACCTCCTGTGCAGGTCCAGACGTTCCAGTGGGCAAGGCTGTGCGCAGTCTTGGCAGGACAGGCCCCCAGTGAACGGCAGACACACACTGGAGTAACGGCAGATTGGAACTTCCTGAGGCTCTTAGTCATGGCTCACTTGTTTTTATTCCCCACTCAACACCCCCCCCCCCCCCCCCTACACACACACACACACTTACACATACACGTCCCACCCCCAAAATAGCCCATCTTGAAATGTACATTTGCTAAAGACATGCGTCAGAAGGGTTGAGAAACACTTTGCAGCGTCCTGGAAATGACTTTCAGGGCTGTAGAGGTTTCCTTGCCCACTAAAGACTTTATCTAAAGATGAGACGGAAATGCTTTAAACACTTGCAGAGTACTACATGAACCTGTAATTTAGGTCACATCAAACAGCATGAAAAGCTTTCAATCACAGGCCAGGCATTTAAATATTCTTTCTGGTAAAATCCTTCACAGTTACTATGCTTTTCTAATGTGGTGGTGTGACTGTCATAAATATGGTCTGTGTTGCAAAAGCCATATTGATTCCATCACTTCCCTGCCTGAAAGAATGGATAACAACTAAAGCATGTGGACACAATTAACATTGAATTTGTCGCCATCCTTCATCAGATTGCTGTGGATTAGCAAATACATTTGGAGCTCACCAGAATTTCTGTCTGTGTCCATTTATGTAATGCCTACAGAGGAAACTGCTAAATGGAAAAGTTCAAGAAAGTGGACATACAATTTAGGGGTCATTCACTTGTGATATATGGAATATAATTATTGTGTCTGTGCACTGGTCTTCAAACTAAAGGTGGTGTACACAGCCTGCACACAGAAATGTCATTCTCTTGGAGAAAAAAAGAATATGAAAATTAGTTATGAACTGCTGTACCATTATCCAATTTATGATCATTGTTTTGTATCATGAAACCCAGGGAAATTCACCATTGTGCATGAAACTGGCCAAGGGCCAGGGCTGAATCAGATCCCTATCAACGGCTGGAAGGCATTAGGGGAAGCACATGTGTCAAATAGATTTTGTCAAGGACCAGTGCACTGAAAAAAACACCACCATTAGCAAAGACCAACAATATTATGAACATGGATGGTATGTAAGGCACGTCAGATTTGTTATTATAGAGTTCCTGCCCACGGCTTGATCCTGGTCTCACTCCATGGGTGCTTTCTGAAGTGACAGGCAATACTGTGAGGAAATGATCTCCATATGGGTAGTGAGATCACCTTAAGGTATGGCTTGCAATTATGAGTCACAATATCGCCTCCATGGGGAGATGGGGTCTTTTCTGAAGAACCATTGCATATGTATTCATGCTGATAGCGATGACTTTTCTACATAGGTTCTGAAAACAGCCAACAAATGTCCCACACTTTGGCAGATGTTGGTGGCACTTAAGACAACAATCATGAGTCTAGTGGCTGTGTGGGTGGTGGAGACTTGCATGTGGTACACCCCAACAGAAAGTAGGCCAACAGAAAGTAGGAGTTTTGTTGGTTTGGGTATGGGGCATTCTTCCTTATACTGTATAAGCTTCATGTTAGTTGTGTTTCTCATTGCGGTTTCCTAGCCACACTCTACCTGTGGACATACAACTGTCACAAAGGAGCCAAAAATCAATTTAGCTGAAGCCTTTGCGAGTCAAAAATGCACCTCCCTAGTCCTAGTGGGAGTATTACTTGGATTATGTAGCTCCACATTAAATAAATACTTTGCTGGAGAGAGGCCAGACAATGAATTTAACTTTTTTTTTGCCTGTGAGGAGTGGGAGAGAGAAGAGAGCAGAGTGCAGCTTTTTTTCTGCAGCACTGGTGTAGACCACACAAGGGGAATGGAAAGGGGTCAGACTTTCCCAGTGGACTTGTCTGCAAGATCGAATCTGCGTCAGTTTCAGCAAAACATGCGTCTTATTTGGAACAATTAAAGGTTGCTTAACGTCCGAGCTCTGCTGGAGATCTCATCTCAACCTGGAATGAGCTTGTTTTCACATCCGTTTCTCTGCGTAAAAGTTGTTTCAGTTAAAAAAAAGACATTAAAATGTTCTCAGTCATCATCTTAATTGATCCAATGAAAAAATTCTAGGGTTAGGGTTAGGTCCTGGAGGAAGCTGTTTTCTTTCAAGAACAATCTATTTATTACATTACCAATATGTTTTTAATGGTGGAAGTAGTGTGTCTTTATGCAACTACTTTGCATCCTGACACTTTGCAAATGTGAGCTTGTAAAAGCCCAAGGGTGCTTTTAGGAATAAAAAACACATGAAGATAGCAGCTTTAACTGGGTGGCCTAGTTGTCATACCACCACTCATGTTATATGAAAAGGCCTGACAGTCATATAAACCTCATTTTAAACTGTTTTGATAAGATCAAAATCAGTTTCAGAGTTCCCCTCTCATGGCCACGAGTAATATTTCACCAAGTTCCATGCTCTCCCTTCAGGAAACAGAGGCCATTCTCAAGGACAACCAATCAGTTATTGGAAACAGACTGCACATTGCACTGCCATTGGTCAAGTTTTTCACATGACAGCAGTGAATCATGAGCAGAGAAACGGTAGAAACAGTAGACAAAACAGTAGAGAAACTGTATTTGTATCTGCTCATCCTACTTTCAAGGTAGTTAATATGGACATTGGGTAGCTTACAATTTGATGTTATTGGAGCTTTTCTCACACCATTATGTTGGCTAACACATCCTCAGTCATGAATAGTGGAATTAATTTCAAGCTCTTTGGACTGGGAACACATATTTTCCTACTGAAACACCCTGAAGTTTATTCACTAGAGATCATTAAAGCTGGCAAAACAACAGACTGCCAAACAACAGGCTGCTATTACATCATTTTGAGGTCTTACTATAATTTTCTGATGAAACAGCCTGGACAGTTGTGAGTCACTGTATGAAGGCGACACAGAGAGGATGGGATAACTAGTGTGACGCAAAGAGGCCTTCTTTCCCCCTGCAACCAAAGAAATTCAAAAATTCTCACCGTAAAAATGAGAACTTCAGAAGTCTGACCGGGCAAACAATAGGCTCCTTTTCACACAGCACACAGAGAAGGAGAGCAGCATTTTTACAGCATTGTTATTGCCTGTTTGAGCAAACATTTAATTCCATTCCCAATGTAATAAAAGGGTGCTTGGATCAGAATATAAACATCTCCCCAAAGTCAAACCAGATGCTGGTGCAGTCGGAGGAGTGCCTCTCGAAGGAGGAAAAACAAGGGAGGTATTTCATGCAGGAAAGTGACTCAGTGCCCCCCTCGTCCCTCACCTCATCCACCTAAATCAGAGGGGAGCCTCCGAGGCTGGGAAGAGGGGCAGCGCCTCCGCCCACTCTGATCCCCTCATCCCTCTTGCTGCTCACTCACTCAGACGGACATCCATATGCTTTGCACGCAGGCAGAGGAAGAAAGGGAGAGAGAGGTAGGAAGAGAGAGAAAGTGAGGGAGGGCAGGATAGGGAGAGAGAAAGAGAGTGAGTGAGAGAGAGAGAGAGAGAGAGAGAGCAAGAGAGAGAATGTGTGTGTGAGAGAGATACACGCAGAGAGCTACAGTGTTTTGGAGATAACAATCTTCACATTGGGACATTTTGGATTCCCTGGGTCTTAGTAATCTTGTGGCTCTGTTAAGTAATGTTATGCATTAACTAGCTAATAGGATGTCTTGACCTGATAAAACAAATGGGTAACAGGTTTGGCTAGATTACCTTCACTGAACTATGGAAAGATTCACATGAATCCAAGAGCTTTTAAAGCTCTTGTGTTCCTCTGATTGTGAATTTATTTGGGGGCATATTTATAAAGATATAAAAAATATTGAGACCAAAATATTCTTTACATTTTTTATTTCAAACATCGGTAAAAAAATACAAAAATAACTTGATACATTTTCCATTGATTTTCACAGTAGATATTTATACAGGATTTGTGAAAGTAGCTCACTAGCATGACAAAATGGGAATACAAATACAAATAAAACAGGATTTTTAACAACTGAAATATGGAATGTTTTCAAATCAATTAAAGATTTGTTTTGAAGGTCTTTTTTCTTTGACTTTTTCCATGACCTGACAGCCAACTAAATTCAGAATGTGTGTGAGAAACAACAAGAATAAACACATTCTTAACTCAACATGGCACAAAAATAAGGGCAGTGAAAAGGTTGATATCCTGAAAACTGATTGCATTCGATAGTTTCAAGTGTGGTTGATTAGCATCCAGCTGGTCATTTTAATGATTGGTGGGTGATTACATTTTCCAGACTCCAATGTGTTATACACATAAAGACTCATGCAGAACAATTACTGTAATTAACTCCACTCACCTCCAAACACAGGCAAAGGAAGACAGCTTCCAAAAAAGGCCCCACACTGTCATTTAAATAAACCACAGCAAAAATGTCTTTGAAAGTTCTACCAGTACCAAAGTCAAAGTCCAAGTCAAAGTCAAAGCCACACCTGTGTTGCCCACAAAACACAAGACAATATCTCAATAAATATACTTGAAACTGCGTCTGGTCTTTGGGTATAGTACTTCTACATGACAGAGGTATAAATAATCTTTTATACTTTTTCTCCAATAAATAGTCAAGGTATTGTATTTACAATATACACATCTTGCCCATAACAAATCCCCCAAAGTAAGGCAAAACAAATCTGCAAAATAGACATTTCAGCAAAAATATAAACAATAAACAAAAAATGTCTGATGTAATATGTACTGCATGCATCAACACGTCTGTGGCCGCAGGTTTCTAGAAGACTTGCTCTTCCCACGGGCTCCACATTCACATGTATTGTCAAAACACTGAAGCTAGTGGAGAGACTAACAGGGGGGCCATTAAGTCTCGATTAGGAACTGGCAGGCAGGCAATCCAGGCGCTCTGGGAATTTTATCGCTTCACGCCCGAATGTCTTGAGACGTTAGTCAAGGGAATTCTCCTCACTCCCCTCTGCACCTGTGCACAAAACCAGACACAAGCCATCAGTTAAACCAAAAATAAACCTCGAGTCTGACTCCAGCCAGTTGTGTGCTGTAACGATTAGGCCTACATCTGGTTATTTTAGGTTATTTCGCCTCACAAGAAGCATTGAAAATCCTCCCTCCCTTACTCCCTTTCCTCCCAGTCCCAGTGCAGAGGTAGCACTTACTTAAGCAGTGGCCGTAGTGACGGACGCCTATGGATCGGCCGCGGAAGCAGGTGGCCCGGCGCAGGTGGCATGCACTGGAGTAGGTGATGTTGTCGTTGCCGCAGATGGGGGACTCGGATGTCAGGGGCATGGGGCAGGGGGCCGTGCGGCACATGACGCAGTGGGCGCTGTTGGTCTGGTCGGTCACACAGGTGTGCGTGCCAGGGCACACGACATTAGAGCAGGACTCTAAAGGGGGAAAAAACACAACAAACCACCCAGTGAAAACAGTGCGATAAGAAAGTGCAATGTTATGCAGAAAAGCAGGAATGTTATGAAATACAGTAAGATAGGAAGCACAGCAACAGCAGCTGTGGCCTCACTTTTGCATTCCCCCTGGTACATGACCTCCAGGTCTGGGTGCCCTCTGCACCTGGCCATTAGAAGGGCACACTCGTCTTTGTAGGAGGTGCCATCGCTGCCGCAGACTGCGTGCTTCGCAGAAATAGTGGAGCAGTCCGGAGAACAGACACACTGGGGCCGTCCTGCCTTCATCTTACAGACTTTTCCAGGTCCACACTTGACTCCTTCACAGTTTTCTGTAAGAACCGCATAAACCACATCAGAAATGTCATATTGACCAATGTATCGATGGCAGCATGCTGGACTGAGATGGAAGTTCACCAGACATTCTGACTGTGAACCTGCCATCCAGTGATACATGATGATATCTGACCTCTAACCATATGTCGAGCATACGGAACTGCAGGACACAATTTGTGGAGGAAGTATAACGGCTTTGAAGATCAAGAAAAAGCTGGTCTCATATGGACCCTGGCTATCTGAAGTATCTATATATACAGTCAGCTTCCTTGACATTTTTGCAATAAAGAACCTTTATGTTTGTCTTTGCTGGGGTCTCCTACAGGCTCTTGAGATCCTAAATCAAAGGACTACTGGAGAATCCCCCCGTCCAATCCTCTTCCACACTCTTTTTTTTAAAGGACTGGGGAAGGAAGGGGGTGTGCCACTCCTGTGAGATCTCTTGACAGGCAGTCAAGATTTATGTACCTTTCCAAAAAAATAATGCAGGAAAGTGGATGGGTCAGGCAAGGACCATTAGTCAAGCTTTAAGGAATGCTTTGAAGCACTTGACATCAGTGGCACATATGTAAAGTCATTCTGTGAGGTCCACTCACTCATAGCTCTCCTTTTTGTATGACAGAGGAAAGCAAGCTGCACTGTCAAACACACACGAAAATCAGGGTAGTCTCTTTTGTCTCCTTTAATTTTTTTTAGACTGATGTTGATTGTATGCCCCATTATGGAAAACAGACGTCTGAGCATGTGGCAGACATTTCTTCGGTGGTAAACTGGAATTCAGGCTTTTCCCCCTAATTTTTTTGAGTGAAAACAAACAAGCAAACTCTCCAGTGCTATGCAAGCAGCAGTCCTGACAGGACTCAAGGAAGGAACAGTCTCAACAAGTCGTGTGGCTATTGTACCTAAAGACCTGGGTTAGATTTGCATGGAAGCTAGTTGCCAACTCATGGCCAACAGTGTGTATGTAACTTTTAGAACTTCAGAACTCTGAGATTGCGAGGGCGTGGGGGAATCTTTGTAATTCATCTCACTGTTTCTGTATTTCTATTTAAAACAACTGTATGACTAACTCAGAGCCCTTAAGATCGGTGAAGCTAATATTTATCTCCTTGGGAATTTCTCATCAGAGTTACCAGGCACTGTTAGTCACTTGTATTTCAGCTGTTGAGCAAGACAGTGGCTAAAATTGCTATCTTACGATATTTTATGGCAAGACCTCCAGAATTTGCTCTTTCAACACCTCTTTGATTTATGACACTTCCTTCCTCTTTGCCATGTGAATGTTTTAGTGTTTAACCATGCTAATAGATTATGGGAGGATGTCCAAATGTTTCTACAATCGTCTCTGGAGAGACTTAGGTGGGGTGGGGGGACTTGAATATATCCTTGAGTGAACCTGAATACCTGGCTAAGACTTCTGACAATGGAACCTACTCAAAACAGCTGGAAATAGTTAGATGGAACATCTGTCTTAGATCCATACCAAAAATCTGAAAGTCTATGAAAGAAAGGCATATCTAAAAAACCGCAGCACATAACTGTATTCGTTATTGGTGTCAATCACTATTGAATGCACTCTAAGAATTTAGGCCTACAGCTATGTGCGTCATATAATTATAGAAAAGTGGTTGGTCTATAACTTTCGTGTAACTCACATGAAATCTATCTACACATTAGTAATCCTTTTTGTCTTAACTTCATAAACAAGGTGGCCACAGCTTCAAAAGCCAGGCAGGTACAAATGTTAACCACATTCATGCCACTTATGACTACCCTTTCACCATCAATTTAAGTGTAAACTAAAATGTCGCCATATTCAGACAATACACTACCCCTAGATGCCATACTTTAATAAGAGAATTGGAATTTATTCCTGTGTCTGTCAGACTGTTTCGAGGAAATGTATGCAAGGTTACCTTTGCAGGGTTTGCAGGACACGATTCCCAGGAATCCAAGCAGGCTGACCTCGTTGATGGGAAGGGTTGTGTTGGACCAAGCAGTGTCCAGACGGCCACCGGCGCAACACTCTTCACGGGTGACCCCCCTCATGAGGACCATGTCACAGCGCGGTTCCTGGCTCTGCTGCAGCCAGCACATCCCGGCTGGAACCAAACAGAGGGACACAGTTTAGCTCCTCAGTTTTTCATCGCGCGGCATATGAAACAGCATTCCCTTTACAATGCAAACGACGAATTAGGTAAGATGAAAAAGTCCATGCTGAATGTGAAAACATTCGAATTGTGTCCAAAAAGAATGCAGGGCACTGGAATGTCAAACACCCTGCAACAGGTAGCCTTACTACATATTTGTAAAGTATAACGCCATCATATGCATTCTTCTGGAGAAAAACAATTACGCCGTTTATAAAAAGCCATGTGCACCTGCACACAATAAAGCAAAGCTTTTCGAAATACGCAGGGACTACCAGTCCTTGGGAAGTAGAATCAGTTGTCAGTGCCTAAAGAGTTCAGAGAGTTCACTTCTCATGCAGATTGTGTGCAAATATAGGCATAATACGAGACAGAAAACACACAAGGTAATAATCGCCTATAGCATATTCATACCATTCAGACACATTACACACAGCTTGGCGTTTTATGTCTTGCTGGCCATGTTCACTCTTAAAATACAGCAACTCAAACGTCTGTAAAGGTGTTTGACCTGAATGCAAGTCATCTTACCATTGGCCGGGCACTTTCCAAATATCAGGCTGAGAGCAATAAGTATTGTGCATTGTAGAGCGATGAGGGAATTCATGTTGATTGTCTTTGAAAAAAGTTTCGAATATGTGTCAAAAACTTCTGTCGTCCGTTCTTCGAAACGCAGAACAATAGCGCTAGCTGTCTCCTACAAAAAGGACTCCGCTGACTCCGCTTACGTGAATGAGTGTGTTGTGGATGATGTCGTTCCGCCTCTATATAAATATTTTGCCTTCCCTAAGTTATGCCTCTGGGATGGGCAATGTTCATCAGCCAGTTACAGGAACGGGACGGTTTGACGTTTGAGACTCAGTCAAATACGGAAAAACCCTAAAGTATGTCATATCGAGGTCGTAAAATCAGTGTAATAGCTTATAGGCAGTTTTGTGGGATTTTAGAGAGCATTAAACTTCACTGCTGAACATAAATGCTCATTTAGGCTCTGGGATCGTCTGAACCTCAATTCCCCTGTCAGTGTGGTCAGCTTGTTAAACATTTGTCAGATTCTATTCTGTGATTACTCTGTTCTGTTGTCCACACACTTTGAATGAATAATTATGGTACTAACGTTCCTGGGGGTGTCAAAGCTGCCAGAACCCACAGAAGCAACCACTGGACATAAGACAGCCAACAACTTCACTGTGTAAGCAGTTCTGGTGAAATAAAAAAGAAAATGTTTAGCCTTTTACTGCCAATGATGTTCACGCAACTGTAAATACATTTATCACTCCTGGGCTATGGCATTGTCTGTATCGATTTCTGTCCTATATTTCACATTACAGACCCACATGGAGCTGACTAACACTCTTGTTATCTGTATGACCCCTCAAAGGACCATTTCCAGTTCTGTTGCGTGTACTCCACAGTAACGGCAAGCGATTTCAAAACTTGTAGTCTTTCACAAGAACTGATATTGAGGTCTACTTAATCATACATGCAAACAGAGACAGGAGTCTAGTAGTTCCTGTGAAGACTGTATCTGCATTAATAGTAACCATATGGCAGCATGAGCCAAGCAAACCCAATACCCTGCTGTCGTACCAAGTTATGATCTTCATTACCATGCTCAAAAAACAGGATTTTTTTCTATTGGGATGACAATTTAATGGGGATTTTTGTTGCAGTGTTACAGCACAGCAGCAGACCATAATTGATATATTGCTCATTGGATGGCATTTCACAGTGTGGTTTAGGGTATGTTTTGATGCACAGGGACCACCAAAGACGAATATGAATGCAGCACATGAGCATGTCCCCCGGGGGGGGGTTGCCAGCACTGGTGACTGGTGACTCTCATTTAGACCCCGTCTGGCAGCCACAGAACCAGAACGCCCCTCTCACTCTGACTAAACGTAGGCGGGAGAGAGAGAGAGAGAGAGACAGAGAGAGAGAGACAGACAGACAGACAGACAGACAGACAGACAGACAGACAGACAGTGACAAAAACAGAGACAGACAGTAAGACACAGAGACAGAAACAGGGACATAAACAGAGACAGACAAAGAGGGACACAGAGACAGAAACAGAAACAGAGAGAGAGAGAGAGAACACGACGTGTCACACTCTCCTCCTAGCCCATCCGCCCACCCAGATGCCTTTCTGGTGGGTCATCTGCTGGAACCTATGCTGTGCAGACAGGAGACTTGCTGACAACACCACACATGGTAGGCTACCTACGAACACTTCACTCAAAGCTGGGATGAGCCCTGTGACCTCTTCTGCCCATCCCTCCCTCCCTCCCTTCCACTCTCCATCCCTTTATTGGCTGTATGAGAGATTATCCTGGTAAACCAGTCCCTTGTACTTCATTTATTCTTTTGTACAGAGGGTCTGGCAGTGCTTTATTGAGAAATGATTTCTTCCTGGAGGTGTGGACTCTGTGGCTCTGCCTTTACCCAATCGCTAACGTCTGGTCATCATGTATGCAATTAGTCTGCCTACGCACTACAATTCAAATGTAGCACATAAAGTCAACGTCATCGCTCACAAACACTCCCTCTGTTTGCTAATTGGCTAGGACTGGCTGGTACCTAATACAGCAATGTCAATGGCAGCACAGCCAGACCCTCTGTACAAAATGCAAAGAAGTATGAGGGGCTGGTTTACCAGGTTAATGAGAGATCAGCTTGGCTAATGTTTTCTTCTTTTCATCTTTGCTCCTCCCACCTTCCCATATGTGACCCTGGCAGTGTCACTTTGTTGGCAATGGAATGTAAGGAGCACATGTTCTTGCCATTCTGCCAGTGCTGGAGAAGGCACAGGAGCTGTGGCTTTAGCTGCCAGAGGGCTCCTCTCGACAGAGGCGGAGTGCCTGGCCCATGGGTGTGCGTGTGTCACTGTAGGTGGGTGGGTGGTCCATCTTGTCACATCTCATCTGGTCTTGTCATATCATACTCAGCTTGGCTCAGCTCAGCTCACATCGCTGAGATCCCTGAGCTGCATAACTTTGATTGTGGAATGGGAGCCCACTGGAGCCAGTCTTTGGGGGCTGGGGCCACCCCCTTTCCTCTCTCTCTTATCGCATTGTTTCTCTGGATTCCTCAGCGATCTCTCAGCAAGCCGTGCGGTTTGTTAGCAGTGGAGCTGCGAATGTGTTGTGAAACCACAGAAGGGAAAATAAGTAGAGCTGTGCCCAACCAAACTGATGGGATAAGAAACATGACAGCATTGTAAAATGTGCCTCATGGAAACTTATGAGTGACATATGGTATCAGGGAACTGAGCTCGATACTGAGCCTTTCCAGATTGTATTGTCTGACGATGCTGCCATCAGCTGGCAAAACATGTAAAGTGCATCTAGACTCAGTAGTGTTTGCGTGGGTTTTCAGCTTGATTATAATTGTGTGTTTGATACAGAAGAGTCAGTGGAAGTTTTGTGGACCCTGTGTGTGAGAGGTAGGCCTATACTTGAATGTTTTTTATTATTTGATCTGTTATTCAAATTAGGCATAGATGTGATAAATGCATAAAGCAACTGTTGTTAGCCTTTGGGGTGCATGGAGGTATTTCTGTTGTTGTTCTCAATGCAGTTAAGAGATTCAGATGGTCGGACTACACAACATTCAAAAGTGAATTCAAAAGTGCTTCAGATGGTATGACAAAAACACAGTTTCCTTACAGCTTCCTGTGCACCCCATTTCTCCTTAAGAAAAGATAAGTTTCAAATTGTAAAGGCCTGAATTAGGCTAATCTGTATATAACCTGGGCAGTCCTGGGGCTGCACCAACAAGTGCCATGTAAACACATTAAAACTATGGACATTGTAGTGCATTTGGAGGAGAAGGCTTAATGTCCGGGCTCCAGTTAGGGCCCATGACCTTATACTCTTCTAAATGTATTGGCATATATACATCAGCAACATTTTGAGATGGGACATAAATATCCATCACATTATCAGAAAGTACAAGCAACAATAACTGTACTTCCTTACGTAACTGAAGAGGTTTTATGTAAGTTAACTCTTGTTGGTGCCTTTTTATAAAGGCGTCATAGAGAGCGTCATTACTGTCTGTTATTGAAGTCGAGACAGTCTGACCAAAAGGAAATTACATAGGATTGTTCCCAAGGCCTCAGACATTATTGGATGTGATCTTCCTCCAGTCCACTCTTTGTGTTGTGGGTGCTTCTTGAATTGTGTCTCGAAAATAATCAAGGCCCCATCTGACCCAAGCCACTTTATGCTCCAACCTCTGTGAAGTGCAGTGCAGTTCCATTTGTACTGAGACCACACACTTCAGTGACAGCTTATTTCCTCCAGATATCTGCTCCTGCACATGGCAAATCAGAATGATTTATTTATGTATTTATTTATGAATGTATTTATTTATTTATTTATTTATTTATTTATTTATTTATTTATTTATTTATTTATTTACTTACTTATTATTATTTTTCTCTATGTACTGAGCTACCTTTAACAGCAATTGCCACTAAAATTGTTTGGGTGATAATAAACTATCATATTTTTTTTTTATAAAGCACAAAAATGTACCTTTATACAGTGCACAGCAGAGGTATTCAGAAAGACATATATCACTCTGGGCCTTTTCCCTCAGCTTTTTTGAACAAACTGTGCCGTTTTCAGCCCAATCGTACCTCACTTGCCAAATTTACATAACACCAGCCTGTTGAAAAGTTTGATTCATTTTCTGAGCAATACGGCAGTGCAGATGAAAACAATAAGTGATGGAGCAGATGTCCTTCTTGTGTGTCACTCAGCCAGTAATAATGATTTTACATTCCAGATCTGAGAAATTGCAGCATCTGCTGAAGCCATCATTCCTCAGTCACAACCAGGCGTCTCAAAATTGCAAAACACAGAAAGGAAATGTGACGAGAAGATTGTCATGTTCAGAATTTCTTGCCCGTGTTTACTTTTAATATTTCCTTTATTTGAAAACAGTGGTTACTTCAGAGCAGTTTTCTCAAACGTCATAGAACCTTTTTTCTTTGTGAGTTAAATGGTTGAATAGTCTGCGGGGACATTTTGTTGAAGTCTTTTGGAACATTTGACCATAATAAAATCCACATGACTATAAATGCCATGAATGTTAATCATCACCTTAATCAAATCCTTTGTAATCAGTTTGAAGTGAGTCATGCAGTTAGTTGGGGAACACAGAAAATTGAATTATGCGTCATGGTTAGGTTGACAGAAATATAACTTCCTGTTTGAGAGTGTGACCATTTGAAGCTTTTTGCAGTAAAGGTTGTAATAAGGGCTTTTAGCCTGAACCCGCTATTATATAGTCTCTGAGATATATGTGGTATGGAAATAGATAAATAGGCTTTATGCGTGTATCACTAAGAATAGTTTTGTCTGTGCTTCCAGCCTGCAATATGATAGAGTGAGACAACATTTAAAATATCATTTATGATATGAGATTATATATAAGAATTGTGACTAAAGGCAAAGAACTGAGTGTGTATATGTAGTCATACAGTTTGCATTTCTAGCTGTAAGCTATTGGTTTTGCTGATTGGAGTTGGAAATCAGACATGATCTATACTACCACTGTATCAATAAACTGATGTTATAGAGTGGTATAGAAGCCCTAATGATCAGGATATATAGGATATATACCTCCAGTATATGCCTATAGGATCCCCAGTACACCGGTAGAGTAATGCACGTTAACCTCTAGATGGCGCTCTGAGGATGTTCACTCTAATATTCATCTTACTCTACTCTTCCCTGACTAACCAGTGTTCAGGAACATCAATCGATAATTAACATAAATTGATCAATTATGTTAGTTTACTAAAATTAGCCACTTCCATTCATCTGTTGGGTTTCATACAACAGACAGAAATGTCATAAGATGTGATTGTGTGCATTTGTGGGACTATGTGTGTGTGTGTGTGTGTGTATGTGTGTGTGTCCGTGCGGGCATGCGTGCGTGTGTGTGTTTGCATGTCTGTCTGTCAGTACTGATGTATAATATAATGGCATATAATGAAAGATTTCTATGGTGCTTGATAAGTACTTGAACACGACCTTCAGTGTAGTATTGTATTACACAAGACCAGACAAGCAACTCCTCTACTTTTGTCACTGAAGTACTAAGGTTTTTGTCCCCCAAATAGGCAACAAAATGAGTACATCAATTTAAAATGAAGAGGAAATTTCTTTGAGTGGCAGAAAATAATTGAAACTGTCACAAAGCCCTTCTGTATCAGGGAAAAAAACAGATGTTTTTTTCCTGCCAATTTTTTTTCACAAAATGTCCAATCAAAGTGTTTTATGCAAATAGTCTAATTTGAAAAAGGAAAATGTTTGATAGTCGTTTCTGCACGTCTTTTTGATTGATATTGAGCTATTTTTTTGGCTTTGATAATACGTGATGCTAATCTGATGCTAATCATTTGGGGTGACATTGTACACAGTGTATTTTCATTCAAAACAAACAGGATGACCATTGACTTACCTCTTTGCATTTGGGATTCTAGCTGTGCAGGACACTATCCTTGTCTGGAGCCAGTGAAGCTTTAAACGCACTGTCTCTCTCCCAACTTTGAATTCCTTTTTTTTTAGTTTGTTTGTTTTTTGTTTGTTTGTTTTGTTTTGCTTTATTTTTTGCCGCCCCTGAAGACTCAAATACACGAGAACTGATGCTCTAGTGATTACTGGCGGCAGTTGCCATGACAACAAATGACTGAAGCGTAACCGTGTGCGGGTGTGTTTGAGCTCAAACTCCCTGTTGACTGAGGGAGAGAGTTGGGTGGGTGGTTGGGTACACTGGTTGGGAGATAGTGGGTAGACCAACCGGAGGTGGCAAAAACAAGTTTAAACTGTATTTTATTTCTGGCTCACTATTATTCACCGCTACAATTGGAGAGGAGAAACAAACCAGACTGAGAGAAAAATGAACTATAGATACCCTGTCAATAAAGTGCCTATTTTTATTGCGATATATTACTGGATATAAACTGGAACATAATTAAGAATGAGCTATAATGAGGATTTTTTTCCCACTGTAAAAGATACCGTAAGACTTCAGTTTCCTGCAAAACCTATGTGGCAGAATCTACAGTGTTTATCATTATGCTTATTGTTCATTTCTGCTTAAGTAACATCTTAAAGAGGATTACTCTTCTGTACTGTACTCTAGGTGTGAGTAATCTTATAATCATATACGTAAGATATGATTGTAAGATACAGATACAGTATGTCAGCTATATAGGTACTGCTAATGTGATGTCTTGTAATGTTTATGTCAATTAAAAACTACAATATACTACTACTACACCTGAGCTACAGCACCCATTCAGTATAAGCTCAATAACTAGGCTTTGAGAGGCCAGGAGGAGTAACTGTCATTCAGTGTCATTACATGTAAATGCCACAGACTACCTCATAGCTCAGTAAGAGGGAAGCAGGGGACATCCTAAGGAAGGAGTGGATCACATAAATATTTAACTGAGCAAAAGGGCAGATGGCTCTTTAAATTTAATTATGCAGCCCTGTGCAAATATTAACGTTGGAGGGATTTAGATGGTGGGGGGTAGCATGCTGCAGGGAATGCGGTTTTAATGACACCTCTCCTGGGATGCCCTGTTCCTCAGCTTCAGCTGCATGTCTGTGTGCAGGTTGTTTATTCGGTCTTCGGTATGCTGAACAGTGACGACCAGGTGTGGCTGGTCATTTTCACATTCGCTGGAATCACTAACATGACTGCTGGCCATTCATATGGTCTCTCCTATCACTGATGTGACTCAGATTGTGTGTTTGTTAGAATCATTTGTTTTCACTTATTTGGCTTTGCTAATGAGTGTAGTGTTAAACTGTGTCAAAGCTATTTACTGACAGTTTCTAACTACTCTTCATGTGTCATGGAAATAGAGAAAGTGGGCAATAGTTTCACATTAGGAAAATTAAACTGGGATGGTAAGAAGCCTCAGAGAACCTCAGACAAACAGCAAAGCAAGTATTTATGATAAAGTAACTATAAAATAACACTATTAATCATTATAGCATGCATTATAGTGTGTTTATATCTATCTTCCCTCTCCTATCTTCCCTCTCTCTCTCATTGGTATGATGATTTACGTGGAGTGGACATCTTATGTAAAGCCACAGAACTTTTAAGGATTATAGTTGTTGTTTTGAAAAGTTTTAATTGGTATGGGAAGCTTACTGCATTGTCCAAGTATTAACAAGTTTATCCATTCTGCTGTTACGGTAATGATTGGTTGCTTCTGTGAAAATTAGACAAATCAAATAAATATATGTGTACTTGTACTTGTACTATATGTCAAACAAGATACTTGTGCTCATTCATTACAAACCTTGAGTTTTTTTTATATTTTTTTATTTAGTTTATCTTACTAGCCTGCCTTAGGCTGACTTCTTTCTTCCATACTTTGATTTCCCATGGCGATAGATCAGTGGAAAGAATGTGCTTTGTGATTCGGCAGACAAAAGGCTGTACTTAAGGGTAGTGGAGGTGGAGACAGAGACGGTGGGAGCAGCCACTTTCTTCAGGTGCTCATTAAAACAAAGTCCTCGTCGGCTGCCGAGTCCAGCGTGACTCTGGTTCAGCTCTGGCACGGATATGGCACCTAATCAAGTCAGCATGTGGGCTGCCTCGAGACGTGCTTTTCTCCTCCACCCGTGAGCGAGTAGGAGAGGGAAGGGGAGAGTGAGGGAGGAGGGAGGGGAAAGAGAGAAGGGGAGAGAGAGGGAAGAGAGAGAAGGAAGAGGGTTTCCTAATGAGGTGCGAGCTGATGTGAAAAACTCGGCTGCCATTAAGATGTCACACCCACACAATGGCAGAGACTGCGATGCGCAGCACTGTGGGGTGTCTCTGCTCTGGCTGCCCACAGCAGGAGGTCTGGAGGTCATGCATCTTCCTGTTAAATGTCTGCTGTCATCAACCTTTTGCGGAAACACTGCCTGCCCTTCCAGCGTATGGATACATGTGGTGCTGGGAAATTTTGTAACACAGCTTATTATAGAAACTTCAAAAGAACACACCTCATATGATTTCACTCAGGTCATTTGTTATCGTTTGTTCCAAAGACTGACTGAAAATATAAATAGCCATTGGCATTAACCCCGCACTTTCAGATATACTTCCCCTGAAATCAACCTTTAGCAGAATTTCATTATCTGGCAGCGGATATGATGGGACTGTCGTAAAGGGACCTATGGGATTTCCTTATCCACTTAGAAGAACTATCTTACAGCAAATGAAATGGTTACAAAATTTTGGAGAACTAAGTTTTGGTTTTAGTTTTAGTTTTTAAATTTGGACTATAGGTCATTCCGGTCAGTGTTTTTTTCTTTCTCAAATATGCCCTGCTGGTCAAGCTCATACTTAAATGTATCTTTAATGAAGCTCATTTGCTGTGAACATGTTTTGTTTTGTGCTGGACAAAATTCTAATGCCGTTTTTGATACAGTATTTTCCCAAATCTGTTTGCTGTACTAACCATTAGGATCTGCATTATAATCTGCATTACATTTCCATGCAATCCTTCCAATTCATTATGGCACAGTTCTACAGTGACACATTACATTTGAATATCTATTCATGAGAACTTTCCAACCAAAAAGGAAATGATTGATCATTTTTTGACTAAATGTGGAAAACAAAGTTACGGTATCTACCTTTAAAGTTCTGCCTATCAGGAATGATGAATGGTCAGTCATGATTATACATAAACAAGGTGATGATAAAGTCTCCCACTGTTGGCATATTTTTAAACCCGCGCATGCAACATTGTGCCAATTGTTTAGTTTCAATCCCGACAAAATAATATTTGCTTTGCACTACAGTGCTGTCTTTTTTGTTGTCACATATCAGACAACATCTCAGTGCATGAGGACAAAATGCTGAATTAGTTGCTTCTTAGCATACTGATTGCATCTTTTGTGGGAACAACATTGAATGTTGTAACCTCCGTGTTCCCACAAGTATACTTTTTCAGTATTTGCCATTTGAATTCATGAAAGATAATTATGTTCTGCTTTGTGTCAGCTTGCATCACAATAGATCAGAATAAATGAGACATTCCCCTCTCAGACCGATACGGATAAAGCCATTCAGATGGGCACGTACCGCAATTTTGTGCAGCCTCACGAACTTCTGAAGTTACTAAGAGTGTATTGTGTTATGCAACATCTTTATATAATAATCTATTATATTCAAAATATATTATCATACAGATCTTGCTTGCTCCAGCATGCTTACTTAACCTTGTCATTATTGTGTTTGCCCACAGTAAAGCAGGAAATATTCAGTTTCAGCCTTTGTGTTGCCAGAGACCTTTGAAGGGACGATCGGATGTTCAGCTGTATGTTTGTGTAGTGCTGCGGAGAGATATTAATTGGCCCGGGAGGCAGGCTATCCCCCTCCAACATAAACCTCCTTCATCTCCAGTGAAGTGGTTCCCAGCTGATAGGAGTGAATCCTTTTCCTGATCCGCTGGATCTATGCTGGGTCACGACCGGAATCGGGCCAGATCAGAGCCAAATGCAGGGGTATAGCCAGGGGAGGCTCTTTGAGGAAACTATTAATAATAATGTTAAAAACAATAAACCAAAATAATATGTTTCATAGGGCCTGAAAAGTCTGGCTGTGTCCCTAAACAGATGCTTTCAATTGTTTTCTGCTTTTTGTTCAGTTCTGGTTCCTAAGGGTCTTGAGATCACTGGCCTTGCACAA
>CM050212.1:16593785-16671285 GCA_027475355.1 Coilia nasus | reverse complement strand
GGTTGGACAACTGGATATATTCAATGTGCAAGTACATGTCAACACACAGTTTAAGAAATTGTCATCTACTTCATTAATGTAAATGTCAGACCCTTCCTGAAGTCATGACCTCACCTTTAAGTCACAGCACACAAGATCTATGCTAAGGAAATAAGATGCACAAGAGGCCTACATCCTCCAAATATGAATGTAAACGAAGAACGCTCTTGGATAAGAGGTGAAGCAGTAACATCTTCAGTGTTTAATACAGCTTCAGCCAGACTTGACCACTTTTAGAGACTAAAGACAAGACACAAAATGTTTTAAAACACTTTTATTAAATAACCACAACAATGCATATCCATGACATCCTGGTCCAGAGCGCGAAGTGAAAGTTGGCAGGGAAAACTTATCCCTTCCTATAGGGGGGCAAAAAAAAAAAAGATCAGAAACTGACAACACACAAAAGGGTACAAATACAATTTCAGGTATTCTACCTTCCAGGGAGGACATCCTGGGCTTCTGGTTCAGGATAAACAGGTGCAGGAACAGGTGGAGCAGCAGGTTCACTTGGAGGAAAGTCCAGGGGGATGTATGTGGTTTGGGAAAAGACCCTTTTTCCACGCACATAACGATTGAAGGACCTCACAATGTAGCGTGTTTGGAAACCCGATGGTGCAGTTATAGTGAGGTAGCGTTCTGGGCCTGATGAGGGACCTTCAACATCAGTAGAGGTGGCCTCTCCACCTGTGGAGGAACTTCCATGTGAACCAATAGGGTTTGAACTCACAGAAGCTGGTGCCTGGGGCATCTGGACTGGATTTTGGGGTCTGTGAGCTGGAGCCTGGGGCATCAGAGGTGGAGCCTGGGGCACCTGGACCGGAGCCTGAGACACCTGGACATGCTTTTGGGTCATCATGACTGGAACCTGACTCACAGGGGCTGCAGGTACCTTAATTCTTGCTGGGACTGCAAGAGCTGGGGCTGCAGGCATCTTGGCTGCCTGGCTGATTGAGTGCATTTGCTGGCCCATATCAGTAGCACTGGGGGGAGCCCACTCCTGGCCTGCCTGGGTTTGGGACATTGCATTGTAGCCCATTGAAAAGGTGGGCAGATACACTGCCTGGTTTTCTGGCATTCTGTTCTGGTCGAGCTGACTTGAGGGCCTCCATGGTACATATGGATACTCCAAACTTGCCTGGTCTTGCGGCATCTGCACCTGGTTTTCCTGGGTCAAAGCGGTGCCTGCTTCACTTGCAGTGGGCTTCCCCTTAACAGGTTCACTGTAACTTGGCTTGCCTCCACTCTTACCTGCACTGAGGCCACTCACTGGCTGCACAGAACCCATGACAGGCTTAGTCTGAAACCTGTAAAACCCAAAACTCTGGGGAATATCCAGCCCTAAAACAAAACATTTTTCATTAATATAAGCCACAAGCAAAGGTTGTATTTTCCATTTTGTAAGGACCAACTCACCTTGGTTACCTTTGTTAAACTGTTCACATAGGATTCCATTGAACAGGAAAAGACATATCCAAAAAAACCTGTAAAACATTTGTTTGAAGTACATCCTTGACAAAAGGCAATCAATACAGAAGTCACTGAATGTGTACTGTGTCACATGTCAAGCAATTAACAAACTTCAGAAGCTTACAGAAGACAATCATTTTTAATAAAAGACCACCAAGAGATAAAAAGTCAATATGTACCTGAACATCATGGCTAGCCCAAAGCTTCTCATAAAACAACAGTCTCCAGTCCACTGCCACACCAAAACCCCAGCTGTAACTCCTATATAAGTTAGCTGGGCTTTTATGGGCACAGGCTGTCTGCTTAACTCTGCTTAACTGAGTGGCTTCAGCTGATAGCAATTGCTGTGTGTGTGCTCAGGGGTGAATGTTCAATTAGCAATCAAGAAAGCTTTGACAATAGGCTACATCAGTGATGAGAAATCTAATGCTAATTCGTACAGCTCTTCTGCCATTTAGAGTGGTTAATTAGTAACATTGTCACGGGTAGAGAACCCTGTGATTTGGAATACGTCACACTGGTTTGATAGCTTCTGAATTCTGAAGCCAGATTCTCTGACTTTAGGTTACATTGTCATTAAAAGTCTTACTATAAAATTCCATGTTTATTGTTCCTTTTTACCTCAAGATTGAATTTGACAGATCATATTCACATTTTCTCATGATCAGTATCAAGACAGAGTGTAAATTTATCTTCTGTCTAAACCATTCCGATCATAACCACCACTATGCGGTTCGAGTTGAGTCATCAAATTGTGTTAGTAAGAGATGTTAGCCTACTCGTAGCCATGGGGCAGTCATGGGCTTGCAGTTAATGAATCGTGTTTCCAGCTTTATGGTCACAGGCTCTATTCCTGACACTGACAAGTGGGGGGGGGGGGGGGGGGGGGTGACAGACCAGTGCTCTCTTCCATCCCCCCATGACTGAGGTGTCCTCAGCATGCCACTGTCCCCCACTGACGTGTGTAATGGGTTAAATGTAGAGGTTAAATTTTGTTCTGTGTGTTGTGATGTCCTGTGTGATCACAATGACAAATGGGACTGACTTTCATGTTGTACAAGTCTCCTTTCCAATCTTACATAAATTAGCAATTGCATAATGTGAACTGGGAAATAAAATATCAGTTGAAATTGAACACTGCATTTCAAGTGTATCCATTCCTCTTTTCTCTATCCTTCATGTTGACTTCAGTGCAGCGTAGATAGGGTAAAGCAGCCGGCCTTATGTAGTAATTGGGTTGAGACGTAGCTTAACTTTTTACACTCAGATTCCAATCAGTTGAGTGTCTACCTTTTAGCAGACATTTATGGTGGCAAGTAAAGGGCATGAAGCAGGCACCTGAAAGAAAGGGATTGCAGAGTACATACACTTAAGCTCTCAGGTGATGAGCAAACCGATTTCTCATATCAACTCCAAGATCCACCAAATCTGAAACCAACATAAAGGTTTTATTTTTATTTTATTTGAAAAGGTCTTAGTCCAACTGAGAATGTTTGGGTTTAAACAGAAGTCCGGTTGACTAACAACTTAGTACTTTCAGTGTGAAATGTGTCTGCATAATCACACAGCAAAAAAGAGTGTTATAAATTCAGAATTAAACAATTGGGGGTTGATTTTAACTCTCAAAGTGTAATTTTAACATTTTCTGATTTAAATGGAAGGCAGAGTCAGGGTTATTTCAGGTTATTTTGAGTGTGAGGAGAGTGTGGAGCTATATAAACCCTCAAAAAAAAACAACTCTGAGAGTGAGTTCAACACTGTCAGTTCAGCACTTTTTGCTGTGCCTGAGTCTCTTGAAATAATAGGTTACTGAGGGATTCATCAGTACAACCTGCACTCTTATTTATGTTGCACCAACACTATGCTCTGATCTCCAGCATGGCAGCTCAATGAGATGAGCACCAGTGGCTGGCTGGCAGAGGCAGACAGAGTCGCTTGAGAAATTAAAAGCTATGTCATATATTCCTTCTGTCTGTGCTCCTGACACAGGTGATTTTACAGGTGAATTAGCTTCTCTACCTGGCTGAAGAGGTGTGCTAATCGGGATCAGCTGGTTAAGTAAATTAGCTGGAACAAATGTGGCAGGACTTTTAGTTTCTCAACCTGGAATATCTGGGATAACCTGGCAACCTGAGTCCTCAGCTGGCTGGCTGGTCTCCTGTGGAGTTGGGGGGGAGGCAGTGAGAATTGCACACCTAACAGCACCACCCGCCACCTTTTTACATGTGTGACGAGCAGAGTGTTACCTGTGTGATGAGCGGGGGGTATTCATGTATGCTTATCATGGCACCAGAGCCTTTGCCGTCTGGAGGGCCACAGCTACAAGATGCTACAACCAGCCCAGCACTGTGGTGTTGTGCTGTTTTTTCACACGTGTTTGTGACAAACAAATAAATACTGTTTACGTGACTGTATGTTTTATCACCCACCCCACAGCTCTCTCAATTCCAGTCAGAGGATACGGGAGCTGTGACTGTGCCAGTGTACAATGGTAAACGTGTCATTGTGTCTCACCTTGGAGCAGTTATGATTAGTATTATGATCGCAGGTGTCATGGCAACACTGCTGTAAAAAATGTCTGCCTCTTCCTGTGGCCATAGGTTTTTTATTGATCTAAACGTGTAATTACTGTGTCATGTTTATTTTATCGGCTCGGATTTATGAATATTTTATGTGTAAACAGCTAAGGGGGAGGGAGAGAGCTGTGACAGCGAGCAGAGAAAGAACGGTGGTGACAGACTCGTGTGACACTGTGCTCGTGTGGTGACAAAGATCCATGTGGTCTCTCTAAGCCATGTTTTTAGCTATAGCTGTTGAAGGTGATGTTTCAATAACACCCGACACAACACATAATGCATCACTCTTTATTTGCTAGCTGGAAAAAAACACATAACCCAAAAAATAAACATTTACATTGTTTGGTCCCTCAAGGCTCAGTAGATACAAGCCAACCGGTTTGTTATTTTTTTTTTAGAAAGCACTTTCATACCTTTTGTTCTTTTATTTCAATTTCTAAAATAATTTATGCAATTAATGCAATACAATTTATACATAAATATTGTTTTGTTGTTTCTTCCATGGAAATACACTTTGCAAAATAGGTTTAGTTGCCATGGCTTGAATTCTAAAATAAATAGGGATTCCTAATTTATGTCTGAAAAACTATAAATATCAATGACTATACTTTAATTCTACCCGCATTCCCAGACAAAATTGTAATACAGAGCAATGTTTTTTTTTGGTGTTGTATGGTCTTAGGAAATAAATACTGTAAGTTAAATAAATCATTGAGTCACATGCGAAACTATGCACAGGAATGCATCAATGCATTGGACAGGCTACCTGGAAGTATGCATAAACAGCTTTGGACAGAATTACGACTGACTGATCTAGTTTTCACAACTAAGTATAGTTGTGCTTGTATATGTGACTAAGGGAGAGATGAATATGTCAAGCAATTCAGTATTTCACTCCTAGTCAACATTTACGACACTAGACTACCTCAGGTTTCTGCAGGTCCTTTGTACAAATGATAAATAATGCCATATTTCAAATACAACGTTTCATTCAGCATCCTATCAAAAGTTATTTTTATTTTATTTAAAAAATGCCATTAATTTTCTGTTTAAGGCTTTTAAAAATCAATTAAACAAAAAGTTAACTAAAAAACACAAAATAAATAAGCTCATCAATGTGCTTGTTTTTCTTTAATCTATTTAAAAGAAAACAAACTATTTTAGCCATGTCAGAGACAGAGCAAAAGCAATTTAGCAGGCTAACCTCTCCTTCATATAGAACTCCAGATGAAAAGACCTCTCATGAGTCATCTTTGTGGATGCTGAATCTCACCAGTCTTTCACTGTGACAGTGTAAAATGCGTCATTATTCCCATGCACTGGCTAGAAGCATGTTTAGACCATGGTGCAGTCAATATCAGCTGTCAGTATATGACACAGCTGTCAGTGAGTGGCAATGAAGCCTGATCGATATGTACATGTAGATCTATAAATTGACAACGCAATGGGGGACCTTTAGATCCTTCTTTGACCCAAATCTAATGATTTTAATTCAAAGAATTACAACTGAAATTGTATGGCTTGTCTTGCTCCTAACAATCTGGTCAATAAAAGTGGGTAAAATTTATGCACAGACACTGACTAATCTTTTTTTTTTATTATTACCCAGCAGTTCTTTATTATTTCACGAGACTATGTGCTTGTAAGAAAGGCACCAGTCCACAGGCAGAGACTTAAGTAAGTAACTGGGCCAAGCAAGGAAAGAGACAGAGAGAGAGAAAGAGAGAGAGAGAAAGAGAGATAGACTACAGATATGGGAATACATTCCTGGAACTGCTGTAGCTAAGTGCAAAATTGCCTCCAAGGTAATTTTAGAATAGGCATGCCATATTATGACCTACGGTTTTATTTGATAATAGAAACTGAACTGAATGGCAGCATTGGTAGCAAATGTCCACTATGTAGACATGCAGAATTGCCCACAAATAGTATCTTTGTTCAGTCCAAGTGAGGGCAGGAAATGGCATGGTTATCCAGGACTATGGCCTCCATGGTGTAGTCCGCTTAAAAAAAGAGAGAACGTTCCAGAACAAATAGAGGGGTCTGTTTTGTGGACCTCATGCAAGTAAAGCCTGTGTTATATAACAGAGAAATTTAATAAATAAAAATAAGGCCGCCTATGCCTTGGTCATACCCTTCTAAAAGTTGTCTGTAGGCACATAAAAGGATTGTGATGTCCAGCATTTGGCAGTTCTATGCGTGACAGGGGAGTCCAATAAAGACTTTAGTTAATTTTACCAGTCACATTTAGCACAAACCGTCTGTAACTGGCTGGAAAGCATCATTAAGGTAACCTCTGTTAAGTGTAGTGTGATAAGCTGACTTTTAAGTGGGGAAAGAGGCAAACGTGTATAACAGCATGCTGATTTCTTTCCCTATATGGATATGCTGTCCGTTTTTTTTTTTTTTTTTTTTTTACTGGAGCATGTCTATAAGCACTTGTCATCACTGGATAGCTAACAAAAAGTCTTGTTGTAATTTATGTTTCAGACTTTAGACATTGGACTAGGGCAAAAAACATTTAGTGGTTCAAATGTAAAAAAAAAAAATAAAACACAAAGTTGGGGCCAGGCAGTTTTTCTATCTCGTCATTATTCAAAATGACAAGTTGACAAATAGGCCCAACTCAAGCACATACTCCAACATGACGAGGACACTTTGTGGGAGGAATGACCCTCACTGTTGTATGTATGACATGCTTCTGGTGCGTGGTCTTTAGGGTGACCTAACTCTCATAAAGACACACAGACATATATGCTGACTCAATGTATGCAGTGGCTCATCGGTTAAATTATATGTATGGTTAATAAAAAACAACAAATGAAAAGAATGAAAAGATGGGAAAAAAGACACAGAAAAGGAATCAATCAAGTCATGCTGCCACTAAATGCCAAATATGTGTAGAGATGCCAGTGTGCAGCTCTATTGCTTAATTAGATTCTCCCCTAATCAGTGTGAACACAATACCGCATTCACTGGACGACAGACACACACACACACACACACCGACAAACCCTGTTGTAAAAAAAGCGGAAAGGATGTAGACTTCTATTCTCAAAATAAAAATGTAAATAACGCAAATGTGTAACAGCTTTAAAAAATAAACATATGCTGAAAAACACAGATCCACAATTAGAACCCTTAAATGTCTAAATCAATGGTGGCAATCCTGGGTGAATCTTTTTAACACAAGTATGTTGATGTTCAGATAAGTTACACTAAATGCCATAAGTGATACCTTGAATACCCTTACAGGATATGTTGTTGTTGTAGCTGTTAACGGTACAGTATATTTTTTTGCATGTAGAAATACGCATGGCAAAGCAAAATTTACAGTCAGACAAATAAATGTACATAACTCTTCACAGGATTTAAAGAAAGATGAAAGAGCCATACAGTGTTATTGGTATATGAAAGGTAGCATGATGAACCATAAATACTAATAGATCTCAGTGACAGTTTGCAGGTATCCAATGTGTCCTGCAATACATAGAAAGTCTAACTCTAGGTCAGGGTTGAAGTGCAGTAAACATGGTCTAAACAGCAGTTCTTCATTAGAATGTCTATTAGCACCCAAATTCACAGTGGATTAACAAGTGCAGAGAACATACAGGGATTTGAAGTCATAACTTACCTAGTCAGTGACAGAGAGAAAGGCATAGATAGATAGATAGATAGATAGATAGATAGATAGATAGATAGATAGATAGATAGATAGATAGATAGATAGATAGATAGATAGATAGATAGATAGATAGATAGATAGATAGATAGATAGATAGAGAGAGAGAGAGAGAGAGAGAGAGAAACAGAGAGAGAGAGACAGAGACAGAGACACAGAGAGATAAAGAGAGAGAGAAATTCACAGCAAGAAATGTAATTAAACCAAAACAGCTGCTTTTTGGAGGGGTGAGTGCTATAGATCTGAGTCTCTACTAATTACAGCCATAAGGACAGCTGCATTGAGACTAGAAAACTAGAATGAGAGCAGAATAGCAATATCAGTGACTTGTTTTCAAAATGTTTTGACCATACCATGACAGTGACGTTAAATAAATTATGAACATAAAATTATGTAATTGATGAGAACTCTGAATTGCTTCCACAGCTAAAAAGTATCATAAGACACCCCATCTGAACAGGTGGCTGTCAAATGGTCTCTGTGCTCTACTTTTTTTCTAATTCTCCAAGCAATGAGGAGAGTGTAAAAGCTGACGCGGAGTGACTGTGGTGGTGTTGGTGTGTGGCTGGGGTCATGCTACACTGGGCTGTGGTCGGGGGAGGCGTGTGTGACGACCACCACGCACTCCGAGGCGTCCTTGGTCCTGCAAAGACTGGTGTACAGCCGCTCCTCCAGATTAGTCACTAGCTTGTCCGTCAGCTCGGCCGTGATGGTCTGCGGGCCGTAGCCCGCTTCCGGCGGCTGGGGCGAGGAGCGTTCGTCCAGCGGCAGCTCGGGTTCGGGTGGTGGGCCGGCCTGCCTGCACTCCTCTCCCACGTCCGTCTGTTCGCTCGCGCACTCCGTCACAGGAACGCAACCCGACGACGTCTCCTCCTCTTTGTCCCTGCCCGTCCCCGCACTGCCGCTGCTGCTGGGGCTGACTTTCCCCTGGTCCTCCCCCTCCTCTCCGTCGGGATGCTGCTCCGTGTCCAGCTTGGGGGTGTCCGGGGTGCTGGACGGGGCCCCGTCGCTGGTGTCCTCGTCAGGGGCGCTGACAATGCGCGGGAGGGTGCTGTGGTAGCTGCTCTCCAGCGGGTAGTTGACGCTCTCGCCGCGGCGGAGCGGCGCGCGGTGGCGGTCGAAGGAGGATGTGAAGCGCTGGCCGGGGTCGCTGTACTGCTTGGAGCGCTGCCACTGCTTCCGCAGGTGGACGCGGGAGCGGTGCTTCAGCCGCAGCGGCGACTCCTGCTGGTCGAACTGGGGATCGTGTCGCAAGAACTCGTTGAAGAGAGCGTCGGTTTTCTCATCGATGCTGTAGTCGCGACCGTGCAAGAAAGGTTGTGGCACCCCCTGCTGCTGCTGCTGTTGCTGCTGCTGTTGTGTGTCCCGCGGTGTGAACATCTGGCCGTACGGTGACCACGCCACCACCCCCTCGGACTCCGTCGAGCCAAGGCTGATGCCACCGGCTGCACCAGGCTCCTCCTCCAGCCCTTCATCGAAGAGGTACGACTCCAGGCTCTCGCAGACGGTGCCCCTGTGGCCCGAGCTAGTGAAGAATCGCCGGCGTTCCAGGGCCGAGCCGTCCTTGTTGCTGCCGCCACTGCCGTTGCCGAACAGCCGCAGGTCCTCGGGGGCGCGTGACGGCGCTTCGATGGAGGCATAGCCGCTGTCCATCTGCAGCAGCTTCCGGTTGCCCGACTCCCCGTCGCTGCCCTTCTCCGAGTCTACGCTGTCTTGCTTCCCACTTGGCTCGGCCTCGTCCGCCGCAGGCAACACGTCGAGGTTTCCCTCGATCTCGTCCCCGATGTCTTGCGAGGGATAACTCTGCAAGCCCCCCTTTTCCCCCCTGCCTCCGTGGGAGCAGACGCTGTCTGCGTCGCTCCGGACGGAGTCCTTGTCGTTGTTGCTGCTCTGGTCGGAGGAGACGTACTGCTCCAGGGAAGCTCGCAGGGTCCAGATGTCACGGTAAAGCGCCTGGGGGTCCAAACTCTCCCGACAACAGCCCAGCCCCGCGACCTCATCCAAAAGCTCGGAGGATGCCCCAATCAGGCCGCGCCCCGAACTGCAGGTGGGCTCCACCACCACCTCCACCTCTAGCCTGCAGGACATTGGGCTCAAGGTTAGAACAAGTGGTAACCCTTTCTATGAAGCCTATATTCACAAGACTCTATAAACACATTCATGAAGGCTTATAATGCATTCATAAAGTGCTCATAACTAAATATGAAGTGTAACTGTTTATACATACTCATCATTGTACTCCTAAGGCATTATAATGCTATGTCATAAGCCATTTTCCAATTTCAAGTCACACATTAAATTATTGGTTATAAAACTTTAGCTGCCTGACAAATGCAGTCTTGAGTATGTATAAATAGTTATGATACTAATGTCAACCAATATTACGCTTTATGAAGGCATTATAACCCTTAATGAATGTGTTTATAAAGTCTTATTAATTAAAGCTTCATAGAAAGTGTTACGGAACAAGTCATTCGACCCAGGGCTACAAGCACAACAACATGGTACATGGTGATTGTGGCTAGTCCATTATGACCCATTAGATACCAATGGGTTTGCATTACTTATCTCATCACGCACTCTGAAGTAATGGATCATGGCACCAGATGCCGTTATGCAAAGCACTGTGAGTAATCAAAAGCTGCTGCAAGGAGCATGACTTGCACTTTATAAAAGGGAGAGACAGAAAGAAGGGCCGTGAGAGAAAAGGAGAGAGAGAGACTGAGAGAAAGAGGAGTGAGAGAAGAAGAGACAGAAAGAGAGGGGAGAGAGAGGGGAGACAGAGAGGGGGAACAGAGGGGGGGGGGGGGGGGGGGGTGAACGTCAGCTGTGGTGAGGCGCGATGAGTTCATGTTCAAGCTGCTCTGGAAGATGAGTCAGTTAATATGTTGATCCCCAATGAAAGCGAGATCTTCCCTTTGACATTACTCTAACATTTAATGAAGACTCCATTTCCTTACAGCACAAAGACAAACCCTATGAGACAGACCTCGGGCACCTCTGATGAAATGGGTCTCTCCCACTGGTGCAGCAAATGTGTCTGACAGCCATGCAGCGCATGTATGTATGCGGGCAAATGGATGGTGAGGGAATTAAAGCTACCTGCCGAGGGAAGGTGGTGGTGTGGAGGGGGGCGAGAGGAGGCGCGGGGTGGGGTGGTACACTATGTCCTTGGTGCGGGCGATGTACTGGATGAGGTCGATGTGGTGGGCGTCGTGCTCGTCCTGGTCCATGCTCTCGCTGGCCGCTCGCTGACGCTGAAACTGCCTCCTCTTGGGGGAGCCTGTGTGTGTGTGTGTGTGTGTGTGTGTGCACACAATGCAAATCATCAGGACAAAAACGGTAACACACAGCCCTCACCCCCCTCCCCCCACACACACACAGCATACAGCCTTGCTCCCCACCTCATGCCACCGCTTCTTGTATAAGATCTTCAGCACACAGCACACACACAGCACACGGGACATAGCCCTCACATACTCATGCCTCAAGGTCGCCCGCCCCCCCCCACACACACACACAGCATACAGCCTTGCTCTCCAATCAACAGTTCCACTGCATGTCCTACTCTACCCAGTAGGTGTATGCATGTGACAAATAAATATCCTTGTATCCTTCTGAGGAGGACTTGGAAATAACAGCATCTGCACATTACTATTACCGCAGTGAGACCTATCAAATGCAGCAATTGATGTGCTGAGAGTATCCGCAGAGTGCTGTAAGGAATGCTATTTGTGGTTTTCTTATGTGACCAGTCCTATGTACTGAATTACTCACAATTTACAGATCTACTGAATCCCATTGTTGCTATGAGGATTCATCCTAGCAACAGCTCCAAGCATTTGTAGCTTCTATGCAGACTATTGTCAATAGAACATGCCCTGAATGGAAGAAACACTGATGCAAACCTGTCTAGTGACCTAGTTGATCTTCGCACATCAGATCTGTATGCTACTGTATCAGCAGACAGTGTAGAAGTCGCCTAAATAAAGTTTTATGCCCCTTACATCCACATCAACCTGGCAGTGGGAGAGCTATGGTTGGGGACGTAGTATTTAACTAGGCCTTATTATCATTGTAGGCATTTCATCAGGTAGCAGGTTAAAGTGGGCACAAAATGGCCTATGTATCCTCTCTCTCTCTCTCGCTCTATCTCTCTCTCTCTCTCTCTCTCTCTCTCTCTCTCGATTTCTCTCCCTCTCCCTCATTGTGTTATAACATATAATGTTCAAATACACACTTGTATTAATAATTCATATATTATTTGCCCAGTGTCAACAAAGAATATCACTTCATTCACATTATTTTTGTATAATAAATTTATGTTATGATAGGAGCCAGTCATAACAAAAGGTTTAAGAGGACCTTGTCAAATGTATTTTTTTCTCCCCATTACCCTGTTGAAAGCTCAAGCTGCCATCCTCTCTTTCTTGAAAAGAGAGCCGAGAGCCACAGCTTGCCTTGGAAAAAGCTCAGAGCAACAGCCTTTGTCAGCACGCTGTCTGAGGCAATGTTTTGTGTGTATGTGCGTGCGTGGTGCACACACACGTGCACATGTATGCATGTTTTTTGTGTGTATGTGATTGTTTGTGTGTGTGTGTGTGTATGTGGGTGTGTGTGGGTGTGTGTTTGTTCTCGCGTGCATGTGTGTGTTTGTGTGTGTGTGTGAGTGAGAGAGAGAGAGAGAGAGAGAAAGAGAAAGAGAGAGAGAGAGAGAGAGAGAGAGAGAGAGACAGGTCCACAGGGTGCTGCCCGGAAGCTGCAGACCCTGGAAAGCTTCAGAGAGGAAGAACCCTGCGTCACCCAGCCATCTGTCATAGTAAGAAGCCCTGCCAGCTGAACACCGCCACTCCCACTGGGCCAACACACAAGTGCTCTTCAACTACAGGGTGCCATACCGCACACACAGTTCCCTTTTAAATGATGAATCAACGCATCAAACAGAACAAATATAATTAAGCTCTGACCACATTTTATGAATTAATTATTTTTTTGTTGTTTTGTTGTTGTTGTCGTTCTTTCAGCTAGATTGTTGTTCCACCAGGTGAACATAGACCAAAATAGAATGTCTTTTTTTTATTAACATCAGAGTTTAAATTGGACTGGAGCCCTCGGGACCTCACCTCCGCCTCCTCACTTCAACTGTACAGCAAGCCGGAGTTGATCTCCCTCTGCTACAGTATTTATAGTAATACAATAGAGTGAGATATTGACCGCTGTGAGTAAAGAAGTGCTCCACCTCCTTACAAAAGCCAATTTAACCACTGAGTAATACATCACAATTTATGGTTCTGTGTACTTTTGAAGCTTCTTGTTTAAGAACTTCAGCAGTGGTTCACAAATGACATGTACAAAAATGTACATATTTTGGCATAGTTGTTGCTGCATAAACAAAATGTGAACAAATCTAATATGTTACATAATAAGTGTAATGAAAGATCCTTTGCCAGATACAGTCTGTACCTAAACCAATTCACCGATTTACTTGTGTACAACGTAGAATTGATCTGAGTACCCGGGGGAGGGACAACTCCTGAACTAGAGGACAAAGGAGAAGAGAGCACTAGGACCGTGGGGAAGCATGGGGAGACAGAGGTGGAAGCAGCTGTGGCTATGGTGATGGCAATGTGCCCCATACCTCTGGTGTCCAAACTGGAGGCCCGTTGGGTGCTGTCAAACTTCCACTTTTTGATCTTGAAGTATGGGCTGGCTCCCTCCAGGCTGGCGTGCCTCCGCAACTTGGTGAAAAACTGCAGCACCGGACCCCCCTGGGCAGAGGCGGCCGAGGACGCACCCGAGGCCGACACAGCCTCACCGGAGCCCCCCGAGCTGCCTCCGTGGCGCAAGCTGCCCCCCATCACCTCAATCTGAGCATTTAAGACACACCACAAGAGGGACAGACACAGGGGTGTAAGGGTTGAAAGGGGTGACACGTTAGCATCTAAATGTGGGATGTAAAAATGGAACACAGCATCTTGTCCTCTTCTGCCACCACAAGGACATCTTGTCAAGGACATCAACACTTGTGTGCTGAGTTGCAGGTGTAAGTGTGTATAAGACTTGCTAGTGTCTGACACCTTCTCACATACACACACACACACACACACTCATGCACACACACATACTCGTGCGCACACACACACACACACACACACACACACACACACACACACACACACACACACACATACACTCACGCACACACGCGCGCACACACACACACACACACACACACACACACACACACACACACACACATACACACACCCACCCACTTCACAGCTCATTTTCTTCTGATGGCTCTGCCGCTGGAATGATTGCTCACTCAATCGCAGTCTCATCAACGATGACTCACGGCCCTATTTTTGCCCTCTCCAACCTTCAATCATCATTCTCACACGTAGGGGGTCTCTTTCTCTTCTTCTCTCTTTCTTTCTGTCTTTCTCTCTCTCTCTTTCTCTCTACTCACACCACCCACACCCCCCCCCCCCACACACACACACACACACACACACACACACAAGTCCTAATAGTACTCATGGCGTGAAGCATAAACACGGTGACTCACGATGGCTGGTCCCTGGCTGAGCGCTGTTGGGCTGGGTGGCCGAGGGGGGAGGCTTATGCTGAAGCTGGTGTCCACGGTGGAGTTGAGCGTGTCCCCGGGGAGAGCGGAGCTCGGGCTGCTGATGCTCCGGCTGGTTAGTGCCGTCTGGGGCAGAGGGGGGCGCAGTGAGGGCTTTGGGTCGAGGGTCAAGCAGGTAGAGAGAAGAAGGAAGCGAAAGTGACAGACAGAGAGAGAGAGAGGAAGAGAGAGAGAGAAAGAGAGAGATAGACAGAGAGAGAGGGAGAGAGAGGGCAGGTGAGTCAGCGCAAGTGGTGCAAGCTTGTGACAGGATGCTATGACCATCGCAAGATCAAAAAACACAGATGGGAGCTCTGCTGGGTAAGCCTCCCCTTTGTTTCAATCAATACACACTCAATACACGATTGTCAGAGCCAAGCAGTGCACGCGTTTGCCCTTTTTACTTCGTTTGTAAGTGTTCTTCGCCCGATGCTAGGCGTCATGGCAACTTCTGGCAGCTCTCCAGTGTCTATTTTCCACTCCGAGCATCTGCACTCACCTGAAAGATGGAGAGGCTGGACTTGGAGGCGGGCCGTGTCGTCATGGCGATGCTGTTCTCTGATGACTCACACTCGTGGATGGTAACTATCTTGAGCGCCGGTGGGGGGATGCTGAGGTGCGTCAGCCTGGCGTTTTTCAGGTGGTGGAAGTCCCCCTCTGTGAGGGTGTACCTGTGTTTATCACAGAAATGTCAGTGAGGCTACAGCAGGTACCCCTCAACCACCCCCCACCCATATGTACTGTGATGACCTAGATCTGATTTAGGTGACGTTAAGCTTGGGCAGCATTTTGAAAATGCTATATACACCGGGCCATTTTTTGGCCATTTTTTCATACCGTGGTCACTTACAGGTCACAGTGAGACATTCTGAATTAGTTTGCTGACATCAGAATAGTAGAGCTCTACTTGAAGAGGTGCACACAGCGATTTAAGTATACTTTCAATCAAGAAAAAGTGTCGTGGCACACTCAGAACTTCAATATGCTCTCATTTAATTGACCAACAATTTGGCTTATGCCTTCGCCAGGGTCATTCTCGATAAGTGTGCCACGACACTTCTTCTTGATTGACAGCTCTACATGATACATAAGATCCAGTTTCTTGCACTGTTTGAGAAGCGATAATAATGTTAATGTCGTAACAATGGTAACAGTAAGGTACGATGATGGATACATATGCACAAAGGCTTTTTTAGTTACCACCAAGGTATGCCAACGTAACAACCCCAAGGATAATAAGGTTTCTTTGATAACTCAATTCCGGCCAACACATTAGACTTCCTTTTCTTTCTTTACACAATCCTGTGTCACAATCCTAAGTCCTGCCCTTAGCAATTTATTTCCATCAACATTTTTTCCCACACACTAGTTTTTTCTTTCTTTACATATATAAATGTGAGGGCCAGAGTTTTTTGCTTTGACTCCTCTGTGCAGACGGGTGAATTAATGAGGGCAGCAAAAGAGACTTAAAGAGCGAGGGAGGCTTGTGAATGTGTGTTTGTGTGGTGTGTGTGTGTGTGTGTGTGTGTGTGTGTATGTGTATGCGTGTGTGTATATGTGTGTGTATGTGTATGTGTGTGTGAGTATGTGTATTTCTGTGTGTGTGTGTGTGTGTGTATGGGTGTGTATGTGTGTGTGTGAGCGCGTGGGCATCTGACCTGCGGCCCTTCTCCTGCGCCTTCTTGCTGTGGTCGAAGAGTGCCGCCTCGTTGAAGGAGACCCGCCGGCCCGTGGTGCCGGTGGAGAGGAAGCGCTCCGTCTCGGTCTCCATATCGTGGGAGCTGGCCGCTGACAGACAGTCTGACTCATCCACTCTGATTGTGATCTCTGCAGGGTGGAGGGTGTGTGTGTGTGTGTGTGTGGGGGGGGGGGGGGTGATGTTATTGGAGGGGGATAGGATGTTATTTTAAAAATCAATGCTGACATTCTTATGAAATTGCGTACTGTAAAGTGCCGACATGCATCAAAAAACACAGATGGGAGCTCTGCTGGCATCATAACATCCAGGCGGTTACAAGGAACACACACACACACACAAGCAATGCTCGAGGGGATTTTCCATTTACACAGCTGCTGTCACTCTCGCACATATATGTCACACCACTTTTGAGGAAGCTTTTCTTAGATCTTAGATGAGGCAGAACTGATGTCATTGTGAACCAGAAGAATGAAAATGTCATTTGTACCAACAACACAACAAATAAGTAGATATAACAAGTTGCGTTATTATTACCATGCACGGGATGAGATTCCTCAAGATAGGAGGTTTTAGTCTTTTCTGGATCATCACTGGCCCTGCAATACAAAGGATCGGTGAATTAAATGTCAGAATCAAAAAGTGTCAAAAGTGCACAGCAGTACAATGCCTTATTTAATTTAAGCAATGTGCTTTACATTCTTTACATTTTCTTCAAAAACCAACTGAGGCAATGTTCTTTAAAACTGCAAGGCTAAATGCAGTTGGTAACTGCTACATCACTGCTGCTTCCTCTGATAGCTTCCACTTCCTGCCTGATCTGGGCTCTGGGTGAGAGGGGAACAGCTTGTGATGAAGTTTCCAAGTTGCATCTCTTATAACCCCCACCCCGACACCACCACCACCACCACCACCACCCACCCCTCAGCACCCCCTTTCCAACACACGCTTTCCAACAGCCCCTCTCCAACAGCCCCTCTCCAACAGCCCCCCCACACTCCTCCTCTCCCTCTCAACTCCTTAACTGTTTTCAGCCAGAGCTTATGCTACTGCTGGAAGGGGAGATTAATCAACACCGATGGCTGCAATGAAATCTCATTACGCCCATCATTTGTCCCCGTCTGCTCTATTCTCCCCCAGCCAGACATCAACCAGCCTCACCTGTCCCACTGCTCAAAGGCGGAGAGGCAGAGACTAATGTTACAGTGTGCACTGAATTCAGCTAGACACTAAGAGGAGAAAGAAAGAAAGAAAGAAAGAAAGAAAGAAAGAAAGAAAGAAAGAAAGAAAGAAAGAAAGAAAGAAAGAAAGAAAGAAAGAAAGAAAGAAAGAAAGAAAGAAAGAAAGAAAGAAAGGAGAGAGAGAGAGAGCGAGAGAAAACATCAGGAAATTCTGAGATCAACTTGACTTCTCTATGCAAAAACACCCTCCAGCTTTCCAAAACAGCTTGTTCTCTTCATGTGGCTGGAATAACAATGTGTTATTCTGTTAAGGTTTGACCAGCTCCAGTGTCATAACAGCATAGTAACATTCAACAGTTTTTATTTCCCTAAAGAAACACCACCTTAATTTCTCATGGGGCGCAACTGGCCCCACTGGTTTATAGCCAGAAGTGTGTGTTGCAGACAGGTGTGTGTGTGTGTGTGTGTGTGTGTGTGTGTGTGTGTGTGTGTGTGTGTGTGTGTGTGTGTGTGTGTGTGTGTGTGTGTGTGTGCTCATACTCTCCACGCGACACCAAATATATAAAAAGAGGGGGGGTGCATTTGATCTCACCGTGCATAGCGCCGGTCTTCATCACAGCAGTGGCGACACACGATCAATAGCACAGACAAGAGCACCAGCGTCCCCCCAACAAAGATGGACAGCAGCACCAACAGGAGGACGTAACCATCCTGTTTGCCGGTCTCTAGTGGAGACTCCTGCACACACAGGTCACAGATCAGTGTCAGCAGGTAAATTAATGCTTCTGTTCAGTCTTTCCCGCAGGGAATTATTTGGTTAAGCTGATGGATGTCCAGGGATGTACAGGGTTATGAAATTAGGTTGAGAAACAGTATATCACTCTAAAATTAGCCCTTTGCAATCCTTTGTTTAGCCCTTTGTTTGTTTTAAGCTTGCCAGATGGTTTTAAGCCCTAGGGTTAGGGTTAGGGTTAGCCCTAGGGTAAGTCTAATTTTAGTGTTTTATCAAAACTTAGTTACTTGTCTAGCACTTTGTTAAGGTGGGAGGGATGTGTTGTTTAGGTGGCCACCTTAACTGTTGATGGGCACTGGGCCTAGGTCAGAGTCAGATCAGAGCCAAATCTGTGTCAAACACAACTGCTGTCTACAACTTGTCCTTATCTCCCCAGGTAGAATAGAAAGAGAAATGATTAAACAAAATATTCTCCCCTCACCTGAAAGCCATATGTGATAGAAACCTATTGTCTGGGCAAACAAAATCATAAGAAAACAGCCTACAAATTTGAGGATGATATTAGAACATCGTGGTTTAAATATGATGTTACCGAGACATTTGTGCCACCTAACTGATTGGGGTCTAGGGAGGCCCTTATCACTGTGTACAGCGCGGGCTGAGAGGCCTCAGGGAGAAGGAGGCGCAGGTGCGCTCTTTGTTCTGGAGTTGAGACGTTAAGTGGTGCGTTCAAAGACCAGAACAAGTGCAGAGCACGAAGCAGAGGTGGAGACGTGAGCTGCTTCTGACATGAGAAGAAAGGAAGGGAGGTCTCTTTCTAAAGGACCTCAAAGGCTAAGAACAGCCTCCACAGCCCTCTCCCACCTGGTTTAATGTTCCCCTTGTACCTTGTGCACACACTGTCCAGAATATGGTATGTTTGTGTAAAAAACAAAGAGTGAATGAAAAATGAGGAAGATATTTATGTAAGATAAACCTGAATGCTGAGACTGCACTGAGAATTTTCCCTTGGCATTTCCTGGACTGGTTATTTGAGCCACAGTGGTTATTTGGCTAAGGATGTCTGTAATGCATTAGTGTAGCTGTAAGGTCAATAGCTGGCTATAGCATAGTATGAAAAAGCGCAACCAAGAACTTAACATTGGTTTAAAGCCTGATGAATTATGAAAACAACACGCTGCCATATAAAGAACATAAAGATAATAAAGAACATCTCCTAACCATAATATTTATGCCTTTGGCAGAAAACATAATCTGCACTTCGAGATTAACATTAGAAAGGAATCTGAGCTAATACACTGGCTCTTAGTGTAGTGCCTGTCATACATTTGTAACACAGGCCACTTTGAGAATTTTTCTCACACCAAAAAAAGTCTCATTTCATACACACTGCAACATATTTCCTCAGAGCAAAAGGACCACAATGACACCAAAACAGCTGATTGGCAAAGACACTGAAAAACAGGACCTCTGAGTTTCAATATGACCATTACTTCAATATGTGATTACAACCACATCTCTATTTCCGTCTCCTCATCTGATGATGTCTGCAACAAAGTTTCCTCAAAGGTACATGAGCTTCAGATGAAATCAGGGATTTAATTACTGGAAACACAGGGCCGGATGTCCTCTATTAGCGGGTCGCCTTTGAACGAAGTTAGGTCCACTAGCAGCACAGGAAGGATGAGAGCTCTGTGTACTTACAGCATAGCTTTCGGTTAGGTTTTTCCAGACGGTAGACTCATTGCTCATGGTCCAGGCGAGCGTTGTCCTCCCCCTAAGGAAATGGTCACAGGAAGTCATGCAGCTGTTATTATGACACTATAGCAATTTTGATTCCAGCCACCCCCCCCCTTTCCTACACACACACACACACACCTCCCAAATCCAAGCACTAGGAGGTTTAAAAATATCACCGATTTAACTGTTCCATATAGGCGTTAAACATTTTTTTCCTCTTCAACTGACAACATGACATCGGTGCTACCAAACTAGCTTGGTATGTTCCAGTGGTCATTTACAATACACTTATTACAATACTGCTTCATTCCTTCCTTGATTAATGTTCAGTAGGATTGCCATAGACAGTGGTCAATAAAGCTTGCAGTGGAAGGCAAACATCGCCTAGATGAGAACAGTGCTCTTAGAACTTGAACATGTCAAAACACGAGGTGCCACTCATGCATCTCTGCCATAAATCACAAGTAAATCTCAAGTGGTCAAGTCCCAGAACTCTCTCTCTCTCTCTCTTTCTCCTTTTTTCTCTCTCTTCTTCCTGTCTCTCCCTGAGTGCAGAATATCACACTGCGATTCCATTATAAAGTGATGACTCCGGCTCCCCAGCAGCTGAGGCCCAGCGGTATGTGGTCCCCCCGGTAGATAATAGCCATTAATGCTGCAGCTTCTGCCCACACTGTGCAAACACTCACCTCCTCAGCGGCTCCCCATCAAACAGCAGGAAAAAAGCAACATGCAGAATTGTTTCTCCACTGTACCTATTTACCCCTCACGCTCTCTCTCTCTCTCTCTGTCCCTCTCTTTCTCTATCTTTCTCTCTCTCCTTCTCTCGTTCTTGCTGGACGCCTCCGAGATGTGCTCGGTGTGTCTCCCTGCTCAGCCTGTTCAGCCTCTGCGTTCTGAGCCTGCCTTTGCCCACCCACCTGGTTCCCTCGCTTCCTAATGGCTGCAGTGTCTGCAGAGCAAAAGCTTGGAGTGTCATACAGCTGTTTTAAAGCAAACGACACATCGCTTCATATATGACCATCAGAATCCACACCGACCTCACATTACTTGTAGACTGAATCCTTCCTGTAAATATCATTGATAGAAAAAACATTCCAAAATGTGTAATAGGATGATATGAGTGTTAATGGTAATAATTATGGCAGTTGTCACAATAAATGTGATAATGAAACTTTATTTTGATATCACTTTATGAATACAAATAGTAGCCCAAATAATTATAAGATTTTGTTACACTTATCCCCATGTCCTCTAAGTTATGTGACCACGGTCAGATTCACACTAAGCAACCATGAAATCATTGGGATCTCATCATTATGCTGTATTAAAGCGTCGCAGTTTACGAATGTAGTTGAACTGTCGATGTCAGGACATTTAATGCAATGCAATTATTAACAGCAGCACGACACAAAATGACCCCCAAGCCCCCTGTTGCTCGATTACCGTGGACTACCCTATGGAAAACTTACCTACAGTACATAGCCTAATGACCATCATCTTGTTTTTTCACTAGAACTCTCTTATCGACCCGCATCGTTTACACACCCTGTATAATATCCCATGTTTGCATAGACAGACTGTCACGATGAATGGGCTTTTAAAACGAACTGATGCATCAGTGTGGGTGTAACACCTTCTTATAAACGCGCGAAGCTCGGAAACGAAGAAGACATGAAATAAAATGTTGAGAAAAATGCGTCGCCCATTTGCGTCCGAATGTAAAGGAACAAACGAGGGACACATTTTATCGGAAATATACTGTCCAGGCTTTCCAACGACTATAATGTGTAACAGACATGAAATGAGATGGAACAGAGATAAGGAACTCTCCATGTCGACTATCTCTGTTGGATACTTTGATCCCCGGTCTTAAGCTTTACCCTTTCACTGCTGCTGGCTAAGCAGTGCATGCAACTCTACAGCTTTACTAAGTTTAATGTTGGGCATAGCTATTAAGCATAGAAAGATACATGGAATTCCTTGCACCGTGGGCTAGTCTGCAATTCTCAATCATAACGTTATTATTGATGCAGGTAACTGACAATGGAAAACAACAGCAGAAATATAACTCACCTAATTATAATTCATGCGAATGCAGCAATGTCAGGTCAAATACCAATGGCACCTTCTTCGAGCACCTTAATTTTGATTTAAAAGCTAAAACTATTTATGAATGAAACCCCGGGGTTTTAGACACACCCACCTTCTCAACACCCAGTCAGAAAATGACTACGTGACGTAAGCTGCAAGTTGAGGAGGTACCCTGCAAAAGGATGCATGAAAGGATTGGTCTCCATGTCTTTATGGTTTACGGCTGAACTGTGGGGTATACCCCAACATGATTTAAATTCAGTACCTTCATTAAGGTCTTGCAACGATGTTCCTTTTTACCTTAGTTTGGTATTGCCTAAAGCTGTACTGCTGTGATTAAAATATACACACTATCTACATCAGTCTCTGGCACTGAAGGATACATACACTGTTATTTTTTATACATAAATTGTCAAGTGATATCGAATTCACTTAGTTATAGCCATTTATCTGTCACAATCGTTATTATTAGGGCGCCATCTCCTGGCAAGACCCAATACTGTGTGCAATTAATTTCTGGTCTAATTCATTATAGTAAAATGATAATGTAGTAAACCAAGGGCTTTTAATGCGATGTTCATTTCAAGAGAATATCAGGTGGATACATCTAAACATTTACACATTTCCTTTATGTGTGCATAATTCTCCAATACAGTCGATGGTAACCATACGATGAGCACACTACATTTCCCACAATGCTGGTGCACTCTGTGTGGCTTTATGGGTAGCCGTACAGTGAGTGCCCTTGTCCTGTGAGGCGCAAACGCTGACTGGGATCACGCTTGCGTTTCGGGGGAAGTCTTGGCCTCTGTCTTAGTCGACTTTAAATTAGATCCACCAGAAATCTAAGTAAAATGATGGCAGCAAGGTTTTTGTTCCGCCGCACAATCCCTGCTTTGAGGCAAGTGCGTTGCTATGCTGATGCACCCGGTGCAGCACCGCAGATGTCCTTCACATTTGCCTCGCCGACTCAGGTAAAGTTAGCCAATGTGGGCTAGGTTGTTGGTAAGTTAGGTGCTGTGGTAGGCACTCAAGCCATTGGAATATTGCAAAATAATTTAGTGAGATGAAGAGTATCGTGGAAGCGATAGAGCATATGCAGTAACTGTGTATTACATGTGCAACTCTCTTTAGCTCGATGATTTGAGCTTGAGGAACGCCATGTTCCTGTGAACTGCATGTATGGTAAAGCTAGCGACATGGAAGCTAATGTCATACAGTAATGTCAGTTAAAATGTTTACGTTGTTCAGCTAGCTGCTATACTATTTGCACCTATGTCAATCAGGTATGGAATATAGTCTGTAATGGAACAAATAATAAAAACCCTGTCGCCATTTTAACATTTAAACGTTGGTGCGGCTTACCGATCTGAACTTGACTTCGGTTCTGTAAGATAGCTAGCTTGTCAACCGTAGGCTACCGTTAGCTAACTTGCTATGGTTTTTAGTTGTAAGCCTTTCACCTTGAGTTGTTTGAACGTTTTGGTTGGAGTTGGGATGTTCTATGAGCCACTCAGGTATTTGTTAAACTAGAATAATACTGCGATGGCTCTTCATCATGTTAAATTTTCTTGGTTTTGACATGGTTTTAGCAACAGAGTGGAATAGGCTAATCATCAGCTGTTCTATTAAAGAAGGGATGTCCAGAAGTAAGGTAATGTTGTAGAAATCTAGAAATGATAGCCCTCTACGTGTGCAGTAATTTCGGTCCACATGCAGGATTGGGGCGTAAGTGTTAAATGTTAAAATAGGAACTTAACGTATACTATCATTTTTCCCTTCTGTGTAGGTGTTCTTCCAGGGTGCCAGCGTGAGGCAGGTTGACGTACCAACACTGACAGGTGCTTTTGGCATCCTCCCAGCTCACGTTCCAACCCTGCAGGTTCTGAGACCTGGAGTCGTCACCGTCTTCGCTGATGATGGTTCTTCCACGAAGTTCTTTGGTGAGAAAGCTATCCTATCACTTTTTATTCAATCGGCATGAGTTCCAACCTGATGCCCCAGTAGGGTCAATGGTGTATACAATAGTCTAACAGCAACCCTATTAGTGCAAGTCATAAATGATGGGTAGCCATAAATCATGGCACTGTGTCCTGTCCGCATTGGCCTGCTGCTTACATACATATTACACAGTCTTTCTTTCTCTTTGGAGTGATAACTGAATTTTCAAAAACTCTCTATGGTTTGTGATCCGAAGCTGTAAGTAGATGTGTGCATCATATTCCGATACAAGTATCCTCAGCTGTTGTGCATGGACTGAGAAAGGAATTATTAGAAATTACAGGGTGCTGATGCAGGTACTCGATTTGAATAAAGAGAAGAGCAGTAGGGTAATTTGTGGACGTGCTATGCATGCAAATAGTTTCAGGATTTATTTGTGAACGTAGATGGCATTATACTCCCTAAATAAAAGTTTTTTTTTTTTTGTTTATCTGATGTATTTTCTCCATAGCCTTGCTATCACAGATAAAACGGAAAACAGAATAGCCCCTGAAAGAGTCAGTGAGTTATTGATGCTGGAGAAAGATTGTTGACATTGAACTTAGCAGTCAAATAAATTTACCAGCGCCTCTCCGGTTCCATTACGCCTCCTTGTGTCCTTTGCACGTGCACAGAGACCCCATGTTGCTGGATGGCCAGGATAGTGTTATGCGTGCTGGTATGCAGTTCACATTTATGCTGAGTTTACGGGACCGAGGCTGTGTATGAACACTGGGTTGTTTATTTTTATTATAATAAAAAGAGATAAAAGAGGCTGCTAAAGAGGCAAGCCTTCTTAGCAGAAGTTGTAGTCTTGGCTAGTCTGTTTTTGGACCTGTGAAAGCCAGTCAAATTAGGTAGCAAAACATTTCACACTATATAGTAACATTTCCTCCAAGAGACTGTGGATTGTGATTGGGTGGATTTAATTGTTAGGTCTGAATGTCAAGTTGATGGTGGAATCAGTGGGTTGTTTTCTTTTCCAAAATAATCTATATTAAAGATCAACAGTTTAATTGATCAAGCACAAAGCTCATGACTGTTAGCTATTATGTCCTCCTTTTGTAAGTCGCTTTGGATAAAAGCGTCTGCTAAGTGTAATGTAATGTAATAATGTAATGACTGACTTCAGGTGGAGTAATGTAAGCATTGTGTGTATGTGTGTGCTCATTTGCAGTGAGCAGTGGCTCAGTCACCGTGAATGCAGACTCGTCAGTGCAGCTCCTTGCTGAGGAGGCGGTGACCCTGGACAGCCTTGATCTGGCGGTGAGTACATGCGTCTAACCCCCAGTGGTGTTTGGTGTAGTATAGCAGAAATGTATAAATAATCTGACTTTTTGGGGGGGGGGGGGGGTTGCCATTTAAGCATCAACAATAGTGATGATAATCACATTGTCATGTGTGGAGATTGGACAAAGCATTGGCAGCACAATATTGCTATATATATTTATGTATTTAATAATGTAAATTACTTTGGGACACGTATTTTGATGGCACTGCCTGTTAAGTTCACAGTATAGCACACAACCTCATGTTTTTGCATCCCATTATAAGTTGTCATTGACATTTTTACCATGCCACAATGCCCACTGATATTCTTTAAAATGTACAAATCACAAGATGTAGCAGAAATGAATGCAACACATTGCAGACTTCAAGTCATTGCAGTGTTCACTGTGTTATAAGTGCAGTGTTCACTGTGTTAAGTATAGTCTATTTGAACACACTAACTTTTTAACTCGGCTCAAATACCATTATTACATTTTATCCTCTGTGGGAAATCATGCATCATGTTTTTAAACTTTTATTTTGTAGGTATTTTTTCTACCTCCTTAAGGTATTCTCTTATGTTTACATACTAATAATATTGTAAAAGAAGTGCAACTTACTATATAGCTGACTAGACGTACAAAATGCCAATTTAGATATATTTTGAGAGACAAAAACATCTCTTTCAAATGAAATGTTCTTTAAGGAGAAGAGGTAGAATACAAGAACAACACTGTTCTCCAGTGGCACTGCTGTCCTGATTAAGCTGTAAAAGCCTGTAGGCACTCACAGATAGCAAAATGACACACATTAAGAGTAGAGCGTATTGGTATTTTTTCCCCATTTTGTGATTGTTTAGTAGTATTATTTCCAGTAATTAAAGCTTTCTGGCTGATTGTGCGCAGATGTTTGTTCACCAAGTTATGAGGTTCATGCATACAATGAAAGCCAAATAAACTGAGAAGAGAAGGCAGCTCATCAGATAGTCGTTCTGACAGCCCAAGACAGCAGGAAATTGGATGGAACGAGCTTAATGAGATACTGTCACGTTTATTTTTACAGGCTACACTGCTCAGGCAAATCTGTATGCTTTTGAGAGAAATGTAATTGGAGTGGATCCTTTTTTTCCCCCCAACACAAACATATTTGAAAGAAATCCGTATTTCTGGGCTAAGTAATGCTAAGCAAAGGATGTAATTGCTTAAGCAAATCTCACAGGACAAAACTGTCACTTAGAAACATTTTTCTGCATTAATTGATATTTCTGTAAAAAGCATACATTTATAGTCATAAAAAGCTTTAGTGGACATGAAGCAAAATGAGGCTGTTTGGACTGCTTTAGAGCATAGGGACAGAACCGAAGACTGTTGCCAAAACCTAAAGCAGAATATGCCATTTTGTATTTGGCATTTGTAGTATGATAGCTGGACTGTCATTTCATTTATTTTTTTATTTAGTTTTCCTGTATAGGTTTAACAAATGCATTTCATGCTTGCTGTAGTTATAACCCCTTTGGCACGATTTCTCATGTCAACTATGTCATTAATGTGCATTTTTTTTCTTCACTAAAGGGTGATGACAGTTTACCCAGATGGCAGCAGTCATTTTCTAGTGTGCAAAAGAGCTTTTGTGAAAGCAGCAGCAGTGGTGGTGGCAGGGTTATATTAGTTACTCTGACTGGTAAACCCATTTCTAAGACGTGTATTTGCACGACGCAGTCAAGTTGGCCTGTGGAAGGTGAATGACTTTTCTGTTACGCTGATAAGTGCTCGTGGGAGCCCACTATTAATGGGGAAGGAAAGGTCAGTCACTGTTGAATTGGAACAGATGTGTCAAATCCCCACTGAGAGACCTTTAACTCCCAGTAATGTTTGGCATTTATACTTCGTAATCGCCACTGTAGCAAGTATCTTTTCAGGGCAGAAAAGGCCGTATCCATTTGTTTCCGTCTTGGAGAGGCTGCACTTCATCATTCTTTAAAATAAATGTTATTATACGCGCTGCTGATTAGATGTCGTATTTCAGGAGGGTGCGCATGACAGGAACTCGGGGGAATACTCTATCTATAGAGACGCATGTTATGGTGGAAAAAGTGACTTAGTCTATACTTTTTCTTCTTAAATAATCTTACACAAAACTTCACAGGTTGTATGTTATTTCAGTGTTAACTTTGTGTAAGTGACAAAAATAATCCTTTGAAGGCCTTACCAATAAGGACGTGCTTGCCTACAGTTGCAATAAAATCCTATTACTGTAGATTCTTAGTTTTAAGTATTTAGTGAAAGGAAACATACACAAAAGCATTTATATTGTTTATATGTTGGTATTATACACTATAGATGGCCATTGTTGTTTACCAGAGATGTCCTTGAATGTCTTAGGGTGACTTACATTTTCTGTGGTCTGACCTTATGATGATGATTCTCTTCAACCAAAACACACATGCAAAACATTTTAAATTAAGTGATAGTCTGTTGCCGATATAAATATTACTGTGGTTATAGTTTTAACTAATGTGGAGCGTCTTTATTTTTTATTTGTTTTTCCCCCCAAAAGAAGTGCAATTCTTTATGTGTCTGGAAATTCAGCAAGTGTGTTTGACCATGCAGTCTTGTGGTGCTTCAGTGCTTTGATTCACTTATCAGCTGCACAGCACATCTGCCATGATGCTCATTTCCGACCGTGTCTTGCAGGCGGCCAAGGCTAACCTGGAGAAGGCCCAGGCTGACATGGTCGGTGTCTCAGATGAGGCTGCTCGTGCAGAGATCCAGATCTCCATAGACGCCAACGAGGCCATTGTCAAGGCCCTGGAGTGATGTGCATATTCAACCAGTGGTAAGGTTGCCCAAACAGTCCATTCAATTGGCACATCCACATTATGAATGTCACCGAACTTGAGAAAATGTCATATCACTTACATTGTAAGTTCACTGTAAGTTCTAGCCAGAAATAGCCAGTGTTCTAATTGCATGTATCATTCACTACCCCCTTTTGTCTTTACAGGATGTTGTGTTGGTGAAGAAAAAACCTGCTTTCTCTTGTTTTCCCCAAGTCCTGTCCAGTCAATAGCAACAAGCCACCAGGCCTGCTTTGTACAGTCGATGAATTTACCAATAAATTTATTTGGAATTATTCATTCCTTTGTAGTGTTTTAACGTCACACCTCACACTTTGATCCTCATACCTATTAAATATGCACATTACCAAAATCATCCTCACTTTACTTTTGATGTTTGCACACAGTACCAACAGCATAGTTTCTGCATGGTTTCTTGTGTTAAGGGCCAGGTGTATTTTTGCAAAATTGGCAGAAAGACAACAATTGAGTCTTTGCAGCTCCACAAAAATGTATAGAATTGGAAGGTTAAAAGTACAAGTAACTAGAAGCTGGAAGTCTGTAGTAATACAGCTTTCTTCCAAAAGAGGGCAGTAGAGGCCTGTTTAAATGTGCATTTACTGGCTGTGTCAAAGCCAGGTGACTTATCGCTTGCATTTTCCCTTTCACATTGCGGCCTCAATAACTCTCACTTACTCTTACTTTTTCCTCCTTTTTCTCCACTTCATTTTCAGTTTGTTTGAGATTTCTGTGACATTGGGTTTGTTTGGAACAGAATTGCTGAAGAGGATGACTGTTGTTAGGTGTGCACTTGTTTACCCCTGTGACTCATCCATATGAGTTCACACTGACTAGGCCCTGCCAGGAAAACCGGCCCTTCAAAGGCCATGGTGTGTGTGTGTGTCTCTTTGCCCTAAAGGCCCGTCCAGTAAACAGACGTTGTGGATCACCTGCAGGGCTCCACTCAAGGGCAGTGGATCTGACGGATCATGTGCTGACTTGGGTGGCTGTTTGACGAAACCGCAGCCAGCTTCATGATGAGTGTTGCCGTTTTCTCAAGAGCATGCTCTGACCTGCTCCGCTTCTCTTCACTTGGGAGAGCTGTTCTAAACCTGAGACGCTCAACTGCGTCCTGCCACCAGGATACATATTTCAGTCTAGTCTTAAGACTCTTATGTAATACACTAGATGTTCTACAGAACACTTGTGTGTGTCAGTGTATCTCTTAAGGATGTGCAGTTTACTTCATGCAGGTTAACAGAGGAAGTTTAAAATGATGCAGAATTAAAAAAATAAAATAAGTAAATAAAGCTTAAGTCCTACGTGGGAAAAGCTGGAGATTACTCGAGGCCTAAACTTGTCTATTCAGGACTGGCTAGACGGTGAGCCATGGTGTACACTGACGTCATTCAGAAAAGGTCAGACCGACAATGATGACGACTTTTGAGTGCTATCAGGCAGTGTGGATACGCAGCTCATAATTGGCTGTTTGGTTCTTAGGTCTGGTTCGCTGTACTGCCAAGATGCGTTCGCAGGTGTGCGCCGTGAGTGTGTGGCGAGATACGCCTCACAAAAGCCTTTCTTGCGTGAGCTTCACGGCATTAGTCGCCAGGCGCTCAACCTGTCAGGTGGGTGAGCTGTGGGCTGCCTGACGCGACGCGCTCTTCGAGTAGCTTGTGACGCAGGTTTATATTTATGTATTACACTAAATGCTATATTTCACCTGCTGTGTGTCGGTGTGTCATTCCAGTGGATATGTAACTCACCCACTTTGCTCTGAAAAACTGAATTGAACTTCCAGCCACCTCCAGAAATCAGAGATCAGAAGGGTGAATTTCAGCTAAAAGTCATACAATTTATTTCACTGTCAAACTAACAGTACTTACAAGAATGGGTTGTCTCCACATAGACAGATGTACAATTTAACCTCACTCTTGTGCTAAGGCCGGCCAATCACAGCACAGAGTGCCGCATGGAGTGGATGAGCCACTGGTGTGGAGGGAGGCACGGGGCCAGCTGACTGAAGTGCTGACCTTTGGGTTCCTGCTTGTAAAGTGGGAGCTCAGCCTGCAGATTCTCAGTCAGCTGTTAGATACTGCATCCAGGCTGAGAGTGGGCGTCGGGCCTTGACACCACAGCCTACGCCTCCAACCCCATTTGTGTGTCATCGTCCTCACAAACGGATCCGCCACATGCACACACACGCACCCAGCCAGCCAGCCAGCCAGGTACGACTCCACAAATAGACGTGTGGGAGAGTTTCTGAGAAAATGGCAAATGCATGCGTGCACGCACGCACGCACACACACACACACACACACACTTACTTAGTCTCCTCCGCAGAAGGGGAGGATAATCAGTCTTGCTCTCTGAGTAAATTACACAGGATTGCTCTTCAGGTAATCACAAGTGTTGGTCTTGCATGCACCCCTACTGGGTTTCAAAAGGCATTCTTCACTGTGGCAGTCTTGCTTGCTTCCCCTCCACTGAAAGCCAGGGACAAGACCATACTACTCGCTGTTGCGAGACTTCTAATCTATGCTTTAACACATTCTGTTCCAAGCATTATCTTATGCAACAGAAATTCCAGGCTCACCTTACATGATGTTTAGACCCCAAGCCCCCCCACCTCCAAAACAAAACACACACACACACAAACAGGCATGTTGTGCCACAAGCAAAATATTCAAACTGTCTATGTAGCCATGCCTATGATATTATTCTCCTCTTCCACAGAGCTGTGTTTTTGGACAGACCCAAAATGTAAAATCCTCGTCTGCTCATTGGTAGGCAGTTGACAATGATGCCAACTGGAGGCTCAGGCCCATCCTGGCATTCCGGAGAGCGGCGCACCACATTCCGAGAGGGTTAAGGGGTGGGAAGGGGCCCAACAGGGATCAGGAGTACCAGGGTGAGGCTGTGGGCGTTTGAGCATGGTGAGAGACGGGTGTGTATAAGTGTCTGTGTGTGTGTGTGTGTGTGTGGGTGGGTTACTCAGCCGAGTTAACCCCATGTCATGACACAGCTGCACAACAGCTCTCTCTCTTCTCCTCAGCCTCTCTATCTTCCTCTCTGTGGCCCGTGCAGTCCCTGACCAGCAGCGAGGCTTTAGAATGGCACACTAATGTCTGTACAGTCTTTGTGATGCTGATGAAGAGAGGAGAAAAAACCACTCTCAAAATTCCTGCAGGTTTTTTTTATATCTAAAAAATCCTGAAAGGAGGCAATTGTCTGCAATTAGCTAGAACAATGCCAGTGCTTTGTGAGACACCGTGTGTTGGAATCACTCATAGTAAAACTTAAAAAAAAAAAACTGAATGTCACCATACTTTTGCAACAAGCTGTGCATTAATATGCTTCAAGTCGTTTACTCTTTTTTTGGGCAACCGGAGGAAGCAGACAGTTCTTGCACACCATGTACTTTTTAAATGTTAAAAACACTCCCTCCCAAGAAGACTTGACTGCATAGCATTTAAGATCAACCACACCTCTTGATGGATGGACACAGAAGTCATATCCACCATCCAACCACTGAAAAGGACTCAAAAATACACATTAGTAGCTCTTCTTGTTCATCAACAGCCTCAATGAATGTGTATGTAAAGAGAAAAAACCTTGGGATTTTTCTTTTTTTGTTTTATTTCCTGCCTATAAAAGCAAGGCCGTTATATACCATAGTATAGTTTGGTATCGTATGTGATATCGTATTATATATGCAAAAATCTCTTAAATTAGTTTATGTTTTAGAGCTTGAAGGGATAAGGTGGCAGGATGAAGCGTGCTAAAACAAAAATTGTTGATGACCTGGGGGTATTTCTTCACCATGTTGGAAAGACTACTACTATATAAGACTACTATGCGTCACACAGTTTTATTTTAACATGACTAATGATAGCATACTCTAACTCTTGCGATGCTCCTGACGATAAACCACAGTATGTGTGTGTGTGAGAGTGTGTGTACATCTCAGCAGCATGTCTCTGCACTGAAGCACTTGGAAAATATGCCATCAGGCTAGTTTCCATGGAGAACAACCAGGGCACACATAACTCCCTTTACACGCTCCAGATTCCTGCTTTGCCGTGCACCCCTGCCTACAATTGCCCAACACCCTCTTGCTCACAGAGCTGTAGTGCTGGCCCAGGTCACAGTTGTAGCCAATGCCATTCATCAAAAGCTGTCATGTGGTGAGTATCAGGATGAGTAGGATCACTGGAATGCATCTAAGGTCTGTTTTCACCCCTATTGTTGGTCACCTGACTGTGATGGGAGGGGTATGTTGAGGTGAGGTGAGTCGGGTAGATGGGGGAGGAGGTTGGAGTGTTCAGTGGTGGACAAAAACAAACTTGCTGACGGGTTTGCAACTTTTGAATGAATCATTCCGGGGCTGGTTTGCTGCGGGTGGTGATGCGCCGGTCTCCTGTAATGTCACCAGTGGGATTAAGCGCAGACTGTGCAACCCCTTCAATCAGCTGTCCTCTGTGAATTACTGCCCTGATACCCCTCGGGGGACAGGGGAACGTTCCAAACAATTCCCAGTGAAATCCAGCCCGGGCTTTGGGTCACCCTCCTTGTGTACTACCACGTGCGTCAACACTGGTGCACTCCCCTTCCCTCACACACACACACACACACCACCACCAACTTTCCACCCTTTGCTATGATTGGTGATCCCTTTCGATCCTTTATAGACCTTACATGTCTGACCCACTGCACAATATGGCTGAACCTGAGCCAATCAGAGGCAAAGACTATCAGCACAAACAGTAAATACCAATGGAAATACCACCCGGGGTGGATGTATTGTTTACAATGGCTCCCCTCTGTTTCCGTCTCCTGGGCAGGGTGAACTCTGCAAAGGCATCTGCAGAATGCTGACACAGATCAGGTACACCATGTGTGCTTCGAAAAAGACAGAGCCCATGCCAGTACCGGCCTCAAATAGAAGCGCAGCATGAAAAAGCAATGCAATTCATGTCCTTAATTCTAGCTCTATTTAGGTTAGGCTCATGTAATTGGAGTGTTGCACATTTACTATTTTAATTACAGTATTGTGAAATTGATGCTGTGCTGTGCCTTTATAGATTATAAAGAGAATTCATAGCAGCCACATTGAATTCATTGTATGCATACTGTTAGATGAGAACATTTCGGCTAGTTATCATGTAACTGAAGTGTAATGATCGGACGATGACCTCTCTGGACTATTACAAAGCTATGGAGACTGCAAACTATTTTAATAACCTCAGAACTAATATTAGGTGTCGAACACATCTTTATGAAGTTAACAGCCTATATTCCAACTGGAGGGTAAAAATAAGCACCACTGAGTAATTACCTGTGAAGTGACAGCTCATGTTTAGTCCATATCGAATAACAGAAACAGTTCCAGCATTGCCCTCACTAAACATAGACTTACAGTGAAAGGCAATTCTTGGGAGTACCGCTTATTAGCTCTGTATTAACTATGGCCTGGAAGAAAACCATTGCCGTAGACCCGTGGTAAGATCTAATGACACCTGCTAACTCACAGATGGTACCACTGTGGACTGGATCCAACCGTAGCCAGGGCCAGATCTGCTTTGCACAGCTGAGCATGCGACATTCAGCCCTTTTTTCTTTTGGATACCTCTGCACTCTACATATTGTTATTGTTGCTTTTATTTGTAATATTATTATTGTTGTTGTTATTATTATTATTATTATTAGTAGTAGTAGTAGTAGTAGTAGTAGTAGTAGTAATATTGTTGTTGTTGTTATTATTATTACTATCAGTATTAGTAGCAGTATCAGTATTGTTATTATTCACAAGCTCATTGCGTACATGCTACTGTTTTTGTCTGCCCTTTGTCTGGCTTTGACGGGGTTGGTTTCAAACCGAGGGGCAGCAAGGATCTCATTTGCATTGATAAAAGAGGATACCTCGTTCGTAAGGGCTTGTGACAGCAATGGGCTACCCTCCTGTGAATCGAGCAGGGAGGAAACAAAATGTTCTGTCTGACTGGTTTCAGAGGGACAGACTCAACCTGCTCCCATTCACTGAGTCCTGCAAGATTGTGTGGGAGAGAGAGAGAGAGAGAGAGAGAGAGAGAGAGAGAGAGAGAGAGAGAGAGAGAGAGAGAGAGAGAGAGAGAGAGAGAGAGAGAGAGAAAGAGAGAGAGAGACAGATTCAGCGAGACGGTTGGGTGGGGGGGAGGTGCTGGCAGCTTACGGGAGGAAAAGTCAGGGGGTGGATGAGGGGGAGGACAAGCTAAAGGGAGACGGGAATTAGTCCAGTGACGTAGCCATGGAGGATGGAGCGCTATTTTAAGCTCCTGATAGGGAGTCGGACTGCTGCACTCTCTGCTCTCCTGACGTCACAGATGAAATCAGCCCCTTGGCTGGCCTTGGCAGAGCGGTCCATGTGACTGATAATGATTAGATTACTGCAGGCGGCAGAGGAGCACATACGGGTGAAATGTCCGCACCCATGTTACCAAAGGCCCCTAGTTGCGATTAAATTAGCCCAACGTGGGATGCTCCTAATCCCAGGCACCATAGGATCACACAGTGCTGGAGTCTAAAGTGACTGTAAGTGTGCGTGCGTGCGTGCGTGCGTGCGTGCGTGCGTGCGTGCGTGCGTGCGTGCGTGCGTGCGTGCGTGCGTGCGTGCGTGCGTGCGTGCGTGTGTGTGAGTTTCTGATACAGAAAATACAGGAGAACACAGGTGTGTGTGTATATGAAGTACATGCCAATGTTTCAAACAGCAAATTATACAGTGCTTTTATATATGTGCTTTATAACATTGGGCGTGCCCTCAAAGCTTTTTTCAAAACCCCATGCTGCCATTATTCTTAAAGGCTCTTGGTGCCCTTAAAGCTGTGTGAGAACGTGTAGGTGTGAAAATTGGACAGTTAATAATTGGCAAGAGAGCTCTCAGAAACGGTGTGTTTGCAAGCAGGGGCACAGATGATCTGTCTGCACATGGCCTCTGGGGCCACAGTTCCACGCTGGTCGGGCATGTCTGTGCCTCTCCCATGAACACAGCCCTTGGCTGGCCCTAACAGGATCAAACGCACAGACTCAGCTGTCAAACTGAAGTTCCCATCAACAGCCACTGCCACACTCATGGGTGTTTTTTGGTCAGCGTCCACTTTTTTCTTTTTTTTTAAGCTATTATATTACTCCACCTTTTTTACGTTTTTTTTTCCATTGCTCTGTGAAACTAATTGTTATATTGTGTAATCTTATATTGTAGTTGACTGTTACATTTCTTGTGTGTGTGTGTGTGTGTGTGTGTGTGTGCTATTATCTGCTCCACTTGCTATAAACATGCTATAAATATGCTATCACATATGTTTGATCAATGCATTTGCCATGGAACTCAATGACTTTGCAACTGTTGAAAAAGAACCATTTTAACTGCATCATGAACACACAAAAACTCTTTTATTCTCCTGAAAGAGAACTGATGCAAGACCAGGCTGAACAGAACACAGGTGCAATAGTAGTGAATCAATATACACCCACTGGCCGCTCAAACAGAGACACGGGTAATGATTCACTCAAGAAGCCTGTTCACCTGCTCATACCTGGCTGTCTTGTGAGAGCAACCTGCGGTGCCAACTTGCAGGTGTGTCTCACCTATGTCCCTCTTTTGTGACTCAAGAGGAAATCGCCAATTAAAAAAGAACAACAGCTGAAAGCCACTTGTTTCATATTGCCTACATATTTTTCGACGTGCTGTGTGCTGTTATCATGACTTTGATGGATTGGAATGCAGTTCACCCACACACACTCCTACGCACACGTCCCACACACACGTTAGAGGCCGGTTGTTTACAACCCACCCACGCCGCTCCCATGCCATATCCTTAGCCTGTGAGTCGACAACGATGGGCCTGACAGCCTCGCTAGCTTTACAGAAGGGAGTGACTCTGTGAACTGAGCTTCATCTTGAACACCATGCTGAATTCACATCCGGTGTTCTATGATTGTTACAGAAAACATCTGACACTGACAGAAATTCTGACCATGCTTGGTTCATTCCATGACCATCAGCAACTTTTGTCTTTTGTCTCATTCAAATGCATCACAGATTAGCCTTATATCTGTGTTTTTGCAATGTGTGTCTTCTATTGCCTAAGAATAAAATATTGCTTCCAATAACTGTTGTTATGAATGCGCTTGTATCTAAGTGCTATATTGTGAGCCTACTGGTTGCCCGGTGATGTGGTTTGTTTTTTGTTCACATGGCGTCATTGAAGTCCACACCCCTTCTTACCCAGAAACGTATTTCGTGTGCTGACTGTTAAGGTCGTTTGGCAACGTCATAGTTCGTTTCACACTTACTTTTGTTTACTGGTATTGTTTCGGAAGCGTTAATGGGCACATTTTAATATATAGCGAATTATTGTACGGCATCTATGTCTTATAATGTATTATTCTGCTAAATCTCGACAGTGTTGCAGCAGCTATGTAAACATGGACAGACGTGATGTGCCACCTTAAATTAGATGCTGACCGCGCAAGAAACCAATTCTCCGCCTACCATGAAGGGATCCTAGTTAAGAGTTGTCTTACCTACAGGCTTGCGTTTCAGTGTGCGTCAAAGATCCTGATGCTCGCGTCATATGAAAGTGTTTGGACTGATTAGGAGCCTTCCCTGTGACAGACAGCAACTGCGCCGAAATTGCAGTGTCACTGAAGCACTGAAAAAGACACTTCCAGAAAGAAAGACCGCACATATTTGTGGATATAGCCTACTGATACATTTGGATACATCTTCTCAACAGTTTTAACTTATATGCCAAAACTGGCTGGACCTGGGAAAGAATCAAAAACTTTGTCGCGAGGCTTAAAGGTTTTCGCAACAATTATTGGTAAGTGTCCCTCATCTCATCCTCATATTTTAAAGTTTATTTTTGTAAATTTGTCTTTTTGGACTATGCATACACTTGTGTGGGTGACGCATCTCTAAAGCCCAAATCAGACAACAGAAGCACAAATATTTCTATTAGGCCTACTGTTTCTCATATAGCAGAATGAGCTGGCTAGCGATATTGCCCAGTGTAAATGTGTCTTTGGGTTAAAACACGTAGGCGTTGGCGAGCTATACCGAGACCGCATTTTAGAGTGCAGTCAGTGAACAGAAAGAATGCACTTAAGCAGAATAGCCAATGCTCTCATGTACTTTCTTCGTCCTCGAGTTGTGTCGTACGGACAAACCTGATGAACCTATGAACATAATCCTGTCTGCTATGCGAAACTAATTATTTTCTACTAGGTTCTGTGAAAAGCTACTGCATGTGCTATGGGTCCATTAGTGTTCCATGAGACCCTGCTTTTCTATCAGTCTGATTATCGCTGCATTAAGGTGGCTTTCATAGGCAATACTGAACTGAGTCGTGATTCCTTCTTACTAGAAGGTAGCCTTTATTTGAGCGAAGTTTTAGTGGATTCCACCTGAACTGCATTGTGCGCCCTGCAACCACTGGACGGCGGTAAAGCACCTGGGTTTCTTTGGGGTCGTGGCTCCCAAGTACTGTTTCCTTCCTTTATTGCTGTTACATGTTTCAGGAATAGTCATTATCGTTGGCAATCATCTATGGCCGTCTGGTTGGTGTGCTCTGTGCCTACATAAAAATGACGGAAGGAAATCACATTTCATGTAGGCCAATTTAAAAAAAAAAACACGCGATGCGTTCTGTTTATATGAATCATCATGGGAATGGCATGTCCTTGGCATCACAGCTCGATAGGATGTACGAGAAGGCATTACTCATCCTTTATAGTTTTCGAGAACTATGCTTAGCCCCGAATTGTTTTATTGTAATAAGCATCAATACTTTACAGGTCTGATGGTGTCATTTTGGAGGCTGTCAGTTATCTTGACACTGCTCAGGTGTACTGATTAGTTTTGTTAAGATATGCCTACAGGTTTTAATTAGCAGCAACAGAATATTAGTAGCGTAAAACATTTGTGTCATGCTCCTCTGAATACCATTCTATAAAAATGTACAGTTAACACAATGGACAGCCTCAAAGCTTGCGACATTAGGCTGCATACATGATCTGCATAAAAATAGAGAAAGATCTTCATTTCGTATGGACTTCTATTGTGATTGTAATATATTATGAATGGTTCTGAGCAGCCTGAGTGGGCTGGTGCTATCGTGTTTCTTGGTGTTGTCAGCCTCGCCTACTTAAATTGGATTGGTTCTCGATGGCCAAATATGGTATGTGGGGGTGGAGAGGTGGACCTTGCCCTCCACGTGGGTGTGATGCTACTCTGTCTATTGGTCAAGAGTGACAACGTCTGCAGATTCTCTTCGGCTGATTGGGCGGAAGGCTGTGCTGTAGGCGTAATCCTAGTTCTGTGGAAGTAAGATACCTTGCATCAGCATTCATTGTCGGTTTCACTGGAGCTGCTTTGAGCGTGTACGCGCTACAGGGCTAAACTGTGTTAATCTTTTCAGGCTTCTGCACCTTCCAGTTCCGCCTGATGCTTTCAGCTCCATACATTGATGGACAATAGAAACAAAGAACGCATATAATGCCACATCTAATCACGAAAAAAGGCATGTCTTTGCGCTAGTGTTTTTTGGAGATTAGTTTAATGTAGCTATTTTATCGACCTACTTGAAATCTGCTGGAATTGTTACAGCGTCGCGTTTTCATAATCTGGAACGAAGCTTGCACAAGCTGCACCTAGCGGAATAACATAGACTACAAATTCCACCCATATCCTTAACCTGGGAATACATTCTGGTTGTAAACCTTATCGTTGGGGGACGGGTGGTTTTAAATGTGTCTTCAGAAATATAACGTTTTCTTGCCTCGAGATTAAGACAAACGTTGGCACAGACACTTTAATTACACCAAGCCACCAGACTCGACGCCTCTCTTCTCGAATACAGGCTATCGAATGGACCAGCATCCAAGCGCCCGGAGCTGCACCAGTCGCGGAGCTCCGTCTTGTGAGGCCGTCCCCAGTGAGCCCTCCATGAATTTGTACATCCATTCTACAACCGGCACTCGCTTCGAACTCTCCCTTCCACTGGAGGAGACGGTAGAGGGTTTGAAGAGAAGACTGTCCCAAAGACTCAAAGTACCTAAAGAAAGACTCGCACTGCTACACAAAGAAACGTGAGTATTAGTCTTGCCTAACGTTTGCGTTTAAACTTAAGGTAAAAGGTAGGGTATTTCCTTGTTTGGGTCTTTTAAACCACCTGAATCCAAACCCATAGACTACTATATGCCAATTAATGATGCGGAAATCCTGTCCATGCATTTTAGGGGATTTAGTTCCTTTGTTGTGTTTCCCTTGTGTACAGTGCCATTAAACATAGCAACTTGAACACCGATTTAAATGTCCCATTATGTCGTGCGTTATGTGCTCATACTTTGGATTTAGTTGCGCTCTAGTAGTTGACTATACGCAGATGTTACCCTGCATTGTGTCCCAATTTGCACATTTACTTATGATACTTATGATAGTGTACTAGTCCTGGGTTAAGTCCGTTATGACTGTGTGTGTGTTTTTTCTAGTGGTTGATGAGACGTATGCACACAAAACATCTGTCTTTAGTGAAAACAACTCGCAAGCCAGACAAAGACACGGCTTCATTACAGTTTGTAGGCAAGGACATACTACGGATATGAAATCATACTGTCGCTCCTCTGACAAAAGCATGGAGCTCTTGAGGCTGTGTCGTAAATATTAGCCTATGAAGCCAGGGGACTTCCTCTGCTTATAGCATAGACTTCAAAGTCTGCTGATTCGGCTGCCTTCTTTCATGGCAACGTTAGAAATCACAGTGGCAAGTCACATCCTCACTGTTATGCTATTCCTAGGAATCGACTCAGTGACAGTTCGTAGAAAAAACATTCAGGCCAGGTGAAATGTTCCGTGTGGTTTCCAATTGTCATTTAAAGCAGCTGGGTACGCAGTGTAAATCGTGAAACCACCAAGAGCTGTATCCACGCAGGGTACTTCCTCTTCATATTGTTTAAGAAGAATTGAAAATTGTGTTTAGTTTCGCCGCACCTTTTCACATTCACTAGCAGTGATGCATGGGAGATGTCGCTGTATAGTTAAACGTTCGTCTTTTGTCACTTGTGAATGACCCCAGCCGTCTCATTGTTTTTGTTTTAAATGGGGGGCCTTTCAAAGCTCGCTCATCTAATTACCTCCAAATGACATCATCCTCTAAAACCTAGAACACTATTTAATCCTCTCTCCTCTAAATAGCTGTCTTCAGGCAAACAGTCAAATCTCTTTGTTCAGTTCTGGATCACATTTAATGGAAGTGCACATGCCTTGAGTGGTTCATCAGTGGTCCAATCAAAACTTCTACACTATTTGCGAAGGAGATGTGCAACCCTTTTGAAGCTGTCAGATGTATTTTGTTCTGCCTCTGATAGCACACAATGTTATCAGATGTTTTGGTTCACCGTGATTTAAGATTAAGCCAGATTTCAAAGTGAAACCTCAATAGTTGACTTATTGAACTACTGTTTTCTTAGTTTACTATCTCAACTTCTAAACTGAAAGAATGTGCATTACAATGCTTTATTTGTTTCCCTGTTTTAAAAGAAAGTATCGGTTTCTTTCTGACAGGCGCCTGAGTACAGGAAAACTCCAAGACCTGGGCATTACTGATGGGAGCAAGTTAACGCTTGTCCCCACCGTTGAAGCAGGCCTAATGGTAATACAGTACTATCAGTGTGGAACATTTCAGATTTGTTTTTGTCAGTGTTGGCTAAAGCACTGATTTTGATGCCAGTTTATATCAGTTTTAGGAATTTGCTACCTCAGATTTGCATCTTGACCTTTTTTTTTTTTTTTTTCTCTCCTTCTGAAGTCTCAAGCATCCAGACCGGAGCAGTCCGTTATGCAAGCTTTGGAGAGTTTAACAGAGACCCAGGTAAGATAGCATTGTGTGCCGCATTCTGCTGTGATTTGTATAAAGGCACACGTGTACTGCAGTGTGTTGAGGCCATGCTATTCCTTTGTTGTTGTTGTTTCTTTTTTCTTTCCTTTCTGTTTTTCTTTTTTTTTGTTTGAGGGGGCGTTGTGGAGGATGATGATCTTCCCTTTAACAGCTGTTCATTGAAGTCAGTAATCACTCTGTGTATACTGGTGAGGGGGGGGGGGGGGTCTGGGATTTCTTAGTATCATAGCCTGTGATTTTAAGCAAGCCTAGGCAAGCCCCTCAGTCGGCTGCCTCCTCTTTCCTTCAGATCCCCACCCCCAAGCTATCTCCGTCTGCTCTTGTGTGTATTGATTTAGTTTGATTGCGAGCGTCCTCGGGTCTGGAATGCAATGTATTGATCCAAATAATTGGTACTTTTACAGATGCTCATTACAGTCATGAATATGAATGTCGTTAATGTGTAATAGGCACACTGAATCAGTGTTTTTTTTTTTACTTTTCACTGGGCAGTGATTTAGAACAGTCAGAACATTTCTGTGTGTATGTTTGTAAGTGGTACTGTATTTGCTAGTTGCAAATTAATTCTCAGGATCACTGGAGCTATTTGTTTATTGCTGATCCAGGTTACGTGGTTGCCTTCCAAGCAGGATTGTGTGTGTGTGTGTGTGTGTGTTTGTGTGTGTGGTGTAAGCAAAGAGGTCTGTAGCAGCAGCAGCAGCAAGGACAGATGAGGCAGATTTTGTGCGTGGGGGAAGGGTTGGCAGAAAGCACGCCTCTTCCATCATGTGGTACGCCTTCTCCAGGCAGCTGCAGTCAGTGTCATTTCCAGGAGAAGGAGCGAGAGAAATACCCGTCCGCCTCGCCCGCACTGCTAAACAGACAGTCCTCTCTCTCTCTCTCTTGTTGAGATTGACTTGTTTCGTAGAAGGGGGGAGAGATGAGGAAAGAGCCGGGCCAATTAGACGCTACTTCTCATGGAGGACTGCTTCATATCTCTCAAGGATGCACTGCACAGTCTGAGGGCCTGTCCTATTAGTTTCCTGGTGACTCATTTAGACGCTTGGAAGGAATGTTGTGCACAGTGGGGGGAAAAAGCTGACCAGAAGTCAAACCCTATGCTATTTTTGTCCATAGCTGCACAAAGATTAATCTTTAAACCAGGGCTGTAGAAATTCAGATTGACTGTTGAAGTTCAGTTCTGTCATCAAATTTGAGTTGAAAATTTTAACTGAAGTAGCAAACAGGATGTAGGTTTACAATTAAAATGTTATGCAGCCTTACTTCAAAATGCAGCATTGACAATAATATGAGTGTTTATCCACATTTAAACTGGCATCTTATTGTTTTCAATCAAAGTCCCACTACCTAAATAGACAGCTTGTGGAGTCTCATAGTGATTCAACTCACACAGCATCAGCTTTTTGTTAATGAATGGACCTGAGAATCAATCAACACTCAATACCAGATAGTATGTGCCTCACACTGGCTCTTGTCATTTTGTGCATTGGGTGGCGAGTGTCTTCGGCGAAGGACAAGATCAAGCTCCATTCCTGGAATTGCATGTCATAAACTACACCTTCGTCACCATAACGATGTCCCGGGCACTCGATCGCAGCGACGGAGCAGTGCTTCAGGATGGAGTCTATTTCAGACGCCCTGCGTCGCCAGATAGAGGGGTGTTTTATGGAAGAGGAAGCCTGGCAATTATTGGCATGGTGTTTTTCCCTTGTTACCTCAGACTAGCGGCCCTCTCTAGCCCATAATTTTAAGCCGCTGTGGTTTCCATGTTTCAGCCCTGGCTTCCACGTTTCAGCTCTGGCTCTATTTTACCCTTAACATCATATTCTTATACAGCAGAAGGGAGTTTATGAAGATTTTAATGACTACTTCCATTTAACTTGACATTTCTTCTCCTTTTATTTTCTTCAAACACGGGCTCAACGTATATGTGTGCCACAGCAGCCTCTCAATCTCAGCGTGGGAATACAAGAATTTGTGTGTTTTTTTTTTTTTTGCTTGAATTGAATCTCAAGCTTTTACTGATCTCCAGGCAGAAATAATTCTAGTACACCACAGGGCTAATTGGATGAAAGGCATTTCATTTTTTACTTTTCGTTTCTTTTTCTTTTTGCTTGCACTTTTGCTGTCAATCTAGTATTGTTGAGCATAAGTGGTGCCCTGAGACTACACACCCTGTGTATTCACACACACACACACACACACACACACACACACACACACACACACGTGCACATGCATACGCACCTGCACAAACACTACAAGACACAAACAGACGAACTACTTAAGATTTGCCTCAGTATAAGCCTATGTGCTGCCATTGTGTCTGATTGCGGACAGATGCAGATAGCAGAATCTCAACCAAATAGGCAGGTCACCTCTCTCTCTTTCGCTCTGTATCCCTCCCCCTCCTCTTCCTCCTCCTTCTCCTTCTCCTCCTCCCCCCCTCACCGCCCATTCCCCTCCCCCAAAGAGCGAGGCAGACTAGGGGGGAGGGGATGCTGTCCTGCTGGGCAGGCTTTGCCAAGCACCGGCATGGAGGACTCTGGTGAATCACACAGTCTAATTCAGTGCTGCGTCTAAACTGGTGGGCTCATCCTTTGTGTACTGTGGCAGCTTGGAGAACAGCCAAAGACACATATATAGATCTCTCTGCCTCTTTATCTCTATCTCTCTCTCTCTCTGATCTCTGGTCAGTGAAGGTCGTTCTGTTTCGTTCTTCACCGTCCTTAGTGATGTGAGCTGAGGGTGATTGTAATTGCTAGGTGGAATCACAGCCCTGTGAAGACCTGATATGAAGAGTTTCTTTAAATTAGATCTCAGCTTAGGTTATGTCATTATCACTATGAGATTAGCCATGGCTTGTTTTTGATTGTACATTGTCTGTCATCACAACACCTCTCTAAACATCTCTGTTGTCTTCATGGCGCTCTTTGTAAATACTGTTGTTCCGCATTTGTGCTCCGTGATGAGGAACCACAATAAGTGTGACCTAATTTGTGATTATAGCCCATTGATTGCTTTTGGTCCCGGCTGTTTTAACGAGACACTGCGCAAGGATGACTCGGGTCTTGCGTGGCTGCGATGCTCAAGGAGGTGTAAGGTGGAGATGTAATGGAGCTGATTATTGATGAGGAGGTTAAGGGCCCGCTGTTGTGTATCGTGGGGCTTTTTTTAAAAGCACAGTCCCGCTTTATCGAGTTTACACCACCGAGCTCCGGTGTGTCGTGACTGTTGTTTTTTTTCATCCTCGCGCTCCCTTTTGTGATTCAAGTAGGGGGCATCGTGACTGGACTGGAGTGATGCAGCAGTGGGGGTTGGTGGATGTGTGTGTGAGTTTTTGGGTGTGTGAGTTTTGTGTGTGTGTGTGTGTGTGTGTGTGTGTGTGTTTGAAGCACAATTGAACGACCCTGATGTTTGACAAAGGCAGTCTTAATGAGGCTTTCAGCAGGTGTGGACGTAATGATGGGGTGTTAACCCAAAGCCAATGGGTAGCACTGGTCACGCTGAGTGCAAAGCCACCATTACCACCGAGTCTCCCCCAGTGATGATTGTGTGTCGTGTCCTCCAGCCACAGGCCTGAGGCAAATAGTTCTCTTGGGAAATGTGGAATATGCAAGATTAAAATGAAAAGCGTTTGTTAAAAAAAAGAGGTAAAAAAAAGCATTTTTTTGGTATTGCGAAGCTGCGCTGTTCTTGTGTAGCAGTGTCTTTCATTTGAAGCACTCTGCACGACAAGGGCCAACCAGCAAGGAGCCTCTCTTTGCAGTCTCCCCTCTGCCATGGGGTTTAAAACGTGTTCATTACTCCGAATCAAGGTGTTGTCCTTTTGTCATTTGTGCACCTTTGATGATCACACGGAGGGCGCGGAGGGCATGAGCACGAAGAAGGAGGCAGGCAGCTGGTACTGTCTTCCCGGTGAGCATTATTGAGTGGATTGGCTCTTTGTAAACCCAGGGCGGCTTCAAAGGGCCACGTGCTCAACAGGAACCAGAGGTAATGTAGAGGAAGAAAGCAGGGGGGAGGGAGGCGAGAGGAGGAGGAGGAGAGAGGAGAAAAAGGAAAATGAGGGGGTGGGAGTCCATTCAGCTTCACCTTAAAGCTGATTGACACCACCACATGTTTTTTTTTTTCTCCTTCTCTTTTTCACCTCCCTCTCCTTCTCTTTCCGCTCAGCTGATCAGAGTCAGCGATCGCTAGCCCGACCTCCTCAATCCACGTTGTGAGGATTGGGGCTGATAGGCCCGAAGACTAATGACATCTTTGTAGGAAGGTGTGCAAGTCATTGATTTCTCTCACCCCCCCCCCACCCCCCACCCCTCTTTCACAAAAGGGGCCGGGATTGTCTTTACAACCCCGCCTACTGTGTGCGTACATGCACACCATACCGATAGCACTCTAGAGACATCAGGCCTCTGTCTGTATCGAGGGGGGGCTGGTAATAATAACACGATCTCGAGCCTCAATACCCCTTCCTCCCATTCCGCACCCACTCACAGTAGCCCCCCCTCCGCCCCCCTCCCCTGCCAACTGTCATTAAGGTGGGCAAAGTTGATGGTTTCCTTTTTTTCAGTGGCACTCCCCCATGACCCTCCCAGCTCTTATCTTGAAATCAAGCAGCTCGACTGTTCATGACTGTCACCCACCCCGACCCCAGCAATGCTCTCCTCTCTGCTCGCTCCTCTCCGCTCCGCTCCTCTGCACACGCTGCTCCCCCTGCATGGCTTAGTGTGCTAAGGAAGAATGCCTGTAAATGAGTTCCTTGAACCACAGGGACCCAATAAATAAAACTGTCAGCCACCGAGTTCAGAGAGTAGTCCGCGAGAGAGACAGAGAGAGAGAGAGAGAAAAGAGAGAGAGATGGAAAGAGAGAAGGAAAACAGACAGAGAAAGAGAGAGGGGAAAGACAAAAAAAAACGGGAGAAGCCAGAGGCGTACTCTCACTGAATATCTTCACTCACCATCACCCTCCACCACCCCATTTCCCTGGACACCCCACCCCCACCCTCCTGCCTCCACCACCACCGCCCCTCCTCCGCTTGTCTCCCCTTATCATATTCTCTCCTCACTGCATAGCAACTGCAGCCTGCTACCGCGCAAAATGCCACCCCGGTTCCACACAACCAAACAAAATGGATGGTACCGGTGCCGCTTGAGCCTCACAGTCATGGGGCTAACGGTCTAGAAATGAATCCCAGCAGTCAGTGAGTAGCGGGGGCCAGCGTTGCTAGCCTACCCTCATGTTTATCTGTTTGTGTACACGGCGAACATCACTATGTATAGGCATGTTTGCCCTTAGAGTGTGTGTGTGAGCGCAGGGGTAGGGTAGGTGTTAGCGAGAGGCCCTTATTGGAAGTCTTGGGAAGGTTTTCTTTTTTCTTTTTTCTTGTAGCTGAAGTTTGAGAGGTTTCTTTGTCGTGAGTGTGGGCTGTCTGCACCGGCGTGACTGTCCGCCGGAGACACGCTTTAAGGAGAACAATGAGGCATGTTTGAACAGGGATGAGCAAGTGCAAGCGCAAGAGCCCACTTCCCCCATCCTCCAAGAGAAGCGTCTGACCCACTTCAGGTGTTCCAGACAAAATGTTCCCTCTCAGTGTGTGTGTGTGTGTGTGTGTGTGTGTCAGTGTGTGGGTGTCTGTGTGGACACACTGCCTACATGCGACATGGCAATGGCTAAGGTCAAATGAGAGGTACGCGTGAAAATCACCGCCAAGTTCTGACTTCTCACTCACGAGGAACGTTGAACTTTTCTGATGATGACGTAATTAGACAGCGAAAATTAGTCCAAAAAGGGATTCTTTTGTCTGTTTAATTTCATGGGCGTGTGGGCTCTCTTTTTTTCCCCACCCCTTTTATTTTCTTCCTTTCTCATTTTTTCTCTGTATTTTACATAAAGAGAGGCTGTGGTGGGTGGAGTGTTGATGGATCCTTTGTGACTCAGACAGATGGAAGCCGTGGGTAAAGTCTCCACAGATTCCACAGACTCGGCGTTACAGTCCCCTCAGTCTTGCAAGAGACACTTTCTCCCTCTCTTCCTCTCTCTCTCTCTCTCTCTCTCTCCATCTCTCTCTCCCTCTCTCTCTCTCGCCCGCTTGCCTGCTCACTCTCACTTTCACTGGTCTCTGAGGCTGAAGTTGGCCTTTTCATTATGTGGGCTGTGTGCCTGGGCTCGCTGCGTGACTCACTGAGACGCTTTGGCCAGACGTGACAACTCCATTTGAGGGGGATGGAGGGCTTTGTGGGGGGGGGGGGGGGGGGGGTGAAGGAGAAGAAGAGGCTTATCAGTGGGGGGGGGGGGGGGGGTTGCTGTGGATGTGGGTACGGGGTGAGGGGGTTCAGCATGCTTGGATGAATATTCCTTCTGTGGGCCCAAAGAGTCCATACCACAGAATTGTAGTGGGTAGGGGTGAGTGGGAGGGGTTCTCACACACACACACACACACACACACACACACACAGAGACACACACACACAGACACACACACACACACATGCCTGTGGCTCTCTGGCCATCATAAGCAAAACCTTAAGATCTGTGGTGGTAGATTGGTGAAGAGAAAAGCAAAACAAAGAGTAAAATCACACCACACCACACCACACCACACCTCACCTCTTCAAGCTACGTGCTGATAACCATGCATGGTTTGCCTTCTGCCATGGAGCAGCCGCAGTGTTAGAGCAGCGGTGACAGCTGTCAGTCTTCAGTGTGAGCTGCTGCCCACCTCTCCACCTTGACTCAGCGGTGACCTTTCACACGCGGAGTTTCCGCACATGTTTACACGTGCCCCCTTATCTGTCATCACCACTATTGTGAGTGTTTCGCACAAATTAAATGGCTTCATCAGTCCCACTATTAGTCATTTTTTGTTCATCAGGTTTTAAAAGGCGTCTTTATTTACTGTACATGATGTTAGACTAAGGAAGAGTGGGCAGGAAGGCCAAGTACCGTTTTTAGACATTCTGACAAAATGCTCTGTGCATCCCGCCAATTGGCTCTCAGAAGCCAAATGCGTAAAGGTCACCCCAGCCTTGGAGAGCTGGTGGTCTGTGGGAAGACAGAAAAAAATGGATATAAGCTGGCGAGGAGGATGGCGTGATGATGAAGTAGCGGAGGTCGAAGCCTGGTGATTCAGGGGGTTAACAGTGGGTCAGCAGGCGCTAGAGTACTACAAAGGCTCATGGGTAGGAAGGAAATGCCCCTGGCTGTCTCCAGTTCACTCAGAGTTGTTTGTGTGTGTGTCCAAGCCCCCACCCTCCCATCCCCTACTACACAAAATTGCCTCCATATGTAGACATTGGTGCTCCGTGCTCCGAACCCCTCTTTTCTTTTCTTTTTTTCTCTCTGGTTCCCTGGTGCCGTGCTCGCGTCAGCGTGTTTTCTATCGGGCGGAAACGATTTGCAATTACTGGAGTGCCTAATGCGGAGTTTCTTCAGCTTCTTTTTCTGCCTGGTGAATGCATCATTCCCCCTGCCTTTTTTTTGCCACCCCCGACAAGTGGCAAGGCCAACAAAGCCAATCTGGGGGCTGGCCGGGAGACAGGACAAGAGAGAAATTGTTTGTGCTCGTCCCCATAGACCCCCCCCCCCCCCCCCCCCCTCCCCACACACACACGCACACACATATATATATACACACACACACACACACACACAAAGTCCTCTTGCAGCCTCTCGTCCTCTGTCGAGAGGGTCAGTGCCTCCCATGATTGGCTCCCGTTTCCCATTCTGGGCACTCCTAAAATGGGCAACCTTTCCTGATCCGCCGCAGGAAGGCAGCCAGCAGAACAATCGGGTATTATGGGGCGGCGCGGAGCAGAGTGGAGCGAGTGGGCCCGCATCCTGTGCGTCTGCCTGGTTGTACAGGCCTGGGGCCAGACAGAAGTTTGTCCTTTGTGCGAGTGCTGAATAGCCGAGTTCAGAGTCAGGCGTGGCGGTGCTGGGAGGCGACCCTTGGGTGTGGGTGGGAGGGTGAGTGTGTGTCCCGCGTGTGTGTGTGTGTCCCGCGTGTGTGTGTGTGTGTGTGTCTACTGCACTAACCCTGCTTTTTTGTCTTTGTGACGTTCATTTACATCACTGAAAAATGTGCTGTTTTTGTCCAGCTGTGAAAAAAAAATCAGTGACCATGGGGCTGTCAGTGTTGGATCTAACGTCCTTGCATTCCTCCTCCTCCTCCTCGTCCTCCTCCTCTTCTGTGCAGGTCAGCGACTTCCTGTCCGGCAGGTCCCCCCTGACCCTGGCCCTGCGCGTGGGCGACCACATGATGTTTGTCCAGCTGCAGTTGGCGGCGCAGCACTCCGGCGGGCAGCAGCTCCAGCACCGGCACTTGATCTCTCGCGGCGGGGCCGATGCCACCGTGGGACAGTCACACGGGGGATCGGGGGCCAGCAGCAGCAGCAGCAGCAGCAGCAGCAGCAGCAGCAGCAGCGGTGGACTGCCCCGGACCTCTCACCACCCACACCCCCATCTTCATCCCCACCCCCACCCGCACCCCCACTCTCATGCCCACTCTCACCTGCTCCACCCTCACCCTGCGCCCCCCAGCCCACCGGCATTCACCCCCTCCACGTCCATGCAGTCGCCCGCCTCCATGTACCCCCACGGCCCCCACCAGGCCTCCACGGGCCACTGCAGCCCGCAGCCCCAGGCTCAGCTTCAGGCACGCTCCTCTCCGCTGCCCCCCAGCCTCCTGCGCTCTCATCAGGCCAGCTCTGCCTGCTCCAGCCCCACCACCCCCACCCCCACCTCCCCGATCCCCAGCCCGAGCTCCAGCCCTGCAGCCCCTTGTGCAGAGGTGAGCCCCGGACACCGTTCCGGCTCTTAAGTATCTTTTTATTGCTTTGCTTATTCAGACCTGTCCGTTTGTTTATATGTGTGTGGCTAGCCAAAAACATTGCCAGAAAATTCCCACTGATTAGAGTCTCAATCCAGCAGTCTACGTCTTTGCCTATAAATCCTCACAGCGGTGTGCTGTTGACAAACTATGTAATGAAATGACACTATGCAATTATGTTTTATTAATGTATAGTTGAATGAATGTAAATGACTGTGGTGCACACAGATTTGGACAATAAACTAGTTAGCACCAGCTAACACTCCTTGCTAATGTTAACATAAACACATGGAGGTAATTGTGGCTGGTTGCTTAGATACTAAAGCATAGCAAGCACATCTCATTCTCAGAAAATGTTGTAAGACCCTCTCACTGTGAAGGACTTAGCAGCCTAAATGACATAATTATTGGGTCCTGTCTTTGGTACAAAAACTCGTTTTGGGCTTGTTTTAGTCCACCACCACCTGTGATATGTTGGGTGAATAGAGAGCTAACATCTTGCGGAGTCAAATTCCTAGTATACGTAAAGTGACTGTGATTCTGATGACTGACCCTGTGCTCTGTGACCTGGTGTCCCTCTCTCAGGCCAACTGCACAGCCAAGAGCCCCAGCGGTAGCAGCTCCGTGCCCTCGTCACGCTCCCGGAAGCCGGGCGCCATCATCGAAAGCTTCGTCAACCATGCTCCCGGGGTGTTCTCTGGGACATTTTCAGGTAAAGACAGTGTAGTGTAGTCACGTGTGTAGTCACGCCATCACACACATCACCTGTCATCAGTGCTGCAGACTTTTTTTAACTGAAAGGTAACATGCACAGCAGCTTATGAAACAAAATGTTTTACTCATTCACTGCCTCAGGTTTTGGAACAAGTTAACTTTAATGAATTATTTTATCATTATTTCATTCTATACTGCATACATACATATTCCATTAATTTATAATAATAAATATTATATAGAAACAGAGTTTATATGTATGACAGTTTATATTGTCTTAGGGTGTTTTAGAGAACCCCAAACCCATAGAACAAGTTATCCAAACCTTATTACTTTGGAAAATCACTGTGCATTATAGAAACATTATAGACTGTGTTTTTACTTATGTGACGTGGAATCCATAGGTCCCTCATGTCTCTTGCGTGTCCTTCGCAGGCACTTTGCATCCTAACTGTCAGGACAGCACTGGGCGTCCCCGTAGGGACATCAGCACGATCCTGCAGATCCTCAACGACCTCCTCAGTGCCACGCGGCACTACCAGGGTATGCCCCCCTCCCTCACCCAGCTGCGCTACCAGACGCAGTGCAGTGGGGCGCCCGCATCATCGCCGTCCTCCCCTCCGGCCTCGCCCTCGGCGGCCAGCCCCGCCCCGGCCCTCTCCGCTACCTCGGTGCCCGCCAGCAGCAGCAGCAGCAGCCAGGCCGGCCTCCACCACCACCACCACCATCACCATCACCACCACCCACTGGTGCAGTGCCAGAGCCAGATCCGTATGTGCAAGTCTCCCGGTGAGTATGGGCACTGCCCGCCAAGACTAGCAAGGGGATGCCCGCTGCATGCCCAAACATGTCGCTGTTCTGTTGGCTGATGGATGTTGCAGAGGGTCTTGTATGGTGTATGGTTTAATACATGCAGAAATAAGCAGCCCTATCAATTTCATGGCAAGGTGGGTGGGTGAACTTGTGTTGTTAGCAGCAGGCAAAAAATAGGCAGACCCATCTTCTCGTAACTGTAGGCGTCATTTGGATCAGTTTTTTGTTAGATGGATTTCAGGTGATTGGGAGATCTTTGAGTAGTTCTGTGAAACGCTGCTTAGCAGTTTATTACTGAGTGGCGGATGCAAAGTTGTGCGGTGTGGAAACTGTGGTGTGTGGGGGCAGCAGGCTGTATTGGGTTTCCAGGGCGCAGGTCAGGCGTGGCACGCAGAAGCACTGATGAGGAGCGAGGGACACGCACTGCCAGAGACATTTATAGCGATGGCGCAGGAAGGAGGTTGGAGGAAGGGTGGAGAAGAAAAAAACGTGTGAGGCAACGAGAGAGAAAGAGAGAGTAAAAAGTGGGGGATGGGAGCAAAGAACGAGGAAGAGAGAGAGAGAAAGAGAGACAACGAGTCAGAGAGGTTGAGAAAGAGGGAGGGAGAGAGAGAGAGAGAGAGACAGAGACAGAGACAGAGACAGAGACAGAGACAGAGACAGAGAGAGAGAGAGAGAGAGAGAGAGAGAGAGAGAGAGAGAGAGAGAGAGAGAGAGAGAGAGAGAGAGAGAGAGAGACCCGCCTCAGGGAATCCGGTACCACCTTCCTATTAGACCTGTTCTGTCAGGCTTCACCACTCGCCTGTGGTTAGCAGGCCTGGGTCTGTCTGGGAGCTCAGCCGAAGGTGTAGGTTTTCCTTTGAAAGGGCGGATGGGGGTGGGGGTTACTGTGTTACTGAGCCCGAGGAAAGGAGCAAGGAGTGCAGCAGATTGATAGCGCAGATAAGCTTCACAGGCGCGCGTCGAGTTGCTCTTGTGTGAGTGTGTGCTGCTTCAGCTGCGGCTGTGGCTGGGGCTGTTGTGTAGCTGCTCAGTGGGAAATTGAATCATAGTTTTGCAAGCTGCTGCTTTGCCACGTTAAATGGATGATTAAAAGGTCCTTTGATATTATTTATCAAAGCCCTCCATTGGGCTTGTTGAAACAGAACAATGGTGTTTTTCATTTTGGAGCATTCAGTCTGACTGCGTTGCTCGTGAATCAGCTGTTTTGACAAAGCGTGGACATATTGTTCGTCCCCCTTCTGCTTTTGTTTTGATGTGATTTGTGTTCTTTTCATTCGAACAAAAAAAAAAATCCTCCACACACACATATAGGCTAAAACACACATGTGAAAAAAATCATGTGAAATGGTGCCTGTCTGTTTTTTTTAACCCAGACCCCCACTCTTCCACCCTCCCCTCCCCGCCCCTCCCCACCCCTCCTCTCCAGCCCCAGCTCTTTTTCTTCCTCTCCGTCAGCCCCCCCACCCCCCCAGCCAATGGGCCTTCCCACTCTTTCCACCCAGGCCAGCCAAAACTCCACGGCCTCGTCTGCAAAAGCCATCGAGCCGTTCCAAAGCCCAGTCCAGTGCCTCAATGACTGCTTGTTTTCCTTTGGCCTTTAAATAGATAGATTTATACAAAAAACATGAGCGCTGGAAGAATGTGCATTGTGCTGGGACGGCAGCAAAGGGAGGGAGCGAGGGAAAAAGTGAGAGAAAGAGAGAAAGAGAAAGAGAAAGAGAAAACCCACACAGACACATACACACACACACACACACACACCAAGCGTCCATTCATAAAAGCTGTTGTGCTGTTGTCTGTATCCGGCCAGCTACTGCCCACAGATTGATTAGTGTTTCCTACACTGCAGCGGAAGAGACTAGTGAGGCATCCTGGGACTTTACTGCCTGCTCGCTCACTCACTCACTCACTCACTCACTCACTCACTCACTCACTCACTCACTCACTCTGTAGTTTATAATGGAGTAAAGTAAGGCTTCTCCTTTGTTAGCCTTGAACTCCCAGAGGCACACAGAGTTTGTCTTTTTTTACTTCTGCAGTTAAATGTTGGAAGGAAAAAAAAGCTAAAAACAAAAACCTTTTTCAAATCTTTAGAAACCTGGCGAACCTGTAGTGCTGCACATTTAGTATTTTGTTACATGTTGAGATTTTTTTTTTCTTTTTTCTTTTTTCTTTTGTGTTGGAAATGTCACCGAGGCATCTCTACCTCCAAGACGCCCTTAGCCTTCAGTGCCCCTCCTGTGACTGAATGGGGGAGAAGAGCGACCCAGAAAGGAGCCTTCAATCCCGGGCCACTTGAAAGCCAATGATTCCCCCTGATTTGGCAAGACCTTTGGCGATGACAAGCACTGGCCTTTGTACAGGGGGCTAGCAAGGGAGGGGGGGGGGGGCGGTTGTACCGAGGGTGTGGGTAGACTGGAGGTGGTGGTGGTGGGGTTAAGGTCTTTTTTTTTGGGGTGGGTGGGGGTTAGTGGGGGGGATAATTGTTAGCTGAATTCCTGCGCTCTGTGGGACCTCACTGCAGCCCCACAGCACCCCACCCCATCGCTCCTCACCCCACCCCACCCCTTCAGTCCGGCCCTTTGTTTGCGCCGCATGAACAGACAGCCATGAGGGCCGGCAGGCTGTGCCATTGTGGAGGGCAGGGGAGGCAGATAGAGCCTCCAGGCCAGGGGATTAGAGGGGGCTTTTAGTCCCTCTCCCCACTGCAGCTGCCTGTTTCAACAGAGACGGGGGGTGGTGGATGGATGAACGAACGAACGGGGAGGGAAGGGGAGGGGAGGGGGTGCCGTTCATTCTCCGCTTTGCTCTTGTCTCTCCACTGTCTGTCAGGTTGGGTTAGTTTAGTTTAGCTTTTGAGGTGTGTGTGTGTGTGTGTGTGAGTGTGTGTATGTATAGGGAGGAGGGCTGCAGGATCGGCAAGCACTCCTTTGCCTTGGAGAATGCATTGACAGGGTGGGGCCGATGTTTCAAGGCGGCATTGCTGAGGATGAGGCGGTGGCTGCGAATGTTGAAATTCCTCTCGCCCGCTTGCCTAATCCGCCCTAAAGCAAACGCAACCCCGGCCATCACTGTGTACACTCCATCTCCCAGCCCTGTCTCCTCATGACCCCTCCCCACCATCCCCACCCTCCCTTCCCACTTCCCTCAGCTCACAGATTTGGCTGCCCATCACCCCGACACAGGCAGTCCTCCCCAATCTCTCTCTGCTCCCGTGCCTGGCTACTGCGTCTGTGGCTTACTGTGTGACAGCAGGGCACCTAACCACCCCCCCCCCCCAACCCCACCCCTTGTCACACCGGTGCCATGACCTGCCCCGGCAGGGCACGGTGAATTATTCATCCCCCCGGTGTCGCGCGCGCCTGTCGGCACACACGTGGAGAGCCGCTGGCTGCAAACTGAGCTTCAGCACATCCCAGGCCCTTGTTGAATTTTGTGTTTTGGATGGGTGTTTGTGTGTGTGTAGGATGGGTGTGTTTGTGTTGGTTTGAGGGTGTGTATGCCTGTGTGTGTTTGTGGGTTTGGCTGTATGTGTGGGTTTGAGTATTTGTGTGTGTGTGTGTGTGTGTGTGTGTGTGTGTGTGTGTGTTCGAGGGAGTGTGTGTGTTTGAGTTTATGTGTGCCTGTGGAGTGGAGGAGGGGTTCTGGTGAACTGCGTCAGGTGGCCTTTCCTGCCTCAAATACGTAAATCTGGGGGCCACTGCAGTGCAGACCCTTCCACTCCCACTCCCCTGCAGGGCCACTGATGTCCTCTCCCTCTGTGTCAAGATGGAGATGTTGCATTGGAGTGCTTGTCTGGTTCCTCCCTTGGCCTCCGCGAACACAGGATCCAGATGGCCCGAGCACAATGGCCGCCCTGTGTTCTGTGCCCACCCTTAGCTTGTGTTTACCCTGTGGCTCGACTGGCCTCGTTCCCAGATCTGCGAGAGTGATGTGTTGCTGTTGCCGCCGCTGCTGCTGCTGCTGCTGCTGTGGCTGTGGCTGGTGTAGCCAATGCTGCAGCCCCTGCCTGCCCATTTCACACCTCCCAGAATGCAGCACAGAATGGTTTTAATGGGGTAGGGGCGAGTATAGACTCCCCACACAAGCGAGGCAGTGCTTGTTGTTTTGCAGCTTGAAAACCACCTTTTCTTCAGCATTAGAGATGTTTGACGACAACGACTGGTGTGGAGAAAAGCTTTTAAGGTGAGCTTAGAGAGAAGCTCTCGTCTGAGCTTCAGCAGGCCCCTCCAGAGCCCTAACCCCCCCGTGTTCCCTGAGAAAGGCTCCCCCGACGCCACACAAACAGCGCGGTGTGATCAGTGGACTATTCGAGGCAAACAAACAACACAAAGAACTGGTCGGAGACGACTGTTAATTAAGCCGATCTTTAAAGGATCAATGGGGAGGGAATCTCATTTAATCTCCTCGGTTTGCAGCCTGCTTGTTTCTCCCCCACTCCCTTCCCCCCATCCTTCCAAGGCTTGACCTGCCGGACATGCTACTGCGGGGCACGCTGCCCGCTGCATCGATCCGCTCATGAATCAGCCTCGCCGTCACTCCTCTCCACCTGCCGATGCTTCTGCCCCTGGCTCAGCTCCGCATGGCAACCAAGGTGCCGCGGGCAGCAGTTTTTTTTTGCTCGGGCCCGCCTCGCCTTAATCTAAGACACATGCCATGCCTGTTCCCTGCACGGTCATGCGCTCTTTTGTGTTTTTGTTGCTGTTCCTGTTTCAGTTGTTGTTGCTGTTGTTGTGTTTTTCTCGTTCTCCTAAGAGAGCTGCATTGACCGTGAAGGCTAATGCGGAAAACTGACTTGTGCTCGGATTCCTGGTAGTCCTCCTTGAGGGCTGGGGAGATGCTTATCTCTCTTTCCAACCCACCCACCATCTCCAACCACCCCCCACCCCCCCACCCCCACCCCCTGTTTCTAGCCCCCACCCAAACCACTGTGATTTGTGTGGTATGCATGTTTTTTTTTTTGTTCCTCTGGAAGCCCCGTCAGTGCACTTTATTTAGAGAGGATGGATGGGGGGGGGGAGGAAGAGGAGGAAAAAGAGGAGGAGAAGGGGGGAGGGTGGGAGAAGGAGGGAGAAGGGGGGCCTAGGGCCAGGTGTATATCCTTTGCATTAATCCAACAGCTGCACCACAGGGGAGGAGCCAGCATTGTGTCGTCCTTTCAAGCTAGCCTGTGCAGCCTGTCTTTGCCTACGGCTGTGCCACTCTCTGGCCGGGCCGTTTGAAAGAGCTCTGTGTGTGTGTGTGTGTGTGTGTGTGTGTGCGCACTGAGGACACTGCAGCACATTGCTCGGACAGACAATGCGGCGTTGATATGGTGAATGCTGGCCAAAAGGGTGGAGGGAGGCTTTTTTAGGTTGCTGGGAGCAGAGCATCTTGCTTGTGTGTGTATGTATGCGTGTGTGTGTGTGTGTGTGTGTGTGTGTGTGTGTGTGTGTGTGTGTGTGTGTGTGTGTGTGTGTGTGTGTGTGTGTGTGTGTGTGTGTGTGTGTGAACTGGGTGTTTTCCTTGTTCGTGACCCCAAAGCTAATGCTCACTCATTGAGCTTACACAACCAAAAAACACACCCTGCTTTCTTTCCTCTTCTGCCCAGTTCTTTTTTGGTGTGGTCAGGATGCTGGTCAAGGGCTGGGTGTGTGTCTGTTCTTTTGTGAACAGTTGCATTCGCTTCTCCCATTGCAAATCATTGTCCTTTTGTTTTGAGCACCCTGGGACAATAAGGAAGGGCTGTAGAGTGCTGCCATTGCAACGCCTTTGTTCACAGCGACCCCGCGTCTCCTCCTCTTACTGGTGTCGTCTTCCTCCTTCTCTTCCTCTCTCAGCGCCAGCGCTCCAGCCAGACCAGGCACATGTGTAACTTAACTGCCCCCCCCCCCCCACCCCCCCATCCCATCGTCCTTTGGTCAGCTTATGCTCCCAGAGTGTCAGCCTGGGCCAGCTCTGCAGAAACGCCACAGTGGACAGGGCCAGGGCCAGGGACAACCCAGGCCGAGCCAACAACCCCCACCCCACCCCAACCCACCACACCCCCCAGCACAGCCGCTCACCCAAGCTTGGATCTAATAATAGCACTGTGCAATAAACATAGCCCTCGAGCCCCCCCCCCCCCCCCCCCCCCCCCCCCCCCCCCCCCACTCCTCCTTAAACCTCACCTTACCTCACCCCCTCAGGCCACGACATTCATCAGGAGGATCGTGACGCTGGTGACGCTAGCTAGCACTCAGTAGGAAAAACTAGCGATTCAAAAAAACAGGTCTAGGCTAGGCTAGGCTCCGCTCCCAGTTCATACCCATAGTGCTGGCAAGCGCCGCCAAGCCCTCACTGTGGGCCTGAGAGCTCCGATGAGGGTGGGTATGGTCGGTGCCAGGCCATTTGGGAGAGTGACGCCACCTGAACTGGCTCTCGCGCTCCACCACAAACACTTAGCACAGGGCAAACATGGGAGAGGCCTGGCAGCGTTAAAAGGTCGTGTGTGTGTGTCTGTGTGTGTGTGAGTTCTCCCGCCCTAAGCCCGGGCTGGCAATCAGAAACAGAGGATCAGAAGAGGTACTACGCCATTTTTTGTCCTGAAGTGCTGTTCATCCTCTTTTTTTCCTTTTCCTTTCTTTTTTTTTCTGTGTCGAGGACATAGTCTCCATATAAGTGTGTGTGTGTGTGTGTTTCTTTTTTTGCTTTTTTTATTGTATGCTCTCTTCAGCCAGCGGGATGTTGTGTGAGGTGGGAGAGAAGGGTTGCTGGCCTAGATTCCCGGCCGCGGCTGTGCGCAGGATCATTTAAAGGACAGCTGAAGGAGACGGCGAGTCCGTATGCAGCAGCGGTGGTGGTGGTGGTGTTAGCAACAGCGGTGTTAGCAGCAGCCATCCCCCACATGAGGGGAAACCATGTCAGGGAAAGAGAGAGAGAAAGGGAGTGAAAGAGAGAGAGAGGGAGTGATAGAGAGAGAGAGAGGGAGAGAGAGGGCAAGAGAGGGAGAGAGGCATTCCATACGTTGTTTCCTCCTCTTGCTATCTGGCCCGCCTTGCTGCTACTCTGCTGATAGCGGGGGGTCTGGCCGGAGGGGTTTGTTGGAGAGGGGAGGAGAGAGAGAGGGAGAGAGAAGGCTGAAGCAGACAAAGAACCCCCCTCGCTTGAATGCGAGCGTGGCAGGAGCTCGTGGCTTTGTGCCTCGACACTCAGAACTGGTCGAGGAGCCCAGTGCCTCCTGTCTCTCTTTCTGGTTCCTCTTCCTCCTCTGAGCGCGGCTGGTGTTGTGCAGGGGCTGACACAAAAAATCTTATTTTCGTGTAGAGGGAGGGAGAGCGAGAAAGAGAGAGAGTGAGAGAGAGAGAAAAACGTCGATTATGACTCATCCACAGCCCAGCACCCAGAGCGGACCTCCCTGCTCTCCCCATTTTACCACCATCAGCATTGACATTCAGCACGCTCTGTCAATTTCAGTGTGGTTTCAGTGCTACGCCTTTTCATGCTTTGCAAAGAAAAAAGAGAGAGAAAGAAACCGAGACAAAAAATGTAAAGAACAAGAGAAAGGGGAGGCTGGTTAGAAAAAGGAGGGCGAGCGGAGCTCGGCAGAGCGCTAGGCTGATGGTAAAGGGAAGGGTCAAATTGATCGGGCTCCCCCCCCCCCCCCCCCCCCAGCCCCCAGCCCCCTGAACTCGGGGGGGGGGTGAAATTCCAGAGCACGTCCCTCCTGGAGCTCTGTGCCTGTCTCAGATGGGACTGCGGGGGCATTGGTGGTGGTGGGGTGGTTGCTGCAGGGTCGAACAAGGCTGGTGTAGGGTTGGTGGTGGGGGGGTGTTGGTGGTTCAGTGGATGTGGAGCAGGAAGCTGCAGCAATAAAAGAGAGAGAGGGAGAGAGAGAGAGAAAGAAAGAGAGAGAGAGAAACGGAGATGGAGGTAGAGGGGGAGACATGGAGAAGGGGTGTAGGGTGGGTTTGCGGTGGATATTGGGGTGGGGTGGGGGTAGTGGGGACAGGCTCTGTTCGCTTACAATTTCCATTCGCTTGCATTTTCTATTGAAAGCCAATAGCAGTGTCCTCGCCTGGAGATGGATGGCTGCACTAGAGCTAAGGTTTAATCAATAGGTCTTTTTAATTTGCCATCGATCCATGTTAAAAGCTACTGCTGCTGCTGCTTGTGTGTTTGTGCACATAGATGTGTGTGTGTGTGTGTGTGTGTGTGTGTGTCTGTGTGTGTGTGTGTGTGTGTGTGTGTGTGTGTGTGTGTGTGTGTGTGTGTGTGTGTGTGTATACACGAGTGAGGGATGGTCTGTGCTTGGGATTATTGACATTCTAGCCCTATATTTAATTATTTAATTCCTGGATAGATTCTAATGGAGCTAGCTAATAGATTGTGGTTGCCTTCTTCCTTCGAAACTGCTGAATTTATTTATAAATGAAATTAAGGTTGTTTTGGAGGGAGTGGGGTGGGGGACTGAGCATCCAGATCTTAGTGGGTGGCATAAAGAGGGTCTCCCCAGAGGCTTTGGGTTCCATACGCAAATCAACGGCTCTAAATGCATTTAGTATTGCTTTGGTGCTTGTTAGTGTTAGTGCGTGCCTCTGTTTTTCTCTGTCTGCAAAAGGGAAAGAACAGGTTAGGTTGTGCCAGTACGCTCTGTGCACGTGCGCTCCTACAAAGGCTTCTGGGTAAATTGTGCCGTACCTGAAAGATTCAGTCTGTGCTTGCACACTGACCAAACCTAGTAAGGAAAATGGTGGTATAAGTTCAGATGTCCATGGCCACATATGTGTGTGTGTGTGTGTGTGTGTTGAGAAAACAGGGAATTTTCAGTCATGGTGTCTCTGTTTAAGAACAGCCGTGTCATAGCCCCAGTGCTGTTTATTTGTGCTGCGTCTGGCCTTAGATAACACTGAACAGGCTCAGCTTGAGCTCTGCTCTGCTCTGCAGTATTCTCTCCTCTGTGCTCACTCATTCCTCCACTCATTCCTCCACCCTTCTCTAAAACACTGTGACTAAAACACAACAGAAAAAGGAGTTTTTTCCATATATTCAAAATAATGTGTCATCAGCACTTTATCTACCGTTTACACTTCCAGTTAGATGTAAAACACAATTTTATCGTGCTGATATTCTTGTGCAGTGACAAAAAAATGTAATCTAATTTAATCCAAAATTGGGGGCATGCAATTAAGATTAATCATGCTATACATGTTGATGATGATGATGATGATGATGATTATTATTATTGTGATTGTGATTATGATTATTATTTTTGGGTGACTGGCTCTCTTGCTGACGTTTGTTGTGTCTCCTTTCCCGCAGGCGAGCGCATGCGTCAGACGGAGAACCGGGCGACACGCTGCAAGGTGGAACGCCTGCAGCTGCTCATGCAGCAGAAGCGTCTGCGCAGGAAGGCCCGGCGGGACTCGCGCGCCCCCTACCAGTGGCTGCCCAACCGCAAGGCCGGCCGCAGCAACAGCAACAGCAGCATGTCCAGCGAGGGCTCCCTGGACCTGGACTTCGAGGACTCGGTGTGGAAGCCCGACGTCAAGGCGGACATGAAGACGGAGTACGTCATGGCGTAAGGGGAGGCGGTGGCGGTGACGGTGGCGGTGGCAAAGGCGATGGCGGCAGCAGCACAGCAGGCGGAGGATTGGCTGCAAGGATATTCAGAGAGATGGTGGTTTGAGAGGATGTAGACTCGTGTAACATGGAAATGAGGAAGAGGATGGAGGATGAGGATGTGGAAGCTGTTCTTTTCCTCAGCATTCTCTGTCTTTAAGGACTAGTTTGACACTCAGAAGTGTCTCTCTTTTGTTGACATTTGTGAGGACAACAAAATAAACACAAGAAAAAAACATTTTGGACAGAGAGGACACCTGCATTCTGAGCATACACATGCTTGCTGTCCCTTTGAGGAAGAAGAAGAAAACTGAGCATAGCAGATTTGGTGTAATTTCTGTTTTTGTGTCTCGATTGTTTGTTTGTTTGTTTGTTTACTAGCTTTCCAAGGAAAACTCTGGCTGGAGATTCACACTGCTAAACGGGACACTCAGTGTGCTGAACAGACAAAGACACAGGTCTCAAGCCTGCTGTTTTTTACACACTTCGGAAATGGGCATTTACGGTCTCCAGTTCACCAACCAGAGTGGTTTTTAATTCTTAGAAGTTTTTTTTTTCTTTTGATTTCATTTTCAAAACATATTTTTTCTAAGGAAATATGTAGCATTGTTCACAAAGCATTCAGGTTTTCGTACAGTTGAAAGGTATTTTATTTGCACATATCTCTATGATTTCATTTCGGTGGCTGGTTGCAAGTGTGTGGAAGAAGCCTTCTGTGGCTGTGACTTGCGTGGACAAAAACAGTAGAAATAAGGAAATGCATGTTTTCCATCTAAAACAAGTGGATCTCCAAAAGAAACCCCAGTGACACAGGTCATTAATAGGAAGCATTTATAATTAAAATAAATAAAAAATATTAGTCATGCAGAGGGTTGTAAAATCAATGCCTTTGAAAAAAAAATATATAAAGAGATAATCGTCTATTTTTGTTTCACTTTTTTATCCGCTGTTTTTAAAAAACAGTTTCCCAAAATGGCTTGGCTCAAGTCCTGAAAAAATTGGTTACCACAGTACTGTAATTTCTGTTTCTCTTGTTCTCTTGTTCATCCATTCATTCGTTAATAGAAGAGTTTGCCCTCTTGTTTCTTCCTGTAAAGTCACAACCTCTGTAAACCCTTGTAGAAGTTTCATGTGTTATTTTTAATCAGCTGAGGGGAGTGGGTGTATGTGGTTTGTGTTCTGTTAGCGTGCATGTGGGTGTATGCATTTTTGTGGATGAACGAGTAAACAAACACAAGTGTGGCCCGGTTTACTGTAGTTCATGACTTAGGCTCACATGATCTACACTCTCACTCTTCTCCATTTCCCCACCTTCCTTCATTTACTTCATGTGGACTTGAAACATCACACTGTTTCTTTTGTGTAGTCATCCCAAGTTCTCGAAGAGAAAATCTCTGGACTGTCAAATAAAAAACAGTTAGTCAGTGCATTTCTCATGGGTGTATTGCAGACGTATTTGAGAGCAGTTTGGGAACCGCATCTCCCAATTCAGCCCAGGTGTATTTGTCAGTCCGTGTTTAGGCCTTATAGATTCACAAGCTCTCCAATCAAATTGGGAGGAAAAGAACATAACATAACATAACATAACATAACATAACAACGAGGGACACAAAATTCCAGTTTCTCAAAAGCTACATTTCTGTTTCCAGTGCCTCCACTCACAAATTCAAAAAACATATCAAATTGGCCCTTTCACAGTCTAGATATTATGCTGCTACTTGGATGTTTGTTTGGGGGGGGAAAAAAGAAGACTTTTCATTGCATGTAAAAAAAAACAAGTGTGAATTATTTTGGACCTTTTTGTAGAATTTACAGACCTGAAAAACAAATGTGGTGCTGCAGAAAAGACACACGTGCATGAATTTGTGAAGAAAATGCTGAGCTGCTTTTTTGTAGGGTAGGATTTTATTGATTAGTGATGCCATGCGAATCTGCGTCAAGCTTTTTTCCATCACAAACCAAATTGGAAACCTGGACTGTGTGTGTGTGTGTGTGTGTGTGTGTGTGTGTGTGTGTGTGTATGTGTGTGTGTGTGTGTGTGTATTGCTCACTCGCTTCATTCCTGGACTGTGAGATTGGGCGGTCAATTGTTCCCCTTTGAACATGGGCAAAGAAGACTTCTGTTTTTTTGGCAACAGGTTCCACTTGTGAGATAGCATCCTTCAGTGAGGTGCATGTGGACAAACAGGGAAAAAAAACAACAGATATTGGACCAGCTTTATTTTTTACGTTGTGAAAACTGCATTTAAAATAAGACAAAAAAAATACTAGATGGGAAAAAAATACAAAACCAAGATTGCACTCAACAGAGTTTGCAGTGTGAGATTAGCTGCCCGAAGGTGAACCTCGTCTTTTGTTTAAGTGGCCTTATCTTTCACTAAAAGGAGTCACATGGGATCTTTTAGGGATGTGGTTGGGGGTGGGTGGGCACTTTTAGGATGTCCTGTTCTATCTTTTGCTCTCTCTCTCTCTCCTTTCTCTCTCTCTCTGTGTTTGTCAAATGTGTTTTCTAAGAGGACGTGGGCATGTCTTATTTATGTTTCTAGAAGGTGGAGTCTCTATTATGTCAAGGCTTCGGTGCCTTAAAATGTCTTGCCCTTGCAGTCGATCAGCAAAGAAACAGAGGAGAGCAAATCCTAAATGGCTAAACAAAGTATTTCCATCAGGTTGCACGGAAACAGTTTCACATAAGGACTCAAATGTTGATGATATTGTGAGATCTGTGTCATACTTGGAATTGCTTCTCGAAAGCTTGCAGGCCTTCGCTTTTGTGTTTCGTGTCTTTGTTTCTATACCCCTAAATCCTGCCACCTATAAGCTGTGATGGCTTCAAAATGACAAAAAAACAGCAGAAGAAGTGGCTGTAGAGATATAGCAACAAAGTGCCCTAACTCAAAATGGAGACGTCCTAAGAGGACACAAGTCTACATGCACTTCCCAGCTCCTTGGACAACAACAACAACAACAACAACAAACAACAAAAATGTTTTGAAAGGACAATTTCTCCCCGAAAAAAAAATTGTATTTAATTTTTTATATATGTATGAAATATACTCTGTGTGTGCCTCACGTGTGTGCAAATGACAAAAAGGTGAAAAAAAGAACAGAAAAGTTTGAGGTTTCGGGGAGGGAATGAGTCTGGGGCACTGGGGAGTGGGTGGGAACGGGGCATTTAAAAAAAAAAAAAACAGTTTATTGGTGGATTTCTGATCACATCCTTTGAGTTGCCTGTTCTTTCTTGTAGCCAGCAACGAAAAATAATAACAAGAGTCAAAATACAAAATACAATGTTTTAGCTCTAGGCAGGTGTAGCACAGGTGTGACTGTATTAATTTATAAAAACCAAAATGGTAACTGTGAATCCTGTATTTCTTTGTGTATTTTTTTCTCAAGTGGGACAAGGTGAGGGCATTGCATGAATATTGCAATGTCTGATTTTTTTTTGTTTGTTTATGGTGAAATATAATGGAAATAATCAATTAAAAATGAAAAATTGAAAATATCTAAATATATTTTTTTCTTAAGCAATACATTTCAGTGTGACTTGTGATAGGACATTTTTCTTTTTTAGGTAATAAATTTAAAAACAAAACAGCCCAGAGTGAAATTGTCTTGATTTCTGTGTACCAGTCATTGTGGGGAAATTGTCTTTAGGGGGTTGGTATTTCAACACCATGGATGTGCTGTCTGGCATCATGGAGGGCATGTTCCTTCATGCATTTCTCAGCAGAGCACTGTGATGTGCATGAATGTTAGGTAAGATATGTAGTTACATAGGCTACATAAACCTTACACATTACAGTATGGCATTGCACTAGCCCCTCTTGTGGCCTAGTGGTTAGAGAGTTGCTTTTGGGATCGGAGGGTCGCAGGTTCAAATCCCGTTCCAGTAGTAAGAAATGGAGTCGGCGAGCAAAGCAACTAGTGCACTACTGCACCTACATCCATGGCTTAAAGTGCCCTTGAGCGAGGCATCTAACCCCACATTGTTCCAGGGGCTGTAACTGAAACCCTGTACCTAAAAAACTGTAAGTCACTTTGGATAAGAGCATCAGCTCAACGTAATGGAAGCAGGCACAGTGCACAGTCCAGAGTGATAGTGAAACACACTTGTGGATGGATAATGGTTTATTGTATCACAGCATGCCTCATATACAGGCCTATACATATGCATGCCTCAGGTTTAGAGGAGCATTCGCTCCTACAAAACCTTACAACCGATAGGGACCTTACTGAGTAAAGACACCAGCAGCCATTTTTCTCATCTAGTGTGCCGCATGACCAGACACTGCTCTGGTCTAACACAGAGGTGCCAAAAGCGAGCATTGCCAGACAGACTGGAAATAACATTCAGTTAGTCACCTCAGACTATCTGATTTAAGTATGGAGTTTTTGGGCACACAGTCATATTTATGACAGCAGAAGTATGGGGAAGTGGGGCCTATGAAACATTCCAAAGTGTGACTGAACATGGCGGAAAATGTTTTTGAGCGCCAGTCAGAGAACAGAATGGCCGGCATTTCAAAAGTCAGACACCTTTTTCTGACACTATGTAAAATATGCTACCCAACCAAACAGCAGAAAACAACCACTGTCTGTTATTAAGACACTAGCATGCCGTGTATAAAGGCCTAATAGGGGCACATTTTTTCCATAGTGTTGCCTTCTGCCTCGCTAGAATTTCAGTCCTAGTTGGATTCTTTCAAACTGCTGCTAACAACATGGCAATGTAAATATAGATAGATTGTAAATGAGAATGGATTAAGATAATTATTTAAAGCATGTTTTCCTCTGCAAACACACAGGTTTGTATTTCTGCTTTCCTCCTCTTGTGTTCTGTATTCTTCCACAAAGACTGCAGGAGCACAGTGGGTCATCACTAGGGACTAAGCGAAGCTCCAGACCTGAATTCAGTTGGAAAATTGTGCCTGCAAATAACTGCAAAGAGATACCACCAGAGAATCTGATCTGTCACAAAAGCACACACACACACACACACACACACACACACACACACACACACACACACACACACACTCACACACATGCACACACTAAGGTACACAAAGAGAGAGAGAGAGAGAGAGAGACAGACAGACAGACAGATCGCAGATAAAGAGGGGAGGACTAGTTGGTAGGCAAGTGGTAGTGCATGTGTGCACATGTTGTTTGAAGCGTACACTCGCAGGAGAGATCTCAGAGATTTGGGATATGTGCACACTATGCTTCACACACTCCGCCACCGACTGCTGAATGTGAATGGGAACATGAGAAGAGAGGAGGCTGGGAAGACAGCTGAAGCGAGAGAGAGAGAGAGAGAGAGAGAGAGAGAGAGAGAGAGAGGGAGAGAAAAGAAATATTTTGATGGAAGGCTTGTACGTGAGGTTGTTACAGCTGAGGGAAGATCCATCCCAACCCCTGGCAGAGAGCAGCAGATAAAAAAAGAACAAGGTGCTGTCAATGGGAAAAAGGATGTTGCTGTCATTTGGTGGATTTTGTATTGAATCCATTCCAAATCAAACATTTGTTTTTTTTTTGCACAAATACAGTACAGGATGGGCAAGAGTGTCTGATGCAATACAGTTCAGTAACTACCCCATGCTGAAGGATTTCCTCCGTTGACACTGTAAATCACGCCCGAGGCACGGGAAAAGTTAGCTTTACAGTAAGTACCCTACTCGCCAAACTGCCTCTCTCTACAGCCGGTGTTCGTGCACTGTCTCTTTACCCTTTCGGATGCTTGCATCATGTTTCCAGTCATACTGCGAGTCCAGTGAAATACGTTTCCCAGAAGCGGCAGACAGCCCTAGTGCGGGGTTGACACAGGGCCTCTGCAGAGAGCGAGCGAGTGAGTGAGAGAGTGAGACAGCGAGTGAGGCGTCAAGAGGCATTTCACAAGTTTGCTTAAAGTGAAACCAAGAAAGAGGACAGGAACTGAGCAAGGCCTGGTCTCCACAGGCGCCACGGCTCGTGGAACTCCGAAAAACCAGCGAGAAAGGTCTGGTGGGAGGCGAGGTTGCTCCTTTTTAAGGTTCCTGTCTTCTCACACACATCGAAACAACTCTGCTCAAATGTTTTACTCAGTCAAATGACAGCATATAAAAAAAATGTTTGCACAGCAGTGACTTTTTGGGCAGAGCACAAGTGCTTTTCGAAGCGGTAGTGCTGCATTGTGCAACTAGGGTAAAATCTACAAGTATCACAATGTTCTCGCGCTATGTGTATTTTGTTGGAAGCCTTCATCAGCATTCTTTGAATTTATGTTAAGAACAGAAATGAAACCACTTTTTTGAGAGGTGACACTGCTAAGGGGCCTTTTAAAAGCTGTGAAAATGCTACTTTTGTGCATTCACAAGGCTACACTCCCTGTGTGTGTGTATGTGTGTGTGTACATATGTTTGTGTTTGTGTGTGTATGTGTGTGTGCATGTGTGTGTGTGTGTGTGTGTGTGTGTGTGTGTGTGTGTGTGTGTGTGTGTGTGTGTGTGTGTGTGTGTGTGTGTGTGTTTGTGTATGTGTGTAGTTCCTTTACGATTTCATTTCTTTTGTTTGTTCCCCTGCACAGTCGAAAGAGAAGAATGGCGATCTGTTTAAAATATCACGTGGTCAGTTATTTATACAGCTGTGAGACGAATGAACCTTCAGTACCTATTCAGGGTCCCTTTTTTCTCTCTCTCTGTTCTTTTTTAACTCCGCTGCTCTGTCACCCAAACACCGCACCGCACCGCACAGCCCCTGCACAACTGGCGTCCCATGCTGGGGCAGCTGTCTGTTCGCATCAGCTCTGCACTGACCCCTCGACACTGACCTTCTGGAGAGACCCTGAGAACTGTAGGGAGGTGGCCGACCCCCAGGCCTAGTGGAACAACCAGACAGGCTTGCTGGGAGGCAAGGCAAGGCAAGGCAAGGCAATCACGGAGGCACAACACCACTGTCTAATGAGAAGGTGGCTGACTATGGTGACAGTCCGGTGATCACCAATCAGGGGTTGTAAAAAAAAAGGAAGAACAAAAGGTACACCAGGAGATTATGTGGTCAAAGGAGCTATTTTATAAGCAACTGGACTTCTTTTTGAAGCTTAAAGATGTTTGACCTTTCATCCAAAAAGAACCTTTCTTCCAGAAGAAAGGTGAAATGTCTTAAAGCTCCAAAAAGACATCCAGTTGCTTACAACTTAGCTCCTTTGACCACACAACCTCCTGTTGTACCTTTTGTTCTTTATTTCTTTTGCAACCCCTGATTGGCCCTGAGGAAGGCAACTTTGTTCCAAGTTATGCTACTCTCTACTCTCTACTTCTCTCTGTAATCCGCTCTGGACGAGAGTGTCTGCTAAATGACAGCTACTGCTCGGAGGCAGAGTGAGAGAGGGTCTGTGTGACGAAAAAAAAACAACAAGATGCGTGACGTCCTTTGTTCACAGTGCGTGTTCAGCTTGCTGATGCCTGCATGTTTTGGACGTGAAGCAACCCCCTCCCCCTCCCCCCTCCACACACACACACACACACACACACACATACACACACTGTTGTTGCTTAAGCACCTGTGGCTGCAAAGTCGTGACACATTGTGGTCGCCTATGCTTTAACTGGCTCAGGCACTTTTCTCTCTCTCTCTCCTGTGGACTCACGGTCTTTCTAGTAAAAGTCAAAGACTTGTCGTGTATTTGCTTAACCACAAGCCAGTGACCTTTTGCATGTGCGCACAGTACACTCAGGTCTTGCCCCCCATCCACGCACTTGTATTAGGGGCTGCTAAATGACCTTACATACATCTATTATGCACATGATGGCCTAGAAACCTGTGTGTGTGGGGGTGTGTGTGAGTGTGTGTGCATGTGTGTGTCTGTGTGTGTGTGGGTGTGTGCATGTGTGTGTGTGTGTGTGTGGGTGTGTGCATGTGTGTGCATGTGTGTGTGTGTGGGTGTGTGCATGTGTGTGTGCGTGTGTGCATGTGTGTGTGTGTGCGTTTGCATGCATATGTGTGTGTGCATGTGTATGTGTGTGCTGTATGAGTGTGCATGTATATGTGTGTTTAGGGATGGGGGAGGGGTACTGTCTATTTTACTGGCTGTGACAAGAAACCTGACCGTAAGGAGTTTACACAGCAACCTTCACCTAAATGCATACCTGCAAACACACACAAAGATACACACACACTCAAGTGCACACACACACACCTACACAAACACACACACACACACACACACACATGCACACACACACATACATACACACACAGGTAGAGAGAATGAGACAGACATGCATGCACACGTGAACATGTAGACATGCATGTAGTATGTGCACACATATTCACACACACACACACACACACACACACACACACACACACACACACACACACACACACACACACACACACACACACACACACACACACACACACACACACACACAGGGAGAGAGAATGAGACATGTAGACACACATACAGTATGTGCGCACACAGTCACACCCACACACACACACACATATATATACACACACACATACACACACAGACACTCTAAATGACTCATGCATACGCTTAATGGCTCCACTGTGGTGTGCTGCGTATATCAAATCATCTCGAGTCAGTTGCATTTTGTGTCACAGCTCTGAACATGTTTCTGAGACAAACGATACATGTTAAAGGGGTGGCCTGAGATGCCAGTGGATTACTCAGCTCTGCTCTGATCTGTGTGTCTGCCTCTCATATCAGGTGCCGATGGATGAAGGGCCTGCTCCTTAGCGCCCGTCCTTTTCCAGAGCCACTCTCCCCCCTTCCCGTCATACACGGGCCTCCATAACTTTATGGCGTGTCAGAACTGCCCTGGGAGACAGCTGAGGCCACTGATACACCCCTGCGCTGGACGAGAATGTGAGGGAGGGAGGGAGGTGGCAACAAGCCTGAACAGAGATAGGGAGCCGTATGGTGTGTGTGTGTGTGTGTGTGTGTGTGTGTGTTTGTGTGTGTGTGTGTGTGTGTGTGTGTGTGTGTGTTCTACTACTTTCATTTAATTTCTATTGCCTGAACAACTGTACAAAAACGTGTACGTTTGAGAACCCTACATGTCCTTGAAATTTTGCAGACCAACTGGACCATGCAACTTAGCAAACCCAACAATAGGACGATTGACTCAGTAAATAACACCATAACAATAATAACACCTAAAGTGCCAAGTGTTCTCCCTAACAATTGTATATTAAAATAACGTTTGCAGTCAGAAAGGCTTAAATCTCTTCTCCCATAGGTACTCCTCCTAGGTGCAAGTATCTTGTGTTTTCTCTAAAGGTGTGCAGTGCTGTCTCTGTCTCTCTGGAGTCATGGTGTGGTGACAGGATTGCTTGCAGCACAAAGGCGCTAGAACTCAAAAGGGTTTGTCTCAATGGAAAATTTGATGGGCCCACGCACACCCAACCCTTGGCCCTGGAGTGGCTCAGTGATCTTTCTGCTCTAACCACAGCGTGAGAGCAAAAATACACACGAAGGCATGTAGTGACACAATCCCTGCGTCTACACGACAGGATCCCTTTGGGTCGAAGGAAAGGAAAGAGAGGAAAGTATTCAAGGCACACACATGTACACACACACACACACACACACACACACACACAAACAGACATAGAACACACGCACACACAGACAACACACATGCAGGATGAAGTGAAAACCACACTGGCCTTGGACAATGAAACATGTCAGTAACTGTGTTATATAAAACTACAGAGCTCCGTTTGCAAGTGTAATTTGGGAACCAAATGTGTGTCAGATGGGCAATGATAGCGTGTGAAATGTGACAGATGAGTACATCGTATATTAGAGAAATGATGTCTGTTCCCCTTAACCATATTGTCTCTTCTCGAGAAGAAAACGCCTTTGCATATTTGCACATACTTCCAGCTTCCAGCTTAAGGCGAGTCTGTCTGGCAGTGGGAAAACCCTCTCGAGCTCTCTGTGCATGGGAGCCCTTTTATGGCGTTGTAAACATATCTCTGTAACCCCCGCCGAAGCACACGCACAAAAATGAATGAACACAGGAAGCCTTACTCTGGCAGGAAGTGGGGACGGCTGCTATGGTAACAAACTGAAACCATAAGCCCTGGTCTACGCAGTGCAGCTCTCTCTCTGTCTGGCTCTCTCTCTCTCTCTTTCTCTCTCTCTGTCTCTCTCTTGACGTCATTTCGAGTACAGAGAGAGATAGCGAGGGGAGGTTGAGCTACTGAGCACATAAAATAAACAAAGGGGAGGATGAACTTTCGAATGCTTTGCAAAGACATAGGAGTTTGGCCAAATGTTTTGAGGGGCATAGTCTTCGGAGAAAAACTTTTTTTGTGGCTTATCAAAATATCAGCGCCACGGCATTTACCTCTCCTAATTCTGAAATGCAAACCAAGATTAAGCAATATTGCATGCCAGCATGTGAAAATTGTGTTTGTGTAAAACAACTGGCACACACAAATAAAAACTGAACTGTGACCACTGTGAAGTTTATATCGTTCCAAATCGCCAAAGGCTGATAGACCTTCACTTTCAAGTTCAACACTAAAAAAAATGTTTACAAAAATCTTTCATACACATGAACAAATTACATATTCTTTCTGTAGTGAGTGGTCAAGCTTTATATTCATGATGTCAGTGGAATGAATTGTAAGCCAGTTAAGAAAGAAGCAGGTAGAAGAACCAGGAAGCTTTCAAAGAAAACAACAGCTTCACGTTTGCCTTTTCACCTTAGCACAGTTTAGAGTGGAAATATGCTGCCAGTCTGCCATTTGCTTTTTGTTTCTTTTTTTAAACATTATGTATTTATTAAAGAATAACAGAAATGTGTATTGCTAGTTATGATTGTTCATTCAGAACTATACACTTGTATTTTTCCACAGAACAGGAGAGCTAACATCTGTGTGGTTTTTTTTTTTAGTAAAACACACTTTCAATTCCCACTCACACGTGTTTCAGAAAAGCACACTTTACTTTGGCTATGATTTGATAATGTACAGCAGCTCTGTCAATAACCAGATCAGTGATGTTAATTATTATCCAGCCAATCTGTACCACTGAGTCCAGGTGACTCAGCCCAAGACTTTTCACACAAAGCCACTGACTGACTGAGGTTGACCTATGGGTGGGAGTGCGATGAAAGGCTTTTAATGGTCAAATAGAACATGTAATGGTGGTGGTGGTGGTGATGGGGGGCAGCCAGAAAAAGGGCCAGCCCCATGCTGCAACCACCCAGACATAACTACTTCTGAAAGTATACTTTTTTGTGAACGTGTGTAAGAGGAAAAAAAGAAATGAGAGAATAAGAGAGAGAGAGAGAGATAGATAGAGAAAAAATGTGTGTGTGTATGTGTGTGTCTGTGTGTGTGTGTGTGTGTGTGTGTGTGTGTGTGTGTGTGTGTGTGTGTGTGTGTGTGTGTGTGTATGTGTGTGTGTGTGTGTGCGTTCTGTATGTTCACATGTATGTGAATATGTGTGTGTGTGTGTGTGTGTGTGTGTGTGTGTGTGTGTGTGTGTGTGTGTGTGTGTGTGTGTGTGTTCTGTATGTGCACATGTATGTGAATATGTGGGAGTGTGTGTGGGTGTGTGTGTAGGCATTCTGTATGTGAATATGTGGATGAGTGTGTGTCGGTACATGGGGTGATGCATATCTCAGCCTGGGTCTCCACCTCTTTTTTCCTTCAGGCAGGTCTGCTTATATGCTTCTGCAATCAGAGGGCCAGACAGGCACCCAACCCTTCACTCCCCTTCCCCTTCCCACTGTTGTTCCTCCTTAGAGGTCACACACACACACACACACACACACACACACACACACACACACACACACACACACAAAGACAGTGATCAAAGACAGTAAACAGGTGCGGAGGAGACTTCAGCGTCTCCTCAGGACATGATCGCTTGTCCAGCACTGCAATCCCCCCCCTAACACACACACATACACACACACACACCTCGAAACAAACCTGATGCTTTTTCAGTAACTGCCACCCCCAGTCTCCACTCCAAATGGCGTGACAGTGACCTCCTCTGAACAGTCTTCTTCTTGGTGAAGTCCAGCCATAAACACACATCTCTTCCAGCAAAATAATTTCATGTGTTCTTTTGGCTGCAGGACATTTCATGCTCATAAATGTTTATTACAGGTTATATAAATGTTTGAGTCTGCCTGTCAAACATGGGATGGTGTTCACCTCTCTGTGGCCAGTCACTACCTCGAGCTCCTCAAAGCCTGTCAGACGTGCAAAGCTGCAAGTGTAAGCTTCCGGGAGGCCCCATCTTTTCGAGCTGCTCACTCACGTAACTGTTAGCACTTTCATTCCACCATTGAGTGTCCGTCAGATGTGAGTTTTTAAATGTGAACTGTTTTTCTATCGCCTTTTGTTGTAATCAATTAAAGACTCCAGCGAGCATTGTCTTCACAATAATCATGGAGAGAGCCTTGGAGGGTGGGTGTTAGGATCAATAGGGATTTTGAGAGGGGGGCAGGTGCTCTGTGGTGAGGAGGTCCTTTGGATATGGATATATATGATTCCGGTGACGGATGAGGTGCCAGACTCGATGCTATGTGGGCTCGGGGGAATCGGCATGCATTGGCGCACTCCGCTGCAAAGCTTTCCGCTCAATCAATCCTGGGCATTAATTAGATAGGCTCAAATAAATGTGCCCTTAACCTCCACAGTGCAAGCCAGAGCTGCCTATCTGAGAGAAAGAAAAATAAAAAAATAAAAACGCAACGTCCTCGTCTAAGGTACGTACTGTGCCTTTTTTTTTTTTTTTCGTTTTTTTTTTTTCTTGCTGACCGCAGAATGTCGCGCAGACATAGGTAAACTTGGTTATCAAATGACTGGGCAAAATTTTCATTAAAAACAAAATGAGAGAAAAAAAAATAACGTTCTTGCTGAAAAAGTACCTTCTGAAGAAAACAAAAGTTCTGTATGTTTTGGTTTCACGTGAAGGCGTGTTTGCCACACTGTGTGAGGTTTTTAAGGTCATTTCTGAGAAGCAGTCCTGTACAGACTTACATAAAGCGCTAAGATGTAAGACGTCATTCCATCAGAGAAAAAGCACTTCCTCTGCAAAAGAAAAAAAATAGACCAAGATGGTCTAAAAATATATATTCACTTAGACATTTTTACTTCTGAGTCCCTCCATTATGCAATCTTTTAACATCAATGAATATCAATATACAGTCTGGATGCAACTGGTTACATTTTGATGTTGGATACATTAAGATAAGGGTTAACATTGCATTACTGGTAAATAAAATCAAATGCATTGAGTTGAGAATGCAATAGTGTATACACTTTATATCTCTATGATATATAAAGAAAGGTTGCAAAGCTACAAGAAACTTTGAATAAAATGTACCCCCCAAAACAACCTTGTGTGAGTAACATTGTTATTTTCGTTTGTTATTGCATTGCTCTTTCAAGATAAGAGGCATGAACAGCAGACACATTTGCCAAGTAGAAGCAGGAAATCGTCTGCCCATGTCCCAAGGAACAAGGCACCGCCTAGATAAACATGGGGGGGGGGGTCTGAAACCTCTTGAAGGTGATGATAGGGCAGTCCGCATGATCATCCTGCCTGAATGTGATCAACTACAACTGCAGTGCCCCTGTCTGCTTGCCTGCCTGCCTGCCTGCCTGCCTGCCTGCCTGTCATCCCCCAACCCCTTTACTCCCACCCCCACCCCCTCCTTCCATTACGGTCTCCGGGCAAACAATGCACCCTCTCAGCCCTCCCCATGCTAATCATTGGGATTTACTCTGCAGCCGTCCACAAATCGCCAGGCGTCTCACACCCCCTTCGGGTCGATCTAGGTCGAATTCAATTTGTACGATATTATGTATTGATCTGGATGCGCTGGCCTCCATCAGGCCAGGCAATCCTTGACCCGATTGTGCTATTCTCCTGATCACGAGACGGCACTCCTTTAGTTTGCACTCCAGGCAAATGGGCTACCATCAACTGCATGCACGACAATAGATCAGAGATGCTTTTGTGTTGGTGAACAAAACCAAAAACAGTGGTGATCCTTACTGGTTTTGTTAGCTTTTTTTGTTTTGGTGCCATTTAAAGAGAAAGCCATTCTCTCTCACCTAAATAAGAAAAACGTGTTTTGCAGCTGAAAGGACTGACCTTATTACAGTTTCATTGATTAATGCATTTTTATGATGGAGCTGGAGATAGGCAGACCTCCCACACTAACATTTGAGTATCACAGAATGCCATTTAGCCAGCCAGCAGGTCCTAAATCTGCACGATCAATAGTTTCCCCTAAGGCTCTCCATCATGCGAGCAAGTAAATAATTCAAATGAGATAGTTAGACCCTTTGAAATGTAAAATGGGAATTTTTCTCATTGAGAATTAGTTTGACTATTTACAGTCCGGCCATTTATCGTCGCCCCCAGCAACAGGAAAAAGCACTATAAATCCAAAGGGTGGATCAATTAAGTGCTGACAGGATAAATTGAGATTTGGAGTTGTTTTATTACTCTCCCCCATTACATTAACATTAAATATTCAGTGACTCCAAATCAAGCTGGCGTGGAACATTGTCACCGAAGGGAGAGGGAGGCTGGCTGGCACCGGCCCCTTCTAAACTCAAACAAACTTCTCCTCCCCGCCGACCTCAAAACGGAACTGAAATGGGAAGTGCCAGAAAAATATGCTAAAGACAGCGTGTGCTCACTGAATTCAAAGTAGCACAAGGGTTTTCATTACGACGAGCAGATGAGATTAGGCTGCGTCGCTCCACGCGCGGTCGTTTGAATACAAAATGCCAATAGAGACCATCCCCCGTGCATCATTGTGTCAAAACACCCTGGTGCGCAAACAATCAAGCAGATGCTAAAACCACACACACACACACACACACACACACACACACACTGTTTTACAGCACTGCTGGCAGTGTTGGCGGCTTGCGATTGAAGACAGGAAGGCCGGGCCTTTGGCACGGCGTCCACCCAGACATGCTGAGTCACACCAGTCCTGGGGCTAAAGGGATCCCTTCGGAGAGGCCATTGTGAACATTTCCATGCTTATCTTTAACGGCAGCGGGGCCTGGGAAGATGCAGGGAATCCCTGGGCCTGCCCTCCACTTCCTCACCCAGCTGGGAGCCACCGGCCACCTGCCTGTGACAGGAAGTGAGCCTCGCTGTGAACCACTTCTGCACTCTGACTCATGTTCTCCACTGCTTGCTACATCTTTTTACATGCGTTTTTAAATGTGTGTGTGTGTGTGTGTGAGTGTGTTTGTTTGTTTTTGTTTGTTTCTCTACCTCTTTTAACTATGTGTGTGTCTGTGTCTGTTTGTGTGCAGCAATAAAGACTTCTTCAGTTTGTTAAAAAAAAAAAAAAACTTCTAGCAAAGATTTTTATTTATAATTGGTCTATGGACTCCACTGCCCTTCACACTTTAGTCCACTATCTAAAAACCGATACAACTATTTTATTAACCTTTGGCAAGCTATTTTGACAGTATGCACAAGGAAACAGTGATATCCATTTCATGATATATCCTGTGCCCCATACACCCTTTGACCCCAGAGCATAGATACACTATACGAACACACAGAACGAATACAGGCATCAATCATTATGACACAAAGATCACGTAATGCACGCTAATAGTGAGACTAAAAATGGGAGACAGGGATTACATTCTACATCCAAACACCCACACTCCAATTGACCATTAAAGCAACACTTAGTAGTTTTTTCACTATTTTGGAAATAATGTTTCCAAAATCGTTTCAGTGGTTCATCGACTTGTAACTGGGTGAAACACACTTCTGAATTTGCTTGGCCACCCTCCATGGGCTACAACCACACTAAGTAAGTTTGGAGGAGCGGACCATCTCTCTGTACGTAGTTTCAATGACAGAAAATTCCACTTCCAACTTGTAGTGCAACCGAAGACAAAAAAAATGTTATGGTTGCTTTAAAAGTCTTTCTAACATTCACAGTCCTCCACTAATGAATGAGAAGGCTTTGCTACACCACACATCACCATTTACCTAATCAGCTATGCTTTACTAAAGTATGGCATTAAAATATTTGATTTTATTAGCAGATCTGCTATAGTTTTACTCCGGTGCTTTTAAGGGGGAAACATGCGTGTGGCTAGTGCACAAAGGAGCCGATCTGGAGGTTCACTGGGGCTCTTGCTCAGCAGGAAGCCCTCTGGTGAGTCAGAAACTGACCACTAATTTAATTCTTGCTTTAAAACACTTTACTCATTACTAATTTGAGCACATTTTTGTTGTTATTATTGTAATTATTGTGCGTTGTGTGTGTGTGTGTGTGTGTGTGTGTGAGAGAGAGAGAGACAGAGAGAGACAGACAGACAGAGACAGAGACAGAGAGACAGACAGAGACAGAGAGATTTTCCATCAACTGTACTAACGGGAATTTTAACTTGCTGTTGGACATTCATGGTTTGCTTTTTGTATTTTTTTCCACATTTAGTTCCCTATTTCCGTTAGGGAAGCTTGCTAGCATGCTATTTCAGAGCTGCCGGTTAGGACAGAATGGACTTTACTTCCTTTCTCTGTCTCTGCTCATGCATAACCTCTGCTCTGGACTCAAGCCTGGACTGCCTCAGCTATCTATGCTAACACAAACCAGACACAACACGGGTAGGGGGAGGAATAATAGCCCACTGCTGGGTTTTTGTCGGGTTGCGTGGGGGTGGT
>CM050212.1:16578785-16581285 GCA_027475355.1 Coilia nasus | reverse complement strand
GTTTGTGCACCCCATCTCTGTCACTGAGGCCAGGTTACCAGAGTCTCTGGTATGGCTCAGTGCTCTTCTGTCTGTCTGCCGAGAATCTAATAAGAGATTACATCTCCTCCCTGCTGGCTATCACCTACACTCACCAGATCCCACTCAGTCTGCTCGCTTGGCAATTACAGACCCAACAAGCTCCAGCAAATTAGATTATTTTCAGACTATCTGACCAAGAGGCCAGTATTATATCACAATACATGGCATATATCATATGCAATGAATTAGTGCAAACATGTGAAACCTATTCTGGACAAATAGTGGAACCTGTCACAGAGGAACCTGGCACAGAGGAACCTAAAAACAAAGTAGAAAGAACGTCTAATAAAGAATGTTTATTAATGCTACATTTGACCAGAATTTATGAACTTGATTTCATTTGTTTTGTTTGCATGGTTGCCACAGCATGGATTTGGCATAAAAGGCCAAAACCAGGGTCATTTCCACATATGAATATAATAGTTTATATATATATATATATATATATAATAGTCCTTATATTTGGATATAATATATAATATATTATTAGTATTACTATTAATTATTATTATTATTATTATTATTATTATTATTATTATTATTATTATTATTATACACCAGGCTTTGCAGGGAAAATGGATTTGAGAAATCAAATTAGCAGTCAGGAAACCATGTGTTTGTGGATAAATGGATATTTTATAGACAATTAGCACATGACTAACAAGGTGCATCTACAGCGTTTGAAATGATTGTGAATTGATGTGTTCCTATCCAAAAAACAGAAGCAATACTGTGACAAATAGCTAATCATTTTCCCATCCTCATAGCTGTATTTCTTAGGCAAGATACGTAATGAAATTCACAGTTTGAGCACATCACATATGGCCACAGTCTGCTCTGTAATGCCGACATCAAACAATAGCAAATATCCCCAAAATACAGTGCAATCCATATTACATTAATAACCTCACAGCATCCAGATTGTATGTTGCATATCAATATAAAGCAGCTCTCAAAAGATCTGTCATTGCTTTATTTATTTTCTTTACAGCCCAGACACCCGTGTATTTTATAAATGCAATGAGGCATCAGCATAACACAAAGCAAGGACAAAAGTGTGGATTCATTAAACGCCTGGATTAGTCATTAGCCTCTTCCTCATAGCCTATGCATGCATGTATGTATGGTTGTGTGTGTGTGTGTGTGTGTGTGTGTGTGTGTGTGTGTGTGTGTGTGTGTTTGTGTTTGTGTGTGTGTGTGCATGGTGTGTGTGTGTGCGTGCATGGTGTGTGTGTGTGCATGTGTGTGTGTGTGAGTGTATGCATATAGAATGCCTTGAAAAGCACAGCTTGGGCTTAAAATGGGGCAGGCAATAATTGGGGATCTATGATGTGTCTCTAATTTGCAGCGTTTTAAATTTCATACGACAGCTGAGGAGCCAGACGGCCACTCTTGTCCGTGTCAAGCACCTTCAGCCTGCGGACAGCAGCGAGTGCCGTTGCCTAGCAACCGTTGGGAAGCTGCAAAGAGCAAAGAGAGAGAGAGAGAGAAAATGAGAGAGAAAGAGAGAGCGAGAAAGAAGAAAGGGGGATCCCTCTCCAAAACAAAACACCATTCATTCTCGCTTATTCATGCCTTTGTTTGGGCAGCTATTTTGAGCCGCAGAACATTTTCTTCAACTCGAAGACTATTTTATTTTTAGCTTTGTTATCCACGTAGCTCAGGATAGCTTCTCTGCTCATCGATCTTTATCTCTACCGTTGAGCCAAGGAGCTACGTACGTCTACCTACCAGGACTGCATGGGTGTGCATATGCAAAAGGGGCTTTAGATAGAGCATGGACGGACAAGGTCCACTGCCATCTGCTCTGGCTGAAGGCAGTTTCTCGTTTCTCCTCCTCCCCCCTCCTCCTCAAGCTCCCTGAATCATTAAAAAGACCACCAGAGCCTCGGCCAGATTTCCAGCGCCCCTCAACACCCCCCACAAGGAACACTGCCAGGCTGGTTCAAACACAGCCACAACTGAGGGATGAATCCCTCTGTGTGAGTGTATGTGTGTGTGTGTGTGTTTTCCAGCGATGGTTTTGTGTGTTAAAAATGGCTCCTCTGTCCATCAATCCTTCTATCTACCTACCCAGCCACACATAATAAGCTTAGCCACAGTGTTGCAGAGGCAAAAAAGAAAAAGCTTGCCTCACATAGACACACACACTTAGACAAACACACACATGCAAACACATGCAAACACGCACAAGCACACACACACACACACACACACACACACACATATAAACACACACACACACACGTGTGTGCACGTGTATGAGTTTGTGTGTGATTCATCTCAATTTGTTTCCCTGGAAGCATCTGTCAGTAGGGTCACTGGTTTCCATTGAGGTGGAGGCATGAGGGAGTGACTGGCACTCACACGTGGAAGCAGGACTCCGGAACAAAACCGCAGAGACAGTCAGGTGTTCCAG
>CM050212.1:16438785-16573785 GCA_027475355.1 Coilia nasus | reverse complement strand
TCTCAGATGTTCTTATAAAAGCCCCCTATGGATCTATCACAGGGCCTAAAACCTTCTTTCTTTTGCTGAAGAAACCTAAGAATTATATCCTAAACATGGCAAATTAAATCCCAATACCAATGGCAGGTAATAGAGCCAGATGTGTGTGTGTGTGTGTGTGTGTGTGTGTGTGTGTGTGTGTGTGTGTGTGTGTGTGTGTGTGTGTGTGTGTGTGTGTGTGTGTGTGTGTGTGTGTGTGTGTGTGTGTGTGTGTGTGCCAACATCTGCAAAGTGCCTCTGGCCTTTGGGCTGTGCCCATTCCACTAGATCAGTCAGGAGTTAGAGGGACAAATGGGCCAACACAGAGGGACTCAAAGGGATGCAGATGATGGAGGGTTCCGGAACAGGTTAGGTGTGGATCTATCACACACACACACATGCACACACACACACACACACACACACACACACACACACACACTATAACTTACTGTCATCTTTCCGAGCATATTTGCGCCAACACCTGAAATGGTAGTGCTCCACCCGTCTGAGCATGCCGATGATGTCTGATAATCGCTCCTAAACTCTGGAACCGGCGCCTGGCTGACAGGCAGAGATAAAAGTTTTTCTGTTTGAGGTTTTTTTTGGTGTTTCATCACAGTCCGCCCATCATTCAGGTCAATGGTCAAAGAAAAAAGGCAATGGCGATCCATCTGCTGTAGCTCGCACACGGTCCAAGAAGTGTTTCCTGATGACTCATCGATGAACTTGTCATCACTTGGCCCTTTGGCTGATGTGTGACTAAGATTTTTCGCTGCAAAAAAAAAACTGATAAACTCAATTTGCTCCAACTTCAAAATTAAAAAAAGTTCCATTGGCAAGGTGCACTCGTGACTTTTTTTTCCCTCCATGTAAGCTGTCTAACACAAGGAATTTCACGGCAAAACCAAACCCACTTGGTAATGTCAAGCGCTTGTGTGCACTTGTTGTTCTTTGTGGCACAGATGCTCGGAAAATGGGACATGGCAGAAAACGTGCATTGCTGTGGTGTCATGGTCCCTTAGGCTTTGCGATTGCTATTTTTATTGCCGGTCCTTGTCAGAAACCCTGCTTTACAGCATTGCTTTGGCTGTGTGTGTCTGTGTGTGTGTGTGTGTGTGTGTGTGTGTGTCTGTGGGTTTGTAGAGCTCTATACTTCATGGTTTTCATAGCATGAAACCGTGTTCTCCAATCACCCTTCTGTGTGTGAGTCCACGAGCTAGTGAGTCAGCTTAGTCAAGGTTTGTTTGTCAGAAGTCCGCAGTGAGTATGACTCCTTCCCGCAAAGTCCCAAAGATCCAAAGGAAATTATGCGCTTTATGTACTTGAGGCGTTCCCACTATGCGGATTCCCCCAAGATTGTCAATTGGATGATTCAACATTTTGATTGCTAGCCTGGGGTTAATGTTGTTCGTGGGGATGTGGTGAAGTTGGCTGGCAGGAAACGAGCCAAGGACAAAGGTTGTTTACCCTGGACTCAGTGCAGCGCCGTTGAGGAAGCTCTTTAATCCTGCCATGCAGAAACGCAGTACAGAGGGCTGGGTCAAAGGTCACGGTGAAAGATGGTACCTGTCAGTAGTGGCAGCAGAGGGCCCTACAGCCCACTCCCCCACACAACCCCACAGCCCCCACACACAAACACACACAGGAACTCCCTTACACAAACACAAGTGCTTTCTTTTGAACACACACACACACACACACACACACACACACACACACACACACACACACACACACACACACACCTCAGCAGACTACATAAATACCAATTGTAGTTGTGCCAGGAAGCTATAACCCCACCACCACCAGACCTGTGCTGACAGGAGTCAGATTTCCATCCTCCTCTCTCTCTCCCTCCCTCTCTCTCCCTCTCTCTCTCTCTCTCTTACTCTTTCTCTCTTTCTCTGTCTTTCTCTCATATGTCCTGGTGCCCTCCCCCACTTACCCCTGACTTGAACATGAGGGCAGCAAACCTTACCCAAACTTCCCTCTGCTCCTCCCCTGATGACCTACCCCCCCTCTCCTCCTCCCATCTCCCCCCATCACCCTCCCCTCTCCCTCCCAGGCAGCTGTGTCAACACACTCAAGGGTCTCGGGCCCTAGACAAACGCGGAGGAGAGCTATTGTACATGCCTGCGCGCTTACGCAGCTCCTGGACGTTTGGACTGACAACAGCGTGTGCTGGGGAGGCAGGGGCTCCGGGGCCCATTCAGGTCACTCCAAACAACCGATCAGCGCGTCGTTGTGTGCAGACACAGACACAGTGACAGCTTATCTCTGTACAGCCATGGAGATGGGGGGGTTGGGATCGGCGCTACTTTTAACTTCTGAGGCAAAGAAAAAGCACTCGAAAATCTTGTGATTTATTTTTGGGATTAAAGGTACACCAAAGGGAAAGATACATCCATTTTTTGCCATAGCTTACAGTTTTTATTTTTTTTTAAAAGCTCTTCCTTTTTAAGTATTTTTCCTCAGGTCTCTATTTGACATAGTCATTTCCTTCTCTCCATTTAGGTTTTATTGCTTACATAAACTGATACTGCTGGCTTTTCACAAGGGCGTTAGACCTCTGGTCTGGGCATTGAGGTGGATATTATTCTAACTGCTGGACGTTATTTATCTTTCATGTGAACATTTTCCTGTCTCTAGTTTCCAGTCCTGTGTGTGTGTGTTTTTGTCCTCCATGCCTGTTGTTTGGTGTCATAACAAATTGCTCTGCCCCATATCTCATCCCCCGTGTCGGTTTCCTCGTGCTCCCTTTAATTTTCCTGCCTAAAGGTGACTAAGTATTTATGTATTTCCCTAGAAGAATAACTCTTTCAGCCCGCACTGGAAATCCACTCACCCCCTAAAGAGTGTGGTCGGAATTACCAGAATCATTTGCAAGGCACCGCCTGGGCCTCTGCCCGGCTCGAGTGTTGTGTTTAAGAGGCCATAGTGTGTTTACGAAGCTTGCTGACATCCCTGGTGAGGGAGTGTGTGTGTGTGTGTGTGTACTTGTGTGTGTGTGTGTACTTGTGTGTGTGTGTGTGTGTGTGTGTTCGCAGGCCCTGTCCTGCCCAGTGTATGGAGTAACAGTGGCCAGTATGAGTCATTCCTGCCGTCCCCTTTATGGGCCTGTGTGCTACATGCTAGCTGAAACCAGAGCGCTGCCGTGCTGACAGCGGCCTGTCCTCCGCTGCCCCTCTCTCCTCCCCACCCATCTCCTGCTTACAGCTAAAGCTAACAGCGGTGCCAGTTGGTGCCTGCACTCCACTCTCTCTCTCTCTTTCCTCCCTCTCTCTCGCTTTCTCTCTCTCTCATTCTCTTTTTCTGTCTCTCACTCTATCTGTCTCTCTCCACTCCATTCCACACCAGGGATTTTAGGAGGTCTCAAGTTTGTGATCTGCTCACCGCTATTAACAACCTCCCCACCCCCACCCGCACCTACCCAGACACACACACATCCACACCACACACACCACCCCCCTACATAATGCAAGGCCCCTGCCCCAACCCCACCCCACCCTCCATGCCTCACTCCACCCCACCCAACCCCACCACACCCCACCCTCCGCAATCTTGGCTCAAGGCTTTGCTTGGGATCAGGGCACCGTAGAGAGAGGAAGACGGATGACTAACAGACTCTGCGTCCCGCTTGCTGGGATCTGCCCTGACGCTCTTGGCTGCCGTCTCCTTGAAGCGATAGATACTGTAGGTAGGGGATAGGACAGGACAGATAGAGGCTGAATTATGGAGCAGAGGGGGAGGAGGCTGGGGGGAGAGGCAGGCTAGGGCAGGGAGGAAGCTTTCTCACTCAACGCCTGCTGTTCAGCGGAGGGCAAAAAAAGGGGGGAGAGGCGATAGCAAAGAAACCCGTAGCGTTGTGAAATAAATTTCAAGACTTCAAGATTTCAAGACCTCTATTGTCATTAAACAGTTGCCTGTACAACAACCTCAAGCCCCGCTGCAGGTCGAGACGTCCCCCCCCCCCAACGTGTCCAAGCTGCCAGAGGCTTAAGAGTAGTCTGACTTCACGCCAGACCAGGTTGGAGGCTGTTTAGTTGAAAATGGTATAGATAAGTGCTTGCTCTTTACATTGTTCCCTGCCACCCCCCCCTCTGCCAACCCCTCCTCCTCACCCACTGACACCCACCACCCCCCACGCTAAATTTAGCCCAGCAAAGAACAAAGATGATCTCAGCCAACAAGTCGCTCAAGGCCATTTCCTGTAGACTTTGACCTTTTTTTTCGCTGAGGGCTGTCAGAGATGGAGATCTGCATGCTTTAGCTGCTGACATATCCACCCGCTGACAGAGAGAGGCAAGGGGGGGTTGGTGGTCTGAACAATGCTCTTTGAAAGTGTCTGTTGTTGTTAAAAAAAAACCATGCCAGTGCAGCACTGGATGCTACCCCCAACCCCACTTCGCAACACCCCCCACCCACCACACTCACACAGCCACACTCACACAGCCACCCACACACACCCACACCCACACACACACACACACACAGCCACCTATACACACCCACCCACACACACAAACACACACACACACACACACACACACACACACAGCCACCCACACACACCCACACCCACACACACACACACACACACACAGCCACCTATACACACCCACCCACACACACAAACACACACACACACACACACACACACACACACACAGGAAGCTGTCCCCATTGTCCTCCTCTCCGGTGGCGAATTCTGCTGAGTCCACAGGACAGGCATTAGTCGGCCGTGGTTTAGCTGACCTTCAGGTTGCTTCCCTGGCGTCGCTGTGGTTTGAAGCAACAGCCGAAAAACATCAGCAGCACCAGCGTGCTCTGTTCCCCTTTTCTGCTTAGGGTGAGTCCCCTCTCGGCTAGGCGTGACCCACTTCTGCGTGCGTCCTCGGGGTCTTGTGTGACACGTTGCTCCGCAACCTCGTTTGGCAGCATTGCACGTGTAAGCGCAGTCACGAGAGGTGACCGAGATGCCGTTGCTGTTTCTCAACTTCTCACATGTCAGCAAAGCAGGATGCAAAGTAGCCATGACTACAGGCCTTTCCATTTTTTCTCATGAGTGACTAGCAGCACCCTTCGACTGCAGATGGGAAAAATCCTGAGTAAACCGGTTTATTTGCTTTCGCCCAGACCAAACCGCCTTTGAGGAACTGCATAGGCAAAGGTTTTTACTGTTTTTCTCAATTGGTTTGGTACATTTCTCACATCAGAATTGAAATTCTCAAAAGTTCTTGTTCAATTGTCACATCATCATGCCATTTGTGCAGATGAAAAAGGCAGTTTCTCATTGCATTAAACAAATTGCAAATGCTTTTGTCCATCCATGCAAATGATTGTGTACAATTCTCAGTTTTTTCGTACATTATCAATTGCTTTTGTCATGCTAATCAAAATGCTTTGTTATGGGAGTCTATCAAATAGTCTCACTCCCCAAAACATTTAGGCTATAGTTCATCATATAAGTCTTCACATGCAAAATGATTTACCAAGCTATCATAACATGTCAAGCACATTTCTATAAGACATTTATACATTCTACATATTCTACATTTCCATAAGACACACAATTACTTGAATCTAGACTGTCTCTAATGAAGAGAGTTGATCAACCAATGATCAACAGTTTTCTGAATGAGCTCAAGAGAGCATCTCATGAACAATCTAATGGAAAGTATATAACCAGAGCACAATACAAAGTTACAATGTCTGACAATGGAAGGACAAGAAATTGGACAACAGCGTGATGTGGATGAAAATTTGTGGCCTGACAGACGGGAACGTGAAGAAGCTGAAGATTAGGATTAGGATGTAGAATTTGGGGTGATGTTCATATTTTGTGTTTACTTACTGTATGACCTATGTTTATATTTTTGACCTATGTTTACTTACTGTATTTTACCTTTGTTCTGTGCAGTGCTGTCTTTTTTTTTTTCTTTACGCACTGCAATGTCAATGTCTGCCAATAAAGAAGACATTCTATAAATGTGAATCTTGTCTTTTGCAATCAAGCTCTCACATATACATCATATGAGGTCAAATGTACAACACTTGTCATCACACCTAAACCACATTTTACATCAAAATGTTCCTTCGAAGTGCACTATTCAATTGCCAACATGACTAATGAATTTGACTGTCTTATCCGTACACAATGACACAATGACTAAACATTCTGATGGCACTGACACGTATATTGACACAAAAACTTGCTTTTGAGGGATGAACTAAGGATTTTGAGCAAGAGACTGGCTTTTGCAGGTGATCCACGGTGTTTTGGTATTTGTTCAAGCTGTTTTGAGAAATGCACTCGATCTTCTGCAAATTGCAAGAAAGATTCGAAAAATGTACCAAAGCGATAGAGAAAAACTGTAAAAGAGCCTTTTAATTAACAGCAGTAACCAGCTGGTAACCTCTTTGGAATGGGCACGGATTTTTCTAGTCTATACACAACTTATCAAATTCCCCCCTTGTGTAAATATCATGTCAAATGGCCAAATGTTTAAAATACGTGTCACATGTTTCACCTTTTCTCCACCGTGTGAGTAAAACACACGCACACATACACACACACACACACACACACACACACACACACACACACACACACACACATACAAACACTCACACACACACACACACACTTTTTCTCGCTTTCTATCTCGCTCTCTCTGGTTTGACACAAAACCGAGAAGGCAGTCATGAAACCGAGACACTTCCAAATAGGAAATGTGAAATGTCACACCAGTACAGTGTCTGTGTCTGTGAGTCCCAAGCACCCTGTTCTTTTGCTGGATTTCTCACACGTAAAACCAACAGTGCGGGCCACGGTTAGAGAAAACCCCCCTAAACCCCCCTCCTGTGTTTACCAAACAAATGGTTGGTACTGATTAGCCTGTCTTTGCCAGGCCTCTGTGTATACGTCTGCAGATAGCGTTTGCAGGAAGATCCGCATGCTTCAAACAGCCCGTGGTGTGAAACGTAAACAAGCGTGTTCCTGGGCTGGTGTTGTGCCGAATTCTTCCATGACACTAACCTAAACACCTTCCACAGTCAATGGGGCACGCTATGGTGGGGGCAGGGTTCGAGCGGGGGGGCTGGGGGTGGGAGGGCTTTAGATTGTGAGGTGAGGGATGGACAAAACAAAAAAGAAATGAAGGAAAAGAGAGTTTGGAGTCTTTCTCTCTCCTTCCCCCACCCACACTTGCTCTGGCCTACCTCTCATGTGGGTGCTGCTTAGCGTCAGGGGGCTCTGACTTGTCACACCTCAGCAGGCTGCTCTCGGCACTGGGCTGCTTAAGAACCTTGACGTGTCACTGTGCAGGCCGGCTGGATCCTTGCCAGCATTACACTTTCTCAGCAGAGTCCAGAGGCATGGCAACACATTGGCAGGAGTACAACCACATGGATGGATGGATGGAAGGATAGACAGACAGACAGACAGACAGACAGACAGACAGACAGACAGACAGACAGACAGACAGACAGACAGATAGATAGACAGATAGATAGATAGATAGATAGATAGATAGATAGATAGATAGATAGATAGATAGATAGATAGATAGATAGATAGATAGATAGATAGATAGATAGATAGATAGATAGATAGATAGATAGATAGATAGATAGATAGATAGATAGATAGATAGATAGAAGTTAATTTATTAAGATAAAATGTCCAAGATCTACTTTATGTGGAACTTTCCATAGGCCCTGGTGCTGTAGTTCACTGAATCTTTCAAGGTCTCTCACCCCCTTAGCTGTCTCTCTGCACGTCATCACTCCATGTGGCCACAGAGGAGTCTGGTCGGGAGGCATGTCACAGAGTACTCTCTCTCAAACGTGTCGGGGCTCATACAACGCAAACCAGAGAAATGTTGATTAAAAAAAAAACATCAACACATACTTGAACTAGGTTGGAAATATAAATATTATGATAGACAGCAGCAGATATGAGTTGGATCCAGTCCAAAGAGCCCTCGGGGCAAGGTACGATTGGGGTTATGTTTCATATAAACGTCATTAACATGTCAGTCAAAACAAAGATTTATACTAAATTTGAAGGTAGGAACATTTGGGTTGAGGGGATGAGTATAAACACCTCCCTCACGCATTACGCCGTGCCTTTTGAATTTGATGAGATGGGATTAGTAGGTTTGATTGTTGGTTGCTTTGTGCGTGGAGAGGATGGGAGGCGGAATCCCCTTTTCAGCTAGCTGCTAGTCAGCCCCGTCCCCCTGATGCCTCCTCCTCACTGCCAGAACCAGGTCCGACACGCATGTAATCTCAGCTACAAGAAACGCGCAGGGGAAATTGAATTATGTGTGGGAAAAAAGGGAAAAAAGAAACACAACCACAGACAGAGAGGGAATGCGAAAGAGAGAGAGAGAGAAAGATAGAAAAGAAAGAAAGGGAGAGTGAGTGATTATACTAGGAGAGAGGACTAAGGCTGGATTAGCTTACTTTGGTTGTGGTATTGCTGTAGGTGGGGGAGTAGGTGCTCGTCTTGACTGCATTTCAAAGCAAGCGCTGTCGGGTAACGAGGACATGCGCCACACTTATATCTGACATCAGCACCTGAATAATTCATTGATGACTTCAAAACCTGAATTATTGATGGCAAAAGAACAAGGGGAAAGGCAAGAGAAACGGCCTCTTGTAGAGGCAGATGAAACAATGATGCAACGAGGTGAAAAAAGCCACCGTTCTTTCACAACTTTCTTTGTCATCTTCGAGCATTTTCCTGTTGCGGCAACATCTGACACGCCAAGAACAGTATAACGGAGATCTCTTTGGTGATGACATCACGTTTAGGTGAATGAAAAACCAATACAAGGAATCTGAAGGTCCTCAACCAGGTCCAGCAGGCCTCGGCATGTAATGCGGCAAAAACATGAGATTCCTGGATGTTATTGGGAATCTTTGCGATGATAAGAGCTGATTTCAGCACAGAGGATTGGAGTAATGGAGATTTAAGAAGTAACTGAAGGGGTTAATGAAGAAAAGAAGCCTCCCTGTTTCAGCCCACATTGTTTCCTTGTGTTCCTTGCTCTCTCTCTCTCTCTCTTCCTCTTTTCCTCTCTTACTCTCTTACTCTCGCTCGCTCTCTCTCTCTCTCTCTTACTCTCTCTCTCTCTCTGTCTCTCTCTCTCTCTTCCTCTCTTACTCTCTCTCTCTGTCTGTCTCTCTCTCTCTCTCTGTCTCTCTCTCTCTCTCTCTCTCTGTCTCTCTCTCTCTCTCTCTCTCTCTTTCTCTCTCTCTTTCTCTCTCTCTCTCTCTCTCTCTTTCTCTCTCTCTCTCTCTCCCGCTCTCTCTCTCTCGGCTTGGAGGGCTGTGTATGTCGGCACGTAAAGGCCTGGGGCCCAGACACTTGGAATCATTTAGTGAGTATGTCGAGTGTGGGTGGAGAGGAATGCGTGCCCAGATAAAAGAAGGAAAAGCGAAAGAAAAACAAAGCGGAGCGAGGGGGTGGAGGGCGAGTGATAGACGGAGAGAGGGAGAAAGGGCAAGTGTGTGCGTGCGTGCGTGTTGGGGGTGCTGGTTGGGGGCTATGCCACCTGAGAAAGGAACATTTGGAGTGAGGGAGCACTGTCGCATGGTGGAGAGAGAGGGGGAGGTGAAAGGGAGGCCACTGCTATGAAAGAGGTGGAAGAAAGAGGGATCTGCAGGGAATGACAGACTGGGAGAGAGAGAGAGACAGAGAGAGAGAGAGACAATGAGAGAGAGATTGTGTGTGTGAGAGAGAGAGACAGAGAAAGACAGACAGAAAGAGAGAGAGAGAGACAGACAGACAGAGAGAGCGACAGAGAGAGACAGACAGAGAGAGAGAGAAAAAGAGGCAGAGAGTGAGAGAGAGAAAGAGAGAGAGTGTGAAAAGAAGTTAGCAGCCCACTCCTTACCTACTGTTCCCCATTAAACAGCAGACTTTCAAATGGCTTTTGCAGGTCTTGCTTGGGGGGGAAATATCTATTCCGCTAACAATGAAGCCTATAGGGCTCACCGTGACAGCCAGAGAGAGGGGGAGGAGGACAGGAGAGCCAGAAGGAGAAGGGGTAGGAGGGGGAGGAGGAGGGGGGAGGAGGAGGAGGAGGGGGAGGAGGAAGAGGGGTAGGAGGAGGAGGAGGAGGAGAGGGGAATGGAGGGGGGAGGAGCCATGGAAAGCATTTCTTCGGGTTCTAACGAGCCGAATAGCACCTCCCCACAAGCAACCACATACCCCTCTCCCACATACACCCACACACACCCACACACACACAAACCTACACAAGTACACACACACACACACACACACACACACACACACATACACACACACACACATAATCCTACATATTCAGACACAAACACACCCACATACTCACACACACACACACACACACACACACACACACACACACACACACACACACACACACACACACACACACACACACACACACAAACCTACACATCCACACACGAACACACACATTTTGGATCACATCTCACCCTGGTGAGGTGTAGATCTTCTCCGTGCGTGTGAGATCAGGCGTAGATCTGGGTCAGTGCTGGCTGGGGTAGGGGCGTCCTTTGGGGGAGCGACTGGAGGTTGCTGTGTGCCGCATTACATATGAGAGACAGCTGCAGCTGCAGCTGAAGATTGGCAACCCATCTTTAAGGAGGCCCAGAGGACAGGACAGTAGAGGAGTGGAGAGGAAAGGAGAGGAGAGGAGAGGAGAGGAGAGGAGAGGAGAGGAGAGGAGAGGAGAGGAGAGGAGAGGAGAGGAGAGGAGAGGAGAGGAAAGGAGAGGAAAGGAGAGGAAAGGAGAGGAAAGGAAAGGAAAGGAGTGCTGTGCTTCTCCCTCTTTTCTCACCTCTTTCTCCTCCATTATCCCTCTTCACCCATTCACCGTCCGATTTGTCTTTGTAGCCCCCTTCATTGTACCTTTATTGACCACGACCCCTTCCTCTCCACCTCCACCCCCACACCCCTATTCCACCCCCAGAACCGCCACTACCCCCCACCCACCCACACACACACACACACTCCCTATTTCCCAGCCTGACGCTCACTCTCCCCACCTTCTTTGAGCCCCCTCTTCGTGTGAACAGCTCCACGTGAGCATCTCTGCTCATCCCCTTTCCTCTCCTCTGCTTTCTTCCCCTCTCCTCTCTTCTCTTCTCCTTTCCTCTTCTCCCTTTCCTTTCCTCTCCTCTCCTCTTCCCTCCTCTCTTCTCCTCCCCTCTCCTCTCCTCTACTCTCGCCGTGTGTGACTGCAGTGCTGAGGCTGCCTGCCAGCGAATTCCGACGGAATACGAATGAGATCCCAGCTTTTCCGAGGGAGTGCAGATCAGGCGGTGCTCTCCCACAGCCAAGGAGTAGGAGTGGGACGGCACGGCACTCCTCTGCACACTTCCAAAAATCCTCCACTGATGCTCCATGTGCGCTACAAATGTTCTGGCAACGTTGGCCTTATTTAATGGGACAGGGTGGGCCTGGATGTCAGCACACAAATATAATGGCATTTAAAAAGACTCCACAGCTCTGCGGTACATTAGGCTTTTATAAGGAGCTTTAATGAAATACAACAGTTTGCATCAATAAAGCGTTAACTGAACTGCTGTGCCACTCTGCGTTACTTGATGTTTGTTAAGCCTGAGGTTAATGATGCATAGGTGAATGTGTTTATTTTAAATTATGCATTGGGCAATGTTAGCTAAAAGGTTTTGTATTTAATTTGTTAAAATAAACAAACCGTAAATGTTAGCATGTAGTGATACCTGTGCTTTAAACGATACAGTGAATACGGATATATTTGTTTACATTATTACAACATATTAACTCATGCCAGTGATTACATATTTAGTAGTTACATATAACTTACTGTGGCAACACTGAAGCACTGAAGTTATCAGCAAATGTTTTGAGCTTCTTTAATATCATTTGTGCTTCTTTTTGCCATTATGTTATTATGTAGAGTATGTAAAGTAGAAACATTTAGACCTCAGTTATTTTATATATATATTATGGGTTGACACAAAAAACATGCTTTTAATTTATTCTCGAATTCAATTCATATGTACATCTACTGTGCTTTGGTAATTGGGTGTGCTGTCACAGTGTGGTTGATGGTGGTGCTCTCAAACAAAAAAGGAAAATGAGCTTTCATTGGCAAATGTAGACAATATGGAGACATTCATCACAGCAGTATTGATTTTCAAAACTCTCGAACAATTATGGATTAGGTGCTCAGTCATGAGTAGAGTGCTTGTTTACGGTCTTTGAACAATACGCATATTGGAACATTTTGGAAATCTGATAGTGCCCCCCTCCCTTCCTAACCCTCCTCTCCCCTCCCCAGCCAAACCACCCACGCACACCACCCACGCACACCCGCCTGACAAGCCCACCAACCATTCCCAGTCCTGCACTGGTATCGACTCACACAAATAGAGCAGGAATATGAGCTCACCAGTCTGGCCCCAGTGCCTGGGCAAAAAAAAAAAAAAAAAACACTGACGTATAAATTCACACTTGACCTTCCACGGTGTGACCTTTGACCCTGGGGAAGCCCACGGAGTGGGGACATTCTCCCCGAGATCAATGGATCATGACCGATGCCCTGTCATGATAGACACGAGCAATGGGATGACCTCAGAGCCAGGCAGCCGTAGCCCTCAGGGTTCAAAGGTGAAAGGGGAATTGCTAGGAATTGCTAGCATTAAAAAACATGCACTGCGCAGCTAACTGAGAGTGTCCCTTAGGTTTTTCTTCCTTTTTTGTGTGTTTCTGTTACTTTAGTTGGGAAATTATCTCATTTGTTTTACAGTGATCTCATCCTCCTTTGCCTCTCAGCTGCTGGTTCATGTCTTTGGACGATGAGTGATCGGGTTGCTCTGAAGCACGGTGACTGTAATAACGTTGCTTCACCATGACACAGCCGGCACAACAAGATCCAGCAGGATAACCCCCAGATGACTTAATAAATCAGACAAAAACATCTCTGTGCAAACCAACACACACACACAAGCATGTGCACACACACACACACACACACACACACAAGCTCGTACACATACAAACACTCACATATGCACACACACACACACACATACAGTACACACAGATACACAAGCGTGTGCACATACAAACACACACACACACACACACACACACACACACACACACACACACATACAGTCACTCATAATAATTCTCTATGCTCTCTGCAACAAAAGATGCACTGGGAGGAATGCTAAGTTTGTTATGGGGAATACTGGTAAACAAGCCACATGACAAAACAACATTTCTCTCCGTAAAGCAAGCTATACTGCAGCACCCCATTATCCTCATCTGCAGAGCACAACGTAATGGCAAACCCACAAAAGTGCCATTAATAATATCTCAGACTTTCCATCCCTTACATTCTGTACAAGACAACAGTGCATGTGGCAGTAAGATGCATGAGGCCTTACAAGTCAAGATCTATTTTAAAAACGTACCATATGTGTTCTCTGACAGAACCTCAAAGCAGATCATTTACACAGAAAAGGGCTATGCAGTACATACAGTACAGCGTGCGTCTAGGCTATAAATCTATCCCTTGCCTCCTGTAAAAGCTGCTGCAACCCCGCAAAGCTGCCTAGTCCAGGGCAGAGAGGTGTGGTCTTTGGCTCCTAGCTCCCTCCCGGGCCCAGCTTTCTGAGCTTTCTGAGGCTTCAGCTTGGAGTTGGCTCTGCGGGCCAACAACTGGGCTTGGCAGCAGGCAGTCTGCTGTGAGACACGAACGGTGTGAAGCCCAACATTCGACAGCCCAGCACACACACAGCCTGCTCCCCCCTCTGCGTGAGTGTGTGTGTGTGGGTGTGTGTGCATATGCATATGAGTGTGTGTGTGATGTACTTCTGTGATGTGTATATTTTAGTGTGTGTGTGTGTGTGTCCACTGATGTCTGCCAGCTTCGTCAGACGGCAGGGCTAAATCATTCAGTAGAGAAGTGACTCAGAGGTGCAGTCTTGTGGGTTCTGGCAGCGGTGAGTCAGAGATGAAACACACAGAGAAGGACTGCAAGAGAGAAAAAAAAGAACAAGAGAGAGAGAGAGAGATGGGAAGAAAGAGAGGAGGAAAAGAAAGGCAGGAATCCGAAGTGGCACTCTCCTCGCCCTTGGGTAAAACAAAGGAACAGCTGGCCATGAATAGGCGAAGGCCTGGTTGCTGGCGTTCCCAAACCTCCCGGGCGCAGCAGCGAGCGGAGTGGAGCGGGAATGAGGCGGGCGGATGCTCAACGTGGCTCTGCCGGTGCAGTGTGGTGCCACTCGACCCGACTCGGCTCGGAGCAACATCTGCTAATTACATGGCAGAGAGCAAAAAGGGGCCCCAGCATGGTATGGCACTGCCAGCACACGAGTCCCTCAATGCATACATACAAACACAAGCACACACACACACACACACACACACGCAATATACATACACAGACACAGACACAGACACACCACACACACATACACACACACACACACACACAATATACATACACAGACACAGACACACCACACACACACATGCAATATACATACACAGACACAGAGACAGACACAGACACACCACACACACACACAGACACACCACACAGACACACAGACACACACACACACACACACACACACACACACACACATATAGGGGCATGCTCACACCCTTTTACCTGCGGTGTGACCAGGACAAGTATAACAGAATGGTGTGAGGGCCGTCAGGCCCACACCCTAGTCACGCCAAAAAAGACAGAAAAAAAAAACACAGAAAGGAGGAAGAAAAAGAGAAAAAAACTGTCGGCCCTCATGTGTCATGGTGAGTGAGAGGGCCAGCCTGTCCAAACACACGGGCTTATTTTATCCATGTGTGCGCCAAAGAGAGACAGAGAGGGGAAAAGAAAAGAAAAATGAGGGTTGAGGGGGGCAAGAGGACGGGCGGGGGGGTTGGGGGGGGGGGGTGGGGTTGTCTGCACTGTGTTTCCACTAAGGCATTTCAAGAGTGCTGGCAAAAAAAGAAAAGAAAAAATCGCAATATCCTTGACATCAGCCAAACACACCCCTCCTCCTTCTGTCTTCCTCTCCTTCACTTTCCTTTCCTTTCCTTTCCTCCCTTCCCTTCACTTCTCCCCACCTCACTCCTTTCCCACCTCAATCTCTCGCTCTCACCCTCCCTCGCTCCCTCCTTCTCTCAGAAGCGAGTGGAGAGACGGAGGGAGGGAGGGAGGGAGGGAGAGAGAGAGAGAGAGAAAAAAAAAACGAAAGACAAACTCATTTCCATACAAATGGAGTGCAAGCCTGCAGCCCAGGGACCCGGCGGAATTGCAAATATTTCATCTTCGCCTGGGAAGCCTGCTGCCGCTACTTCTTTGCCATTACCTCTGCCTCCATTCCCACCTTCCCACTTTCCCCTCCCTCTCTCCCTCTCTCCCTTCCTTCCCTTCTCTCACTCCCTCTCTCCTCTCCTCTTCTCCATCCACCTCTCTGCCAGCATTCCCACCTCCTCTCTCTCTCTCTCTCCATCACTCCCCTCTCTCTCCTTTTCTCCCCCCCCCTCTGTTCCCTGCCTCTTTCCCTCCTTCACTCCCATCTCTTTTCCTCTCGTTCCCTCCCCCCCCTTCCCCCTCTCGTTCCCTCCCTCTCCCCCCCATATTCCCACCTCCTCTCTCTCTCCTTCACTCCCCTCTGTCTCCTTTCCTCTCCCCCCCCCCTCCCCCTATCCCCTCTCCGTTCCCTCCCTCACTCCCTCCCTCTCTCCCTCCCTCTCTCCCTCCCCCTCTCTATCCCTCTATCCCCTTCTGCATGCATTCCTGGCTAGGCCTAACATCAGCAGCTGTGGGGTCAACAGGAGCGGTCTGGAGCGGGCTGCTTGGCAGTTGGTGACAGGAGGGCCGAGTGCCAGTTGTGGACACAGAGATGGCTGAAACACTGTGTGTGTGTGTGTGTGTGTGTGTGTGTGTGTGTGTGTGTGTGTGTGTGTGTGTGTGTGTGTGTGTGTGTGTGTGTGTGTGTGTGTGGCTCTGTAATGGTCACATAGGCTATTTGCTTCCCTACTATCGCTGCCAGCCACTCACTCGCTTATTCTCTTCCTTGGCATTCCAAACTAATTTCTTTCTTTCTTTCTTTTATTCTTTCTTTCGTTCTTTCTTTCTTTCTTTCTCTCTTTCTTTCTTCATTCCTTCCTTACTTCCTATTTTTGTCAATTCATATTGTTCACTGTGGAATTTTTCCAAACAAAGTGAGAGTTGTCGGCCACATTTTTCCATCTCATTTCACACTGCCTGCAGTCCGGTGTGGGCCACAGGCCGACCGTGAGAGCCGCAGATGGGCCGTGTGTAACGCAGTTAGCTGTAGTCACTGGCACTGCAGATGGGCCGTGTGTAACGCAGTTAGCTGTAGTCACTGGCACTGCAGATGGGCCGTGTGTAACGCAGTTAGCTGTAGTCACTGGCACTGCAGATGGGCCGTGTGTAACGCAGTTAGCTGTAGTCACTGGAACCGCAGATGGGCCGTGTGTAACGCAGTTAGCTGTAGTCACTGGCACTGCAGATGGGCCGTGTGTAACGCAGTTAGCTGTAGTCACTGGCACTGCAGATGGGCCGTGTGTAACGCAGTAAGCTGTAGTCACTGGCACTGCAGATGGGCCGTGTGTAACGCAGTTAGCTGTAGTCACTGGCACTGCAGATGGGCCGTGTGTAACGCAGTTAGCTGTAGTCACTGGCACTGCAGATGGGCAGTGTGTAACGCAGTTAGCTGTAGTCACTGGCACTGGCAGGGGCAGATGCAGTTCGTATGACAAGATGGAATTCGCTGTCTCTTTAGCCTTTTGTTTCACTCACTTCAACACGTGACTGTGACACACACACACACACACACAAACACACACACATAAATACACACACATATCCATGGCTGAGTGAGGAGAGAGTTGATCATGCTTAGGAGGAGAGACAGGTGTGTACACACATGTGCACCCTTTGTATGTGTGTGTGTGTGTGTGTGTGTGTGTGTGTGTGTGTGTGTGTGTGTGGAGAGAGAGAGAAAACGGTGTGTGTGAGAGAGAGAGAGAGAGAGCAGAGAGTGGCCCTGATTAAGGAAGCTTTATTTTTCCAACTGGAACATGCAATAAAAATTGAATGAGGATATAAATAATTCAGGCCTGCTTTCGACCGAGAAAACTGGTTTTCTTGAACGATAGCGTAGAAATCAATGCTCTCTCTCTGCCTCCTTCTCTCTTCTTTCTCTCCATTTTTCTTTCTCTGGATTCTTTCATTCTTCCTTATTCTCTCTTTATTTTTCTCTCCTATTTCCCATACCTTCTGTCTTTCACTTCTCCCTGCCGCTTCTCTTTATCGCTCTCCCTTCGCCTCCTAGCCTCTCTCCCTCCCTCCCAATCTCTCTCTCTCTCTCCCCCTTGCTCTCCTCTTACGCACACGTCAGTGGGGAGTAATGTGTGCGTCTGTGCGAGCATGTGTAGACGTCAGCATTTTGCATGACTGCCTTGCTATTACTCAATACACCACCACCACCTCAACCACTTCCACCTCCCCCCCCCCCCCTCCCCCCAGCCCCACCAGCTGCTGTTGCACCACCCAAGGAGGGTGGATGTGGTTAAGGACAGGAGTGCTCGCCTCACTGGGGGTCAGTCTGGGAGACGAGAGATGGAGGACGGCTCGCTGTGCTGTGCTGTGCTGTGCTGTGCTGCACAGAAATGGCTGAAACTCTGTGTGTGTGTGTGTGTGCATGTGTGTGTGCGTGTGTGTGTGTGTGTGTGTGTGTGTGTGTGTGTGTGTGTGTGTGTGTGTGTGTGTGTGTGTGTGTGTGTGTGTGTGTGTGTTGTGTGTGTGTGTCCTAGCCTAGGTTTCGTCCACCCGACTGCCCTTGAGGTCCTCTGATGCTTACTCATCACTGCAATCTCAGACGACTGACACACACACACTTTGTCCACACAGAGAGAGAGAGGAAGAGCAAGAGAAAGAGAGAGAAAGAGAGAGATTGAGAGAGAGAGAGAGAGAGAGAGAGAGAAAGATAGTAAGGGAGAGACAGAAAGGGAGAGAGAGAGAAAAATAGAGAGAAAGAGAGTAAGGGAGGGAGACAAAGGACAAGAGAGGAGGGATAGACATACCAGACAGAGACTACAGAGAGAGAGAGAGGTGCGTGTGTTGTGGTAACCATTTCAGAGAGCACCTGTGCAAAAAATAGCTTTTCCTGCAATGGCAAATCTCTGTGGCCAGACAGATCCTGCTTTGAAGATACGAGTGGCAAGGATGAGAACTGTAATTAACATTTCCCATGAGCAACAACTGTGTCATACGCCTGAAACGAAAAACCTCATTGTCTGTGCAAGTCACTACTGACATTAAACGTATGAGTCTGATTCCCACAAAGATGGCCGAAATGCACAGCACTACAAGCCACTTGAAAGCATCTGTTTAATGACGTGGAGGTAAACAGAAAGAATGAAAGGCTCTGTGTCTGTGGGCTGTGGATGGTGACGGGTCAAGAAGAGGAGGCTCATCTGCTGGACAGGAGGCCCCTTCGCTTCCAGGGAAACATGTGGGCAGCATGTCTGCCAGGCTTGTCGTGTGTGATTCCTGTGTGCTTGCATGCCTGTGTAGGTGTGTGTCCGTTGGCCTCGGCAGCATCTGTGTTTGTGTGTGTGTGTGTGAGAGAGAGAGAGAGAGAGAGAATGTGTGTGTGTGTGTGTGTGTGTGTGTGTGTGTGTGTGTGTGTGTGTGTGTGTGTGTGCTGCAGGGTCTCTGTGTCTCCAAGAGACAGCAAGAAAGGGAAATGTCACGATGATTAATTAGCCTGTGTTGGTAACCCCAAGGCCAGGTAACGGGAGGTTCCTAATGAGCCGTTGTCTCCTGCTGGCTGAAATAAATATTCACTCGTGTTTGTTTGCCTTTTCACACTCCCGGGAAAGATGGGAAGCAGAGCAGGAAGGAGGCGTGAAGGAAGAAAGAAAAAGAGAGGGAGAGAGAGAGAACCGGTGGAGAAAGGAGAGAAGTGTGGGTGAGGGAGTGTGAGAGACAGAGAGAGCGAGAGAAGGAGAAGAAAAGAGGACAAATAGAAGATGCTTCCTACTCCTTTCTGTGACACCCACCCATCCTGCTGTGCCACCATTCCATTCCCATCTCTTTATCCCCGCACACTCTCTTTCTCTCTCTCCCTCTCTCTCTTTCTCTCTCTTTCTCTCCTCCCCCCTACTCTTTTCTCTCCCTTTTTCTTTTCTCGTCATCTTCCAGGCTTTTTCTCTCCTCGCTCCCACTCAGCGGCCCACTTCAAGAGCAGAGGTCATGGCTAGCCACTATGCCTACAAGCCCCCACCCCCCACCCCCCCTCCTCTCCCCGACCCCCCCTTCCTCTCACAAGCAGGCATCCGCACCACCCCCCACTGTCAACAACATCCCACGACACCCTTCTGCGCATTCCCCAGCTATCTCCTCCACATCGCTGAGACGCAAACACTGTGAGTCATCCGAGTGTGCCATAGCAGGAAAAAGCTTTAAAAGTCTGGGATGGGTAAGGAGTTAATGTTAATGGCCATGGAGTTGTGATGCCTTTGTCTTCGTCTATGTGGTTGCACTGTCAAGTTGGGCGCTGTGCACGTTAAAGGAGAACTTCGGTGTAAAATGAAAATTGGCATGTTAAAACATCATACCGAGTTGGTATGTGTACTGAGGAGCAAAATTGATTTAGCCTGTTGCATTCGGAGTTTAACTATTTTTTATCGTTTGTCCCAGAAGGCTAACAATGGAAGTGGTAGGTGCCATAGACGAAGCATGATGACTACGCTATTTTTAAACCATTAAAACAGCTCGAAGAAACTTCACACTCCATCGGTAGTAGTAGGCCCTGACATTAAAAACGAGGCACTGAGAACTTTGTAAGTGTACACAACATTTATTAATAAAACAGTTTTAACAAGCAGTACCTTGCTGTAGTTTCTCATCGCCGCCATGATGAAAGTCCAAACAAGTCGATTGTACCACCTCTCTTCCTATTCTTCCTGCTGGTTCGTGTTTGTCAATCGATTGGTGCGGACTTTCATCATGCTTCGTCTATGGCACCTACCACTTCCATTGTTAGCCTTCTGGGACAAACGATAAAAAATAGTTAAACTCCGAATGCAACAGGCTAAATCAATTTTGCTCCTCAGTACACATACCAACTCGGTATGATGTTTTAACATGCCAATTTTCATTTTACACCGAAGTTCTCCTTTAAGGTCTGATTGATTGGAGCTTGTGTTCTGATTGGTCTGTCCAGCTAGAGTGGACACACAGGGACAGGTCCAGACGAGGGTTTCGCTAACCGTCACCTCGTTCGGTTTCCAGGCAGGATACTATGTGGGTGCCTCTGTGTGTGTGTGTGTGTGTGCGTGTGTGTGTGTGTTTGTGTGCGCGCGTGCACATTTTCCTCATTATTCACTCTGAGAGACCCTTAATTAATCAGCTGATTTGTCCTTAATTACTCCATTTGCAGGCCATTGGAATTTGCTGAGCAGTTGATTCTCTCCCTACAGGTTGTCCATGGTGACAAAAAAAAGAGAAAACACACAGCCATCCAGACACACACCCACACAGACATAAACACACACACACACTTACACACAGAAAGGGAGAGACAGACAAACAGAGTGAGATAGACATAGAGAGACAGACAGACAGAGAGAGAGAGAGAGAGAGAGAGAGAGAGATACACACACACAAAGGTACATACACACACACAATCAAACACACACACACTCCCACATACAAACCTGTATACAAACCCAAGCCCAGACCACACAGAGCCATGTTAGTGTCCCAACCATGTTCACAGCAGCACCACTTTGCACCCCTGTAAGGTGATAACTAACACCAGAGCAGCCTTCGCCAACACATCAGCCTGGGGTCCTCGCCCATAGCCTTTCTCTGTGATGCCAGCAGGTCTCAACACATACACAACACACACCAGGACTTGAGAATAGGACCCAACATCACACCTGTCAAGTCTCACGTTTTCTCCTTGAGGCTTACGGATTTTTGCCATTTCTCATGTGTCACCAATCTGACACAAAATCTGCTCGAACTCACTAAATCTCATGGAGTTTGTGCTAACACTCAATAGCATAGAATAATAATTACAATTGACTGAGAGAACAAAGGACAATAGGCTAACTGTTGTGCGGTGTGAATGAAAGTGAGTTCCAGTGAGTACCAGGAGATTGAGGCCCCGTCCACACGACAACGTTCCTGGATTTTTTTCTTTGCGGGTTAAAAAAAAAGTTGCGTCCACACAACAACGGAGCAGTAAATATTTACGTCCACACAGGAACGTTTTCATTGCGTTTTCATTGCAGAAGGTGTGCTGTCCCAGCTTGAGGGGCATGATCAGAAGCGCAATGATTCACTTTAAACATGTAATGTATGTTGACGCTGTTGTGAGATGTCACGTCGTTAAATTGACCCATTTAAGCGATACGGAGCAGAATATGAAAAAATAGAAGGAGCTGCAAATAAACTTGAGACAACTGCGCAATTATTCGCTTAAAACATGTCATATGTTGATTTTAGCAATGCGTGTTGTTACTGAGGGGAGCTGAAAGCGACAGTTGCTCTTTAATTAATTAAGAATAATGAAAGCCTACAAGAAGTATTTGTTATAGCCTACTAGCCATACAGACAGTTTAATGGCAAAGGATAGAAACAATTGCACAACAGCCAGCCTACAGTACAAGCGAATCAAATCACAATTTATTCGACAGCAACCAGTTTGTAAAAGTTTGAAGTTGTTGTTATATGTGCAGTGCGAGGTGAATGGGCGACGACATCATCGTTTTCAAAAGGATGCGTTTTGCCTGTCCACACGAGAACAAAACGGCGGTGTTGTCAGACTTTCTCACTTTGGAACCCGTTCTCAAAAAGTGTCGTTTTCGGTCACCCAAAACGCCGGCGCCGAGTGGACGGAAGGCCAAAACTTTACCGTTTTGACCTGAAAACGTTGTCGTGTGGACGGGCCCTGAGTGTCAAGTCGGTGCCATGTTTGTCGTATTTGCACTTACCAGCTCACTACATTTGCCCAGCAGTTAAGTCAATGATACTGCAACATTAAGCAAGATAACACCGTTTGTGATGAAAAAGCTTCTTACCTCCGTGGGGTGAACATGGGCCTGTTTAAAGTATACTAGACAGATGTAACACTTTCACACGATGCATTTAGTTTGTGGCCACCTGACGCTGCTAGTTATTTTGGGGCCCCATTAAAAAGAATACAGTTTTGCCCCCACCCATAGTAAAATAATAATTTTAATATTGACCTCAATGGCCTGCCTGTCAGTGCGGTGTCCTCGGTATCATAGTAACTCTTGCCACTATGGCGGTATCCCTTGTGTGAGGGGGTGGGCGATCAGGGTTGCTCATGGAGGCTAGTCACTGATCATACAAATATCTAGCCTGGTAAACCAACATTTCGTACTTCATTTCATTTTATACAGAAACGATTTCTTCCTGGAGTTGTGGACTCTGCTGAAGTTTAAACAAGTGGCTCTGTCTTTACCCAATCGCTAACGTCTGGTTGTCACGTATACAACTAGCCTACCTATGCAGTACAATTCAAATGTAGCACACAAAGTCAACGTAATGGCTCACAAATACTCCCTCTGTTCGCTGATTGGCTAGGAGTTGCTCAGTCCTTATACATGAATTTCAACGGCAGCGACTCCAGACCCTCTGTACAAAATGAAATGAAGTACGAGCGGCTGGTTTACCAGGCTAACGAATATCAGTCATGTCACATATAACTTAACAGGTATACAGCATGCAGCAAACATGCCCATGACATGACGCTACAAAGACACTAGTGAAAAAAAAACTCTGAATAGCAGTTTTTTTCTTTACAGTGGTGTTGTAAGTTATACGTCTCAAATCACACTTTGTCAAACTTCTGTGCTGCAGACTGGCTTAACAATGCAGCTGTTCAACAAGGCAAGACTAAGGACTAGGCTTTGAGTCAAACAAGCCAGTGGGAAAATAGCCTGGCAGACACCGGAATATCATCCGAATTTTAAGATCTAGACATCTGGAAAGAAAGGTGGAGAGAGAAATTGTGGATCTGAGTGTATATGTGTGTCTAGGTATATCTTTGTAAGTATATGTGTGTATGTGTGTATTTGCATGATTGTGAATGGGTACTGTAGCGTGCTGTGTGTGTGTGTGTGTGTGTGTGTTTGTGAGAGAAAAAGAGAGAGAGAGAACGAGAGAGAGAAAGAGAGAGTTTTGAAGGCCTTAAACCGGAGCCGTGTTGGTGGGGGTGTCACAGGAAGAGCAAGCTTCTTTTTTTTTTTAAACCTGTCAGAGGCACTAACAGGACTCACCACAAGCTCTATCTTTATCTGGGTCATGGAGGCCTCTGGCTGTCTGAGCTGTTGGCTGCCCAGAAATAGACAGCCCACCTCTGAATACATTTGCCTCCTGACACCTGTCGTGCAGAATACCTAATAACAAGGTAGCATTCATTATCACTGGTGCTAGCCATGCATGGCCATATGCCCTTCCATTCCTCACATTTCTTGCCTACTGACTGGGTACCTCACGCCGTAGCAAACTGATAGCTAACCTGCTGCAGTTTCCCCTACTGTAAGTGTGCAGTGTATAGCGACAAGCACTAGTCTAAATGGATTATGCATTCCCTCAGACAGATATTTTCCTATTCCAGCTGTGCAGTGAGAGGACATGCTTTTGTTTGGAGTTTTACAAAGGGTTTCATGACCTAATAATGCGATGTACTGAGTCTTTTGTAACGTTAAATGATACCAATGTGCTAATGTTATACACGGCTATGATGAGTAGTTGAGCCGCAGCTATACATTTTGGGCCCTATAAACAACTATGGTATATAGCCAGTGTTTTTCTAGGTTGTGGGCTCTAGCTCTGCCACAGAACACACACAAGCATTTATAAGGACACTGTCCATGCGATGAGCTGTAAGCCACAATACCTTAGTAGAAACTGAAACTAGAAACTTACAACATTCTCTATACGTGACTGTATGAGGTCGGTAGCCAATCAGCACACACTATGGCCTAGTTAGCTCGTTAGCCCCAGAGATGAAGGCCATTGGCTGAGTAGTTCACCCAAGAGCTGAAGGCCATTGGCTGAGTACTTAGCCCCAGAGCTAAAGGCCATTGGCTGAGTAGTTACCCCCAGAACTGAAGGCCATTGGCTGAGTAGTTCACCCAAGAGCTGAAGGCCATTGGCTGAGTAGTTCACCCAAGAGCTGAAGGCCAGTGGGTGGGCGAGTGCGTGAGGCCAGGGCCAGATGGGGATGAGGCTGGGCAAGGCAGAGGCGGCTACAGGGTGGTGTGGGTGGCTCGTCGTGGGTTAGTCATGTGCGGATTAGTCACACTTACCTTGCACTCAATGACTCTTTTCATTTTTGGACATGCGTGTGTGTGTGAGTGTATGTGTGCGTCTGTGTGCATCTTTCTGTGTACATGTGTGTATTTGCATGCTTGTTTGAACGGGTAGTGTAGCGTGCTGTATGTGTGTGTGTATGTGTGTGTGTATGTGTGTGTGTGTGTGTGTGTGTGTGTGTGTGTGTGTGTGTGTGTGTGTGTGTATGTGTGTAAATACATAGACTGATGCACATGTGTCTTTTATGTATGTGTGTAAGACAGAAATAGTGGGTGTTTCTGTGTGTAGGTGTACATGCGCATGTGTGCGTGAGAGAGTGTATAGGTGTGTCTGTGTATGTGTCACAGAGAGAGACTATTGGTGTGTGTCTGTGCATGTGTAGGTGTGTGAATGTGTGTGTGTGTGTCAGAGGGGCCAAACGCCGTGCTCAAACAGGCGTGGTGGTATGGCTCATATCAGCTGCGCACACATCTGCTGTGCGTTGGCTTGTTGTTGTTGTTGTGTGAGACAGGAGTGCAGTGAGTTCTTGGCATAGCAGCCTATAATCAAACCCACACCCAAAACCCACATAAAGGAGTGACGCCCGCCCACACACTTACGCCCCCGCACACACAGACACACACACACACACACATACATCGAGTCACATGCACATCCTGTCCCTAACAGAGGACTCTTGGTTGATTGCGAGCACTCACTCACTCACACACTCACACCCTTTCTCTCTCTGACGCGCTAAAATATGCAGAGAGCAACTGCAGACGGGCAGGCGAGCAGGCAGGAAGGCGAGAGAGTGAGCGGGCAGGCGGGTGGGCAGGCAGGCGGCTCGACCGGGATAGGCTGGCTAGGGTTCGGCTCCGCTCCGCTTTGCTCAGCTCACAGCTTGGGCAGCACTTCTGCTGTGATGACAACCACACGTCTCAGCCACCCACAGCTCTTTCTCTCTCTCTCTTCCTCTCTCTTTCTCTGACCATCTCTCTCTCTCTCTCTCTCTCTCTTTCTATCATTCTGTGTGACCCCCACCTTGCTTTCTCTCTCTCTTTCTCCAACCCCACCCTCTCTCTCACTTTCTCTCTTTCTTTTCTCTCTGTCTTGCTCTATCTCTCATTCTCTCTCTCCCCCGTTTCTCTTTCTGTCTTTTTCTTCCTCTCTCTGGCTGTCAGTCTCACTCTCTCCTCCCCCCCCCCTCTCTGTCTGTCTCTCAAGACCACTCTTCTCATGTGGTTTGATTCCATCTTTGTCCTCCCTCTTTCCTTCTTGTCTCTCCTGCTTCCTGTATCCGAGGAAGAGCGACAGAGGCAGACAGACACACCACAAGAATAGCAGGCTGAAAAATGCATATGCGTTTCAGCTTCATGCAACATGCAACCCAGAGAAATAAGCTGAGAATAGGAACATGAATGTGCAGCCTACAGAGAGGAGGGAAGAACAGATAGAAACACAAATATACAGAGAAACCCAAAAGAGGGGGAGAGAACGAGTCAATGTGTATTTGTCCATTTATGTTTAAATCACATAATGATTACCTTTATGTTTTGGTTTTGTTGCTTTCTGTGTTCCTACTCTATATATATATGTGTGTACTTTGGCAACGCTGTTTCTATTTGAATGGTCATGCCAATAAAGTTTATTGAATTGAATTGAGGTGAGAAAGAAAGAAAGGGAAAGAGGATAAAAAGGAGAAGGAGAAAGCGAGAGAGAAAGAAATAAAGAAAGAAAGAAAGATAGAAAGAAAAAAAGAGAGAAAGAAAGAAAGAAAGAACGACAGAAAGAAAGAAAGAAAGAAAGAAAGAGAGAAAGAAAGAAAGAAAGAACGAAAGAAAGAAAGAAAGAAAAACAGAAAGAAAGAAAGACAGTGAGCAGAGAGCACCCTCTCCATGGTCAGGCAGGCTGGGCTGGGGTGTGAGGCCAGTGGCGGTGTGGTGTGGTGCGGTGTGTGACTAATGTTAAAGAGCACAGAGCATGACTCATCCTCACTTACGACCACCACTGTGCACACGCCGCCCCACATTACTGGCAGCACACACAAACACACACTCATACACTCAAACTCACACACACACACAGACAGACACACACTCAAACTCACATACACACACTCACCCTTACACACACACTAAAAACACACTCTAAAAAAATAAGTTCATGGAAATGGCAATGAAAAAACTCATTATGTCACCTTTCGTTCTTCAAAGCGTCACCCTCCGACAGGATGAGTTGTTGTTCCACTTGGCTTGTGATTTTTGTGCTTCTCACATTTTTTGGGCATGTGGAAAGAATGAGACCTCACGAAAGTCACACTCCCAGTGCAGTCAGCTCCTCCTTGGAACCGTTCCAGAAATGTCTCAGATTTCCCCTCTCTGATTCTGATGTTATTGGCATTCCACTGACAGAGAACTACTGAGACTTGACATTCTTCTGACATGGGGACACATGCACACATTTACACACAAATACACACACACACACACACACACACACACACACACACACACACACACACACACACACACACACACACACACACACACACACACACACACACACTCTCTCTCTCTCTCTCTCTCTCTCTCTCTATCTATCTATCTATCTATCTATCTATCTATCTATCTATCTATCTATCTATCTATCTATCTATCTATCTATCTATCTATCTATCTATCTAGCGCAGCTTTGATGCTATTGCCACCCTTCTTTACCAAAGTTTTTTTAGAGCAGTATGTGTGCAGATCTATACGCACAGGACTTTCATTGCGCACCTTTGTGGGCTCTAAGATTACATGTAAATGATTGGAGCTTTAGACAGCAGACTGCCTGAATGTGGACTGGACTATCTATCCTCGGTCTGGTCAGTGAAGGAGGCCCTTGCTTGTCTGTAGTGAGAGAGAGAGGAGCCTCTTTGTTATTTAGGGTGCCTGTGGTGGGGGTCAGGCGTGTGCAGGATATTGGTCCTGTTTTTACGGCGCTCAGCTCAGCTCCCGCTGCCCTGCTTCCTTCGCCCAGGCCTGCTCTTCGTCACACACAGCTCCTGCACTCGTGACCTTGGGGCTGGCCGGGGCCTCCCAGGTCTCTGCCTTCAGATGTTTACAACCAGCACTCCTGGAGGACCATGGTACCTGAGAGACAGAGGTCCGCCATCAGCAACCCCACAAGCCCAACTCCTCCTGTCCGCTTGCGTGACCTTTTTGAAGTTTACGACCACCTCTTCCCTCCCCTCAACCCTCCCATCCACTCCCCTCCATCCTTTTTCCTCTCCTTTAATTCACCAGCTCACAGTATTTCACAGGATCTTCTCTTTAGGGCCTGAAAGGGCCCCCATCCCATCCCCTCCCGGACTCCTGCCTTGTCTTCCTTGCCGCGGGGCCATACTCCCCACTGCCCTCACTTCCTCCCGCTCCTCCTGCCTCTCTCACTGCCCCCCCCCCCCACCCTTGCCCCAGTCCCTCGAGGCCCAGCATGCTTTGCACATTCTTCACCACTGACTTAGTCTGTTTACATGGATCTCCCTTTTTTAAGAGTGCTGAAGTTCCACTTCTCAGCGGCATTCCTCATCCAGACATTTTTCCCCCCCGTCATTCTTTTTTTTTTAAATACCTAATCTTGTTCTCTTTAGCTATATACTTGTGAAGTACTGTCCAGTCTCAAAAGAAGGAAAAAAAAAGGCAGGGTTGTGCACAAATTGGCACGCAGCTCATGCCATTGCTGTGTTATCAGGGAAGCTGTGCCTGCCTCGAGATTTTGCTTCAAACATACAGGTTTCCATTACGTCACTCAAAAGCACTGCATGCGGTGAGCCGTAATCGGAGCCGTGGCCAGTAAAACCGGACAAATATCTGGCAAACTCAGCAGGAATCTTTCAACTCCTTTAAGACTCTCTTCTATTCACAAAAAAGTAAAAAATGAGACAGAGATAGATGAGTGGAGAGCAAAAAGAGCCAGGGACAGAGAGAGAGAGAACGAGAGAGACAAGAAAAGAAACAAAAAAAAAAGAAAAAAGAACAAGAAAAGCTGGCTGAAAATGAATTTACTCTTTACCTATCAAGAAGGTCATCTTTTTCCGGTGTGGGGCAGGAGTGTGTTGCCTACAAGACAGATAGCCTATTCAAATGTCGTTGTCTAAGCACCTGTTGCATAACTGTCATTCTGCGAGACTCAACAACATAGAATGCGGTATTCTGAGCCGACCTGTCTTGAGCAACAGTCACCTTCTGTCTTTTCTGATCCTCCGCCCTTATTGGGGAAGTGCTTGTCAAACAGTCATTGTTCACTCATCAACATTTTCCACCTGGCACCGTGGAATACATCTCTGGCGTTATTTTCATTAGACCACAGGAAGTTTTGACTCATCAATTTCTTTGTTTTATAAGCTCTTTAAAAAAAAAATAGCTGCACACGCCTAACCTTTTATTCAGAACTCTTTCTTTTTTTCCTTTCTTTCTTTCTTTCTTTCTTTCTTTCTTTCTTTCTTTCTTTCTTTCTTTTTTTCTTTCTTTCTTTCTGCTGTCTTTCCTTCTTTCTTTCTTTGTCTTTCTTTCTTTCCTTCTTTCTTTCTTTTTTTCTTTCTTTCTTTCTTTCTTTCTTTCTTTCTTTCTTTCTTTCTTTCTTTCTTTCTTTCTTTCTTTCTTTCTGTCTATATAACTATCTGTCTTTCTGTCCATCCATCACTACTTCTGCTACGCTTTGAAAGGAGAGCAACAGCTGGACTATTTCGCTACAGGTGTGTGTTTCAGAGATGTAGAGGGGACTACAATATGGAGGAGCATCCAGGGCCTAAAGTTTCAGTCTGCCCAGGGGTGGGAAGTCGGCAGGCAGGCAGGCAGGCAGGCAGGCGAATGGGTGGGTGGGTGGGTGGTCCCTCGCGGGGCCGGCTGGAGCAACAGGCAGGCCGTCTCAGAGTTGCTAATGTCAGTGCAGTGGAGCTCGCTGGCAGAGCGTGCAGGGAGAGCTCCCTCTCTCTCAGAGCTCCCCGCCACACAACACCCTCCACCGCCGAGCCGCCCACGCATCACGCCCTCTGATCTGGTTGGAATGCCGGATCTGGCCAATGCTCCATGCCTCCCGCCACCCCCCCCTTTCCCCCCAGAGTCCCCCCCTTACATCCACCCCTGCCTCCCTCACCACCCACCCCCCTCCATTACCCCGTCCCACCCACACACGCACCGCCATGACCTCCACCCCTCCCCACAGATCCAGTGTCGAGACTGTTCCAGGGCCTCTGCCTGACTGCAGAGAGCGTGTGCAGACGCAGCCCTCGTAAACACTTCAGCTTCTGCAAACACAAGCGCGGGCGGCGCGGCTCGCAAACACAGCAGCCCCAGAAGCCCCAGCAGCCCCAGCGAAATCTCCATCTGCACTATTCATTACCATCTCCCCTGCAGCTGACCGCACGCTACACCTCACTGTGCTGTCCTCCAGTAGCCCGCCCCCCTCCCCATGTACATGCACATACACAGCAGGGGTGGACATTCGCACCAGCCACCAGCCAAATGCTGGTGAAATATGAAAGTGGTTGGTAAATTTTGTATACAAAATAGGAATTTACTGTTGAGTGGATTGTAAATGTTATCATTTATTTGTCAATGGCTGGTTAAAGTTCACATTTTCACAAGTTTATTTCCACCCCTGTTACACACACACACACACACACACACACACACACACACACACACACACACACACACACACTGAATAAAGCATGAGGGTGAGGTACGAGTTTCCTACTTTTCAATGTGCACACAGCAGCAAAACACAGTGCAACTCACAGCAGGAGAGAGTGAGCGTGGCGGGCAGTTGAGGATGGGGTCGTGGTGGGGTTGACTCTTAATGCACATGGGAAGAGCTGTTTGTGTGGAAATGATAGCTTGAGGCTCACCTGTGCGTCACCTGAGGGCTACCAGGGACCTGTAATTACTCGCTAAAGCCAAGCTTTTGGAAAAAAACAAACAACCTTTGCAGAAAAATGTGTGAATGCTTCACATAAACAACACCACTAAATTACCAGAGAAGCCCTGTGCTAAAAAAAGGTCAGGTGAGTTCGAGGGTTCCATTTCTGTTTTTGTTTTAGTTTTTTTTGTTTTTTATGAAACACCTCAACTCCAGTCACAGGCAGTAATACAGTGGCCTTGTTTGATGCTTTTGATGTCAAATGAGGATGTCGCTAAGGGAACCTTCGGCGTGAGTCACCCAGGGGAAAAGAACACGCTGGTAGCCATGTCGGGAGTGGCGAGTGTCTGTCTGTCTGTTCTGTCAGACGATGACTAGCGATGACCTGTGCTCAAGTGACCCGGCTGAACGGGGCAGCTAAATGCGTTGACTGTGTCTGTTGAGCTCGTTATGAGCTCGGGACGTGGAGATAAAAGAGCCAGTCGTCGTTTTCCTTCGAGGGAGAGGTCACTCTCGAGGCCACCTGTGTGAGTGTGTGAGTGTGTGTGTGTGTATGTGTCAGGGGTGGGTGGATGTGGTAGGAGTATTATGTTTCTGTCACTACCACCTGCCACCACTTGTGAGCGAAGCATTCAAATAACACCCACTGTATTCCCAGAGCCCCTTTGCTCTTGCCATTAAAGGGTTCAAGAAATGACCCTGAGCTTAAATGACAAATTGGAATTGCTATCTTGCACATTGGCCCTGTTCCCACACACAATTACAGATGCCAAATGTGTTAAATATTGGGGACCATATGTCGAAACACCCCATCATTTCCAACTCTGCTACAATATTCCCATTTAAGGTATCACCCTCAAAGCTGTACCGCACTCAACAAAGATAACATAATTACACACAATATGGCTGCATCATCTTACATCAGTAGTGACTGACGACACAGGATGTCTATGTCATTGATAATGTAATGAGTTGAGGTTAATGTTGGTAGTCGTAAGGGAGATGGTGAAGAAATGATAAGGTATTACTGCAGAGGGCAAGATTGCTTCACCGTGTCAGAGAGTGCATGAGAATACGAATGCTTGTGTCTGTCATCTGTGCCGGTTCAGCCTGGCACCACCCACTACACCGTGACATTGGCCCAGAGCGCTAGGAGCCCCCTCACCTTGTGCTGTGTGCGCTGTGAAGTTTACACAGAACACATTCTTCTGTCTGTGTGCAGCGAAACACACACACACACACACACACACACACGCGCACACACAAACACATACACCAGGGGGAGAAAGAAGAGGGCCTCCCTGGCATAACCCAATGAGACGTGCTTGCTTGTGGGCATATTTCGTAATCTCTTCGCCCCCTTCCCTCCCTCCCTCCCTCCCAGCCCTCTGCTCTGCTTTCCTGTCTATCTATCTCTCCAGGCCTGCTTCTCTGTCCTCCCATCTCTTCGCCTCTCCTCTCCTCTCCTCTCCTCTCCCCCTCGTCTCCTCTCCTCCTCGTCTCCTCTCCGCATTCCTGACTGAGTGGGTGGAAGGTTGAATGGGGCTGCCTAAGCCTGAGCCTGGAGAGGTAGGGGTTAGAGTGGGACGGGAGCCACGCCGGCGACCTCTCCCGCCTCTCCCGCCTCTCCCTCTCTCGTCCCCTTCCTGGAATTATGAGGGTCGGAGAGGACACGGAGGCCTGAGAGCGAAGAGGGTTCAGGGCAGGTGTTTCCGAAAAAAGGGTTCCCCTTTGGCGTTTACCTCACTCTCAAGACCAGCAGTCAGTACATAGCCCTCATCAGTGCTCTCTGGCAGATTTCAGGCAGAGCGACTATCAGAGAGAGACCCCTGCTGTTTCTTGGGTGCTACTGCGGCTTCTGTTATTTGAGGATCTTCAGCCCTTTGTTGCCTGCTCCCAAATCAGCCTCAGTGCCTATTAGGAATGTTAACATATAAGAACTAAACTACAGTTTTAAAACTTTTAAAACTTCAAAAACTTTCAAACTGCACATATTTTCCAGAAATACAGAGCAGTGCTATGCACTGGAGTAAAACTTTGAGTTATTGCTAGAACAATAGCCGGGCTGAGACAAGCAATTGTTGGATGTTGAGCCTGGGAATGGGAAACATGGCCTGGGGTGGTGTGGTGGCCCATTAGGCCAGGAGACACCTCACTCTTCCCCAGCCTCCTTGAAATTTAAAAAAACTGGCATGGCTGCTTCTAGGGCATGTTGTTTCCATTAATTCCTTTCATTAAGTGGTTCCCCCTTAAAAGCTTAGGTTTGTCTTCCAAATCAACTACAGGGAGTTTCATCCACACACAATAGAGGTGTGCGTGCGTGCGTGTGTGTGCGTGTGTGTGTGTGTGTGTGCTTGCAGGGAAAGCTTTATCAGAATGAATGTGAAATGCGCTGTAGAGTGTGGATTCACAGTGAAATGTTGAACTGGGTGGGTACCTATGTCAATCCTGTGTCAACCTGTGGGCAGCCCATTTGCACACCCAGCAGGAGCTTCCACAGAAACCAGGCCTTAACCGATGGCAGAGCTCCCAGTGAGGCTCAAACCACAGAGCTGTGTACCTATAACACTCACCAGCTGTGCGAGTGCTTGGTGATTTATCAGCACCTTACACAGTGGCCCACACCACCGGGCCTCGTCCTGCCTGCCTGCCTGCCTGCCTGCCTGCCTGGAGGCGTCTTGTGGCATGCCGGTGTGAGGTGGTGGTGGTGGTGGTGGTGGTGGCAGTGACGGTGGTGCTGGCCTGTGGATGAGTCAAATACACAGGAAAAGGGGTGGTGTAGCCAGCGATCTGCATTTCCTCTTCCTGTCTCCCCACGGCCAACAATCAAGTTACCGATTCAGCCCACGCTGGCCCGGTGCACACCCACTGGTGTTTACTGGAATACACATTCTCTCTCTCTCTCTCTCTCTCACACACACACACACACACACCCTATTGCACAATACAATGTCTGTGTCATACTCTAGGCCTTTCCAGTGTATTCTTTTGCATACTGTATTCATCTCATCATCAGCAGGTTGCCTAGAACCTATGAGGGCTGAATAACTGTAAATGCATTAATAAAACAGCTCTTTCAGTAACTCGCAAGGAATATTACACTTCAAACCACATATCGACAGCATCTATGCCACGTCAGGTACAGCGATGTACACCAGAGCTAGCTGCTTTTACCAGTGTGGTGCACCGAGACTTCCCCCTTTAACAGCCTGTCTTACATCTTTATCTTTCCAGTAAGTGACATTTCCAGAAAATTTTGCAAAGAGTAGAGAACTGAGCAAATATTAAGATGAGCTCTCTGAAGACACTGTTTGCCCTCTGCAAAATTAAATATGCATTGTGTTGGATTTCGTTTTGCAGCATATGGTGTGACATGAAGGGTTTCAGAGAAAGACAGAGAGAGAGAGAGAGAGAGAGAAAAAAAGAGAGAGAGCTTGCCTGATCAGATTCAGAGCCACGGTGATGCGAAATAATTGCGCTTCTATGGAAACGAGAGTAGGTGTCACATGCAGTCTACAGTAACGGGTTGCTTTCGGTGGTCACAGTCTCACAGTTACATAGGCATGAGCACCCTAGATTGAAATTAATGACAAATTCGTTGAACTGCAAGGTTAGCAAAAACGCCAGCAGCAATACAGTGCATGAAAGTTCACAAAGTAAGAAAATGCAATTCAATACTGCTACCATTTGCATATCTTTTAAACTATGCTCATCAAAAAAAAAAACACTACCGAAAAAAAGAATACATGCAGGCCCACAAATATAGTATAATAGACACTACAGTCAAATGTATGGCAGTAATAAAATGCATTCAAATAAACCTAACATCTTATATTAAAGCTTAAATAGCTAGCTAAATAGATAGATAGAAAGCTTTGTGCATTTAAACGCTTTAAACACAACGAGTACTACAAATGTCACTATAAGTCTTACGAGGCATAACAGTGTTTTTATCAGGGCAGGACGTCCATTACTGCTTTGGTTCTCAGGCATCAACTCGTATGCCTGAGGTTGTAATTAAATAAAATCTGGCTGAAGATGTTTTTAGGAAGTCACAACACAGAGATATTTAAATAGCCCTAGGGCACTGCCTAATTAACTTATCTAAATGTAATAGGTCGAACAAGTTGCAAGGAAACAATAAAACGTGTAAACAGCATTATCATATCAAATTCACGGGCTGTTGAAAGAATGATAAAGTGATCTGATGAGTGCTTTGTTCTCCCTGTCTGTACTTCCCTGTGCTTGGAATGCCTGTCATTCTGTCTGCTCAGTATTCAGCACTTCTGCTTTATAAGCCTATGTTGCATGCTGCGGTGTCTTTTTAAGACACACTCGCAGTGGAGATGCTAAATTCATTCCATATATGTCACAGTTCACGGCAAAAAGCAGTTGAAATTCACAACTGATGTTTTTTTGAGAAAACCCTACGTTTATGTTGTATGAGCTAAAATGGTGAACTTGTTGTTGAGATGCAATATTCACTCCTACATGTGTTGTTTCAATGAATTCAACACAACAGGAGAACATGAATGGGTTTATATAAAGAGGCTCTTAAAATACCACACACAGCTGTACATAAATAGATTCACTGCTCTGTGTTCTTGCATTATTATTTGAAGATACTGAAAGTGGCGGCTAAACATGTTTTAAAAGCTATACCATCACACTGATGTGACTGGAATGTTGGAATGATGAAAGCTATAAACAAATATTAGGGCTGACAGAATAAAATGTGGAATTTTAAAATCTGATATTATTGTAGAACACATTCTTCTATATAGAGTAAGCAAAAACTCACACCCTTAAAGATTAAGAAGAGTGAGACAAAGAGTGCAGGCCAAGCGCGCAGGTTACACAGAGTGACACTGGAGGTGTGGAGGCAGCAGAATGACTTCATTATTGTGCGTGCAGGCACATGTCGGTGTGCATGCTGGTTGTCATGGCAGCGTGTTGTCATGTCAGCGCCGGCTCACCTCGCATGAATGGAGGCCTATGGGATATGCATATCAGCCCTGGGCTCCGTGTGTGTATATATGTGTGTGTGTGTGTTTGTGGTGCTTGAGGGGTGGGGAGGGGAGGTGTGGGTGTGGGTGTGGGTGGGGCAGAGCGCAAGTGCGTCACTAGCTAAACAGCCGGCACACACCCACGGCAACCGTGGCTGTTTGTGTCTCCTGTGCCAGGATACAGACGCTTGGCCCTCCACAAGCGCCGCACATGCCCCGGGGACGACAAACGACAACAAAGGCCACACGTCCCTCCTCTTTCCGTACGTTGACGCCCAGCTCTTGTGTCCTGGGCCCTTGCCAGGAGATCATGCAAATGCCACCGCCATGCAAATGTCCTGCAAGGTGCTCTTCCCGGGCTTGATCTCCAGGACAACTCTCACACAAGCCAGAACAAAACGCTTTGCCTAACCCCCACAACCCCCTGCCAGCCCCCACCCCATCCCCAACCCAGCTTTCACAGAGACAGAGATTTTGGGTGGAGGACGGTATGGCAGGTTTCCATGGTAACAGCTTTTATTTTTGCACTTTCTTGATGGAGGGGGCAGTGGGGAGGAGAGGAGAAGAGTGAAGGGGAGAGGAGTGGAGTGGAGAGAAGGAAAGAAAAACAGAGAGGAGAGGAGAGGAGAGGAGAGGAGAAGAGAGGAAAGCAGAGGATAGGAGGGGATGGGAGGGCAGAGGAGAGGAGAGGAGAGGAGAGGAGAGGAGAGGAGAGGAGAGGAGAGGAGAGGAGAGGAGAGGAGAGGAGAGGAGAGGAGAGGAGAGGAGAGGAGAGGAGGGGAGGGGAGAGGGGAAAGTAGAGATGGGGAGATGAGGGGAGAGGAGGACCTTGGTGAGGAGGTGGGCTGCGAGATAAACCAGTGGGCTTTATTGAGCCGAGGGAGGAGAGAGATGAGGAGGAGGAGGAAGAGGAGGAGGATGGGGGGAGGAGGAAGAGGAAGACTTATGGCTCAAGGTATTCTGCCTGGAACACAATGTCCATTCTTCACTAAGCTCTCCAAAAGACAAACTCACAGCACCTGATATTGTGTTTGAAGTGCCTGTTTTTAAGGACACAAACACCCACACACATGGACACACACACGCGTGCCCACATACTCACATATATATTTATAGACCAGACAGTGGAAGGCAGGGTAGTCTAAGAGAAGACTGAATAAAGCAAGGACAGAAAAAAAAACTGTTTCACGTCCACTTCCTTTTTGGTGCATTTAGGGTTGGGAGGGGGGACTGACTATGAGTGTGTATATATGTGTGCGGGTGTGTTCCTGTAAGTCTGTGTGTATGTTTCAGGTTTAGCTCTAAAAGTGGCGGACAACTGTTATAAGCAATCTGCATGAATGAGATGTGCAATCTGGCAAACAAATCAAACAATCTATTTTTGCACACTTTGCATGCAACATTCTGCAGCTGTCAATAAACAAAACCACCATGCGTACATATTTGCACCTATCTCAGGACAAAGTCACACTTATGAAGTGCAATGCATGCATGCACGGTGAAGATATTCACAGTTATTACTACAAGGAGTCTGCCTTCCAAGCACACTTCAGGCCCTCGGGGACATCTTCCATGTGCAACGGTAGGTGATGGCGTCAGACACAAAATCCGGTAACTGCTGCTGCTTACGCTTGGCTGTCACCGTGTGTGCACACCGCACACATTTCCATGGCCCTGCACCTTGGCTAATCCTGATAATTCTCTCCCACTCGCCTCCGTCTCACCTCCACACGTGTTTGGCCCGATGAGACACATTTCACAACTCCCACTCGCAGTGCTGCTCCCACTCATACACACTAACACACACACACACACACACACACACACACACCTCCCACCACAAACAGCCACGGCAACTGCTAGCTAGCTGTCCACCTCCGTATGCATGTGGACAAACTCAGAATAACAATACGGTTGTGTTTGATCTCTTAAAGGCACGCGCACGCGACCAGCAATGGAAAGAGCTCTCCGCGGCAAACAGCAGGCCTTCGCTGTGTAACCATAAGCAAGCACACTGCTGCAACACTGCACATGTCTATTCCATTGTAAAACCAATCAATCTTCATGGAGCGTAAATAACAGAAAGTCCTGACAATCAATGTAGAAGAGTGCTGCATTCTAGCTTTGTTGAATAAATTGTAGTTTGAGAAGTGTTTTGTCATAGATACTGTAGCTGCAACACTGAATTCAGAGGGAAATTGTTCCCTGAGAGAAGCTATAGCACATCACAGTGTATGCAAGGTCGCTGACATGTAGTTTGGACCCTTTTAAAACTACGAAATAGCTTTTTTTCCACTTTTTTGTGATCACTAATACCTTGTTTTTACTGCTGTGCATGTAGTGTACCAACCCTTCTTGTCACCACTACACCACTGGTTAGATCTGCATGAAACAGCCAACTTTATGGAGCCCAGGTACAAGCTCCACTGTCTGGCATATCTGGGCTCCCCAGCCGCGTTCTGTTCTTTGCCAAAGTGCAAAGCAGCGAGGGTAAATGTGTTTTTCTTATAAGTGTGACAGCTTGACAGGTGACCCACATGGGCCTGGTGTGCAGCTGAGGCGGCAAGCGGGCGCGGCTAGAGAGAGGGAGACAGACAGAGAGAGAGAGTAGGAGAGAGAGAGAGAGAGAGAGAGAGAGAGCAAGAGGGAGCAAGAGAGAGAGAGACAGAAAGAGAGAGAGGGAGAGAGAGACAGAGAGACTGTCAGCTAAGTAAGCAGCTGAGTGGAAAAGTGTGGCGGTGAACAGGAAGCCGTGGAGCGGGTGCGTAGGAGGCACAGGCAGAGGGCGCACTCACAGTGGCCCACAGGCTCGGGTATTTTTAGCCCGGCTGTGGTCCCCCAATGTGCTCTCCTCTGGCCAGTGATGCGCAAGAGAGTATCTATTTGTGGAGGCTGTGCACCAGGACACGCTGCAGGCTTACCTTACGTCGCAGAGCTGCTGTGATGATGTGTGCTGATAACACCTTTTTCATGCGCGTGTTTCTGTTGCTGCCTGGAATAGCAATCGAAAACAACATGCGCTGTCATTTGTGTACTGCAAACATGTTTGCATGTAAACAGCTGGTATGGTGTTTTCTTAGAAACAGGAACGTGAAAGTGATGACACTGAAATGCAAATATCATTTTCAGATTTTCAATAATGATTATAGAATGCTACATTTTTCAAGGATTTTTCTGTTGCAAAAAATGCTTATCTTCATATTTCTTGGAGAGTCCTAATTACCAGTGAACATCATGCACCTCTCTATGTAATGTAATGTAATACTTTTCTCACCAAATACACTGAACCTCTTGAAAGAATTCTCCACATTCTCTCTGAAAAAAAAAAAATCTTTAAATATGATGCTTTTTCTCTGACATTGAACCACAATGAAATTCATCTTTATAATCACAGTTTGCAGATTTCTGTGCAGCAAGACCACAGACAAAAAACCTACCCACTGTGTGCACCAATTAAGGCAGTTCAATGGAAACAAGAGCAACCACAGTAGTCATTTCAACGCCTTAGGCCTGCATGTGCATTGTGCTTTTTGCAGGGAGCAACATAAAGATCAAGGGGAAGAGACACTTCAATTTCTCCATGTCTCAGATGTTTAGAATCTGCATAAAACAGCAAAGCACCATCCTAGGCTATTAATAACAATTAAAAATCACATTTGAGAACTGCAGGCATAAATAAAAGTATTCGTCGGATGGCTCTAAATCACCAAATCATCATTACAGTACAACATATTGACATACTGATGTCACTGTAAACTTTGTCTTTTGAACAGAGCAGTATCCTATGCACCAATTGGAATTTGAAGGATGTTATTACCTTGGAGGTTAAGTAATCATTGGCATTTGCTTGTTTGTTAGCAATATAACTTAAAAAGTTATGGATGGATTTTGTTTACCTTTCAGGGTAGGTCAAAATGGACTAACTTAAAAGTGATTAGATTCTGGTGGTGGCAGAGGTCTGCGCTCTCTGAGTGCTTTTTTAGTTTTGGATGTTTCTTTTTCGCTCTTTCTTCCTTCCCTTCTTTGTCTTTGCATGTCGATCCCAATTAAACTAAGAAGAAGTAGAAATGTTGGACTTTTTAAGATGACTAGGATACATGAAGAAATCGTCTTTGCACATTGCCTGTATGGAATAATTCACCACGAGGACTTGCAGATCGTGTCTGCCATCTGCTGGTTTACAGGTAAGAGTGTAGGCCTACAGGGGGTTTGACATTGAGAGTGACGTGTTGCTGCTTGGATTACCGGTAATTCACCCACGCCCCAAACAAACCCAAAACAAGGAAGTCAAAGACATGTTTCTCTTCTGAAATTATGAAACAGAAAGCCACAGAGCTGAAGCGTATTGAACATTAAAGTTTTGTCAGGTCAAGTGGTTCTTTTCTCTTAGGAATTTCTCTAGATTTTAATTGCAAGCTCACTAAATCTAAAAATAAATAAATATCGTGTCTAATTTTTACTCGACCTGCTTTTACCCTAGGTGTTAATTGGTTTGTTTGATTTCCTCAGGTAGTGGGTAGGTAGGTATCCTTCGTCCGTTCGCTCAAACAGTCAGCTTGTTTACATATTGTAAACATTGAAAGCATGGTAGCTAAGCCGTCTGTAGTCTGATTGCTATTTTTATGAACAGAAATGACAGGAAAGACGAACGGAATGCCAGATAGCAGGTCCTACAGGGATGCAGTAGTGGCTCATATGCCTCCTCCTCCTCCCCAGCACGTAATAAGAGGTAAGTAGACTCGGACAGAGACATTCTAATAATCTAGTAGCCTGTGTAGAAAGTCTAGGTATGTTATATTTAGTGGAGGAATAGTTATCACACTTTTTATATTTAAGAGTGGAAATAGGTGTTATTCATTGGTCCTCAACAGCCATGGTAAAATTGGGCCATTTGACATACCTGTAGGCCCACTCAAACTATAGTGAACGAATTGAATATCGTAGGCATGTTCATACCAAAGTTGTTCTTTGTATTTAATCGAGACTGGCTTGATGGCTTGATCAATCATTAAGATTGATTCTTCAGTTTCAGTTTCGGTACCCCACTCTGAATCTTCAAAAGCTACCAGCTGTAGGTAGTTTAACAGACTGATCTCACTGACATACTCAATTAAGTTTCAGCCCTTTAAATATTTTTATTCATTTGTTGAACCTGAAATGAAAATGGCTGAACATAACACTTTTGAGTTAACTGTAAAAAAAAAGGACACCAGTATTACATTTAGGCTACTAAATTACTTTTGTAATTTCACCTTGGGGTCATTCCGTGTCAAATTGAACGATGGCCGACAGTCACCCTCTCCAAAAAATCTGAAAAAAAAATCACAGCTGTTTGTACATCCAACCTATGTATAAATCTTAAATATTAAGTCTGTATCACTAATAGCTCCAAAACTACAGCCCTTTGAAATTTCAGGTCATTTTGGGAATTCTGGTGAACAAGCCTTTTGCTCAACTTCCGACATTGCTGGCTCTTTTAGTATTCCACACACATTAGTGTAAGTATGTGACTTTTCGAACGAGGAGCCCTCAAAAGTGGTGGTGTCATTTCACATATTGAATCTATAGCCATTTTCACAGCTTTGGAGAGGAAGAATTACACAAGGTACATCTGATCTGATTTGATTTTTGAAATCTACAGGAAAATGCATTTCTATTCACATAGTTACACTAATGTGTGTGGAATACTAAAAGAGCCAGCAATGTCGGAAGTTGAGCAAAAGGCTTGTTCACCAGAATTCCCAAAATGACCTGAAATTTCAAAGGGCTGTAGTTTTGGAGCTATTAGTGATACAGACTTAATATTTAAGATTTATACATAGGTTGGATGTACAAACAGCTGTGATTTTTTTCAGATTTTTTGGAGAGGGTGACTGTCGGCCATCGTTCAATTTGACACGGAATGACCCCTTGGTAATTCTCAGAGATGTGAATTTATGATGTCATAAATAATGGCATACTGTCCTGGTTTGGTTTAAAAAAAAAAAAAAAAAAAAAAAAAACCTGTTCAGGTCCATGAAGTCTTGTCTTTGATCTTACAGCCCCACCTGCAAATCGACACCAGGCTGACCTGAAAAATCACCTGAGGAATCTGCTGCGGAGACATCCAGAGGGCATGCTTTTGGCCCAGCTGAGGAGGTCCAGCCGCCTTCTGTTCCAGCCAGAGGTCTTGGGCTCGTACGCCTCAACCACAGAGCTGTTGTGCTCGATGAGCGATGTGCTCTACATGCGGGGCGTTGGGGTTCAGACCCGTGTCTATCCTGTTGATGTCTAGCTGACTGGAGCACTTGGACACCAGCAATTTTCTGTCAGTGTGAACCAGAAAATTATTTTTAAAAGGTTAGATGAAAAAGACAAAAAACTGCCTGGATGACCAGGTCAACAGCATTAACCTATGGAGTGAGTGACCAAATCAGCACAGATGCACTACAATAATATTAATAATGAGCTGTAGCCCAGTGTGCTGAACCATTTTAAGAAGCAGATGTAGGCTACTGGAATGAATGTAGGTTCTTGCATGTTGTATTCTTCAAGCAACTTTATTGTTGTAACATTATTTTTCAAGAGCATTGAAGCCTTTTTAAAAGTAGGCTTCAAATGTAGGGTGAATGTGACATTCCAAAACATTCCATTTTTTAAAGAAGGCAATAATTTATAATATTGATAGTCATACCTCTTTGTTGATACAAATCTTAAAAGTGATATAGGCTAAATGTGAGCCTTGTAAAGTTGCTTTCAAAAGTTATTTCTATATGTGCAAAGTATTAGTTTTCGTTAACATTTTTAACATTTAGTTTTACAAGTCCTATTTGATCATTAATGTGATATAATAACATTAATATAGCCTAAAGAATGTTAAAGACTTTCTATTTATCTTCAATTATTTTTAATTATTTTTAGATACAGATTTAAGAGATATAGTATGAAGTGAATACATATAATTATAAAATAAAGGTAGACCTTTTTTTATACAGACCAAAAACGTTTTGATAACTGACGCAAGCACATGCGGACACAGCCAGGAATATGATGTTCTGAAGGCTTACATGTGTTCCCCAACATTGTTCAGCAGTTCAGAATGACACGTAATAATAAAAAGTTGCATTGCACGATCTGTGATTTAATTGTAAATAATCTACACCATAATAGGGGTAACACTCATTTTTTCGGGTAGTGTTCGCCATGTTGTATTAAGTTGCTGGTTTTCTTGCAGTATGGACTCTATGCCCTACGGACATACGTTATCAGTATTTACGATACACATTAGATCAGGGAATTGGTTCAAATTAAGAAAGTCAAGCTTATTTGTGCACAAAGCTGAGCACAAATCTTATTTGACTCTATAAAGCTAACCACAGCAAAATGACTAACATGTCACATCTGCAGAAGTCTGTCCCATTACATTTCTTAATTACCTTCATATTGGCCATTTACTTTCCTGTCAATACAGTCAGGTCCTACAATGTGAATTACTGACTTATAACTAATGCATGCATTTATTTTTCATTTTTAATACAGATTGTATAATTTATTGTTTATTGGTAGATTCATTTTGTTTAAGGCCATTTTGAGACGGTAATCTTTACAATACGTTTACAAAACACTCCTTGGTTTTTACTTGCATACTGCAGAACCATAAAGTAAAAATGTTACTACCATTTTTACTCCTTCAGTGTTTGTTCAGACTCCCAGTCCTACATTTAGAGACCTGTGTGTAGACCCTTCCTTTAGGACATAGCCAGGTCCTCTACACCACTAATCTCTAATTATTATTATATCTATGCTCTACACACAGTACATGTGGTAATATGGCATTAGTGGGATGGGCTATAGTACATTTGAACAGTAGGTTTTCACAGCAACATCAATAATAACTGAAGCCCGAAATAACTGAAATCTTTTTTTACCTGTATGAACTTCCTAGCTTTTATGCCGTTTTATGTACACTCATCACATAGAGAGAAATAACATCCGTTTGGCACGGACACCACACAAAGACATGGTTTGCTTTTTCTTTATTTTTTTGGGGTTTTCTCATTTCATGTTTTTTTTTTAATTATTTTTCTTTACTATTGGGGGTTTATGGCACTACATAATTCTCATCAGTTGGTATGCTTGTTTTTAAAACAAATTTCTATTCAAAGCCGTTTTCTCCTTATGCAAGCAAAATATGAATACAGCTACCAAAAATAAAGAGAATACATTTGTAGTCCTTACTTTACACATAAAATAAAACACTTTTAGACCCCCTTCAAAAATGAGGGTATTAAAATATTTGACATTTGTATCACAAATCAATGTGATGACACACAGGAAGAAATAAAACGTAAAAACTGTACAAAAATGATAAAATTTGTTTAAAAAGTCCTGTGACCAAATAATGCAAAGTCATACTTGATTTTCTGTTTTTTGTTTTTGTTTTTCTCGGTCTTTCTCAAAAAAAAGGACCACGGGTTCATACTCTCCAATTAAAAAGAAACGAAAATTCAGTCAGCTTCATTTCTTCTGCTGGATGAAGTTGAGATTGTGGTGCCTCCCATGTTGAAGAAGCGGGTAATGCTGATTGGCCACCACAGAACCTGGAAGCAAACACAAAAAGAATTGACCATTTTATTAAATCTGAATGTGCTTAATCACTCTTAATTTACCTTTTCTGGCCTCATCTAGAATAGCGTTGTGCTCAACATACTAACACGATTATAAATCTCATTCTGAGAAAGCAGGCACACTGGCAAAATATGTTAACTTCCTGTGTTACATCACTTGAGATACCAGATTCTGCCTAAAGGATTATAGACGACAACAATCACATCCCTCAATCTCCCACCAAGTGGGAAAAATATATATGTCAATGGGGTACGACCTTATCTGGCCAGTGAACCTGGAAGAGAAAGGGCTTACTGGGCCCTGGGCTTAGCACCTACTTTAAAAAAAATGAAGCCACGTGCTGCACGGATCTTTCAATGTTGGTTTAATTTAGCAACGCATAATGTACATGGTCAATGTTAAGTTAAACCAACGCCAAAAGATTGCAGCAATGTTTCCTTATTTATTTATTTAATTTTTAAGTTGGTTCTGTGCTTTACTTCTTATAGTGCTGGAGGTAAGACTTACCCTGGGAGAGGAAGGGCTTGCTGGGCTGGAAGCCCCCGTTGCCCTGTGGCAGGAAGTTCTGGGGCATGCGTGAGGGCCAGGAGGGCGAGAGCGTGTAGTGGGGCGCGTTCCCGTGCTCCCACGTGCGCAGGCCCTGGCTCACGTTGCCAAACTGACCCTGAAAGCCTGCATCTGCCAAGAGTTGGAGAGACAGCGCCTATGTTACCACCACTCATTAAAGATGAGTAAAATCACAATACAGTTAAAGCAACACCTGGTACTAAAAAAAAGGGGGAGGAACTGCTTCATCGGGTCACAGAAAGTCAAAAAAGGGTAAATCAGGTTGCTCATCAAAAATGGGCCTCCAATTTATTGATCGCTCCTGAAAGTTACAATTTTAAAAAGCCATTATTGGTTACTGGCTACAACATAAAGGACTTTTTGTCTTCAGAAGCGGAACTGTCCCTCATTCCAACTAGACAGACGGCCTGCTCCTCCAAAAATACTTAGTGCGGTTATAGCCCATGAAGGGCGCGCTAACCGAATTCAGAAGTGCCTTTCACCCAGTTACAAGTTGATGAACCAGTGAAACGATTTTGAAAACACTATTTTAAGGTTGGAAAAACTACTTTGTGTTGCTTTGACCCTTACAGAGATTAGTTTTTTTTAGCTTGTCAGTGTGGGAGGTAAAATGCTGTCGGTGAATTAGTGAGTGTGCTCGTTGTCCACCCAACACCATGTTTCCAGTGTCACCACATTCCACACACCAGGTGACACTTACCTCATCACAGACAGACACACACACACACACCCGCACACGCACTAGGACCAGCCTAACAGGTCCTAAGCACAGGTCTTTTCGGAGATCTTGACAAAAAGCACGTATTTATACAAGCAACATTACAGCTGTTGACATATAACTGACATTTAAAAAGACCAAGAGAACAAAAACAAAATACCACAAGACACAGACACACACACACACACGCACACAGTGCGTACACACAAACACACACACACACAGACACAGTGCACACCCAGTGTGTACCTGACTTCCCCACCGTGCCATTGCCCACCAGTGCCCCCGGGGTGAGGTGGTTGTGCCAGGGGAGGCCGTCCCGGCCTGAGCTGCCTATGCCCAGCTGCCTGCCCGCTGGCTGGGCGAAGATGATGCTGGGGTCGTTCAGGTTCATCGGGGAAGGGTTGCCCACGGTGCCACCATTCCCACCACCACCACCACCAACCACACCTCCCCCTCCACCGCCCCCTCCTCCACCGCCGCCTCCAATGCCCCCGGCGGGGCCAGCGTTGGCGGGCCGCAGGGGGAACTTGAGGCCGGGCGGGGAGGGGCTGGAGCTGCTGGAGGAGCCCTGCAACACGGGCCCGTGGATGGGCCAGGAGGCCGAGGTCAGAGACACGGCCGGGTGGTGGCCTGCCTGAGCCTGGGCCTGCGCCTGGATCTGCTGGTTGTGCTGCTGCTGCAGCAGCCCCAGGGCCTGCAGCCCCACGTGGTAGGGGGCCGGGTGGGTGTGAGGGAAGCCTGGTGGGAAGAGGGGCAGCTGCACCTGGGCGTGGGGGGACTGCTTGGCGGCGGGGCCCACCGGGCCCTTGCTCTGGGCGGACTGCGGGGAGCCGACCACCTGGGAAGAGGCCTGGCTGAACTGGGGGGTGGGCTGGGGGGAGTAAGGGGGCGTCTGGCGGGTATCAGACTAAGGGAGACAAGAAGGAGCGAGAGGGAGAGACACAGAGAAAGAGAGAATGTTACAGAACCAGTAAGCAGGCAGGTATATTAATATATCTTCAGAGGGAATATCTACAGGCTTTTTGATACTGTAATGACAAGGAACCGTATGGAAATTATGTTTGTTGGTTACTGTAATGGCAAAAAACGGTGTACTAGTAGTAGTACTTAGTATTAAGTGCAATGCCATCATCAGCAATTATAGCTAAATCAAGACAAAAGTTATACTAAAACGTTTCAAATTATTAAAATTATTATTATTAAAACACAAACAACTAAATTCTAAATGTGAAGAGTGTGTCTCCTACGCATTCGGAAGGCTGCCTGGTGCGGCCGGGTCTCTCCTGGGCCATGCCAGTCTGGGGGATGGGGATGGACTGAGAGCTCACCATGGAGCGCACCATATGAGGGACTGGACGGAGAAGAAGAGAGAAGAAACAAAGGTCAGCCAGATGTTTTTTTTTTAATGTGTGTGTTTTGTGTGTTTATGTGTATGCACTGTACTGTATCTGTCTTGTCTGTACTGTTAAAAGTTTTAACACCAATTGTTCCTGATGAAATATTGTTGTGTCTCACTTTATACTATGTATATGGCGGAAATAACAATAAAACCTACTTGTCTTGACTACTCCAAAAATGTTAACACTGCCCTCTGCTGGTTTCAAAGTTGTAGTACAAAAATAAAAAAAGCCTATACTGAGCTGATGATACCACAAGTCCTGCAACTCCCACTTCAGCCCTACAAAACCTAACCCCTTTAGGAGTGGAAGGAATGATTTCAATCATGCTTTACTGTGCATAGGTACCTCCCTATCGACAAAATAGCAATTAATTGGCTTTAATGAGCTAAATCACTGTGATATGTGAGCTGTTTGTGCACATGTGTATATGTGTGTGTGTGTGTGTGTGTGTGTCACCTGGTCCAGCCGAGCCCCTCTGGCGGAGGTGTCGGTACTCGGGGCAGTCGCGGCGCACGTGGCCCATGTCTCCGCACTGGAAGCAGCGGCGCTCCCGCGGCTCACGCTCCTCCTCCTTCACCTCCTCGTCCTTCTCGTTCTCCTTCTTCTTCATCCTGAGCCCACAGGCAACACACACACACACACACACACACACACATTAAAACAAATGACAAGGGACAACCAGAGACCAAACATGAACTACAGAAACCTTGTACCTCACCAACCATTTACTATTTTTAATTTAAAACTACTTTGACAGGGATGACCATGCGATTTCGTTTTTTCATTCACTTAGATAGGCTTACCACCATATCAGTGTATTTTCCATTAAGGCAAGCTTATGGCACCCATTAACAAGTAGTAGTGCCAGTTGTTTTTTGTCCAAGTATTTTTTAACTTTCGATTCTGTCACAACCCAGGACTGGTATAATAAAGTAAAATGTCGGCACACTGTAGCTGGCTTAGATTTTTTTTTAATGAGGCTTTTTCCCCCTGCGCTTGTGTCCCTGTGAGAAGCCCCTGCCCACTGGAGAAGGCCAGTCACGATGACTGACCTGCGTCTCTTTGGACAGTCCTTCATGTAGTGTCCAATCTTGCCACAGATGCGGCAGCAACGATCGTTGGGAGCCAGCTCTCCATCCGTCAGCACCTTGGAGTCAAAGAAGTAGTCCTGAGGAGAGAGAGGAAGGGGCTGTTACAGCTCCACAACAAAGGCAGAAAATAGAGGCGACATTTTCTTTAAAGTCTAAAACTTCACAGACAAGCCTCAATACAGAGATCGCAAATGATTACACGGAACTCTGGAAGCAATTAAAAAATTGGACTGTCACAGCTCCGTAACAGAAAACAGAGGCGACATTTTCTCCACAATAGAAAACAAAGGCGACATTTTCTCCAGAACAGGACCAAAAAGGCGACATTTTCTCCACAACAAAAAAACAGAGGCGACATTTTCTTAAAACTTTAACATTTTACTGTGAACATTCCTTTTTGTTGAAATGATAATCCTCAGCACAGTGCTCGCAAATGCAATTAAAAAAAACTGATCAAAATTCTGCAAACATTGTACTTGCTTTGCTGTTCTGAACAGACCTCAGATGTTCTTCACTTGTGTTCGGGTCCACTTACATGAGATCACAGTCAATAGCTGTCAATTACCACAAAGGTCTGTATGACGTTGGATGCCTTGACTGCAGCATTTCCGGTTCATTTGCATTTCAGCACCCGTGTTAACAGGTTAGGGTGCTTGTGCTCCCAGCATGACACACATCTCTGGCACGTCGCAAGCTAATCATGAAAATCAAGATGTTCCATGGCAGTCATTCACGCATAGTGCATCCAGCGTGAAATAACGTCAAAGTCAGTGTGTGTGTGTGTGTGTGTGTGGGCACGCACGTGTATAGCAGCTGCCAGTGCCTAATGACGCCTTAAAGTGTCACACACATAACAGACGGCATTACTTCTGGCTTTCAGCCTCACTGCTAGCATGCACGATTTACGTGCCAGAGGTTACGAATGCATATCTAAAGGACTAGGGCCTTGTTTGAAATGAGTGGCTGGTTTAAAGCATTGCATTCTGGACTTGAAATAATCACAGTTTTGGACAATCTCATCCACACGTTTCCGTACCACATGGGTGGATTCGACGACGATAGGACGGGATTGTCCAAAAACATCACTATTTCAAGCCCAGAATGCATTGCTTTAAGCCAGCCACTCAGCCAGAACTGAATGAAATGGCTGGACGAAATGGCTGGCTCATTTGATTTCAAACAAGCCCTATGCTTTAACACTCAATGAAGGTAACACTAGCGTCATGACTAGGGGTGTGCAAAAAATATCGTAATATATTGTATCGCAATATATCGTATCGCAATACACTGTATTGTTTTAAACATCAATATCGTGATACTAATTTTCACAATATACTATATCAATTTCTGACTCCAATCCTATGCACTTTATGTTTTTCTGTTATATTGAGTTCAGTAACTCTGAGTTATGTTGATTTAATTAAGTTTTGATAAGATGTGAGACTATCTAGATTGTAAATAGCAACTGATAATTTAGATCTATTTTGACATTTTCACTGAACAATGTAGAATATCGCAATATATCGCAATATACCCAGTATCGTAATGTATTGTGATAGAATCGTATCGTGGTATATGTATCGTGATACGTATCGTATCGTGAAGTCCTTGCCAATACCCACCCCTAGTCATGACCCAGATGGGTGTGGCATTTGGGGGGCTAGTGTGCTGGTAGCCAATGATGGGCAGGTAGTGTGACTTCCCTGTTATCACGCCCACAACCTGTCTGGTTATGAGTTCACGTCTTGGCTAGGACAGCTCATGTTCTTACACAACGCAGGTCACATGCACCTGCCACGGGTTTGTTTGTGTGTGACATCACACGTGTTGCATGTGAAAATTTGTGTGAGCTTGCACCTGTGTTCGTGTTTTTGAGTTTGTGTGTGTGTGTGTGTGTGTGTTTTCTGTGTGTGCATGTGTGTGTATGTGTGTGTGGACACAAATAAAGTAAAATGTAGAATGTGTTTGACAACTGCTTACCGCTTCCGTGCCTGGCTGGGGGTAGAAGGGGGTGCCAAACAGCTTTCTTCCATTTATAAAAGCCTTCATGATGAAATTGGTCACTGGTGAAAAAAGGGGCAGACAATGGGGAGAAAGATTCAGCATTTGACCAAAGGACATGAATAATGTACCTCACAAAAAGTAGCATGAAGTTTCAGGGTCTTCCATTTGACACTTACTTTTGCGAGAGACCCCTGCACCAAGGTTATGATTCAAGTCAAAGGGATCTATGCAGAATAGGAGTTCATGTTAGAAATAAGATATTCCTACTTAGCATTTTACAAGAATACAAGGACATTTTATTGTCACATGCATAGACATACTGCGTAGAGTAGGACATGCAAAATGCTGAATTGCTTTTCCAAATACATGCCTCTCTTTCATACACAGACAGTCACAGCAGAAGCCAATACCATACTGACAGCTGGCTCAGCTGTCTGCTGGCTTCATTCAACCTATATTTATTCATTTATTCTCAGAAGTTCAGCGTGGGCAGAGTTCTTCCATCGCCCACCTTCGATGGCGATGCACTTGGAGGTCCACTGCTTCTCGAAGGTGGTGAGGCGCTTGTGCTGGCGGATGCTGATGACGTGCTCCTTGAAGTCGAACTCCTCCGTGTAGAAGCGCAGCAGGCCCAGCCACAGCTCGCCCACCGACTCGCGGTTCTGCTGCAGCTCCGGCATGCGTCGCCGCTGCACGCCACCCACGAAGAGCAAACAAAAACAACAACAGCAGCAACAACAAAACTACGTTAGTGCCTGTCAGCCGTCAGAACAAATGCATTGGGTAGACTTTACTTCTTGGTGCTAATCAGTTTAACATTCAATGCTATTAATATCATTTATTTTGTACAATACAGGTACTACTCGGAAAATTAGAATATCATGTAAAAGTTGTTTTATTCAGGAAATCCAACATAAAAGGTGAACCCAATGCACTTTATAGATTCATTACATGCAAAGTGAGATATCTCAAGCTTTTTGTTGTAATTTTGCTGATTATAATTTACAGCTTATTAAAACCTCAAACCCAAAAACTCAGAAAATGAGAATACTGTGAAAATCTTCAGTATTGTAGGCTCAAAGTGTCATACACTAATCAGGTGTCAAGTAATCAAGTAATGCAAAACAATTGCAAAAGGGTCCTGAGCCTTTAAACATTTCATCTTTAAAGTTGTGTTACAACTGAAATGCACGCACCTTTTCAGGATATTCTAATTTTCCGAGTAGTACCTGTAGATAGTGACTGATCACTTGACTGATTGGTTCACTGATTCAAAGCCTTATAGTTAAAAGCATTTGAGTGGGGGGAAAAAAAAACATTTCATACCAGTTCATCAATGTCATGAAAGAAGTATGCATTCCATCCATCGACCATCCTCTGAGGAATATCTCTCCCATCATAAATCTACAAACAGGCACAAAAAAAAAGGACAGAGAGGGTGGTGGTGAGGCAGTGTAAAAGAGAGAAGGAGAGAGAGCGGGGACGAGAGAGGTGGGCACTGTGCAGGGTTCGAGCCGGCTTGGGCTCTTACCTCCTGGAGGACGGGGATGACGGGCGGCTGGCGCTGCTGCAGGAAGTACAGCACCATGAGGATGTAGGCGTAGGACGAGAGGCTGCCTCGGGACGCGTCCCCAATGTCACAACGCTGGGGAACATACAGGGCGGATGTTATTGAAGTCATCGGGAGCTTAGATAGACCTTAGATACCTGGACTTTCCCTCCCTCTTAGCTCCCAATCCTTTTATATTTGTATGAACTCAGTCTCTCTCACACACTCACGATGCCCAGGCTGCTGCCTTTTCAGAGGAGTCCTCATCTCCCAAACCAGCATGTGCACACACACACACACACACACACAAGGTGCCCAGGCTGCTGCCTTTTCAGAGGAGTCCTCATCTCCCAAACCAGCATGTGCACACACACACACATACACAAGATGCCCAGGCTGCTGCCTTTTCAGAGGAGTCCTCATCTCCCAAACCAGCATGTGCACACACACACACACACGCACAAGATGCCCAGGCTGCTGCCTTTTCAGAGGAGTCCTCATCTCCCAAACCAGCATGTGCACACACACACACATACACAAGATGCCCAGGCTGCTGCCTTTTCAGAGGAGTCCTCATCTCCCAAACCAGCATGTGCACACACACACACACACACACGCACAAGATGCCCAGGCTGCTGCCTTTTCAGAGGAGTCCTCATCTCCCAAACCAGCATGTGCATATACACACACACACACACACACACACACACACACACACTACTACACCAAGCATATTATTCTGAGGCTGAATGCAGATATACAAACCTTGGCAAAAACTTTCATTGTGTATCCAAGAAACTGCACACGAGGGTCGATGGCAGCATATGTGGCCAACATTCTGGTGTTATGCTGGGCCTGAGGAGGAGATGGCAAAACATCTATCAACATCAGTGTATGCTAGGGCTGCTCAATTAATCGAATTCTAATCGTGATAACGATTTCAGGGCCAAACGATCTCAAAACAAATAAAATCGAGGGCAACAATGTTTTTGTCCTAATTATTTTCTACTGTTTGTACTGTACATTAGATGTATTCATTAGACATTTCTACTGTTTGTACATTAGACATCAAAGGAGACTTACTAATGTTTACGAAGAAAGGTATTAGGGAAAATCCGAAGGTACAAGAATGTTTTTTCGAAATGTTTTTGAACACATTTTCAATAAATGAAGCATGTTACTGAGGAAAACAAAATAATCGTTTGAATAATCGTGATTTCAGTTTTGGCCCAAATAATCGTGATTCAGATTTTTTCCATAATCGAGCAGCCTTAGTGTATGCTAATTTGCAAACCCTTCAATAACTCTTCATGAGGCAACAATACAGAAACAACAACTCTTATATAGTACCACAGGTCATAACTGCTATTCTCTAGCAGTATGTAATATCATGTGTATACAGTTTTTCTCCACACTATATTTAACATGCTGTAGCATACCAGGGTGTTATAAAGGCTGATGTCTCCTTCCAGTCCACTCTGACGATGCTCAAATTTGACGATAGGCACTTTAGCAGTCGTTATAGGCAGGATGTTCCTCAGACCTGCGAAGGACACATTCAGAGGAGGTTGTGTGAATAAAGTTCAGTTCTGTGACTTGCACAGCTAGGACACTGCATTGGACTCATTCAACATTAAAACAGTGAGAGTGCATGCACACACACAAGCCTGTTACTGTAAAATGATATATTGTACATCTGATTTATATTCGCTAGTTGTATATATTATTGCACATTTTCTAATCCTTTTTTATCTAACTGCTTTTTGTCTTCTGTTTTCTACTGTGCATCTACTGGCTGCTCCAAGAGACCTCTTGCTGTACTTGTGTAGAGACAATAAAAGACTTCTACTTCCTTTTCTAAACGCACACACATTCGGTTCTCCCTTGCTCAGGAGCAAGTTGTGGATGCTAAGGAAAGAAGAAGAGAGAAAGTGACACTAAGATTCTTACCTGTGTGTTTCTTCAGTACCTTTGCAAGCCCCTCAATGATCTCTTTACAGTTTAGTTTCTGGGGGTGAGAACACATCGAAATCTCAAAGTAAGAAAACGCATACACGTTTGTAACCAAAACACTGTGCTATGAGAATGAATGTAAACCTTGTTTGGACAAATTAAAATTACAATGTGAATTTCTGCATGTGTGTGTATATAAAAGAGAGAGCTAGACAGTGAGTATGGTCTTAATATCTATCCTAATATAGTCAACATAGCTGAGAACCACATACTTCTGCTGTGTCGTGACCCTCCAGTGTCATGCAGATGTCCAAGTCACTGTCCCGGAACCCAAAGCCGTTCTTGGAAGAGCCGAACAGGCAGAGCTGGGCCTTATCTGCAAAAGGACGCACCCAACTTATCATTATGCACTTATCTAGGAATGCACTTGATGCACTTCAACAAAGTGGAAAGATGGTGCTGATGGCAGGCACACTGTAATGTTCCAAGCCAAGCATGTACAGGAAAACAATACTGGCCTTCCTCTTGGTTACCACTGATACCAAAAACACTTCACTGTGCATGGGACAAATGGTGCTTTATACCCATAACTGTGACTAATGTACTAGATGAACTCAGGTGAAAATGTTTATTTTAGTGAGCGCAAATCTGAAGTTATAGTGACCTCTTTGCTTACCGTTATACTCTTTCCGAATGAACCTCTCCAGACTGGCCAGAATCTGCTCCCTTTTCTGCTGTTCCAGTAAGGATGGGGATAATTCAACTGGACACACAGACAAATAGACACACACACATTCAGCCCCATGACTTACTAAATATTACATAGTAGCAAACTGGCCAAAGATCTGAACAATTACAAAATTATTTTATGTTTTAGAAATGGACAGGCCATTTAGGGTCAAACAAACATTTAGCTTAAGGGATGCTTACGGTAGCAGAGCCTGCAGAGTCCATCAAGAATGTCACGGAAGCGCTCGCTCATGGGGGGCAGGGGGGTCAGCTCGATCTTCTTGAAATCCTCAGGACACTCGTCCTTCATGTGGCCATCCCGCTTGCAGATGCTGCACACCACAGTGGGAGGCTACATGGCAGGGAGGAAAAGGAGGGAGAGGAACAGACTTTAAGCACAAACCGCCAACAACCAAATTCAGGCAACACATGGGGGTTTCACTTTCGGACCTTTTTCAATTTCAGGAGTGAATTTCCCTTAGAGTGTCGCTTAAAATATGAGCGCTTGTAGTCTCCTGCCATGTTATCAATAAGAAGTGGTTTACTGCATATTAATAAAGCTGCATATTAATAAAAAAACAAGCAATTTTTCAAGTCCTGTAATGTATCTGACAAATTGTTTTGTTGCCAACTTTTAAAGGCAATGTTCACTTTTTTAATAAATGCAAATCATGTGTTGGCTCAGGAACGGAACACAATGACATCATAAAGACTGTTTCAATGCCAATGACCCGCTGGCTACACCAGGTCCCAAACTAAAGCAGAGGTGGTCAGGCAGCCCTCACTGTAACAATAGATTAAACTGTAAACAATTGAAATTGGCTATCTAGAGCTACACACATTTGAAAATATATTGGCCAATATATATATAAAAGAAATTACACACTACAACCACTTGTGCTTCATTTCCAGGCCCAGTGTAGCCACCAGATGAGGATTCTATTGTACTGTAAACGTACAGAAGACTCACTTTTATGTGACACAATGAAATGATCAAAACCAAAGCCAAGCCCTTCTTTCAGAGCTTTTGATGCAAACAAAAAAAAATTGACAAGTGATCACTGGTACCACATTACCTTTCCTCCAGTGAAAATCATCTTGTCAAACACATATTGCAGATCCTCTGGGGCAATCTCTTCCTGCTCTTCCTCTTCTTCTTCATCCTCTTCCTCCTCCTCCTCTTCGCTGTCCAGCAGGCCGTTCTGAGGGGAGGGGGAGCTCTGACCTGAGGGGGGCTCCCGGCCCCCCCTCCTCATGTTCACATTCACCACCTTCTTCTCCCTCTTGATCAGAAGCAAGTCCGCAAGACGGACGCTCAGGCCTTCCTCCTCGTCGTCCTCCTCGTAAACATCCTCATCTTCGTCATCGTCATCTTCATCCTCCTCCCTCCTGCAGCCCCCTCCCTCTAAGCTGTCGTCCGGCTCACTCTCCCCGGTGGTGGTGCGACGCCGCCTGGCCTCGGTGCTCTTGCCGCGCTTGCTCTCTCCGCCCTCCTCGGAGTTCTCCCTCTCGGGGTCGGGGCGGCGCTTGCCTCTCTTCCTGGCCCCCCGCCTATCGCCCGGGTCGCGGTGGCGGCTCTGGGGGCAGGCGAAGTAGCGGTAGGCGCTGCGGAAGCGCTCCTGGATGTACTCGAACACCATCTGGCTGTTGAGACTGCGTGCCACATTCCTCTTCAGGGCAAAGGGGTCTGAAAGGAAAGAAGAGGTGAAACACTTTTTACATGCTGCGCAACCAATGTGACAGCGGTCAGACGTTACTCTCAGTCTAGAGTTAAAAACTGTCCTGAAAGTCTTTTCTGTACTTAAGAACTACCAGTGGCTTCTCCGCTGAGTGTTATTGTTATTTATCTGCCAAGATCTTGAGATGTTAATGTAAATAATGTGTATCGTTATTTGAGCAAGAACACTGCTATTCTGTTTGTGTGTGCGTGCACATGTGTGCGAGTGTACATATGTGTTTGTGAGTGTGCCTGTGTCTATGTGTGTGTGTATTTAAGTGTTTGTGCATGTGCGTGTATGTATATAATAAATATGTGCCTGTGCGTGTGTGCGTGTATATGGGCATGTGTGTCTGTGTGTTTGGGTGGGGTGGTTGAAGGTGGTTGCGCCCCCTCACCTTCGATGGCAAGGCGTCGGCGGGGCCAGTTCTTGACCTCGCGGGGCAGGAGCTGGCGCAGGCGTATGCTGATGACGTGCTCCTCCAGGGCAAACTCCAGCGTGTAGAAGCGCAGCAGCTCCAGCCACAGCTGGCCCAGGGACACGCCCTCCCCAAGGTTAAGGGTCAGACGCGTCTGTGCAAACCCAGAGCAGCTTACAATCACACACATGTAAAACTTCTAGCACACAGCTCTGGAACAAATTAAGAGACCACTGCAAATTTTCCTAAAATCAGCATGTCTACATGTATGACAGCCATTCACTTCCGGTATCAGTTGAATTTGGGAGAAATGTTGTCAGTAGTTTACAGAATAAAACAAACATGTTCACTTTACTCACACCAATACCTATAAATACTTAAATCAGAGAAACTGATAATTTTACAGCGGTCTCTTTTTTTTCCCAGAGCTGTATTTATAGCATGTGAAACATATTTAAATGCAGACAACAAGAAGCCTCACACTTAAATTAAAAACTGAAAAACTGAGTCGTTGATACCATGAGGTACTTTACTAGCTCATAAACTGTCTATTTACAGTGCTGGTGCAGAGTGGTGCAGCCTACGCACCGTCCACCAGATAACAGCCACCCTGAAATGCCTTTGATTAAACATATTTGCATGAAATATATTTACACTAACACATGCATAACAAGAACTGCCATTGAGGAAACATTGCACAGTGCTTCAACTTTAGTTGTTCAATGCTTCTTCAAAAAGCCATCTTACATTTCCATCTGACTTTTTCCACCTCGAAACAACTGAAAAACAGATGACGGAGACATAGGAGCTGCTAAATGTGGAAAATGTGGGTAGGGGAATGAATGCTCTCCTGCATCCTCATTCATGGCTGAAGTAAATAATTGAATCCCACATTAATACTAAATGTAATGCAAAGTTTTGGGGGCTGCCGAGTCGACGCCTCACTCACCAGGCCCTCTATGGCATCACTCTTCCTGCGCGGTGGGGCCTTCTGCTCAGGCTTGCCCTTGTTCTCCCCGCGGCCGTCCCCGCTGCTGGGGGGGCGGTGCTCCCAGCCCACAAAGATGTCCAGCTTCACCCCCGTCAGGTGATACTCGTCCACACGCTTCACGTCAAAGCCCTCGATCTAAACGTAGACAGAACGCCCCCACCCAACAAAGCAGGAACATCAGTGCTACAGGCCACACAAATATGCATGGACACAATGAACTCTCGAAGCCAGTTTAAAACACGCGAGACAACATGTACTGGCAACTAAAAGGTTAAGTAGTTCTGGTATGCCTACTTTCCACTGTGCTGAACGGTAACTAGCAAGCAATAACGAGTAGAAGTGATTAAAAATGTGCTAGAAGCAAACTGGCCAGCAATAATTATTCACTCTGAGAAAAACTTTTGAAGGGCCAGGCACTTTGCAATTAAAAAAACATGATTTAATACAACTTTTAATTACGGTTGTGTACTTTTTAAAATTTGATTTTAATTAGACTGCCAGGACTTCTTCACATATCACATCAAACAGATCTTTTGTTCCTTAAACATTTCTTGTCTCTTCCCTATTCTCATCTATTAATAAATTCCCTTATTTCAGACTAATTTAATATTCTCTTTTTCACTTGTTATTGCTTTCACGCTCCAGAGCATGATCATTAAAAACCTGTTATGGGAGATCAAACATTTAGTAGGTCTCTCCCTCTCTGTCCAGGGGAGTGGGGGAGGCAAATATCATTGCATTAGTCCATAACAAGAATAATTTCATGAGGAGAGAACCCCTTACAAATCTACCACAGGAGACTACAATTACAGGTCAAAAAACACCTTTCTACTGCTCAAAACAAAAGCCCAGTCAATTGTGTTAATGTGCTACACGCTACAGTCACTACGTGCACATGGTAGGATCGGAATGGATTGGGATTGGATTGGGTGTTGCTACCCAATGGGTGGTCTGTCTCAAAATCCAAGTGCACATGGAGTTCGTGTAATTGGATAATGGTCAGAGATCTGGCCGTTTCCGCTATGCTAGGTGGTGATGTATTCCTTTCAACAAGCGGTGTTAGAACTACTTCTGGTTGACGGCTGCCAAAAAGAAAATAAACAAACTATCTGGCGGCATACAAACAAAGATGGCGTTCGAGGAGGTTGACAGAGCAGCATCTGCATACATGTTGTGCATTCTCCTTTGTTTCAAAGTCCGTATGAACGAACAAACAGCGTTTTTGGTTTCCATGATACAACACGAACTGTGCCGTCGGCGTTTGATATTACAAGCAGTGCATTTCAGTGCATGCGCAGTACACAAATCCGATATGACGGCACCAAGCAGATTAACATCAGCTTAAGCCAGGGGTTGCAATCGGATTCGCGAAACCAATCCCTATACAATCTTTAGCCTGTGCACATGAATTCGATACGATCCTAATCTCTTTCCAATCGGATTCTACTCGTCCATGTGCACGCAGTGATTGACTTCCAATACTCCCCTCTGCTTAGAACAACCTGCTGTGACTGGACAAATGGCAGAGTTTCATCATGTGTGCAATATGAGTGTTTAGTCTGGTGTCCTGTTTCAGTAGTAGCAACCACTGAAGCATTTTCTGCAGTGCAAATGACAATAATGAAGCAATAATGAAATAACAAAGCAGCGATGTGCATTAAGGGCTGTCATAATTTTTAGTGCCATAGACTAGCATACACACCCAGTTGCCCAGGTAGACGGGCAGGATAGGCTCCTTGCGCTGCTGCAGGAAGAAGATGACCATGAGGGAGAGTGAGTACGACGGGATGCCACCCTCGGCCTGGCAATCGATGTGGCACAGCTGGAATCAAAACACACCAGACGCCAGATGTCAGCACAGCATAAACCCGCAAGCAGCTGAACAACAATAACATGCCACAGGCATTCACTCATTCATTCCAGCTGACACAGCCAGGGAGAAAAGGAGGGGGGAAAATCTTGTTTTTATTAGGTCTGGCAGTGCATGTTTCAAACACACACAGGACCCATTCAGAGTTGCAGAGAGTTATGTTGAAACTCTGGTGTACTGCTGATGTGCAAGTCTCGGCTAAGAATAAACAGGCTGCAGTGACACAAGGGGACTGTGCTTACTTTGGCCCAGTAGCGGAACGCCAGGACCAGGGGTACTAGCCTGGGCTCCAGCCTCGACAGCGCCGCCAGGTGGTTGGTGGTGAGGCATGCAACATCGTTACCTGCGCTAACTTTGCACATGAGGTCACTGAGAGGATATGAGAGAGAGAGAGAGAGAAATCAAAGGTCTCTTTTAGAATTCAAGAACATCGCCAGGACATAACAAAGAATATGACAACACTTCCTCTAAATCATGCAAAACCTTCCTGGATGCACTGCAAACAGGAAGTGACACACCATGATAGTCAGTGGAGAGTCATGAGACAATAAGGGTGCACTAACCTGCTGGCCTCCTTGCAGTACACCACAGGAACTTTGGCGTGGAAGTCAGACTCCACCTCAACATACTGGGCTGCAAACCATCAGAGCCGAGGACAACAAATGTCAATTCAAGATTAAGTTAAAACTTATCATTTAGTCAATTTAGCATTGCTAATCTCTGGGCTGGGTGATCCAAATGAAACTACATTCCTTGAGAAAGTACAGTCATTATGGTATGGAACCAGTCAGGGACTATGTTAGATAGCAATTATTTAACGTCTATGCAAATACAAGCTTGCAACAAAAAGGCAACAAATTTGTTGTTTTGTGCTTCCATGCACTTGTTCACCATACAACGAAACAGCATGTAAAACATAAAGTACGTACAACTTTTTTTCATGATCTCCAGCACTTTTATAAGCACCTCTGGTTGAGTCATCTATGGGCGACAGAAGACATTTGCGATTACTGATGCAGCAGATTACAGCAGACTGAAGTCAACAGGTCAACACTCTGTAACACTGATGTCAGTGTTTTAGTAATTTTGTAATAAGGAAAAGTAGACAAACGTAATACTGTTGACTTACACTGGATGGATAGGTGACATCTATGTTGATATCACTGGTTTTAAAGGCGAAACGTGTTAGACATGAACCATACAGCCGGAGGTTGCATTCTAAGAGGGAAAAGCCAAAAAAAAGTCAATAAATCACTACAGCCAGATATCATAAACAAAATAGAAACCTCAAGTACCAACATATTTTTTTCCACATTTAATGCATTTAAATTATACATTAAAAATATATTTTGCTAAGAAATGTTAGTGATATACTGTTAAAATATCGTTAAAGCCTAAGAAAAGCTAGAAACAAAATGAATGCCTTCTCATCTTCTCTGCTTGACCCGTAATTAATTAGATCCTCTAAATCAGTGGTTCCCAAAGTGGGGGGCAGTGGAGACGGGTCGCGAGATGATTTCCAAAAATAATGCTTTTGCCTGTTTGCTAACCAGAGGACCGTCACCCTCCCATTAGCGGGCATCAAATGTGTGACCTGTTGTCGTTCTATTGCCCTGCCCTGCCCGATTAGCATAGCTATCAGCAGAGCAGACCCTCCTCTGGCGATCACCTACTGTTTAAATCTGTGTCCCTGCTTCGGGTTTTCACGTGTATTATTATAAATCAGGTACAACACCCTCCGTGCGTTGTGTGCTTTGAAGTCCTCGCACACGAGAGTCTAAATCGGCAAAATTATGTAGGCATATGAAGACCAAACATCCCAGCTTCACAGATAAACCCAGTGACTTTTTTCGCAGAAAAGACTGTTACAGGGGCAGAAGAAAGCCCTCACTAAGCAAACAACTATCTCTGCAAAGGCACAGAAGGCTTCATATGAGGTGGCATATTTAATTGCGCAGACAAAAATGTTCCAAACGATTGGGGAAACTTTAATGAAACTAGCAGCAATAGCAACGATTTGGATTTAGTTCGTAATATTTGTAATATGTCCGTATATGCTCAGCATTTTATATACATTATTATATACATTATTATGGGATGTTGCCTATTTGTTTTCACTGTTTTGGTAATAAAATACACTAGTTCAGAGATTGTGTTCAGTTTTGTTTTTGCTCTATTGCCTTGTATGTGTAACGCAGAAACATTATGAGAGAGGGAGGGAGAGAAACAGAGCGATAGAGAGCGAGAACGTGCGCGCGTGACAGAGAATGGTTGCGGGGGTCACGGGTCGTCAGCAGCTTAAAACTGGGGGTCGCGGTCTGAAAAGTTTGGGAACCCCTGCTCTAAATGCTGTTATCCTGACTCTCCCTTCCTCCACGCGGGCTGTTTCCTGCTCATACCTGGAAGATGCTCCTTGATGACGGCCTCCATGCGGGTCACCATGGCCTGCCGCTCCTGGAAGTCCTCCTCGGAGATGCCGTGAACCCGCACCGCCTCCTGCACGGCCGCGTCCACCGCCTTCAGCTGAGCAGGGGAGGGGGGCGGTAGCGCCCGCAGCTCATTCTCCTCCTGCTTCTCCTGCTCAACACACACACACACACACACACACACACACAAGTGGATGAAAGCAGGCCCAAAGTTAAAGCTCTCTCTGAAGTTCAATAAAGGCCCTAAAATTAATTTAAAAAAAAAAATCCACTTCTCAAAGAATTAGCACTTCAATATTGTTAAAATAGGCAGGTTTTCACAACTTTGGTAACAATTAGTAGGACATATATATCTATCTATATACAAAAGCTGGTGTCAAATGCATGATCATAAGTACAGCATTAACTTGCCAAGGACTTACCATGATGTTTTTCTTGTGCCGCTTTTCCTTGATGTGTTTGTGAGCACCCTGGATGTTTTCCACGTGGACTGAGCAGAGCTTGCATAGGTACTGGAAGTTGGGGTACTCAGGGGACTGCTGCAGAGCAACACACCAACACAACCAAGACCAATGGCGCATTAGAGACCGCGCACACACCCACGGACATGCAAACGATGGTCGTTGTCAGCTCCACCCAAGCAGAAAGCCTGCAGTTGCCCCTTTCACTAGGGACTTGATAATTTACTCAAGGCCTAACAATAGTCGTTACCATTACAGAAACTACATAATAAAACCCTAATCAGGGAGCATACTAGTGATGAGAGATGCTACAGTATCTTTGAACAGTATCATTTAAAGATTGCTGTCATAAATGTAAAGCATTTAGACTTTGTTTGTTGTGCTACACACAAACAGATGGTCTTATATTAGTGTTTTTAGTTTGATTTAGTTTTATTTATTTATTTTCTACTTTAGCCTTTTTGTGTGCAAAGATATTCTCACATGCTGCTGCTTATTTATTCTATATAAATTATTATTATTTATTTTACTTGCAGAGAAGCCACACTGCCTTTTACTTTACAGAGTGTACAACAACAACAGCAAAGACTCTAGTAAAGACATTGTCAGGGATTCAAGTTGGTAACAGCCATCAGCTGAATGCTTGTAAAATATAAAAATGTCTGAAAGGTGTTGGAAACAAAATAATGATTTACTGAGTGACTAGTGAATTTTACCCTTTATCTGTCAGTGGCTAGAAGCTAAATGGTCACATTTCGTGAAGTTAATTTCCACCTCATTGTGTTGCTAACCTTGACCAAACGGTGGATGTAGTCTCTGCGCAGTCTCTCCTCCGCCTGTTTCAGCCCCAGCTGCTGCTCAGAGGTCAGGCTGCTCTCGTCCACCTCCACCCTGGCCCCCGCTGCAGGCTCTGCCGCCCGCCGACCGCCCGCCTCATCTGCAGGTCAGACCACAGGAGCTAAACTCAACCACAACATCACACCAGTCACCAGTGGTCACACACACACCGTCAGACCACATAACAAGGCTAACTGTTTTTTAGATTCAGCATTATTTCCTCCAACGACAGAGGGTACAGCGTGACACATGTAGTGGTCAAATCTTAAAGCAACACTAAATGGTTTTCGTCTTCGGTCACCCTACAGGTTGGAAGCAGAATTGGCTCTCATTTCAACTAAAGAGAGACGGTCCGCTCCTTCAAACTTAGTTAGTGCAGTTATAGCCCGTGGATGGCGGCAATGTGAATTCAGAAGTACCTTTCACCCTGTTACAAGTTGAGGAACCACTAAAACGATTTGGAAACATAATTTTAAGGTTGAAAAAAATACTTAGCGTTGCTTTAAACTGCATCAGGCATCCACTTATTATAAGCGCATCCCACCCCAGCATGTTGAAGCGTTATTGCAGCAAAGTGGGATGACCCAAATGAAGTGCACCAAAGAGGGAATAATACACAAGGGTAAACTAGCCTTGGGTACCGAAAAATGTGCACTAACTGAAATGACAAAGTTATTCTTGCAAGAAGAGTTAGCGAGAGCAACACAATCACAATACCACTACACATTTTCTGCCACATGCTTTATAATGGCAAAGGCAAAGTGCAATAGGCTACATGTTCACCAAATACAAATTATTAGTGTGTCATTGCCAAATCTTCAAAAAAAAAGTACAGAGGCAGGGTGTTTTTATTGACAGAGAGAAATACAAGTTACATACCTGGTAACTGCTTTGCCAGAGCTGCTACCTGAGAGAGCTTGACCTGCAGTGCCCTCTCTTCTAGTGAAGTAGAACTGGCTGCTCCGGGGGCCTCCGCATCTTTGAGGTGGCGGTTCCAGCCTGGGGCCTTGTGGTCCTGGGCAGACTGCCTAGTGTCTGTCTGCTGCTGCTGCTGCTGCAGACACCCTCCCTTCCCTTTCCCCCTCTCCCCAGAGCTGGTCCTGCCAGTCAGCCTGCGAGGTTTGCCTCTGCCCTGGTCCTGTGGGCTACCAGCTGCCGTCCTGCCAGTGATGTGAGTGCCTTGGTTGTCTCTGTGATCATCTCGTGCCCTCGCAATACTGTCCTTGGTGCGGCCAGGGCCTTTTGTGGGGTCCCTTAGCAATGGTGTGTCTTTCAGATTCTTGGAAGCTGCAGCTTTCGGTCCTCTGGCCTCCCCACGGGAGGGCTTGACAGACTTTAATGGGCTCTTGGATTCCTCCATCGTGCAAGTGTCTGTGTCTAAAGAAATTAACTGTTGTGTACTGTGCAATACCAGGAGGCAGAGGGCAGGCCAGAGAGAACCTGGAAAGAGAGAGACTTGGAACATTCAGTTTCGTCACCACCATCGACAAAGAATCAGGTATCAACATTTCTAGCTCAACATTGTCTTTAATGGGATGGGTATTTCATTATAGTTTCTGTGATCCAAATAACTGGATGCAGACACCTTTAGATTTTTATAATCCACAGGAAATAAGCTAGCTGCGCTTTTCGAGAGACGTCAACATGACTTGCAATGTAATAGTGAGCATGGGTGATCAAAGATTTTCAATGCAACTTAGAGATGTAACGTGCTGTGGACATTAAATAAATGTGTAACTAGAACGTGTAGCGTTAGCAATCAAACTAACTCCACCGTTGTCCGCAACACCGGCTAGTTTCGAATAGTATGAGTAATTAATGTGACTTCATGCAAAGTAGGCCAATCAAGAACCGCTCTTTTCATTCTACAAAATTTCCGATGAGACTGATTAAAATGCTATTATTGCACCTGTAACAAATAGCTATTCTGTGCATGATATAATGTGATATGATTGTTTTGTAGATAGGTGTAGCCTAACTTCACAGCTAACGCTTAACCTAGGGACGAACAAATAATTATAAGACATGCATATCGCTAATATTAGCTAGTCAGATGTGACCTTAGTTCCTCATCGTGCTGTCTGCATAAAGGTGAAACCACAATGCAGCAATGTAACGTCTTACAATTGCTGGGCAAAATGCACTCATAACTTTTAGAGTTTACACGATTGATATTATGTATTAGCTTGGTTTCGGGTTGTGATCGCAAAGTATACTAGCGTGCTAATTTTGCTATCGCAGACCCACACAGACAATTTGATTGTGTTAGGAAAAAGGAATGCAACTCTAAATTACATTGTATGAACCTGAACTACATTCTCCTGCGAAATGTATAATTTCCGAAGATACTTTAAAATCAACACAGCATGACAAGCTTGCAACACCCGTTGCTTCACTGGTTTGCTCACAGTTAGTGAACGTAGCACGTTAGCTTAGCCTGTCTCTTGTTTGTTAGCTAGCCTGCTAGCTGCTTACCCCAAGATGGCTAGCTACCCAACTTGTTCATTTCCTTATTCCCAAAGTAATCGCAAACCAGATTGTAGTTAGTTATACGGGAAGTTCGCATAGATTCTCTCTTACGTTCATGTAAACTGTATTTCTTTTCAAACAACAGCTACATGCTGTCCGTCTTCCCAGACTGTTTTTTTGTTTTTCATGTCCACGGCCCAGATCAAAACACCAACCATAGCCGCCATGTTAATTCTCGACGAAAGGCATTGTGGGTATAAACTAGTGCTTGTTTGTAAGTAGTCATGTCCTCTCTGATTGTGCATCCAGCTTTGTGGCCCAGTGGGTTTGCAGTGAAAGCAAACACATTAAAACCAGTTGCTTGTGTTGCGTTGGCATAACATTTGCACACGACTGATTTTGACTTTGTTTTAAGAAACGTTCTGTTTTGGAAGTGCTCTGTATCTATGTAGTTTTTGCTCCTCATGCATTTTGATAAGGATCAGAAATGTAGGAAGGTTTAGGTCATTAAATTATTCTCAAGACTTCTCACATATTCTGCATGCTTTTACAACACCTCTTGCATAGTCTTGTCTATGCAAAACCTTTCTTATTAAAGGAGAACTTCGGTGTAAAATGAAAATTGGCATGTTAAAACATCATACCGAGTTGGTATGTGTACTGAGGAGCAAAATTGATTTAGCCTGTTGCATTCAGAGTTTAGCTATTTTTTATCGTTTGTCCCAGAAGGCTAACAATGGAAGTGGTAGGTGCCCTTAGACGAAGCATGACGACTACGCTATTTTTAAACCATTAAAACAGCTCGAAGAAACTCCACACTCCATCGGTAGTACAACAAAGGCTCTGGCATTCAAAACAAAGCACTGAGAATATTCTAAATGTACACAACGTTTATTTAAAAAACATTTCTTACATGCAGTAGTTTGCAGTCGTTTCTCGTCGCCGCCATGATTAAAGTCCAAACAAGTCGATTGTACTACCTCTCCTCCTATTCTTCCTGCTGGTTCGTGTTCGTCAAACGACTTGTGCAGACTTTCATCATGGCGGCGACAAGAAACTACAGCAAGGTACTGCCTGTCAAAACAGTTTTATTAATAAATGTTGTGTACACTTACAAAGTTCTCAGTGCCTCGTTTTTAATGTCAGGGCCTTTGTTGTACTACCGATGGAGTGTGGAGTTTCTTCGAGCTGTTTTAATGGTTTAAAAATAGCGTAGTCGTCATTCTTCGTCTAAGGGCACCTACCACTTCCATTGTTAGCCTTCTGGGACAAACGATAAAAAATAGCTAAACTCTGAATGCAACAGGCTAAATCAATTTTGTTCCTCAGTACACATACCAACTCGGTATGATGTTTTAACATGCCAATTTTCATTTTACACCAAAGTTCTCCTTTAAAGGTGCACACCGGTCACCTTACATTGTCGTTTGGTTTGGTGATTTCAGTGAATTTCATTGGCTCTTATGACGTCTTGCGTGCAAGACGAAGTCAGCGTGTTACACAGCGCCGCGGCTGTACTCGAAACTACAAAGTAACACACAGTCAGGGCTACTCTCACGTTCCAAGATGTTTCTATCAGTCGTTACATTGTTATCCATGTTGTCTCTTGTTGACGCCAAACTGAAAGATTTTTACACTTTTAAAGTCGTTAATATTAGAGGGCGACTAGTGTCTTTGGAAAAGTACAGAGGTTCGGTAAGTTTTCAAACTTTGGAGCGTCTGACAGTGGAATTGAGGACCTGCTTTGCATGACCAAAGTATGCATTCTTATTTTCGGCTGAGCATGTTTTGTGGCCTTGCAGCATACGTTTTGTGCTACATGACTCTTTCTGGATTTGAATAAAGCACTAACACAAAACATGCAGCTTTTGCATTCTTTCCGTTCTCGTTGTGTCTACGTGGCACCACCTTAAACTAGCTTAGCATAAACGGCTGGCTTAAACTAGCTCTTTTACATACTCTTTTACTCTTTTACGTCTTGATGGCATGTACATCAACTACACTATTACTACATCTACAACTACATCTACACTATTTCTTCGTATTGTATAGTGGGTATTCATCACTTTTCCCTTCAAAATGCATGACCAAAGTTCTTAATTAGACATGTCTGAGATTTATTAGAATTCATACGTCTCTGTAGCCTGTCTTTGCGTAGGCTACAATATCTAAACTACGCCTGCTCTACTTAAAGTTAAAATCAATCCATCTATCTGCAATTTATTCAGAAGTTCATCAGAATGACACTAGAGGGCCTCACGAAATAAAATAAAAATCTTCTCATACCCCAAATTGACAGATTGATGTATCTTTCTGAACGTTGGAAACATTTTGTTTGCTATAAATGTTTCAGATACTACACCTACATCTTGCACGTGCACCTACTAACAATTCCATTAAATGTTATTCCTCTACGGTGGTAATGTGTTTAAGATGTCTTCTTGGATCCGTTTCACCAATTTGTAAGATGGAAGAAGCACACAGTTTGAAAGATTACACACACAAAAATAAGGAATGCCAATTGTTCTTTTGTAATAGAAATGTTTCTATATGCAAACCTTGACCAATTAAGTCTACATACAGTATGTTCACATATGCTATACATACACTTAATTCAGTACAGTTATAGACTGCTGGCAATTACATGGAGGGCCTAGGTGTATGCTCCTTAATCTCTCATGCAAACAAAATATAGCCTAATCAATATAAAAGAATTCTATCTATAGTCTGGACAATGAAGGGTGTTGTGGCCTTTTAGAGAAAGAGAGGGCTTAGATTAAATTGAATGAATTTTGTCCAGCTCCTGTAGCTCTTTTTTTTTTTCAAGGACAAGTTTTTCTTAGAATAGAGAAAGATGCAGGAAACACAACCACAAATTTTCCCTGAAACATTTATTTCACCACCACTCATGATGCAACCACTTAGCTGAAGGGCAAACCAGTCAGTATATGGCAGCCAGGGCTGTAAAAAATCAAGTCCAATGATTTTGTTTTGCCTAAATGTTTCCATAAGGTGGCTATAGGTTGGCATATATAAGGGAAATGTATAAGTTGCCTATGTAATTTTTTTCTGCAAAAACGTATTCTTCTGATTTTTTTCCATCATCACCCTGCTTGTAACATCAGTTTTAAACATTCGAAGGTCATACCAACACTTTCTGTCCTAACTGGCCTGTTTAATTCATGATGTGTATTACTAAATTGGTAGTGAATTTTTAACAGAAGTTTTACCAGTTGTCAGTGTACTTTTTATACCTTTATGGAAGCAAAATGCTAAATATGATACAGATTAGTGGGCGGCCATAGACTGACAATGATGCCAGTGTTAATCATTGAAGAAATACATTTGGAGCCTTTCTGTAATTACAAATGGATGAAAAGACAAATACCAGATGAGACAGGACATAATTAAAAGAAGGTATTGGAAGGTGCCTAATTGGTAGGCTAATTAAAACTGTGTGTTATGATTGAATCAGGGAGTGATGCTTCTAGTCATGTCTAATTCAAGTGAATACAAAAGTGCACATTCTGTAGGTGACGACATAGCTTGTGCTTAGACCTTGAAAGCTTTTTTTTTTTTTTTTTTTTTTAAGTTTGAAAGACTGGGGTGTCTTCTATAATTTGAAGGTTACATGGCATTCACCACTCATTAAAGCTTTACAGCAAATGGCTTATTTTTCTTCCATTATGAAGCTACTTTCTGTATGCAGTTCTCACTCACCTTTGTCCACCCAATAATCCCCCAATACCAGTGACGTGTGTATAGGGCCTGATCACCTTCCCCTTACCTGTTTGCAGGTGTCCTTGGTGGTGAACGTGGCAAGTGAGTGTGGCTTCACCGAGGACCACTACACAGACCTGCAGCAGCTGCAGAAAGACTTTGGGCCGTACCACTTCAATGTGCTCGGCTTCCCCTGCAACCAGTTCGGGCAGCAGGAGCCCGGCAGCGACAAGGAGATTGACAGCTTCGTGAGGCGCGTCTACGGCGTGTCTTTCCCGCTGTTCAGCAAGATTGGCGTTGTGGGTGCTGGGGCCAACAATGCTTTCAAGTACCTCACTGGTGGGCACACAAAGAAGAAGCTTGTAGCGATATCTGTTTTTTGTGCATGTGGGTGTGTGTGCACGTGTATGTGTGTGTTGGTGTTTTTGTGTGTGTGCTTGGTAATTATGTGCACAGCAGGGTATCCAGAAAGCAGATGTTGTTTAGAACCGGGTAACACAGATGTGCACATTGGTTATAATTGCCCATGTTAATGCATTGGGGATGCATGGTGTTTCAGAGATGTGTGTGTGTGTGTGCGTGTGTGCATGTGCACGTGTGGGTTGTGTTTTTGTGCAAGTGAACCTGCTGTGTATGTTAATGTGTATATAAATAGTGCAGGTTTACTATCTATACACCTGTGTAATGAGTATAAATATCTTGTATGGTGGTTTCTGGTGAATAGAAAAATTAACTGTCAGGAATGGTTAACTGTAAAAAAGGGTTGTTAGGTGTGAAACTATCAAATTTAGTTTGAGGTTTACTTTTCTTTTAGCACTGTGAGGATAATCATGTAAACCAAAAGCAGACTGCTCTGCTGCCATAAATTGTTATTTTACAGTTTTTCTCAATTGTTTAAACACATTTTCTGAAAACATGCCTCATACTCTCAGAACTCTACACACAAATCAAAAAAACACACACACAATGGTCAAAACCTCTCACTTCTCCTGCAAAATGAAACTTTGCATTCAGAACAGTATTTTTTCTTCTCAAAATGCTATTTTGTTGTCAAATGACACACACAAACCATCATATGAATAGACATTTATAACAACCAGTTGTTTTTTGGTCATACACTTTCATCTCCAGTCAAAAAAAACTCAATTGGGTTGATTATTGTAGAATATGGAGAGAGATACGTAAACAACTAACCAACTACTGTAAAATAATTTCGTTGACCAAATGGTCAACCAAAATGGCTCTGATCTCATCAGAGATTACGGTCCTTTCTTGTTCTCGTCCGTGTCCTCTCCATCCTCCTCCTCTTACTCTCACTCCTCTAGCTGTGGCTCTGCCTCTTCCAAAGCTCTGATAGCTAATTGTAAAGCTGTGTGACAGGTGTTTGCCGATGTGATGAATCAGTGCATAGTAGGGAAATTGACTTTCGAATTTTGAATCACTGTGTGTTCCTTGTGAAAACAAGAGATTTTTGTCATGAAATTGTGCCAAACACAGAGAATTGTCTGTAGTGTTTTGAAAAAAGTGTGTTTTAGAACTGCAATTTGAGTGTAAAGCAGGAATTGTGTTTGTAGTTTAGCAGAATTGGTTCATGGGGTTGGTGCATGAGTTACATGTTGTGGTCATTGTGTCTGAAGTACAAGGAATTGTGTGTAAACAATTAAGAAAAACTGTAATCATGTAATTATGGGTTGTTCTTACAATAATGATTTCTACAGTAAATGCTAGTCTGATAGAAGCTTGTATCACATTTAAAATATGCAATCCTTTACCTAAAAAGAACAGCTCCATTACTTATGAGTGATTAAAACAGGACAGGAAATTTATTTTTATTCTCTTCTTCTGCAGATGCATCTGGGAAGGAACCTGACTGGAATTTCTGGAAATATCTAATTGATGTGGACGGAAAAGTCATTGATGCATGGGGTCCCCAGACATCCGTGAAAGAAATCCGACCAAAAGTAGCTGATATGGTCCGAAAGCTTATCCTAAAGAAGAAAACTGAACTTTAATGAGACAGTTGGCATTAGTTTTCTTCCAGTGAACCACTGTTACATACACCAAGACATGAAGCACTGAGCAGTAATCCACACAGCAGAAAGATGAGCCATGTGTGTAACATGACAATCTTCCATCTGAGCATGTTGAGAACAGGATATGTTTTATACCAAATCAGCCCTTGAAACCCTTCCATTATAGTCTGATAAAATATGCTTTGTTATTTTCCCATCAATTTCTTATTAATTTTACAGTTCTATACAACACATTTAATCCTGTCTCTTTGTGCAGATATGTCACTTAAAGCAGCTAAGTGTGGATGAATAAAAACACTGCTTTTTGCAGATGAGAATGGGAATGGAGAAAGAGACTTGTTTCTCAAGTTCGCCTACCTGCCGTTGCTGATGGGGTCGTCGGAATGTGGCTTGACATTTGGCTTGACTTTTTACCATTAGTAAGAAAGAGGGACCGGAAGCACTACCAGGATACTCAAATCTTCTCCAAAGCACAGGTGCTCTTTTAGTGCATGTGGGCGTTGGACATCAAAAATCAAAAAAGAGGAAAAACACTATGGCACTCCAGTTTTAGAATATATATATATAATATATATATATATATATATATATATATATATATATATATATATATATATATATATATATTATAGAGCAAGGCAAAAGGAATGACCAATGCGTTTCGAAAACAGGTCTTCGTCAGGATTAGTTTTAACATTGTTTAAAGCAGCAAACAGTTGTAATCAGCACACAGCACACAAGCACAGCCTGCGGGACTCCACAGGATGTCCCCCTGGAGTCAATAATGTATTCTGGTCCAGATGTATTGCTTTTAATTGCCCTGCACATAACACCAACAGCACCAAAACTGGTCCTCAAGCATTCGATCTGAGTGCATACAGGGAATCTCATCGATTTTCCTAGACCACTCACACAATTCAATAATTTTCTCTTATATGTTAAACACCTAAGCCTTGTTTTAATCACAAGAAAGTAGTTTTGCATCATGACCATTGTTCCAGAGCAGGTGTTTTTAAGGGGGCTCGTGCTATTTGGTGAAAAGGGCCTATTTTACAGTTCCAAGGCCGAGATGTGAAAAGCTACATTCTCCAAAAACAATGTTGGAGGCACATTGTTTATATAGCAGCAGACACAATGTGCTTCTTAAGTCATCCTCTTTCATTGTTGTTTTTTCTTTGTTGTTATTAACTGCTCCTCAAACAATAGGTGAAAGGTTATTCTTTAGTGATCATTAGTGTGTTTTCATAACAGCTAGTCACATACATAATTCACATTAACACAGCTCACCAAGTGCCAAGTACTAAATGAGTTTTCTAATGATCCAGCCGGATTTAAATGATCTCCTGCACTGGGATGACTGTTAGCTTGCTCACTTCTGGGCATATCCCATAATGAGCACACGTAGGTTGTAATTTACCCTCTGAGATGCACTGCCTGACACCAGAAATGAGAATATGTCTGCAAAAAAAAAGGCAACAGTCAGAATGAGAGCCAACAGCATAAGACGTATTGAAATGTGAAATGGGAGATATAAACCAACAGCGTACAACGTAGGTTAGTGGATGACTATTAAATATGCTGCATCGTAAAGTGTAACACTTTGTTAACATTTTCATTGAGAAGATAACACCTACCTAATGTTGTGTTGACAGTCTCAGTATTTAATTGTTGTTATATGACTGATTAATCTTTGACCCTTATGTTACACTGAACTTCACTGTTTCAATGCAGCTGAAAATGTTCATCAGGCAGGACATGTAATGGAAACTTTATGGAAGACTACATTAACTTCAGTGGAGGTACATACTGAAAGACATTTCTGATGTCAAAAGAAATGTGTGAAGTAGATTAATTAAATTGACAGTTTTTTGTATTTTTCCACCTCATAAATCTTTTTTCCCCATGAACACAGTATTGATTATAATGTCAAATTAAGAAATGGAAATTAAAAAAAAGTTGATACACTGTTAGTAACACTGGAATGTTGTGCATATTTTTTGAGGAAACTTTGTCATGCACAAAATAGGGACTGACCAATACTGTACAGCTCATATACACTGAATGTGTAAGAAGTGTCATGCACAGATCTGCCATCTTTGTGTGTGTGCGGTATTTAAGGGCAAGGTTTTTGTCATTATTGGATCTTACAACACAAACAAAAACTACTGACTATCGACTGTTGACTCTGACACTTCAGCAAACACTCATAAAGGTATGATAACCAAGGGACTACACAGCGGTCAAGTGAGGAGACACATGATATCTGATGTGTAAATATCCATTCATAGAGAGGAAAAGGTTGACACTCATTCTTTTGTAAATGTATAAATACAGGTCATGAGGGTGAATTGTGAATGTTATTTAGTGAAAAAAAAACTCAGAGTAAGCAGTAAAGCCTCTTGTATGGCTTTATTCCCCTAGGAAAGCAATGCCACAAGGCTCTTTCATTTGTAGATTTATGACATTCTGAATGTCCTCAGGCATTGCTACCATTCTGTATCATTCTCATCTGTTGTACTCCTCTCTGCGCTAGGACTACGTAAAGATCTCATCTGGATAACCAGCCAAAGCTTTTAGCCAAAGACTATGCTTAATCCACATGTTTGTGAGAAGACACTGCCATTTAATGTTTGTCAGTAGCTGTTAAACCATGTCTGCCTTCTGTGGGCAGCCTCCTATGTGCAGATGTAATGTGTCAAAGCAATAGTGTGAAAACTAGAGAAGTGATGAACTCAGAATGGTGGCTGTTAAATCCAGTGAGGCCATGCAGACACTGACAGAGGCATAGTCTGATAGTCTGATGGATGGTGCTGCCCCTTGCTTCTTAAACCATATACTCTCTCAGGCAGAGATAATAAATGAAAAATTACAACATGCCCCCTGATATTATCCCCAAGAGAGATTTAAAAAAAATGAAATGCAGTATCAACTCCAAGTATTTTTGAACATGGGTGCAGTGAACCCTTCAGGCCCTCTTTCCTATCTACCTTACATTTAATAGCATGGACCTGCAGTCTTGTCTCTTGGGTGAAAAGAAGCCTGATATCTCCCACAACCCTCTCCATGCTGTGCACCACAGCGTGCCTTTCCCTCATGTGTGTGGATTTCCTTGCTCTCAGTCAACAGGTATTAAGCACACATCTTGTTAAAGCAACTATTGGGTGGCTCTGTTAGCCTACCTCAGGTGTCCAGCTTCATGAAGCAGAAGGAGCGAATGGATAAGACCTGCAATGAGAATGTGGTAATTTGGGACACTCAGGCCTCCCACTGTGTTTGCTAAGGCTTGTGTTGTCCAAACAAACATGAACTCATTCAGGCAGCACAAATGCACAGAGATGCTGGTGGCTGCTAAAGCAAGGGACAGGCAGATGACATTTCAATCTTCATGTGATTTTATTACCTGGTAAAATAGATTAAATAAAAAATAAAAAGTCAACACCATCACAAAGATGGCACAGAGAAAATGAAAAAGGACATTTTTAACCTTGAGATGGAACCCAGGAAATGGAAAGTCCTTGGTGACCTTTTGTCAAGTTGAGTGTGTGTGCATGTGATTTTGTATGTGTGTAAAATCACCATACCCCATGCAATAATGCTGGCGTACACACACACACACGCACACAAATGCAACCACACACACACACACACACACACACACACGCCACCTGGTCGTCGGATTAACCAGAGTTGGGTGGAATGGAGTAGACGAAGGCAAGACTTGCAGTGTAAACAAAGCTCAGAAGTTTTATTGAAAGCTTGGGGGAAGGGGATGTGGGATAAACTATAACTAAAAGTCCTTTCTTCGTCAGGGGGTTCACTGGCTCCATCAGTCCTTCTCCTGAAGTCAGAGGAACCGAGAGAGAGAGACAGGCAGGTAAGTATCGTAGGTAAGCAAAGCAACAACTGACCGTCCAGCTTGTAGGTTCGTCCTGTCCTCTTCCGGCTATCTTCCAACGTGCTCAAGCAGCTGAGGCAGACGCAATCCTTCTCTCTCTGTGGTTCCTGCCAGTCTGCCTTGAGTTCTGTGGTCTGGGCTTAAGAAGGCCAGTAATTGCACTGGGAATGGGTAACACCTGCCATGGGAGCACAGGTTAACATTGCATGCACCTGACTAATCAATTATTCAATCCTGGGGAAGTAGTGGCCGTTTAGTACCATCCCCCTCTTAATTGGCTTGTGTATTCCAGCGCATGCCACCGTGGAACACAGCTGATCGGCTGGGCTTCCACAACACACACGCACACACACACACACATAATCAGCAATGAAATGAAAGCACAAGGAAATAACAAGGCATGTTACCATCTTTATTAAATTTCCCAATGGAGAAAATATGGGTAGTATGAGGATACCTATGCTGAGGCCATGCTCCTGTAATTCACATTAAAATGAATGAGGATGGCAATGGATGAAAGTCTTCGGTCTATTCGGTGACTCAGACTAATTTTGCATGGCAGCGGTGTTAGTCATTTTTTAACATACACAAACAGATTAGTGATTTTTAACTCTCTCAAGGGTCTGCTGTGCTTAATTTTTCCTTTCTACATACGGAGTGGGAAACTTTACCGTTGTGACACACAAACACATTAGTAAGGACTTAGCTTGTGTGCAGTTCTAACACAAATCATGTAGGTTATTGTTTATTTCATGAGAACTAGCTTGTAATGGTAATGTCATGAGTTGATGTATATTACGTGGCTCAGAAATTGTACTCCCTGTTGTACAGTAAGTGTCATACATTAGTTTTGTATTGAACCACTACATGTGTATATGTTGAATGTATACTAGAAAGTCAAAATCTGCTGGAGTCAAACTCCTTGTGTATGTAAGTACATTTGGCCAATAAATCTGACTCTGATTGTGATTGTGATTCTGAGTGGATGTGTGTCAAAGAAGAGTTTACATTCGCCACTGTAGTTTCCTATTTGGTGGGTGTGGTTGACAGTGCAGCAGATTAATTGAACAACAAGTAAATAATTAAATAAATAAATCTATCCACACAGAAATAGAATTGTAAACAGAACACATTTTGTTTCTGTCACAGTGGCCTGGAACCAACAGTGCCAGTGTCTCCACAGGAGACTGAACAATTTGCTTTACCCTTCTGCCATCCTCTATCAGTATAACACAGAGCACACCCACACACATGCACATGCACACGCGCACATACTCAAACACATTAGATTGATTTAGCTTGTCTAATACTTGGTCACGCGTTCCCTCATCTTAATTCGCGGCTCAGGGTGGCATTCGGCATTCTGTTGCCTGAAGCAGCTGAGGACAGTCCTGACACTATTTTGGTGTGTCACTGATGGCATTTATCTAAAAAGGACACAGGCAGCATCTTCCTGTCATCATTATGCAGGGCAGCTGTGGTCTAGTGGTTAGGGAGTTGATCTGGGGATCGGACAATTGCAGGTTTAAATCCCGCCCTACCTGTGGCCAAAATGCCCTTGAGCAAGGCATCTAACCCCACATTGCAGACTGAAGTACATGTAACTGTAAGTTGCTCTGGATAAGCACATCAGCTACAGTAAGTGTAATGTAATTATCATTTAGTGAAAACAATATAATGATGGTTGTCTCTAGAATGTACATATTTCATTGATTAACCCAGTTTACACACAGAGGCAGTGTAGAAGACAAACAGAAATGAGTGATGAACATGTATTCCCAAACAAGTTTAGGATCACCGTTAAGACAATTGTCCATGTCCTGAACTGAGCCATGTCCACATTCTGCTACGTCTAATACAAGAGATATACCCCTAGAGTCAGCGAGAGCAGGGGTGGAAGATGACTCACAGGCAGGATTCACGGCTTTAGACACTGGAACGGTAATGACTACGAGAAGGTCGAGCGACTTAAGGGAGGATGGGGAGGTGGGGTTATCTGGTAGAATTGAAAGGGAAGAAGAAAGTAGTGAAAGAGTAATGAGAGAACAATTGGAAAGGAAAGTACAGGTTTGTTCCTGTGGCTGGCAGAAGATTACAACAGTGAGAGGCCTTAAAATCCATCAGGGGAAGAAGGGGTGTGGAGGAAAAGTGGGACAGGGGAACCGCATTGAGCAGTACTTTCTAAGAAGTCTGCGGAGTAAGTCGGCTGAAGTCCAGCGGCAGGTAGAAAACCACAGTTCGCAGGATATCAGAAACCCAGTCGTGGAAGAGAGGGAGGAGGTCAGAGGGACTGAGGGAAGAGGAGAGCCTAGCCAGTCAAAAAGGGAGAAAGCCTGGGAGCAGAAAGCTAGGGTTAGTTGGCCACAGGCGAAAGATAAGATGACTTGGGAGTCAGTAGACAGAGACTTGGCAATGGTGTTGGAAGGATTAAAAGGGACAGCCACGGCAAAGTTGGGAAGGATGGGGGAAGTGATGTATAGTTATGGCTTAGATAGGTTTGGAAGTAGTGATAGAAGGAAAAGGGAGCCAGCACAACATTGTCAGTCGAGACGACAGAAAGACATTCGTGAATTGGTGTTAAGAAGGAGGCAGCTAAGAAAACATTGGAAAAGAGCCACAATTGAGGAGAAAGAAGGTATAGATGCCCTGCAGGAAGAGTTACGATGTAGGTTAGCAACTCTTAGCAACTCTAGGAGAGCTGAGAATCTTAGAAGGAAGAGAAAAGAGAAGGAGCGGGTAAGAACACTGTTTTATAAGGACCCCTTTAAATTTGTGAAAGGGTTGTTTAACCAGGAAAAGGGAGGGATATTGAGAACCTCAAAAGAGGAAGTAGAGGAGTACTTGAGGAAAACTCATTCAGATCCAGGGAGGGAGGGAGGATTAGGTTTTCCGCCTGACATGCCACCTTTGGGGGAGATAGAAAGTCAGATGGATGTTGTGCCACCTAGGTGGAAAGAGGTAGAGGCTGTGGTGAGAAAAGCTAAGGCTTCATCAGCTCCAGGGCCTAATGGGGTGCCATATCGGGTATATAAGAATGCCCCAGGGGTTCTTAGGTTTCTGTGGAAGTTGTTTAAGGTTGTGTGGCATAAGCAGGGCAGGGGGTGTGTTGATTCCAAAAGAAAAAGAGTCTGTTAGAATAGACCAGTTTAGAATGATCTCTTTGCTTAATGTTGAGGGGAAAATCTTCTTCAGTATAGTGGCTAAGAGACTTGTGCAGTATTTGGAAAAGAATGGGTTAATTGACACAACAGTGCAGAAGGCAGGAATCCCAGGTTTTGCTGGATGCATTGAGCACACTAGTGTAATTTGGCACCAAATTCAGACAGCAAAGCAAGAGGGTAGGGAGCTTCATGTAGTTTTTTTGGACCTAGCTAATGCCTTTGGCTCGGTGCCACATAGTCTGATTTGGAGTGCTTGTGAATACTTCAGAGTGCCAGTTGAGATTGTGAAATTAATGAAAGAATACTTTAAAGATATTAGGTTGTGTATAGGTACAGGGGAGTTTGTATCAGACTGGCAGAAGCTAGAAGTAGGCATTATGGTGGGGTGTACGATCTCACCACTTGCTTTTACAATGGCAATGGAAATGGTAATAAGAGCTTCTAAGTGGGTGGTGGGAGGGGAAAGGCGTCGGGAGGGACTGCGTCTCCCGCCAATTAGAGCTTTCATGGATGACATGACTCTGTTAACAACAACGGTGCCATGTACAAAAAGGTTGTTGGAAAGGATAAATACAAATCTCAGGTGGGCGAGGATGAAGATAAAGCCTAGTAAGTCAAGGAGTATCTCAGTCACCAAGGGAAAAGTGGTAGAGCAGAAGTTCACGGTGGAAGGTGAGGAAATCCCATCCATCAGGGTGAGACCAGTGAAAAGCCTGGGGAGGTGGTATAATGCAGACCTGAGTGATCGAGAGCAGGTAGAGCAGCTTAGAAAAGACGTGGTGGAGGGATTGGAAAAAATTGACAGGTCAGGGCTACCAGGAAAGCTGAAATTGTGGTGCATGCAATTTGGACTGTTCCCTAGAGTAATGTGGCCCATGTCAGTGTACGAAGTACCATTATCAAAAGTAGAGAAGCTAGAAAGGGTGGTTAATTCATACGTTAAAAAGTGGTTAGGGGTTCCACGGTGCCTAAGCAGTGTAGCTCTGTATGGGAAGGGCATACTGCAGCTGCCAATAAATAGTCTGGTAGAGGAATTTAAGTGTGCTAAGGTTAGGACAGAGCTGTTGTTAACAGGGAGCAAGGACAGGATAGTCAGTGGTCTGGCCCCTAACCCAAGCAAAGGGAGAAAGTGGAAACCAAAGGTAGCAGTGCAGGAGGCAGAGGCAGCCCTTAGGCATGGAGAGATAGTGGGGAATGTCCAGATTGGGCGGGGAGGCTTGGGGCGTACATCAGGGAAGCCAATGTGGAGAAAGGCAGATCAGAAGGAGAAAAGGAGATTGGTTGTAGAGCAGATACGCAGGCAAGAAGAAGCTAGTAGACAGGTAAAAGCTGTGTCACTAGCAAAGCAGGGCCAGTGGTTGAATTGGGAGGGAGTAGAGAGAAAACAGGTTACTTGGAGGGATTTGTGGACTATGGAGTCTAACAGGCTGAAGTTTTTATTGGGAGCGACGTACGACGTGCTCCCATCGCCAGATAACCTGAGAATATGGACAGATGGGGATCCGTCATGCACACTCTGTTCAGGTGTAGCCACATTGAGACATATACTATCTGGCTGCAAAATTAGCTTGGCACAGGGTCGCTATACGTGGCGTCACAACCAAGTATTAAAATGCTTAGCAGCAGGAATTGAGAGTAGGAGGCAGCAGGTAAATGCAGAAGGTAGTCATAAAAAAGGTATCCAGTTTGTGCGGGAGGGTGAGAAAAGTAAGAGAGCTGCAAAGCCAAGGAGTACTACACAGGAAGCAAAGGATTGGCAGATGCTTGTAGATGTGGGTGGAAAGTTGGTGGTCCCGCAAGAAATAGTTACCACTAACTTGAGGCCAGACATAGTCTATTGGTCGACCAGCCAACAGGTAGTGTATTTTATTGAACTCACTGTCCCATGGGAAAGCTCCCTAGAGGAAGCATATGAAAGGAAAAAGCTTAAGTATGAAGAGTTGAGATTCAGGATTTAGCCCTGGACCTTCACCAACTGCTCTGAAAGTCTGAAAGTCCTAGCACCTTAGGATGTCATGTACTCCTGGTTTCAGAGGACAATGGGTTAGAAACGAATGTTAAACGTTAGTTAACAGAATGTTTTGAGAATGTGAACATAAAAAGGATGCTAGAAGAATAGGCTGTGTTTTCATTGACCCCTCTAATACTTTGCAAAAGTGATACCTTAAGTCAAATATTATGGGTTTAATTAATACTGCTGTGGGAAACTGAAGTGGACAGTTACTTTATTGTAGTCCTGAGCCAAGGCTGAAATGCAACATCATCACATTTATGTGGCAAACACAGAGCACTTAGTGCATAATGGGATGCCTTTTGCTTGTTTAAATTACTGGCTCCCCACTAAAATACCCACCTAGTGTCTCAGTGGGTTATTACAAGAGATGATTGCATGCCCAGAAAAGCAAGAGGCCATCACATTCAGAGAGAGAAAAGCTTTAATGCATCAAAGTAATCATCCCTCCTGCACCAATATATCTAATTACCAGTAATGCAACAACACTCCTTAGTTTTGGCAACACACTGTAAACACAGGTAAAAGGCCTTTGTCTGATCATGTCAGAGATTTTTTTGTTCAGAGACCGCAAACAAGATTCCCTGACAGTCCATCAAAGTGATGTGCTCAGAACAGTTGGAGAGGGCACCAAAAATTATGAGTTGCAAAAAAATCTATGTCATCGTGTGACATAGGAATTACAGGATCACAAGAACATGTCAGCATTGCTCTGGCACTTGCCGGTTACCATGGATATCCACACACAGAAAACAACATCAAAACAACAGGACAGTAAAAAGTACACTTCACAGGCAAAGAACAACATTTATAAAGTCTGACAAGCCTTGAACATCCTTGAACAACAGTTGCTTCTTGGGCAAAGTGTCAGCACAATGATACAGAGACTGAGGAGAGAAACAGCAGCCTGCAGTATCTTTGCCGATGCATTGAGTAGTGCAACCAATAGGTGAAAGGCAGAAGACATGCAGACACACTCAGCTGTATCCAAACACACTTTAAACAAACTCCCTAAGCTCCACTCTTTCTTCCTCTATTCCTGCAAACACAGTCTCAGTAGTCTAGACATCTAGACATACCCTAGCGGTAGCAATTCCAATAGCAATTTCCACCCTGGGTACAGTCTAGCTATGAGTAATTGAAGCTTTGGAGCTTTTCTTCCAAAAAAAAAACAAGTTACTGCCCTTCAACAATGTCATGGCATAACTGACGTTAGACTACCAAGCACTTAGAATCTATACATAATTCCATGTTTTGGCTGTTGATATCATCGATAGGAACTTCTTTTGAACCACTGAAATTGTGGTTGAAGACTTCTCAAGTTCAGCTCCTGGAATTGGTCAACATCTGTGTGCTATGCTGTTTCAGAGGTGAAAAAAGTAATGAGAATCATAAATAAATCGTATAAGCCCCTTATCTGATGCTGCTATGAAAGTGAACCAATTGTTGTGGCTGAGGCATTCAGAAACTACTTGAGGAAATGTGAGTTAGACTGCATTGTGAGCAGACATCTGTTGTCATGGGACATTCTGGACATTGACATGCTGGCATAGTTTAACATACTTTGCAGTTGTTCACACCACTGAATCATACAGTCTTATCCTCTGAATGACAGTTTATAATGTTATGTTAAAATGAGCAGATGTTTTAACATTCTTATTTTTCTCAAAAACATAATTCTTTAATAAGAACATGTTTCTTAATGTTGGCCCTCATGTTTTTTTGTGTAAACAATCTGTTGCTGACAAAGAAATTACTTAAAAATTGCATGCTACAACACCTTGTCTACACCATTACTGCATGTTACTGCAACTGCATATAAAATGTGGTTAAGAATACCTTAATTACCATACCATGTGTTATTCATTTCATATGCCCATTAGCATAAATGTTAAATCATTCAGCAAGAAATTACTTTCTAAATTAACTGTTCGGATTTCTTCATTCGCCAAAACGATAATGAGAGTAATTATGAGCCATACTGCTATAAAAAATTAATTCATTTGCTTATTCTGTTTCTTGTAGTTTACAAAACTGTCAAATTGGTTTGGTAATATTTTGGTAATATCACTCTATGACACAGAGAGTCAACCATACATATAGTTACAGTATGTTCTTCATATTATAGTGTAAGGCACTGTTTTGGGTGCTAGAGATCAACCACCCCTGTTCAACAAGATATTCTGACAACAATGTTTTTAGGATGTTTTCAGAGGAGTTTTACACACTGTGTTTTAACAAAGCACAATCTTCTGACTGGTGTGGGGTGGTGTAGATGTACTGACTATGGAGGGTCTGTTACATGTGGAAATCAGAGGAACAAAGACAGCAGGACACAGGGAGAGCCCTCGTTTTGGACAGATATCACTGAAGCATCTGGCTGGAGAGGCTGGTGGTTAATTCTTGCAGACTAGAAAGAAGAGAGACAACAAGGGAGAGAGCGAGAGAAAGAGAGAGAGAGAGAGAGAGAGAGAGAGAGAGAGCCCCGTCCTTGGTTCCTTCTACGAGGACCCTTCCACATTGATGGTTGTGACAGTAGCCAGGAAACAGCGTTGAAAGAGACGGTCGGGCTCTGGCTGCTGGTTGTCACAGTCCAGTTTGCTCCGGAAAAAATGCTTGCGGAAACCCTGAGGCCCAGTCGGGGGAGCAGCAGCCTGACTTGGACCCTCCTGCGGTCCTGACTCAGGGCCTATGGCACAAGATAGATACCAAACCAAATTAGTAGAGTAGTACAGCAGAGTAGAGTTACTTTATTGATCCCGAAGGAAATTAAGGTAAATGTTACGAACCAAACCGACGTATCAGTAAATTTACCACCGCTGAGTGGTTCAGCACTTCTATGTGATGTGCACCGTAAGAATACCAAGACACTAATGGTATGGTACTAATGGTATGGTACTAATGGTATATTCTGCCCCACGTACAACAGGGCAGAATATAACACAGCTGTCTCAACTGACCAAAGTCACACAGCAGCCATCTTGGTTTGACTTTATACTCAAGGTGGGAACAAGGCAGGAAAGTTCAAATAAAAAAACTGTCAACACCGTCGGCTGTCTGTCACTGTGTGTGTGTTAATAATGTTAACAATGAATAGATGGTCCACAAACCTAACATATCTACAAGTCTCGACATTCAAAGAAACTAAGACATGGGCACATTCCCACCCTGAGTATGATGTCAGAGCAATATGGGCGCTCTGTGAATTTGGACAATGAGGCAGCAACCTCAAATTTGAGAGACGTCAAATAGGGATTTACTGTTATCTACTAAAGTGATGATTTTTGCTCTTCCACTTACGCACCAACAAACCCATTCTCATTTAAACCTGTAGAAAAAAAAACAGTGTCACATTTCAACTGAATTTTCATTTTGAGTAGTGGCAGCAACGCAGATGCAATATCCATTTAGACAACAGTAATATGTTCTGTTTACATCTGACTTCTAATTAATTGAACATCTCACCCCTAAATTAACAGCCTCTATAGAGGGAAGACTTTAACAAGGTTTGTGCTTTACTTCCATGCACAGAGCTGTTTAAAAGTCATCCCTAATTTGAGCATGGATATGTATGTGTGGGTTTCAGCAGATATTTGTGTGTGTGTGTGTGTGTGTGTGTGTGTGTGTGTGTGTGTGTGTGTGTGTGTGGGTGTGCGTGTGCGTACATGCTGGTTTGGGAGATGAGTACTCTTCTGAGAAGGCAGCAGCCTGGGCCACAACAAGCGGTGAATCATCCATTATGTTTTTCCCACAGACAAAACAAGAACAAAGTGATGGTGGAGCCTTTATGAATCCTATACAACAGTGGCCAGACAGATCTATATGGAGGTCTTCAAGTGAACCAGTGATGGTTAAGTGCTGCATAAGTGTGCTATGGACTTGACTAAATGCCTCTTATCACTGTTTTCCAGTTTCATTATGTAAACCCATTTCAAACAAATCATCAAACAAAATACTAATATGATCTTTGAACAACATATGTATAAATGTATGGGACCACCAGCAGCGAGTAAAGTCTACAGACATTTTTTTTCTCCAACCAAAAATGACATGGAAGACTCTAAAAATTCTTCAATACAATAAAATGTTGATGTCCTTGTATGCAACAGTGTGACCAAATGGCTGATTTGGAATATTTTAAAATGCCTTAGTGAACCAGTGGGTAATTACTAAATTTAGAATACACATAAATATTGACAAACAATGTTGGCACTTTTTCTTAATTTTCTTTTGATTTTTGGGGAAATGGTGAAAGTCAATGCTGTTTATTTTCTCTACGAATGATGTGTTCTACTTGGGCAGACACACTGAGAGTGTGCCAGCAGCTGTTTGAGTGTATGGCTACATATCATAACGCTGCTACTTCAAAGGGATACAGAGTGACAGAGTAATCCACCCACAGAGAAAATCAAGATGTTGTGCCGACAACTCAAAAAATACTGATATGGGCTCTGGGGGTTAGTGGGATGAGTGAGAGACTGACTGACATTCAAATCATTTAAGATTGACACAGAGGACTGAAATCACCATGTGGTCTCTGACAATGAATCTTATGGCTCAGTGGTTGTAACTTATATATACTGATTACTTACTTGAGAACTACACATTAGAAATAAATGGGGGAAAAACCTAAAAGCTTACAAGAACCTGTTTAAGAATAAATGAAAATATAAATAATCTTTGCAAACACATATGTGAACTGAGAGTATGACTGAGAGTAAAAAAAAAACACAAAAATCTCACTCAACTATGTCATAGGTGTTATTTTTTTACTTACAGCCTGTGAAAGACCAAACAGTTCTCAGAATAATGTATGTGGCCCTGGCAAACAATGGTCTAGTGTTTTTCTATATGTGACAATGTCACTTTCAGCTGAATAGGCTTAGTAGAAAATTGCTGTTGTGATGGTATTTGGAGAGGAAGAGAAGAGCACACAGGCAAACATCCGAGGCACTTGTTTTTTCCATCCGCGGTGGGTTTCTTGTTCACACACTGGAACAAATCTGCCTCTGATTGCTGAGCAGCAGATACATTTCTGAGTTTTTTTTTTTTTAACATACCCTTCTTTTCTCCTCAAAGTCCTTTACATTTCCTTCAACAAACCTTATCTTAAATCTTTCCATTCATATATTCATCAATAAAAAAAGAGTTCCTGCAAAATTCTAGTTTTTTGACACCTGGGATATTACAGTTTTTCTCTTTGGTACATTTTTCGAATCTTTCTTGCAATTTGCAGAAGATCAAGTGCATTTCTCAAAACAGTTTGGACAAATAGCAAAACACTGTGGATCACCTGCAAAAGCCAGTCTCTTGCTCAAAATGCTTAGTTCATCCCTCAAAAGCAAGTTTTTGTGTCAATATACGTGTCAGTGCCATCAGAATGTTTAGTCATTGTGTCACTGTGTACAGATAAGACAGTCAAATTCATTAGTCATGTTGGCAATTGAATAGTGCACTTCGAAGGGACATTTTGATGTAAAATGTGGTTTAGGTGTAATGACAAGTGTTGTACATTTCACCTCATATAATGTATATGTGTGAGATTGATTGTAAAAGACAAGATTCACATTTACAGAATGACTTCTTTATTGGCAGACATTGACATTGCAGTGCGTAAAGAAAAAAAAGACAGTACTGGACAGAACAAAGGTAAAATACAGTAAGTAAACATAGGTCAAAAATATAAACATAGGTCATACAGTAAGTAAACAAAAAAATATAAACATCTCCCTAAATTCGAAATCCTTATCCTGATCTTTAGCTTCTTCACATTCTCGTCTGTCAGGCCACGAATTTTCACCCACGTGACACCGGCAGCGTGGATAGCATCTTCTGGAGTGCCTAATCCATCCTCTTCCAAATCCTCCACCATGCAGCCTCACCCCTCTTCCTCTCCTTCTCCCTGTTGTTGTCCATTTTCTTGTCCTTCCATTGTCAGACATTGTAACTTTGTATTGTGCTCTGGTTATATACTTTCCAGTAGATTGTTCATGAGATGCTCTCTTGAGCTCATTCAGAAAACTGTTGATCATTGGTTTCTCAACTCTCTTCATTAGAAAAAGTCTAGATTCAAGCAATTTACCAATTTAGATCAGATTTACAAATGTCTTATGGAAATGTATAGAAATGTGCGTTACATGTTATGATAGCTTGGTAAATCATTTTGCATGTTAAGACTTATATGATGAACTATAGCCTAAATGTTTTGAGGAGTGAGACTATTTGACAGATTCCCATAACAAAGCATTTTGATTAGCATGACAAAAGCAATTGATAATGTACGAAAAAACTGAGAATTGTACACAATTATTTGCATGGATGGACAAAAGCATTTGCAATTTGTTCAATGCAATGAGAAATTGCCTTTTTCATCTGCACAAATGGCATGATGATATGACAATTGAACAAGAACTTTTGAGAATTTCAATTCTGATGTGAGAAATGTACCAAACCAATTGAGACAAACTGTAAGAGGACAGGCCGCAGCTGATGCTCCAAAAATGCCTTGGTTCACTTGTTACCTGCAGTCTGGGCCGATCATTTATTAAGGCTACACAATTTAATGAAAATATCACAATACTGCAATGTTTACATGTTGCGCAGCTGCCCCAAAGACATGTAAAAGACAGCTCTGGTGTTGACATCAGAATCGGACACCATATATTGCCTCCCTAGGAGGATGCTCTGTGGACCTCTTTGAGTTATAGGGACTGACATTGCACATTGTGGTTCCCTGCAAATAACTTTCTTCCAGCTTGGTACATTGCTGTGGATGTGCTAGTTTGGTCATACAGCAAGATAAGAAACCTTTCTATTATTGCTATCACATTTGGTTGACCTTACAAGCAAAACATTTTGACTCACAACAGATTTTGAGGTTCAAAACCTTGCACCTCGCAAATGACCCAGAAGTAAGTGTCACCTGAATTTGCAAGGAAAACGTTTTGACATTGACATTTAGAAATGAAAAACCTTTGGATTTACAAACATAACTTTTTAAATAACTACTTTGGTCTGCAAGTAGAGATTTCAGATTTAAAACTGAAGAAAATCAGAACCGATTGATTTTGTTAGGCCTATACATTTAAAATCTTGGTTTTTAAAGCTGTATTTTGTTTTTGGATTTTTGTTCTTTGCTTAAATAATGAAGACACAAAATGATATCCATAAAAAACTTCAGTTGCCGGTATAAGGGCAAAAGTCCTGGCATTTTAAAGCTCACATTTATTTACTTACTGGCAGCTTGCTCTTCCCGCTACTATAGCAACTCTCATTCACAAATAGAATAGGGATCATAACAGGCAGTCATAGAATCAACAGGATGACTAGGTAAACACTGAATCAACAAAAGGTAAGTATAACATACAGTTTGGATGCTTTAGTTATGGTTCTTAATCATTCTTAACAGGATAGGTTAGTAACTAATATGGAAACCATGGCAATGCCATGATGGCATAGAAACAAAAGGGCAGGTCTACACATAAAGGTGCATATTCTTATTAGATAGACATAGTATTCCTTATGCAACACAAACTACAGGCTTACACAAATGTCATGCTTTATCACAAAAGTGCACCCTTTTTTTTTTGCTTATCAGCCCCACTACAAGCTCAATATACGCATCCCAAAACACACTAGAATTGCAAAAACTATTACATTCTCATAAGCTTTGCTTTTGTGGTTTGCACATCAATATTTTGCCGGTCAGATGAAGGCCAGGTACCCTAGATGCCCTAGATGCCCTTTGTATATTTAGGCATTTGCTTATTTATTGCAAGCCATATCATCACCACAGCAGCCAACAATTGTAATGTGTATATTGCACATTTTCCTGATATTGTGCACCCCTGGTGCTAATTTAGCCTGCAATAGTAGTAGCTCTGCTGCAGTTGCTTATTGTGTTTGCACTGCACCTATGGCCAAAGGAGACAGATTAGGCCTAGATCATGGGGTAAGTCTGATGCAGGAGTACCTGGGGCGTGCAAAGGAAGGCCGTTGTCCAGTCCTCGAGGCTTGGTGGCGATGAACAGGTAGCACAACACGCATACGGTGATGACAAAGGCCAGAAGAACCACTGCTGCAATGGACAAGCCCACCAATGCCCCAACACTAGGGGGCAGAAGAGAACAGCAGTGGAGAAAGTGGGATAGATAGATAGATAGATAGATAGATAGATAGATAGATAGATAGATAGATAGATAGATAGATAGATAGATAGATAGATAGATAGATAGATAGATAGAGAGGGGGGAGAGGAAGAGAGAGAGAGGGGGAGAGAGAGGGAGTGTGAGAGAGAAAGATGTACAGTATGTTTCAGTACCGTGGACAGCTCTGTCATTTATGACTGAGGGGTAAATTGCCAAAACACCTGCTTGGCTGCCTTTAATGACAAAGGCAGCCATAGTCTACAATGGACATGAATTGCAGATAAATATGTTTTAGTAATTTGCATATGTCATACAGAGCCCAGGTACTGCCTTTCACAGGTACCACCTCTGCCATTTGTCACTTCTCACTGCTGCTCTTTTTCCTAGTTGTTTCAGTAGAATTACACAATAAGACCTGCTGTGTGCAGAATTTTTTTAAGATAAGATAAATAAATATATGAAACAATGGTGATAGACTGAAAACTTGAGACAAAGACCTTGAGTCAGTTGACCCAATGTTTCTTAACCCCAACAACAATGACTTTTTTAAGGCAAGCTTTTTTTTTTTAAATTGCTTTGCCTCCATTAATAAAAACTGCAGTGGTAACATTCCAAGGGGAAAACATGTTCTGTTCCAGAGGACACATTTATCATGCAAATTTAAGCTGTTACACCTGCACCTCTGCTGTTTCTACGCTCTACTTACTGTGTGACACATCAACTTTCCAGAACTGAAAACAGTCCCCAAATGTCTTCAAATCCATGCAGTGCAAACATTAAGATGCATTTCTTGCATTCTCTTACACTAATGGATTTTTATCGCCACGTCATCTAACTCACTGATGTATTGTAGAGTTGCACTTTAATAGTCTGGGGTACGATAAAATACCCTGAACAATTAAAGCAATGCTACACTTTCCGTTCTCAGCTGTACAGTGTGAGGTGGATTACTCGAGAGTGGACAATTAACCTGTAATTGCTTTGCAGCTGTTACTGATGAATAATATCAACACACACCAAACAACCATTCAATACACCTCCCACCGGAATGCAACAGTTGTTGTCATGGATATTGAAAAGCCTGTAAGGAACACAAGGGGGAAGTGTGGTTACAGTACGTCATATTTGCAGTTATTCTTTCGAGCTCATTGTCCTTCGGAGATCTCAAAGCTTCGCACCTCTGTAAGGAACTATGCTTCCCCATCGCTGGATAACCATAGAAACCAAGGACACTCAAAATCAAACTCGTTATTAAATTATCAAAGGATGTAGGCTAACCAACATACTTTGCGCCATCCTATACCTAATGCCCATGATGCCTTAAGCTACATTAGTAGCCTGTTCTACTAATATAAAAGGTTACTCCATGTGATCGGTGACTGTGAAGCCAGAATTTTTTAATTATGTTCAAAACAGTTGGCTGGCTTCTGCCTTTCTCTGCATTTGATTATTCTATAGGACAACCCTAACACTGATCTTTCTGTCAGCACCTTCAACACGAGAAGTAATAAAAAGAGAGTAGTAATCACCAAAATGAGAATCCATGTTACAGTTTGCGCTACTTTGATATTAAAGTTGGTGATCCATGGAAGTCGAATAGTTTCAATTTACTTTTCAAAAAAGTAAACATACCATGGGAGTAACTGAATTCTTCTTTACGGAAGAGAATATGAAGTACTTTCACGTGGTTGAGAATCCTAGCAATCTTTAAAGAGGGACTCTGTCATGAAACAAGATAATTGACTCCGGCTAAACATCTTTGTCCATAATGCTTTCAGTAAGAAAGAAGATGAAAGGTATGTTTTTGCGCATTCTTACCTCAACCACCACATATATCCATATTCGTAAGGGAAAAAGCTGTTAGGGTCATCACAGCAGTACTTGTAGTCGCTGAATCCACAACAGAAAACTGCTCTCGCGTCGTTGCCTGGTTTTGGACACGTGGATGCATTCACAAACTCTTTTTCCACAGTGTAATAACCCGAACAATCCGCGCTCATATTTGTTACATTAAATGTGCTTAATTGGGACGTACGATTTTTCAGATTAGGTCAAACAGCAGTGCGCGAGTGTTCCTCATGATGCACCCAGGTGTGTGCCACTGATTTATACTACAGCACAAAGACGATGGGTGATGCACAAATGTACAACTCAGTTCCTTCGCGGCAACTGAGAATGCACTTCAGCTTTCTCCGCACTTTTCTCTCTCTCCCTCTCTCCGTCCCTCGCGAGCGCGCTCTTTCCCCTCCTCTCTCTGCATGGCACACAACTCAATACAGTAAGTTGCCTATACATTCAGAGAAAGCGCTAAACCTGCTATGTAAGTCCTATTTATTTCGTGATTTGCGCTGCCACATGACATATTTTGTAAGTGCTTTTCTAAGTCACTTTGATATCTTGGTGATATATTTTGACTAAGATATCACTTTGAATGAGGATGCGCAATAAAGCAAAATTATGTATTTCCTAGCAGAGGAAATTCGTAAAAACTGAGTCAGCTCTTCCTAATTACATTCACATACATTTAGTAGAGTAGAGTAGAGTGGAGTAACTTTATTGATCCCGAAGGAAATTAAGGTATCCAGTAGCATACACATAATACATATTGCAAAAAACAGATCAAACCTATTGCACACGTCTGCATAATACAACATTCACTGAACTGAGGGAAGAAAAAAACATTGTAATGATAATAAGTAAGGTGCTTTGTGGTAGATAGATTACAGTGTCCCAGTAAAATTGTCCAGTGTTATAGAAGGGTCCTTTAGTGCAGTAGTTATAGAAGGGTCCTTTAGTGCAGTAGTTATCAGGGTAGTGCAGTATATTGCTGTCCATAGTCGTATAGTAGTCACCACCAGGGACAGCATGTGCACGCGTGCATGTGCATGTGTGTGTGTGTGTGTGCTCAAGCACTCCAGTCCATGATGCTCAGCTCCTTCTGTGTGCTGTTATACAGTTGTATGGCCCTGGGGACAAATGACCTCCGCAGCTTGTCTGTCCTGCAGGAGAGGGACTGGAGTCTGTCGCTGATCAAACTCCTCTGATTGATGATGATGATGGTGTGTAGGGGGTGGCGGTCGTTGTCCAGTATGGAGTGCAGCCTGCTCAGGGTCTCCATGCCCACCACAGACCCTGCTTTCCTCACCAGTCTGTCCAGACGCCCATTGTCTCTTGCAGACATTGAAAAACCTCAGCCTCCTGAGGAAGTACAGCCTGCTCTGTCCTTTTCTGTAGAGTGCATCTGAATTAGTAGACCAGTCCAGTTTATTGTCGAGGTGTACCCCCAAGTACTTGTAAGTGCAGACTGTCTCGACATTCTCCCCATCAATTGTGACAGGCACCAGCGGCGGGGCAGTTCTCCTGAAGTCCACCACCATTTCCTTGGTTTTGGTGGTGTTCAGTTGCAGCTGATTAGATTGGCACCACCCAACGAAGTCCTCCACAAGGCACCTGTACTCCACCTCCTGTCCATCCCTGATACACCCCACGATTGCAGTGACGTCAGAGAACTTCTGCATGTGACAAGTCTCTGAGTTGTAGCTGAAATCGGTGGTATACAGGGTAAACAGTACAGGGCAGAGCACAGTTCCCTGCGGTGCACCTATGCTGCTGACCACAGCCTCTGATGTAAGGTCCCCAAGTCTGACAAACTGGGGCCATTCCGTGAGGTAGTCCGTGATCCAGGTAACCAGGCCAGGATCCACTCCCATCTGCAGCAGTTTGTCTCTCAACAGGAGTGGTTGGATGGTATTAAAAGCACTGGAGAAATCAAAGAACATAATTCTCACAGCACTGCCTCCTTTGTCCAGGTGAGAGTGCACCCTGTGTAGAAGATACAGGATAGCATCCTCTACCCCCACATTCTCTTGGTAGGCAAACTGCAGGGGGTCCAGTGCATGGCGAACCTGAGGTTTGAGAAGGAATTTAATTGAGTGAGATGTGTTGAGTGTTGAGGATTCTGTTTTAAAAGTCTTTCAAAAGCAGCTTTCTGAAAGGATTGCTGCTTTACTTCCAGTCGTGCAGTTATGCACACATTTCTCCTGGTCATGTGTAGGAAACCTAGATTTACGAGATCTTACACTGGGTTTTAGTTGCTCTTCAGTACCTGAGGGACAGCAAGCAGGTTTAGGGATCTGACGTTAGTAGTCTTGACCCTCTTATTTAATTTAAAAGCAGTAAAAGCCACTGATATTAGGATATTGTTATGAGGTATATGTGTAATCGATGATTTTGTAAGGCTCAGGTGGTAGTACATGACTAGTGATTGGTCAATTAGCCTATGTAGGAAAGACACTGATTTCATGTAAAGTCACTGACACTTTATTATGTGACAGTCATAATGACAGCCATAATGAGCATGAACAAGACGGCCTAATAGATTACAATACATACAAAAGACACAGCACTTAAGCCCTCTCTACCCACTGCTTTACAGTGCGTCGTAATGCCCTACTTCATTGCTTTTTCCTATTTGCAAGCTATGCGGAATCCATAAACAGCTGCAAGTATCAAGTCCCTGAAGACCTTGTGTCAAGTGGCCCGATAATTAGTCAGGAGACATCTGTAGTTGCACCCACAGGTAATCCCTCAAAGCGATGAAGTCTCACATATAGATTTCTGTCACACAAAATTAAAGAGAGATGATTGATACCCTACCCTTTGAAATACGACACCCCAAGTTGCATATGCATGCTGCGTAAAAATGTTCTTCTAACCCGATTGCCTCCATTAGTCAGTGAAAGAAAGTAGGTGGAAAAACGAGTGAATAAGAAAAAGGCTAACAAAGTGACGTAGGTTTGTAACTAGAAAAAACTATCCCACAGTTGTGATAACTGGAGAAGTTTTGTTGCAGCACACATTCACATAGCAAAGTGTAGGTAAGTATGTGTGTTTGTGTAGAACGTTTAGATCTTCTATTTGGTTCGCTATGCCCGAATGGCCTTCGAATGATTGTAGCCTGTGACTAGCATAGCAGAGAACCTGTCATTCTCCCTGCTCCATCTCCTCCAGCAAACTGGAACAGCCTGAAACAGAAGCACTAAAGCATTTTTTTTTTCACCAAAACCAGCTCACAGGGCATTAATTAATACTAGAGACCACCACAAAATTAATGCAAACACGATGGAAGTACACCTTTAATAAAGCTCTATGTAGAGTTACCATTATTTTCTGCACACGTCTACCACGTTTAACCCATCACACACGAGCAGGGGGCAGCCATGACAACGGCACCCGGGGAGCAGCTGAATTCATTGCTGAACACAGCGGCAGCACAGCAACATGATGCTTATGATTGTTATTAGATAAAAATGTTTTCTGTTGTTGTGTCGCTATATTCTGGTGCTCAGCAGTGTGTTTCTGCTCCTCCAAACAGGAAGAACACTGAGTGCTGAACATTATAGGACCAATTTAAAGACCAAAATAACTAATTGATTCACCTACCTACTTCAAATAAAGACTTAATCTGAAAAAGACTCAAACTGATTACCCTGTAAATTAAATAAAATGTAGAGGCTGTGTGAGAGAAGGTTAGTCTCAGAATTACCATTATAATATTTTATTTTGATAGCTCAGAATTAACAACTAATAAATGTGAGAAGGCTAATGTCTTATCTAAGTAGATATCCTCACCAATAGGAACCTTTAAAGCAACACTATGTAACTTTTTTGAGTTAATTAATCATATCTATGAGTTGGTAGATGCCTAAATGAGTCGTTACTAGGGCATCTGTTTATGTTTGTTGTTTTGGCCCACCACCACCCCCCTCAACAGAGGACGTTTTAATTTAGATTATTTGCAAACAGTGATTACTCCAGATTGACCCACATCCATCCCATCAACAGTGAACAGATATTATAACGAACAATAACTGATTGGACAAATTAGACAAAATTGGACAGAATAAACTGATTATACAGATGGGCACGGACAGATGGGCGGGTGGTCAGACAAACAAGGAGACAGGCAGACAGACAGACGGTAGACAGACAGACAAACAGACAGGCAGATCAACAGAGGTACGCAGACGGACAGATGGATAGACAGACAGACTGTGTAGAGAGACAGACAACAGCAGCATCTTCAGAGTAACTGTACGTACAGATCAGGAGCGACCAAAGCGAGTAGGTCGCCATGGTTGCTGAAGAAGCTTCGCTGTTGAATTCTTTTTTTTTTTTTTTTTAAATTTGAAATACACATATTATACAACAGAACAGAGAAGAAGCAAAGGAGTATACAAATTAATTAAAAGTAAAAGAGGAATGAAAAAAGGTCGTCGTCAAAATGATAGTTCTATTAGCTTTATGGCTGTTCAGTCCTTCAAGAGATCTTAAGTAGCTTGTAAGTTCGGATTTGAATGCAACAATTGAGGACCTCCTCCTCTCCCACTTGCATCTGTGAATGTGATACTTTCCAAGGACATTAAAAAGATTGAAGATGAAAACATGTGATTCAACAAAGTCGTCTCTTATAAAAAAAATCAAAACATCTTTCATACTAAGGGAGACAGGACAGGACAAAGCTTCACAACACAAACACTCAACCTCATACCAAAAGAATCTTGAGAAAAAACATTCATAAAATAAATAAGAAATAGATTCAGAAGCAGCACCACAAAAATACAAACATCTGTTAAATCTGTTTTATATCTTTGTAAAATTGTGTTTGTGGGGTAAATTAAATGTAATATTTTAAAAGATACTTCTTTGACTTTGTTATTTAATATATATTTACGAAGACCAAGCCAAACCTTATCCCAATCAATGTCAGCGAAAAGACCAAACCAATAACTTTTACACCTTGGAGTAACAGGTATCTGTATTACCCGTCTTAACCATTTATTGTTACAACTTCTATCTCTAATGTTTACACCATTAAGAAATATATTACTAGGCATGCCTGTATATGACTGCTCACCGGGAGCTTGAGATAGAATTCTCATAAAACCATTTGGAATAGCATCAAATACAATATATTCTCTAGGTTGTACTGGGATAGCAAACTTGTTTAGGAATTCGGAATATGTAAGGAAAAAATCTTCATTATTAGTTAACTGAGAAATAAATAAGATGTTATTACAAACCCAGTTTTCAAAAAATATAGATTTCTTTTTAAAAGTGATGAGGTTGTTGTTCCATATGATCTGTTTGTGAGGTGAGAAGTTGTGAGACTATTCAAACCGCACACGTGATCTGAGCGTATTCTGTCACACATACAAACATATTGTACATGGTTACGTGCTGTACACATTCAAGTCGGTGTGAATGAGCCCTGAGACGTGATATTGACAGATCAGATGAAATACGGTCATACAAGGTAACCTTTAGCTTTTTAATGTAGTCCAGAGAGCTGACAAGCACTTTCAGAGATGGTTAAAGCTGCATCTTATTAAAGTGCTCTATGGCCAAGGGCTGTTTTGTATTCGGTATGTTTTCTCGCAGGGTCTTAGTGGACCATCCATCTTCCAGCCTCCTCTCCTCTCCTCTCCTCCCCTCTGCAGCACAAGTCACACAAGACCAGAGTGAGGGCCCCTTTCTTATCTCTAAGTAGTAATCCATCTTTGTGCGGAAGCATGTGCTTGTCACCTTGTGTCAGTTGCAAACATTCCTTTAACCCCCATCCATGTACGCCTGCTGCTTGAGGTGGCGCAGTGATTCCACATCACATTTGTATGTATAGAACCACTGGTGGAATTGACTGAAAACCATCCAACCAACCAGCCAATTTCCCAAAAGACTCCAACGTTAAATCACAAAGCATTGCAGAAGTAAAGAACTACAAACTGTCAAATAATAGGCACTCCACAAAAGGTGCTGCACCCCAGGCAGTCTAGAATGAAAAGAAAAATACACATGCAGTAAGAATGTACTCTGTAGCTCTCTTCAGTCCATGTTAATGAGTTTCCCCAAAGCATAACAGAAATCTACCACTGAGATTTAGGTACCCTGGGGTGGAAAGCCATTTTTGAGCAAGGTGGAAGACATAGAAAAGAGGAAGTCTATGAAAACAAACAGAAGTCATATAATATTAGTGGCTTCAACACTCAGCATTTTTTTTTTTTGTTTATGTGTGTGATTACGAAGAAAAATAAAAACAAACTGGGAACAGAGAAGCATTAATCATGCAAGCAACATCACAATAAGGGCAAATGACAATACCATTAACAAACATATATCATATATATATATATATATATCACCCAAAAAACATAAACTGACAGAAAATAAGACTGCATAATGAAAGCACAGTGTGATTGACCTTTAAAAATGCATCTTAGTGACCTCTAAAGAGTTCAGAAAAATCTACCGCTGTTTTTACCTTCGCCAAGGAGGTTATGTTTTTGCCGGCGTTGGTTTGTTTTTCCGTTTGTTTGTTTGTTAACAGCATAACTGAAAAAAGTTCTGGATGGATTTTCAGGAAATTTCAGGATAAATCAGAAGTTGGCTAACTTAGAACTGATTCGTTTTTGGTGGTGATCCAGATCACCATCTGGATCCAGGGTTTTTTTTTAAAGGATTCTTCACCATTGCAAGATGGGGCCAGTTTGGACATTTTTGCTTATAACTCTGCAAATAATGCTCAGAATGCGGTATGAGACCACCATATAGGCTAACAATGCCCATAGAATGGTCCAGATCCTCGGATCATTCTCAGCTTTGTGGAAAATAGACTACTGTAAAAAAACGCAACTAACACCAAATTGTAGCTGAAACATTGGCAAATTAGAAGTGTGTCTACGGATTTTTTACCCATCAAACAAAAAGTCTTCAGGTGGTGATGGTATAAGGTGGAGATTTCAGCTGCCTTGGTGGAGGTCTGCGCTCCCCAAGTGCTTTTCTAGTTGCCCATGTATGCAACGTTTTGTTTTTCCCTAATAAGCCGCCAGTTAAAATAATCAATACACTTGCTACCTAATAAGATCAATAGACATGATACTCTATCGACATGATAGACAATAATCTCTCCTTCTTTACTTTTAATTATACTGGGTAGAGCAGTCAGACTCTTCCAGACTTGTTTACCGTAGACTGCAGACTGGGAAGGTAATGGTGTTTGGGAGCACTTAAGCACATTTTTTGGCTGCCATTTTCTGTCTCACCGGGCACTCAGTAAAGGTAACTTGTGCTATTGCTGGGCCAGATGTTTCCCAAAGGTATAAAAACCCTGTGTACTGATGCATTTAAAAGACCATGTATCTGGATGGGCTCTCAGTGGCCTTAATTGCTCCTCACATTAGTGTATGTTCAGATGGCCTTCCACAAGCAGCTGAAGAACGTCACAGCTACAGAGGCATTACTTGAAACCATTAGGAGGTACGGTCACAGTGACCTTCACATCTATATCTCTTGGCATGAGAGATTGAAAAGTGGAAGTTGTAGATTCGCTCTCTTTCTGATTGTATGCTATTTTTTCTTCTCCCTACAATATGTGAGTAAACATTCAGTACAATTAAATGAGTGGCTTCAAGGACGCCAGAGTATACTTGGTAACCAAAACATTTCTGTGTAAGTGTAAGAAAATTATTTGTCTCTGAAGGAGAATATTGATTATAGGCCACAGTCAAGTTTGTGACAGAACACATAAACACAACAGAAAAGATTCACAGATTTGGAAAAAAAAAAAAAAAACTATTTCAAAGCAAGAAAAAATGAGAAAAATGTCTAGGGGTGTCTATGTGTAAGCAAACGTTAAAGGAGAACTTCGGTGTAAAATGAAAATTGGCATGTTAAAACATCATACCGAGTTGGTATGTGTACTGAGGAGCAACATTGATTTAGCCTGTTGCATTCAGAGTTTAACTATTTTTTACCGTTTGTCTCAGAAGGCTAACAATGGAAGTGGTAGGTGCCCTTAGATTAAGCATGACGACTACGCTATTTTTAAACCATTAAAACAGCTCGAAGAAACTCCACACTTCATCAGTAGCACAACAAAGGCCACAACATTAAAAACAAGGCACTGAGAACTCTGTAAGTGTACACAACATTTATTAATAAAACAGTTTTGACAGCCAGTACCTTGCTGTAGTTTCTCGTCGATGCCATGATGAAGGTCCGCACCAGTCGATTGACGAACACGAACCAGCAGGAAGAATAGGAGGAGAGGTGGTACAATCGACTTGTTTGGACTTTCATCATGGCGGCGACGAGAAACTACAGCAAGGTACTGCTTGTCAAAACTGTTTTATTAATACATTTTGTGTACACTTACAAAGTTCTCAGTGCCTCGTTTTTAATGTCAGGGCCTTTGTTGTACTACCGACGGAGTGTGGAGTTTCTTCGAGCGGTTTTAATGGTTTAAAAATAGCGTAGTCGTCATGCTTCGTCTGAGGGCACCTACCACTTCCATTGTTAGCCTTCTGGGACAAACGATAAAAAATAGTTAAACTCTGAATGCAACAGGCTAAATCAATTTTGCTCCTCAGTACACATACCAACTCGGTATGATGTTTTAACATGCCAATTTTCATTTTACACCAAAGTTCTCCTTCAAATAAATGGACAAGACAAAAGTGCTTTGCACATTGTCATAATAAAAAAAGAAAAAATAATAATTACCTTATTCCCAAACACACCTACAATGTCTTAATAAACAATCATCAGAGAGTAATCTTTGCAATCTATTCTCAACAAGCCCACACAAATAAACGTACAGTATTAAATGATTTTGTTGATGACTTCTGGCAGGTCTGAACCATGGCAGATGGCAACAAATTTGTAAAGTACAGCACTCCCACAGATGACTAATTTGCACCAGAACCATTAGAAACAACATAAATTAAAATAACAAATGCTGTTTATATGAGGCATCAATTTATAATAGAGAGAAGGACAACAACAAAAAAAAAAGAAATAAAAAGGCCACCTGGATAAAGTGCAGTATGGTGATGATAACTACTTTAGTTTGTTGTGGCCTGTAGAGGGTCTAGCACCATGGACAGCCAGGGACAAAATAAAGGCTGCCATGTCCATTTGAAAAACAGGTTTTGAACCAAATGAGAGATTTTCCAAAAACCCTGGCAATTAAAAATCTGCATAAGCAAAATGCATAGACAGTAGGTCTAGGCTCAGGAGACTGAGAGGCAACTGAGTGTGCTGAAGATAACAACAGCAAATCCTTTTCTAAAGCCTCTTCTTCTTGATGTTTAACCAGCATAAATAATATAATAATATAATATAAAATAATATAAGCTTGCTAGAGCACATTAGGTTTCTCAGCAGTGAAACACTGAACAACAACTCATTGCATTTATATAGTGTTTTTCAAGACAACAACAGCACTATACAATGAAGCGGAGACCTTGCTTTCCACCACCACTGTGTGCCCACCTCCTGGGCGATGCCATGACAGCCATTATGCACAAGACACTCACCACACATCTGCTTGAGGGAGGGAGGGAGAAAAATGAGCTTGAGCAAATGAATCAATATGCCAGTTATATTAGGAGATGATTAGACGGGCAGATTGAGTCAGCCAGGTTGGGAATTCAGCCAGGGCACAGTGGAACCCCTACACATTGACATGCATGCCATAGCATCTTTAGTCAAGACCTTGCCCTTACATCTACCAAAGTACAGCATCCCTCGCCTGGTAAACCCGCCCCTCGTACTTCATTTGATTTTGTACAGAGGGTCTGGAGCGGAGGCCGTTGAAATTCATGTAAGAGGACCGACTAACTCCTAGCCAATCAGCAAACAGAGGGTGTGTTTGTGAGCCATGACGTTGACTTTGTGTGCTACACTTGAACTGTAGTGCGTAGGTAGGCTAATTGCATGCGTGACGACCAGAGGTTAGCGATTGGGTAGGCAGAGCCGCTTGTTTTAGTGAGTCCACACCTCCAGGAAGAAATCGTTTCTCACAGCCTCCACTCCAGACCCTCTGTATAAAATGAAATTAGGTACGAGGGGCTGGTTTACCAGGCTACAGCATCCCGTAACGCACAGTGTTCCCATCACAGTACTTGGGCAGAGAGTGTCTTCTTTTAGCTAGCAACCAACACCATGCACTTCCAGCAACAAGTCAATTTCTTAGAAGGTTTCCTATCTGCCTTCACCTGCTTAGCTTAGGAACTAGACATTAAAAGAACATGAAGGACTTCTCTGAAATTAATCAGGCCACTTGTGTTCTCTGCATCAGCCTGCACCAGCATCTCATCCACACATAACTGGCACAACTCCCAAAAGCAATGCCAGTCAGCACTCTGCCCATCAAGATCTCAAATATGGCTGGCCCATTAGGGCCTAAATTTACCCGAGCCCCTGGCAGCTCACAAGGGCAGCCTCTGTGCTCATGCCATGTGTCAGATCCACTTGCCAGAAGCCAACGCGGACATGAAGGGAACTGAACCCGCAGCGACCCAGTGAGAGCGTCATTGACGCAAGATAGGGGAATAAGAGTGTTTATGTGTGACCTGGTTTGGATGCCTGTATTCAACACAGATATGTCAGGAGCCATGTTGTTTGGTCCACTTACAGTGTAGTCACAGCTTCATTTCTCTCATCTTCCACCAGCATCTGTTATGTGAGTGGTAGTCAACATGGCATCTACAGTGCTAACCACATGGACCTGGACCAAACTGGTCTAAAGGCCACAGTATACTTTTATGGCACCGCATCACCATCAAGTACATGGCAAAACTTACATAATCATTGCACAATGCAGTAAGTCATTAGAATCCAGTTCATGTTTTGTTCACTATTGATTTCAGTTTTTAATGAATGGAGGACTTCATCACTAGAATGTGTAAGGATAATCCTACCGTCCAAGGACTGTATAGTACACGTGTAGAGAATTTAAGAAGAAAAAAAAAGTGCATATATTATGAGAATGCTTGCAAACTTTTCCAAGTAGAAACAGCCTACAAAAAAAACAGCTTGAAATAGAAAGGTTCTATGGACTGCAGGCAGTGCCGTAGCTCCGCATACGCACATTACGCACAGTGCGTAGGGCACCAAGTGCTTGGGGGGCACCACCAAAAAATCAGGCTTGTGAAAAAATCATCACAAGAAGCTACGTACGATATATAAAATATGTGTAAAGCATGTTCATATTTATAAGTAATACAAAAGCAACATAGGCCAATTTGCTCCAGAAAAGGCAAATCTCCTTTGCTGCCCTCTCTCCATTCTCTTCCTGGTGCCCCCCTCCCCTCCCAGTGGTCTGTTCGATTATGGCTCAGTCTCAATTTAAGTTTGGCAGACACGGTGTCTGTTTTCCGCCCAATTGGGCTACTTTTGATTACATCTGGCGGGGAAAAAATGCATTGGGCGGGTATATACAATTTGGGCTGCTTTTGCCAACAACTGGCGGTTTTTTAATATTGTGAAAACTGCACAACAAACCGTTATTTTATGGTTTAAAAACAATACAAATACAAAATACTAAAAACAGCCCAAATTGTATATACCCGCCCAATGCATTTTCCGGTTCTTCAAATCAAATCAAGTTCTTAAAATGAAAGACGCTGATTCTGCGTAAAGGTAATTGATTTTTATTATTTACGCAATGACAGCTTTGTTAATTGCGTCCACTGTTTTAATGTATTTACTGACTGGCTTAAAATAACTTTTCACGGCGTTGTGTGCTCTTGATCCATGTTAGCTGTCAAACTGTAGACTAACAGCTGTAGCGCCGTGCGTCTTTTAGCACCCTGGTGGAGAGTGACTGTTCATGTAAATATGGTCTCCATATGTCCATAGTAATCTTTTTACGTGTAAATAGCAGGTGGTTACTACTGCTGTGTTAACTTGGGCCTGGCACTGGGGTACACGAGGTGTATTTGGCAAGTTCTGTGATTGTTTTATTATGCTCTTTTTGGTTGTGATTTGCTATCTGTAGGCCTAAGTCTAGATATTTCTGCAGTGTCGAGTAGGCCTAAGGCCACAAGTGGGTGGCGCCTACTTTTTTGTATCGTGTATGCACTATCTGGTTCTCCCCTGCCACACGGACTTCCATTCTCTTTCTTATGCTTATATTCTCTCGTACGTGGTGATAGCGTATCAGCCTATGCGATCCTACGCATGTATGATTAATAAACGTAAATACCGTTGAGATCTGGCAACTTAAGCCTTTGGGCGGGATTTTATTGGATTGGGCGGGTTTCAAACTGTGATTGGGCTGGAAACTGTCACTCTCATCTGGCAACACTGCAGACACCTGTTTAGACATGGCCTCGAAAAGCCATCAAGTGTCGGGAGCAGAAAAAAGAAAAAAAAGAAGAGACAGCGAAATGAAGCTCAGGTAAGACAGTGTTTTAAATATATAATAAAAAAAATGTAGCCCTTGCCAGGCAATAAACTTACAGTCAACAAACTGTAACGTTAGCTCCTAGTCTACTAGCCATGTTCAGACTGTGTTAATTACAAGTGAATCAGTTAACACAGTTAACAGTTCAGACTGTGTTAACAAATGATTAAAGTTGTAAATGACTGATGCTATCTAGCTAGTTTACGTTGTGGATATGAACATGAATTATGAATTACTGAAAGCAATTCATCATGGTCACTTGACTGTTTTGAGTTAACGTTCGGGTAAGACTAGCGCTTCCCTTCCTGAGGTTGCTAGCTAGCTATGCTATTTCTGATTAAGCTTAATTTTCTAGTGTTAATTTTGTCACCCTGTTTTAAATTTCGTCTTTGTCTTCGTCTCGTGACGAATGCTCTATTAGTTTTTGTTATTACGCCTATATTATAGTCATTCACAAACCACTTTTGTTAGTCAAGTTCAGTGTAAACAAAGATTCTGAAACGTTGAATGTAACTGTTTGGTAAAATTTTCAAGGTGTGACCGGTTATGGTCAAAAATGAAGATAGATTTTATCTTTATTTCGCATGCTACTGCATTTCAGGATATCTATAAAGATGTATTTTCATTCAAGTAAATGGTTCTCGTCTATTGACTGGCTTTGCCAGGACTGGATTGCCAGGCTATGTTCTCATCGGTTTTCAGGTTTATAGGCCAAGGGCGACATCTGTTGGTGAAATTGTAATATGAAAAGAATCAATCTTACAGTTATGTAGATTTTCCCCCTTCGTATTCATATAACATTATGTACAGATTTTTATGTTGTCCCATATGACACCTCTATAAATTTAAAATAGAGTTTTGAATTTTGAAATGAAGTGATTTACACGTAGGCCTACATAAACCTAATTTATATATGCATTTTTGGAACTGTGGTTAAAAACTGTATTTCAGTAGAATCCCTGAATATGTTGTCTTTTAATTCTGAATGCAGGGCCAATGCTTAAATATGTGCAAGGAGGACCTCAAGGTCAGGAGGAGGAGGATGAACCATCCACCAGCAGTTCAACCAATTTAGATCAACCATTCACCAGCAGTTCAAGCCCTGGACATTAACCATCAACCAGTGTAGACTCTGCAACAGTTCCCAGCCCTGACCAGCTACAACCATCAACGTCCAGTTCAGGTACAGGTGCAACTCTACACACAACCACGGCGACAGTGACGAGCCCTGTCACTGAGAGGCCATCAGCAGGGGACACTGGAGACATGTGTTCCCCCTCTATATGATCCTGCTTTATTTGCTCTATTAACTTTAATGTTTGGTGTGTTTGTTTCAAAAATAAAGTGAATGGCACTGATAAATTCTGAAGTATTGTTCATAATGGGGGGGGGGGGGGGGGCACCACAAAGCATTTGTGCTTAGGGCACCCAAATGGCTAGCAACGGCCCTGACTGCAGGCTTCTTTGACACTACAATGGATGAGGATGGGCGAGGTTAACGATTGTACTGAAACCAGCCACTAGGGGGAGCTAGACCTGTGTTTGCATCACTTCCACAAAACAATACATTGTCCGCCTTTATCAGTGTTTCTCAAAGTTTTTCAGACCGAGGACCACTTCCCCCTTAAAAAAACCCCTCAAGGACCACTTTCCCCATTTGAGGCTAACAGGGCTATGTAAATACATGAATTGCAGCATCACGGTCCTAACTGGGGAATGGCAGGAAGATGATATACATGTTGTATAAACACACTGTGCATAGCCTAGTTCATTTCACACATCATCAGCCTCACCTACAGCTATTCTTCCTTGTTATCATGAAATCCTGATGAGGCCTGGTGCATGTACAGAAGTAGATCATTGACGCCCTCCCAACTCTCTTGGCTGTTGTTCCAAGTAGAGAATCTACCCCTTGCCCTGATCTGCAAGCATTCTTTGACCATAGTTGGTGGCTTGTTGGGGCTTCGTTGATGACAGTCTTAGTTCAAATGCTCTTAGGGCAACACTTGCAGTGTCTTGACCACAAAGGCAAGTGTCACTTCAACACTGGACACTGTCCTCTTCTGCATGTGAGGAATTGTGCAATTTTATCTAACTATCTAATATTTTGTCCAATTCAGACAACAGTACTAGCAGCCCCATTGCAGATTCACCACACAAATGGGTGATGGGTACATTAGTGATGTCAATATTATTACTACTGCTCCCACACACACTGCTCCCACACACACACACACACACACACACACACACACACACACACACACACACACTCTGAGTATTAACAATACACACCCAGAGCAGAGGGCACCTTCAGCTGTGATAACCAGAAAAGGGTTAGGTGCTGTGATCAAGAGCACTTCAGTCTGTGATGTAGAGTAAGGGTAGAGTGATTTTTCATTCACTTTCCCCCAACCATACCACCACCCCACATTTTTCTGCCAGCCCCCTTCAGTCACAAGCTGTCTCTATTTCCATATACTTAAGTCACTGTATGTTTTCTGGGGGATTTGATACAAAACACACAGGATGTGTCACTCCACTGAAACCTGGATTATCTGGTGAGCGTGGCTTACGACTGCATCTAATGACTATCTGATGGGTTATCTGTGGACTTTCCCTTTCACAGTTTGTGCTGGGCTTTTGTGAATCATTCAAGCCCTGCAGGCTTTTAGCCACCCAGACACAAAGGCTCAATAAACATATGAGGAATCCTAGGAGGCTTGCCTGTAGATGAAAGAGCACCTACAGCACTGCTGCCTTTAGAGATTATTGTATGATTCTGTCGTTGACAAGGTTCTAAGGACATAGCAGTTGTGGTGAAACGGATTTTGATGAGGTTATTTACAGTAGGTGAAAGTGCAGCAGCATGCTAAATCCCAAATATTCAATTCAATTCCGTTCAATTCAATCTTAATTACAGACTCACAGCAAGGTCCATAGCACAAAACTAAATACATAAAACAAAATTTAGCTTAGTTAATTTAGATGGTAAACAAAATGAATGAACAGAAGAGCATTAGTGGGTAAGTATTTGCCCACATAAGGAAATCTTTTTGAAAACATGAATGCTTTAAACGGGTTTCAAACAACTGAAGAGAACCTTGTCCATTGTCCATTTGTGGAAGGATTATGCTGTATAGTAAATCCCAAGAAATTATAGAGCGAACCATAAAGCTTTTGGATTTATGTATTAGACAGACAGTAGGACTGTACACATACATGTCCACTACACTCTCAGTTACAGTGCAAACTGCATTCATCTTTTGCTATATAGTACCTGGAATTTCAGACAATGGCCAGACGAAAAGAACCACACTACCCCCTCTCTCTCCTTCCCTCCATCTACGAGGCTGGACAGACAGGCAAGAGGTGGTATGGGATTCAGAGTGCCCTTTGACCTTGGCAGATGTAATGTAGCGGGATTGCGCTTCTGTCTCAGATTAGAAAACGAGAAAATGAAATAACAGTAAGAGCACTGTACAGCTGGACCTTCCTAAGACGCATTGGTGCGTTAATGTTAAAGTGTGTGCAAAAATGCATTGTGTATACATTTAAACACCCCTTGCAGATTGTTAAGAGGACATCAATATTATTAATGAATGACTGCATGTCAGCCTGTAGGAGGTTGTCTAATCTCAGATAATCCCAGCCTGATGAGACCAGATTGAGGAGAAATATTGGCAAAAGAGAGGGATTACAGAGCATGGAGTCTAGGGAAACATGTGATGTCACACATGACAGGCTCACACATAGACACAGCAACTCTGCAGCAAGCATGCACGCACATGCACAGACAAGTAGACGCGTACACAAACACGCACATGCACATGCACATGTACACACACTAATGCATGTACACACACTAATGCATTACGACATAAACACACATTCACTTGCAGAGAGGCATAGACATGCATACGTTTATGCACGCTAACATGTATGAAGCCGACACATTTACACTTGTATTTACAAGCAACGTGATGCACACACACATACACACGCACACAGAGACACACACACATACACACACACACAGTGAAGAGAGAGAGAGAGAGAGAGTGCTCAGAGCACTGAGGTTACAGACAAACCTTTATTCATTCATGAATGGGCAGCATGAGATTAGTGTTAAGATCCCCCCCACCCTCCATGTCCTCGCCCATGTTAGGTCTCCCCAGCAGTGGATATTTAAGTGCTAGACACACAGCGCACGACAGGCATCCTCCGGCTCATAGGATTATGGCCGAATAAAATACTGTTTGGCTGTGCGACAGCTCCAGGGCACGTAAACACAGGCAGCACAGGTCTCCACAAAACAAAAGCGGTTTGGGATATATGTTTATTTATTTGTTAATTCATTGATTTCCTCATTAATGTGTACGTTTGTTTGTTTGCTTCAAAGGTTTCTTTTGTCAGAATAGTTAATTGGACCTTATTTGAAACTGTTGCCTACTCTTCACATGACTAATAATGGCCTAAAGCATTCCCCAACCAAACACTATGCCCTCAAAAAAAGAGGTTTAAAGGAACACTCGTTTAAATATATATTTCAAACACACTTCCCCCTCCACCACCACCCCCTCTTTAAAAGAGGACTGTTTCATGGCTCAGGCAGCTATTAATCCGTGGTTGGAAGCACACAAAGCTGTTAAAGCTGCGGAAAATTGAACAAAAAATGAAAAGAGTGAGGAGACTACAAACAGGGCTGGGGTGAGACAAAACAGCAAATATTGAAATAACTTGCGCCTGCCCAGGCGTGACAGATTAATTACAGCACGCATAGGTGCCACAGCACGGGGAGCTAGACTTCAGAGGGACAAAGCGACGTTTTGGGGTCAATGGTAGATTAAAGCTCCTCTCTTTATTTGTGAAGGAGGTAAAAAACAGACCGAACGCAGACCCAACTCTCAGGAGGCTTCGCTCAGCACAAACACTGTGTGAAAGGATCAACACTAGAGTGGCAAAGGTTATTTGTAAATGTAAGATCCATCAGTACCAAAGTGTGTATGACAAGAATATTTGTAAGAGGATATGAGTGACTGAAGCCCATGGCCTATGCAGTAATACTCAACAGTGGGCATTAAATCATTGGTTTAGGTGCTGCATTCAGTAATCCATGGCCTACTCAAAGGTGCTCAGGGTGCTATTTTTGTCATGCACCGTATAGTCATTTTGGGCAGCATAGGTAGCTTATGACCTTTGACTTACAATCAGTCAGAAGCTTATGTAGTCAGAAATCAATCTATCAATATAAGATTAAATTAAACAAAGAGAGGGAAAGAATTCAGGTAAAGTGACATTTCTTTAGTGTCTTTTGCTGGGTCCAATTTGATTCATTAATGTATTAATTTATTAATATTTTAGTTGTAATTAATAACTGCTTCATCACTTGCTTTTTTTCTCAACTTTAGTGAAATTTAGTGAGTGTTGTTTCATAAACCTTTAAAAAATGTACACAAAAGTAACTTTATTTAGAGGAAGAGCGGCTGCGTGAAAAGTGGGGAACTGAAGCGGAAATGGCGTCACGTGTCTTGCGGGACTCGCCATCGCTGTTGTGGTGTCTGCACCTCCGCTGCATGTGCAACCATCTGTGTATGTTTTAATCCTCTACAAGCCCACATGCGCTTTGTTTATCATTTCACAAGCGCTTCTTTACATGAACATTTTGCACTCCACATATCAAATGCATGGTACTGTTAAGAGCCAAAACAAAGGAAATATGCAATTTGTCCCCTCTCTTTGTAAATACAGTAATTGCAGCAAATTGCTATCGCATATGCGGTGCCAATGGTTAGTAAAAGGTCACAAAAACTACAGCATCTAAATAATTAGATGTCCAGTTGATTTTCTGTCTCAAAAGCAAACAGTGGAGAATCTTTTTTTTTTCCAAATTCTGTTTTATTTTTTTTCCCAGAAATTGCATACAGAATAATATGAAATTCAACATGAAAAAGTCTCATCCCACCCACCCACACCCACCTTTACCCACATTAAACAGTAAAGGTTAGAACTGCAATGTTCACACACAAATTATACTAATAATGGGGGAAAACAAACGGAAACAAACAAACAAGAAGGGGGGAAAAAAAACAAAACAAAACAAAACATAAGGATAATTAAGGGGAGAACAAAGAGGAGTTGGGGGGGGGGTGTATCTCTGGATTTTAGAACAAGGTTAAGTACAAGAGGATAAGGTAAGAGTCAGGCTTGAGAGCCCAGTAAGGGAGAGAGTTCAGAGGAGTCAAGAGAGGAAAAGATAGACATAAACGGTCCCCAGGTGCTGTCAAATTTGTCAGTGTTATTTTGTTTTGTGTATCTGATTTTTTCAAGGTGTAAGCAGTTCAATAAGTCCCTCATCCAGTGTACATAGGAGGGTGAATGTGGGTATTTCCAGGTCTTAAGAATAGTCTTTTTGGCAACTACAGAGGCAAAGGCAAGAGCATCCTTTTTGGGTTTGGATAAAGAAACATTACTGGGGGGTAGACCAAAAAGAGCAATAAGAGGTGATGGGTCTATAGTTTTGTGGAAGGCCTCAGAGATTAATTGGAATATGGATGTCCAAAAGGGAAGCAATCTGGGGCAGAGCCAAAACATGTGCATCAATGTAGCAGGGGTCTGCTTGCATATATCACAGATGGGGTCAACTTCAGGTTTTATTTTGGAGAGCCTGACTTTGGTCCAGTAAACTCTGTGTATGAACTTAAGCTGTATAAGACCATGGCGAGCACAAATGGATGAGGAGTGAATTTTATGCAAAACTTCAGTCCAGTCTGCATCATCAAGTCTGTACCCCAAATCTGTCTCCCACTGTTGTCGTACAGATGTATCCTCAAATGACGTAGAATCCATTATTAAAACATATAGATGGGAAACAGTTATTTTATTGTAGGGATTTGTTTTTAATATGTGATCTAATAAAGCTTCACTTGGTAGGGAAGGGAAGCCAACAACATTTTTTCCTTGCAAAGTCTCGAATCTGAAAGTACCTGAAAAGGTGGGTTTTGGGAAGTTCAGAGACAGCTGGGCGAAAGAGGCAAATGTATTATCTATGTATAGGTCTTTAAATGTAGACACACCTTTCTTTTGCCATACTCCAAATGCGTTATCGCCTAAAGACGGGGGGAAGAATGGGTTATCGTTACAGGGGGAGAGCATGGAGACTGCTTGAATGCCACAGCTGTGTTTAAACTGCTTCCAAATACGCAGAGTCTGACCTACCACAGGGTTATGTGTAAAACCAGACTGGGGCATAGACAGTGGGGCACAAGCTAATGCTCTAAGGGATGCTGGTCTGCAAGAGGCCGCCTCCAACTGTACCCATGTCGGAACCCAGTCGCTGAGGCCGTAGTGGCAATGGACCCAGTACAGGATGCCATGTATATTTGCTACCCAATAGTATAGTTGGAAGTTGGGGAGGGCCAGTCCACCAGATAATTTTGGCTTTTGCAATGATGACTTGCATATTCTGGCTGGGCCCTTATTCCATATAAAGGAGGTAATTGACTGCTGAAGGGCTTTAAAGAAGGACTTGGGGATGAAGATAGGGAGTGCCTGAAAGAGGTAGAGAAATTTTGGAAGTACATTCATTTTCACTGAGTTTACACGGCCGGTAAGGGAAAGAGGGAGAGAAGACCAGCAGGCAAAATTCTGCTTGGTGCGTTCTAGGATAGTTATGAAATTGCGTTTATACATGTCTGAAAGTTTTCTAGCTATCGTCACTCCAAGGTATCTAAATTCAGTCTTAGCTAACTTGAAAGGAGTAGAGCATGGGGGGAGGGCTTCCACAGCAACATTTAAAGGGAAGAGTTCACTCTTGGTAATGTTAAGTTTGTATCCAGAGACCATGCCGTATTGCTGAATGCAATGAAGGACATGGGGAAGTGAGGTGCTGGGATTAGAGAGGTAGAGTATTATATCATCGGCAAATAGAGAAATTCTTTCTTCTATCCCTCCCCTTCGTGATACCAGAAATTCCGCTGTTCGTGCGTATGGCTTTGGCCAAGGGTTCGATGGAGAGAGCAAAGAGAAGTGGGGAGAGAGGACAGCCCTGTCTAATCTCACGTTGGAGTTCAAAGTATGGGGAGCATATATCATTTGTACGAACAGATGCCAGGAGAGATGAGTAAAGAAGTTTCACCCAAGCAATAAATCCCTCTCCAAGACCAAATCTACGCAGAGTGGCAAACAGGAAGTCCCACCCCACACGGTCGAACGCCTTCTCTGCGTCTAGTAGAACAAGGAACTCGCTGGACCCATGGGCAGAGTCAGTGTAAACAGTATTAAGTACTTGTCTGATGTTAAAAAAGGACATCCTGTTTTTTATGAAGCCTGTTTGATCCCCATGAATAAATTGAGGCAGGATAGACTCTAATCTTCTCGCCAAAAATTTAGCCAGCACTTTCACATCAGCTGAGCAGAGGCTTATAGGTCTATAACTACTACACTCAAGAGGGTCCTTGTCTTTCTTTAAAATCAGGGAGATTAATGCTTGTCGCAAGGATTGTGGTAGCAGGCCAGTTTTGAGGGCGTCATTAAACATGTCAAGCATAGGCTTCGTCAGATAGTCTGAAAATGTTTTATAGAGTTCAATGGGGAAGCCATCTGGCCCAGGGGTCTTACCACTCTGCATAGACCCAATTGCCTGGGCTATTTCCTCTATAGTGAGAGGCTGATCTAGCTGTGATTTGGTGCCTTCGTCTATTGAGGGAGTAGGAAGGGCATTAAGGAAAGCATCAATCCGGACCTGGTCTGACGTAGAGTCAGCGTGATACAGCTCCTTATAAAAGTTTTCAAAACAGTTATTAATATTAGACGTGTCAGTGATGATGCCTAAATCTGGGGATTTGATTTTGGAGATTAAGTTTTGAGAGTATCGTTGTCTCAATTGTAAAGCGAGAAGTTTACTGGGCTTGTCCCCAAATTCAAAGTATGTTTGCTGTGTCTTCTGTAGCATCTGGACAGCTTGGTTGGTGGATAGTAAGTTAAATTCTGTCTGAAGGGCAATCCTCTGCCCATATAGCTCTGGTTTGGGAGTGGCTGCGTATTGCTTATCTATATTCATAATGTCCCTAGATAGTTCTAGGTGGTTTTGAGGGCTGCTTGAGAGTTGCGGAGTTCTGCAAGAAGTTCAGTTCGTAATTCTGAAATCTCTTTTCGAAGAGTGGTAGTGAGTAGCTGTTCCAGCAAGGCAGGGGTAAGTTGAGCAGAGTTTGCTAACTCTGTGGCTGTCGAACTAGCTGACTTGTTTTTCAATCAGCATCAGCACTCGATAAATCTGACTCTCTGGGTTTGTGGATTTTTTTGTTCGGCATATTTTGGAGGTAACTTGAAAATAAACAGGAATGGAAGATAAAAAAACGTCACAGCTTTGTTTTGTCAGTAAATGTTATATGTTGTTCACAGAGATGCTCCCGAGTACGTCTTACCTCTCCGCGCACATACCGGAAGTCCCAAACAGTGGAGAACCTTGAGATTTGGTTGATTGCTTCACATGCCCACAACACACAGACTGATAATGACCGGAGGGTGCTTATGGAACAGTAGAGCTTGGTGTGTGCTGCTGTAGCCGTTTGAAATTCAGCACATGTAGATGTGCAGTTCTGCATTCATCATCAGTATAGACTGGCATATGTGTGTGTGGGTGGGGGGCGTTTAACCTAGCTCATCTTCCCATAATATCCATATAAGCTTATGATGTGGTTTTACTGTGTAAACAGACAATGTTCCTCTGAACATCTGTAAATGATACATAAATGCCTAATTTGTGTTTATGTGGATTGTTCTATTTGCATGCGTTAAATTACATATGTGGAACATATTATCATTATCTTGAATGTTGAAATTCTTTCTTGAGCTGCATGTGTAGGTGTCTGAGATGAGCATTTTTAACAATTTCACAGAGAAACATTTTGCCTACAACATTTCTTTTTTTTTCAACAATCATGCATATTTATCTACTTAAGAGATAAATAAAAAAATAAACCTGTTTTAATGATTGTCCATACATTTTACACCACAGGGCCTTGCTCTAGTCTTTACATAAATGTGCATCTTCTTTAAAAGGTACACTGGGATTTCCATTTATCAACACCAAGAAACGATAAACGATATATTCCCTTGCATGCCAATTCACTGTTGATATTGATTCCCTTCACTATTGATAGTTGACAAGGTGTCAGTGGGTATAATTAGCCAACTCATGATGTGCTAAAGAAAGCAGAATTCATTTGTGACATTTCCACAAGGTAATTACTATAATGATTCATATCTCTTCTTTGTGTTTTCTTTATTGTCTCTGGAAAGCAGGGATCTCACAGTGACGTGACATATTAAATGAAATGAAAACATTCACTAGACATTGCCAGTCATTGCCTCCACATACTTGTTTGTTTTAGTGTTCATTTATAATAATTGAGACCATGAGCAATATTTTCCTTTTTATTTTTACATTTCACCCTAGCTCACTTTGAGTGCTTTGCATTCACATTGATTTTGACAATCACATCACATCAGACACATCAATTGAGCCTGCATTTTAGGCATAACTGAGACATGGAAATTGATGCAGGAACAACTGAAAACTGAAAGGCCAAAACTGAAACTTTCACTCAGAGCTAGAGTGGAGGGTAAACACATGCAAACACCATTTGCACACTTGCTGAATTTCAAATATAGTTTAAGGACCTTCAAGTAGCATTTGCGCACCTCTAAATATCATTAACACACCTATAAGAGTTATGTTGAACCTGCACAAGCTGTTTATTGCAGTTTGACGAATGGCAGCAAAATGTTTCAACTATAAAGTGAATTAAAAAAAAAGAATGTTAACTACCCCCCACCACCTCTTTTTTTACCACTGCACCCCTAGGCTTAAAATAACACTGCCAGATTACTATCACTGTTCCAACAGCAATGCTACATCAGTGTATCCTTTTACTCTTCGCTCTAGCCGTCCCATCAGATTAAGAAACCCACTTCCTCATTGGCACTCTTTGTCTAACTGTCATTGTGACTTCATCTTCTTCCCAGTGCTTTTATGGGTCTTAAATCCTTTGCAGCGGTGCAGGCCTGTAAATACAGGGGCACTCAGTGGGATTGTTCCTGCGTGGCCCGGGTCATTCATGCCAGCTGTCCCAGGCCCCCCTGTTGGCCAGAGCTCGGTAGTGCATAGGGGCGTAAGCAGCGGTGGGCTGGGCATAGGGAAGTATGCCTGGAAAGTGTCATGATCTCCTTAGTGCTGTGCGGAGAGAGTGAGGGAGCGCAGCGGAACGAGAGAGAGAGAGCGAGCGAGCGAAAGCACACATGAGAGAAAGAGATAGTGAGGGTAAGGGTGATCCATCCTGGAACCAAAAAAGTGCTTCGCAGCCATCACTTCGCTAGCAAGTCGGACTTTTTTACATATATTTATTTTTTAAATCTCGCACATCATTTTTTTCTGTATTTTTTTTTCCTGCTGTGGTCCTCCACCTTGGATTTGTCTGGTTCACCTATGGGGTATTGACACAGCGCTGGTTGGGGATTCGCGATGGCCGTGGCACTGGAGGCCGTGTGGGGGCGGGTGAAGGGGGTGTGCAAGCAGAATGGACTGCTTATCATGTCGGTGCTGGCCGTGGTCATCGGATGCCTCCTCGGCTTCTTCCTGCGCTCAAAGCAGCTCTCCGAGCAGGTCAGTCACAGTCGGTGGCAGCTGTCCCCACCCCCCCCAGCTGCCCCCAATACCCCCAACCCACACCCTCCCAGCTCCCATGGGCACCTGTCCCCTCCACCCTCCACCCAAAATCCCTGCTTTTATTCAACTCTTTCCCCAGGAACAACCCAGTCCCACCCCTCTCCCAAGAAATGCTGTGATAAACCAAACCCCACCACCTTGCAAACCCTACACCCCAACACACATCCACTGGGGACCTTTTCTTGTGTCACACATAAGACATTTACTGTCAGCCACTACGGTTGGTCTGTAGCTTTTTGGACATGTTCTGCCGAAGGCTTTACTATGTGTGTCACAGTGATGGAGCAGCTCAATCCAGCAGGAAGCAGCTGCCATTTTTTTCATGCTGCGTAAGACGCATTAATACAACACACACACACACATACACAAGCGCCATCAATCTGTTCTCTAAACCCATGTACAGGAGGGAGTCACCCATTTTTACTCTTTTTTTTTCTTCAAGGGGTCATTTTCCCTCTAGACAAACCAAGTTTCTAGCACACCTAACTGAACCTTTAAAGGTTTAAAGGGCTGTTGTCAACCCGGGTAGATCGTGGTGCCTCACAACAGGACTGTTGCGTTAAGCATCTCATCAGTGCTATAATCTGTTGTCTATGCAGAATCATGCACTGTTCTGCAATGCAATGGATATAAATTCTTCCCAGTTGCAATCATAACTCCATTGTGGGCTGTTAGCACATGGTGATTTTTTTGTCTTTTGTTTTTTTTCATGCTTCAAAAATGGATGCCTAGGGAAGTCTCCATCATATTCGGAAGTATGTCTAAAAATGAAACGGCAGCCATTTGCTGCGCCACTGAAGGATTACCATCCAATCATACCAATGCTCTTAGTAATTGTATATTAGGCAAGACTGCTTCTTATACCCCACGCAACCACAGCATCTAGACAGCGGTGTCATAGATTGCCATTGAATTACTGAATTGTTAAAGCCTCTTTGTCTATCTAGATTGTAATGTAGTGTGGGCACCCATCTAGTTTATCCTGTCAAAAGTCAACAAAAAGAGATTAGTTTCATATGGAAAACAGCAAGGAATTCAGTTGAAGTACATTCTGAAGTCCTGCAATCATAAAGTAGTGACTGTAAGATATCAGTGTGATGAATCACATGGTGGTTCTGTGTTATAAGTCACTGTGGAGACATTTTCAGAGCAAGCACGGATATCCTAATGGACAGGGTGGAATGGGTTTGTGTTTTTTCTTGAAAATGTTGCATTAACGTACAGCACACCATGGCTGCCGTGGATTTTGCCTTGGCCAAGCAAGCATGATGGTAATTTAATAAAGGGGGTTGATTGAAGTAGAGTCTCATCCTGCATCACATGCTCCATCTGCCACAAGGACAAGGTCAGCTTCTATGGGTCAGCAGCCATCACTGTCTGCAAGTGGTCTTGATTTCCTCTAGTTTGTCACCACTCAACTTTTCTCTCTGCAACACAGCCTTGGTGATAATTGTGTATGCATTCATTCATTCATTTTAATGAATTTATGTATGTTATCACCGAATCCATTTTGGAGATGCGGACACTTGCTATATTCTGCTGCTACTTATTCTCCCACAAATCAGTATGACTCATGCTTGGGCTGACACAAAAGGATATTTCACAGGAGTTTAAATTAAGAAATACAAATGTCAAGATTGGGCTGCTGTAAATGTTTCGTTTATTTTTGGTTGTTTGTTTTACTACTCGGCAGTTCACACTGTTTTCACAATAGATCAGTGGGTCTTCACAGGGTTCAGTGACAATGTGATGAAATCATTCATAAAATGTCTTTCTGATGTTAAACACGACTGATGTCTTACGAGCGTAACATTAACTGCTAGTTCACACATATCCGTGCTTGATGGTTACCGGCAGAGGGGAGTGTCGCGTAGTCGTGCTCTCTGGTGCTTTGCCTGTCAGCTTGTGTTGACACTTGTGGTGTTCCTGCTGCGTGTCGGGCTGTGACTCTTTCGTATAGCCTACTGATGTTTTTGCTGGGCGTAGTTATTGTAGTTAAAGCGACTGGGAACAGCCCTTATCTTCAGCCGCGCACTTTCGTCATTGCAGACATCCTAACCTGCAGAAACTCATTTCAGGGAGGTCAACAACGAAAGTGTAGATAAGACTGTTTCTGCCTTGAATTAGGTCACAACAGAAACTCTTATTTTTACTCCAAAGAATGTTGCGATTAAGACGCTATACAGGCTACCCCGTCATGGCAACAACGCAGTGATATACACGTACAAAACTGTGAGACCGGCATGTTGGATATGCCTAACAAATTCATGTATTGTCTGCATGTATGCAGATGTACATAATCTGAATTTACATGTCTTGTATGTATGCACGTACATGCACCCGATCTTTTTTTTTTTTTAGTATAAAGTGGTACTCAAAGACGTTCTTCACGCTTTGCAGGTGGGATACGCATGCAATAGCTTTTCTTCAAAGCGCAGCCATTATTCATTGCCTCCAGCTAGTAGAGTGGTAAACCATTCATGCGTCCATCCGTACCTTTGACCTCCATGGGAAGACTCATCGCCAGTCAGATTAATGGATGTATAGCCTATAGCCTGCGGTCAGAGTTTTGGCTGATGCAGTGCTTACCATAAGCAACACATTATTTAAGAAGCTATACATATTAATCTTACTACTTGCACAGCACATATGTGCCTTGTTACATATGAATGCCTGAGTTAATGGAAGGCTATGCTTTTTATTTATTTATTTATTATATATGTATTATGTTTTTTCAATTCCCATTTACTGATTAGTGAGACGAGGCGATCACTTTTATCGCGTGACAGGTGTAGATACTATTTTTTGGTCCTCCCTTCTTTGAAGTGAGATCCAACTTTCTATCACAGGTCCAGCACTGAGGAACATACATCCAGAATACTGATCAATGGCAGACACATTTGCACACCATAACTAAAAATGAAAGAAAAAAAAAAAAAAAAAAGAATTCCAACCATTGTCACCCTTTCCTGCATGAGCCTCATGGCAAATTGGCATCAGCTTGAACCTAAGTGGTTGGGCAGGGTGCCAGTTCCTGGAGTTAAAAAAACATGCAAGAAACACACACAAAGTGTATACGAACTTGCATTTAGACAATGGCACAGACAATGGCACAATAGCATACGGTTAGGAGACGGATTTTGACAGGAAAACAAAAAGGGCATTAAAATACACCCGAACACAGACAAACATTTATGAGCATTTACAAACATTTTTCTATGTGTTCTGTTGAGTTCTCATTGACTGCCAGACCTTTTGACATAGTAATATTTTTATTAATGGCAGTGTATTCTTTTATGGAGTATAACAGTTTTAGGGGCAGCCCTACGTATGTCTGTGTTGAAGATACGTATGTATACTGTACATACTGCAGAGGAGTCTTATCTAAAGCTTTTCCACTACTCCTGTTTGCAATTTCCAGAGGAATGTGTCAAACAAAAACATAAATGCTCTTTTTTCTCACAACAGCACTTCAGTGGACACACAATACCCATAGCCTCTTCGCTGTACTTTTAATTGCCTCCCATTGGCAGCATTCCATCATTGGTATGCATCACAAGCCTTGCGGTATTAGACATAAAGCCCACAACAGCAGCAGGGGTTTGTGTTAAAACTGCATTTAGCTTCACACCTGCGAACTAGGTCTGTGAGGAGAGGCTAAGCTGAGGACCACTGAGGTGAGACCACAAGCTTGCCAACTCCCAGATAACAAAAGTGCTTTGAGGCGCAGGAAGAAAAAACTTGAACTATGATTTTTTTTTTCATCTGATGTGGTTTTAGGTGGATAAAATACAAGACAAAGAGACAGATATATACATAGGCTGTCATCAGAGGTGAACAGGTGACAGGTAATATTGCAAAGATGAAGAGTAGTGTCCATTTAATGAGCATGGAGGTCGAAAATTTAGGAGCCTGGAATTAGTAAAAGGTTAGATGCTTTGATCAAAGGCACTTCAGTCTTTGATGTAGAGTAAGGGTAGAGTAATTTTCAATCACTTTCCCACCACAACCCCACATTTGTCTGCCAGCCCCCTTCAGTCACAAGCTGTCTCTATTTTCATATACTTAAACAGAATCATTAACATAAATATAGACACAGATCTTGGCCTTCAGCGTTTCGGTAGAGTGTGGCTGTGATGACTATTCATTACATCAGGTAATTTGTTAACGCTAGTGATTTGTACCATTTAAATTTCTTCCTTCTATTATCCGATCTGTATTGCTTTATTCATTTGGGTAATTTCATATTATGATATAACTGTATAAATCTGTGGGAGATCGTATTAAAGTCAGGGTCAGTCATTAATTCAGCTAATTACACTAAAATACAAGAGCAAGTGATGTATTACTTACTGAAGCTCATTACCAAAACCTATTCATAAATTCAGTGCATGGCCTGCACTAGATCTCTTTGGAATTCACTTACCTTCGTTGTATTTCAGTTACTTAACTGAATACACTTTATATTTCAAATATTTTTTAAAAGCATTAACACTAAGCAGTTGCTTGATCATTGATGGTTTTTTCAAGCGCCCCTGGACTACAACTCAGCTGCTTTGACTACCATGACCTGGATGAATGTGAATCTACACAGACATACAGTAGTTCATAGACTCCATAGACAACAGGCACGTACAAGCATTTCAAGGACCCATTTCATTACACTAATCACCAGGTGTCTTACTCCTCCACTAGATGGCAGAATATAGGCAAATGAGTCAGTAGCCCAATAACTGTTCTTGGGATGAGGGTGTTTCAAATTCGACCTGTGCCCCAAATCACATGCTTAGGCAATCTACAAAGAAAAAGAAAGCCAGAAAACATTAGGCTTACACTTGCTTTCAAACGGGGTGTTGCACACACCTTTAACTCTTTTGCATAAGGCCTGAAATTCTGTGCCACTGTAAGGTGTATTTTAATCAGATGCACACACAATCTCCTGTGCAATCCTGTGCCATGGTAACCTAACATCACCTCTGCTGCCACCTACTTTGCTGTTTGTGTCGGATATCCAGGCTTGAGTGCTTTGTCCCTTTTCAGCTCTTTGCTGAATAACAGGAAATGTGGTGAGGGCCAGCAAGGGGAAAGGAAATCAAAAAAGGGGGCTAAGTGCTGCAGAAATATCACATCCTCTTCAGCTAAAGGAGGGGGCTTTATAAAGCCAGAGGATTTTTAGCTCTACAGACGTCAAAGCATTACATTTTCTGTTCTCCTTAACTTTCTGTCAAATGGTGAACATATGCTAATTTTTTCCTCCAGGCCTTCGACACAGTATGGAGAGGTTACCATGAAAGACATTTGCATCCATTAACCAATCTGAGAGTGTACTGACAGTAATCCATCTCACGGGAGTGAAACTGTGCACATAGGCGCACACACACACACACACACACACACACGCACACACATACACACACCCAGAGTATTAACAATACACACCCAGAGCAGAGGGCACCTTCAGCTGTGGTAGCCTGGAATTAGTAAAAGGTTAGATGCTTTGTTCAAAGGCACTTCAGTCTTTGATGTAGAGTAAGGGTAGAGTAATTTTCAATCACTTTCCCACCACAACCCCACATTTGTCTGCCAGCCCCCTTCAGTCACAAGCTGTCTCTATTTTCATATACTTAAACAGAATCATTAACATAAATATAGACACAGATCTTGGCCTTCAGCGTTTCGGTAGAGTGTGGCTGTGATGACTATTCATTACATCAGGTAATTTGTTAACGCTAGTGATTTGTACCATTTAAATTTCTTCCTTCTATTATCCGATCTGTATTGCTTTATTCATTTGGGTAATTTCATATTATGATATAACTGTATAAATCTGTGGGAGATCGTATTAAAGTCAGGGTCAGTCATTAATTCAGCTAATTACACTAAAATACAAGAGCAAGTGATGTATTACTTACTGAAGCTCATTACCAAAACCTATTCATAAATTCAGTGCATGGCCTGCACTAGATCTCTTTGGAATTCACTTACCTTCGTTGTATTTCAGTTACTTAACTGAATACACTTTATATTTCAAATATTTTTTAAAAGCATTAACACTAAGCAGTTGCTTGATCATTGATGGTTTTTTCAAGCGCCCCTGGACTACAAGGTATGCTGTCCTCTGTTCACACAAGAGCATCAACAGGGCATTGCGTTGTTGTGGCATTGCATTATTGCATCACACAACAGCCCGCATCAACGGGCTATTGCGTCACTGAGTTATTGTGTTCTTCCTCTCCGGTGTCACTGGACTGTAAGAAATGTTGTCTTGTGTTTGTCTTGCCAAACTGTGAAGCACTTTGGCTGCATCTTGTATGAATTGTGCTATACAAGTAAAGTTTATTATTACTATTACTATTATGATTTTTAAACTTGAATTTGGTCTTTTAAAACACTTTAAGTACTGAGAAACAAGTTTGCATTGTGACCATGGATGCATTTCTGCAGTAGCAGGATGCTTCATTGACTGAGAAATGTGGTGTGCTGTGAAAACGTATGTTGGAACAGTGGTAGAGTCTGGGTCTGCATTTGTGACCTGCACTGCTCAAGTGGTAATCACAGGAAAGAGAGGTTTGAGGTCTTTCAAAAGCTTTCAGAGCATCTTCCTTTACTCATGTGGATCGCACTAAATAGCCATTCAAATAATTAGGCTCGTATAATGTGGGTGTCTGAGTAATGGCGATAGTCAGGCATAATGCACATCTTGGACTTCGAATGGATTTGGACAATTAGCTTCCTAGTCGGAGAGCATGAGTTCAGCTGCTAGGTCACACTAAATGAGTATGGAGGCTGGAAGATGAAAAGACATAGCAAAGCTCTAATTCAAATTACCTGGAGCAAAACAGGCAGCAAATCATTTCCCCTGTCCTGACAGATCTTAGTGCAAATAGCCTTGGTGCCCTTGAAAATGCTTCATAATTTCGGCATCACGCTGTCAGTCTCATTTCAAGGATATGTTTAAACCCGAGGATTTTTACGTCAATCTTGTCTTTCAACCTAAGAGTTCTGGGGCATTTTCTCTCTATTTGTCTTTTCTTCCATCCTCGTAGTATGTGCTCAGATAGCCACTGCTGCTCCCTCCCCGTCCTCACCAGAGCTAGGGCAGAGCCACGGCAGAATGATTCATCATGGTCATTCATCAAGGTCTTTTGTTGAATAGGGCTCATATAAAGCCATTCCCGCTGAAATACAGCAGTTTTATTTGCATAAAGTGGCTGTACACCAGAATAAAAAAATGTCTGTTAAGTGTTAAAATTCAGATAATTATAACATTTTAATGCAGCATTTACATTCTGCCAGATCAGAGAATTTTTTTCATGCATACTACACTTGCAGAAGTCATAAAATACATATTATTTTTCTAGATTTATTACAGTGGTTTATAAGTTTGTTGTTATATGTAATAGATATGACTGTAGACATACATTTGCCATTATGTTTCAGTGAGTACATGAACGAGACTAGTCAGTTACACTTACACATTAAAGCTTAGTTGGGTAGATGTAGGCTATCCAGCTTAAAATGTGACACTTGCCTTAAATAAAAAAAAAGTCATGGCCACATTCAAATGTCCTCTTGACTAGCCGCTTGGCAGCAGATGCTGTCCTATCCAGCCAGCTGCAGTCTCTCGTGACACACACGCACACACACACATGCGCATACACACACACACACACACACACACACACACACACACACACACACAGCAGTGCACACATACACACACACACAGCAGTGCACACATACTGATCCTGCTCTTAAACAGAAAACTAAGCTCTCTGACTAATGCAGGGCAGAAAAGCTCTTTAACCATTATAATCGTTCACTCCCCTCTCTATCTCTCTCTCTCTGTCTGTCTGTCTCTCTTTGTCTTTCTCTTTCTGTCCGACTTCCATGTCCCCCCACTTCATCAGCCTCAGTTGGACGCCCACCACCATTTCTCCAGCATAGTCCATTCTCCACATGAAGGCTAGAGCAATGCATTAGCACACCTCTAAAATCTAACAGCAGCCCTTTGCCAGAATATGTTCCAGTTGTTTGATTTTCATGTTTTGCTGCCAAGACCAGCACTACATTCCCCCCACCATGTCCCCAGGCTCTCATACAGCAATGTCCTCCCTTGTCTTGTTATCTGTTTGGATGAGCTAGACCTCAAGACAACAAAAGACAACATCCAGTTTTTTCTTTTGTTGTTCTTGTTGTATTGTAAATATCTATGGCAATTTACTGCTTGTAATAGAGTAATGTTTGCCATTACAGACATAGCTGATGTTGATGTGAAAAACTGGTAAGGACAGCATACTGCCCTACAAAGCCAAAACACAGTAACTACATATTTTGTCAAAATCGAGTTTAGACTGGAAATGGACATTATAACACCTCCTTTGTCTTGTAACTAAATTGCTTGCTTCTTCCTGCTAAGAAAGTACATTAAAGCATCACCACTATGACACCTACAACATGTTTGACTGGGCAGTGTGATAACTTTGAAGTCATTTTTCTCAGTTTCAGTGTACGCGTAGTTACTGCACTTTGGCTTTGTAAGGCAGCATACACACCTGTGGGAGCTCACCGACGACTTGATCCTACCACATGTCTCCCATGAGCAGCCAGGTTGTGCCCAGTAGGGGAAAAACCTGTCTGCAGCAGATTATATGAATACAAAATCACTTCAAAGCCACTGACAGTCAGTCATGCAAAGTCACAAAAACATGATGTGACATCCACCGCAACACTGCATTAGGTAGATATGATGTGTTTGTGTGTGTGTGTAGAGTAGTAGAGTAGAGTAGAGTAACTTTATTAATCCCGAAGGAAATTTCGGTGTCCAGTAGCATACACAAACAGCATCACATGAGGAAGGGGAGGAGAAAAAGCCACCCCCCAGACCATGCTCTTAAGGGAGCATGGTGTGGGAAAGGAAAAAAAACCTCAGCAACAGAGCACATAAACACATAACAACATGTAGACAAAGTAAGAAAGTCTTTGGGGTTGCAAGAGCGTCACGCTGCCTTGGCCTTCCAGGGGAGTTGTTATTCCAGCACTGGCCTGAGTGTGTGTGTGTGTAGTTGTCCTGGTCCTTGTTGGAGTGTGACAGATACATATCCTGAGCTCATACTTCCTTTTCACATACCCCTGCTTGGGAGTGACCTGTGTAATGTCATGACAGACTCTCCTTACAGAAAATTGATTTTAGCGTAGCATTAGCGATGGGTCGTAGACTAGGGCATAGTGTCAGGTTACCTGACCAGTAGCAAAATGTTCTGTAAAGTGAATTTATGACATGGATTTCCAATAAATCTTCTACTTACCACAGAGAACCTTGAAGGAACTCATTTCCTTGCTCTTATATGCCAAAATCAGCAACTGGTAGTTATAGCATGAAAGGCTGCTGCATTCTAAAGGGGTGACCCTTTGATGAGTTGGCTTTGCATCAGGATATAGAGGGTGTGTTTGGTAAGTAATTGACCCTGTCGATCCTTCACATATATTACTGACCTCATCTCCAATGGCTAATTTTAGTTCACTGCCCAACCAAAGTAAGGGCTTGAGGTAAAGAGGCTTTTTACTTTTCACTTAAGCTGAATGGACTATGAATGTTCAGAACAACTTTTATTACCGGTGCCTCCTGACCACAAGTAAGAAGTTCCCAGCCAGTGTCCAGCAGCAGTCACTTTTTGTCATTTGTGTGCCTACATTTGTAGATTTTGGGGTCGAGACCAAGTTGGTCCAGGCCATTGAGAGCATTTATTATTTTTGGGGGATTCTTGGGAAATATGACCTCTTTCATTTGACATATCCGGTGTACAGCCGTATTGGAGTAGTGAGCTCACTGCAAAATCAGACCCACTCAGAGCAGAAGGCATTACAGTAATGACTTGTTCGGGGAGCAGTGGCGGGGTTAGTCATCCCATCCGCACCGCACAATCACCCAGTCACCCCAACACCCTTTTTTGTACCAGACAGGGGACTGAACTGACCAACCTATCTAATTTCCTAACTGTATGCTACTGCTACCTAGCCTGGTAAACCCGCCCCTCGTACTTCATTTCATTTCATTTCGTGCAGAGGGTCTGGAACAGAGACCGTCAGATACGATTTGCTGGAGGTGTGGACTCTGCTGAAGTTTTTAAAAAGTGCATCTGCCTTTACCCAATCGCTAACGCCTGGTCGTCACGTATGCAATTAGCCTACCTACGCACTACAATTCAAATGTAGCACACAAGGTCAACGTCACAGCTAACGAACACACCCTCTGTTCGGTGATTGGAGCGGTCGTGGTGGAAGTCCCCAAATGCTCCCCAAGAGCATCCAGTCCAGACCCTCTGCACGAAATGAAATGAAGTACGAGGGGCAGGTTTATCAGGCTAACTGCTACCACTTCTCCCTGTAGGCAGTAGGTGGACATAATGATGGGGGCTGTAGCAAATAGGGAAAGAAGCTCCCTATTCAGTCTTAAACCCTCCGTGCTACCAAACACGCACTCTGACCGCAGCACCAAAGAGCCAGGCTTATTGGTATGACAGTCAGAGCACATCCTCAACCGTAGCCATGGCACTCCATCAGGGGGGCGACAGGGGCACCTGGTCCATAAATGCCTTTTGATTTATGCAGAGCCAGAGACTGGACACTGGCAGGCTTTCAGAAACAGACCCTTTAAACTGCCTGACAGCACGATGCATTCAGGTTCTCCTGGTACACATTTATCTTCAGTGTGCTGTATGTCGCACACCAGAAATGCGCTCTGATGTACACCTTTCATTGCTGCGTACACAGAATTTGAACAAATTCTCTCATACATTCAAGATGATGATAAACTGTAAAATTAGTTATACCTTAAGTACAGGATACAAACCTCAGAAATGGTAATGACAGACTTTACATTTATTATGAAATTACAGTACAAGTGCTGTGAAATAAGGCTGTTGTCACTACTAATTGCATTTTGAGGCAACTCGTATTTTGACCTTCATATTTTCTTGCATAATGTGTCTTCATTTGAGAGGGTTTATCTTGCAGCACTCAGGATTGTGCTACACCATGGTTATCCCTTGCTTTACTTATCGGCATCAGTCTGTGGGGTGTTCTTTTTCAAAATGCCCTTCCATTATTTATGCTTTGGGTTGTTTCTTTTTTCCAAGGTAATTTAAAGAGTGGCTAGGCACAACACAAGTGAGAAGCTCAGTGCAAAGAAAAGTAGGGTTTAGTTTGAGAGAGAGAGAGTGGGCCTCAGTTTGTCTTCATTTGATGCTGACAGAATGAATTTCATGCACATTAAAAATACAGCAGTCACAACATTAAGCACAAACAAGTGTAATAGTTGGATCTATACATAACAATTGTTCAAGCTGAAAGTGTGTACAGGAATTGAGAGTGGAGTGACCTTTCATGGCTTTCTTGAAGCCCGGGGAGATAATGGCTGTCACAGTAATGCAGCAGCTAACATGTGATATGCTGCTTCGCCATGGATGTTCATGTCACATCCAATGTTGAGGTTATATTTGAGGAGCCCACAGAAAAAAAAACAGACACGGTCACAAAATGAGAAAATGTAATTATAAGGTTGATTTTTAAATTGATTTTATAAGTAAATGCTATTTAAAAATGCTTCTAACTCAAGACTATATGCTCGTTTATTCATAGGATTGCTTTTGAAAAAGCTGGGGTTTCAGTGCAACTACTGGTAGGGGGAGTAACTTGAAAACATTTGTCACTATGCCTGTTATTTTTTTCTCCTCATTTGTTGTCACCCTTGTACGCAATTGATTTCTATATTGTGTGTATTTTGTCACTGTGCACAATAACTTGCTTTTGTTGTGTGTGGCACATTGCCACAGCACTTGAATGCAGCTGTTCTGTTCTTCTCATCAACACCTGAGGCTTGTTTTCACTGTATGCCAAGTGATGTGCAGACAACTGCAGAGACAAGAGGTGCTGTCACTAACCATGCAAGAGTATTGTGACAATGTGCCTACATGTATTTAACCCTTTAAGAGCCACTCCCTATTATAACTTTGTTGGTACCACAATGGCAATGACCAAGTTGTAATGTGTTACTAAAGACTTTCTGTAATGTCGTAGTAATGTTGTAATGTTATAGTTAATTTTTTTTCAGTCACAGCAAGTGGTTGCGCCAGTGATACGGTGACTGAAGGGCTAAAGGGCTACTGAAATGTACACGTAGAATGATTCATTATTTAGAATAAACAAAACATTATAACCTTCACATCATTCATGTCATTAGATGTTAATTACCTACATTCCTAATCGCATTCTCCAATGTTTATCACATAGTTCATGACGCTAAAAGGGCTTGTCCTTGGAGCACAAGTGGCAGTGTGTATATCAAAGCCTTATCTTCTGGATTCCTGTGGGTTTTTTCCATCTTTGTCATCTCTGAAAGCCTGCACACAGCCAAGTGTTTGCCTCTTTTTACTGAGAATGCTTCAGAACCTGATATTTAGTAAAGCACAGTGAAGAAACAGACAAGTAGAAAAAACTGTGAATTCCATGGTTTACATATCTTGCATTAGAAAACATGTTTAATGCTTGAAAGACTAGCAGCCACAATGTGCAAGCTTAGAGATATCCAAACTAAAAAAGAAAAAAACGATTTATATCACTGTATGTAGTAGTACGATAACAGTACTCATTTTGTATGTAACACAACACCTGTATACTTACAGTGGCAGTAAGTTTCTTTTTAAGAAAACAAACCCTCAACATGAAGTTGGAAGTGGGACAGAAAAAATGGGGTAGTATGAGACACAGCACTTGGTTGTACCACTGTCAAGTTCTAATCCTAACTATTATGTTATAAGTGCGTCACGATGTGTTTCACTCACAATGGAAAAAAGAAGCAGTTTAAAACTACTATTACTATTACTGTTCCAGCTTTGTATTTGTTTATGCAATGTTTAACTACAGCAACAACGAGGGAAACAGAGAGAGAAAGGAAGACAGGGAAGCCATACTGTGTAAGGCTGTTGAAGCAGATGGAGAGGCTGACATCATTGATTGTTGTTGCAGACTATTCAAGGCCATTTCTTTTACACTGGTAAAAATAATAACAAATACATGTTAATATCTGACCAAACTAAGTGGAAAATAATACAAAGTAAGTATAATAATGTAGTGCTGTTTTGTCTATACACAGTTATTCTGTTTTATTAACACCTAACTGCTGTAATTGTGTAACTTTTATATGCATCTAATAATAACACCTGCAACCACATGTTATATCTATAACCCATGCAGACACTGCTTTACAGTACAACATACAGTGCCACTGAGTTCGACTACAATATGGCATAGTTTATGTTTATGTCTTTTTGGAAGTTTTGGTAGGTTTCAGAACTCTGCTATTTCTCCAGTGTGTCAAATGAACCATGTGACAGAACTATTGCCACAACTAGAGTTCGGTAGTGGGAGGCAGGCGTTGTATGGTAAATGATAGGGTTACATGGTAATACTTTGGTAAAACATGGCTATTCCTGTCAGCTGTTTTGAGACAGAAAGCAAAGCTTCTCACTAGATGAAAGATGAGCTTCACAGACATGTCTCGTTAGGAAAGTGCTCTTCAGATCAAAGGAGGCTGTCTTGTGAGTAATTAGCAGTGCAGTTCAGTAACTCTTTGAGTCTAAAAAAATGGGGAACAGATGTGAGAGAATTGTTCATAGAGATGAGAATAACTCCATATGCTGATAATATTTCTGTGCTCTATCCTGTGGTAGTAATGACTGTCATATGTTCTTTAGAGTGACGGTATGTGGTGCAGAGAAGAGATAGGATTCTAATGGATTTTACCGCTACTGTCATCCTATTACCATTATGAATGCAAGTCAAGGGGGTGACAACAGGGGTGTTGAAGTGCTGTTCATTTCAAAGTGCATGTGTTCATGTGCATATGTACTGTATGTATGGATGGGTGACAATTATAGATTGATAGGTAAATACCTTTTCTTTGCTGAAAACGATCCTCTGTCTGATTTTGCCCACATATGTATGCAACTGCTATAATGCATGTCTGGACATACCAGTAATGAGGAAAATTCATTCATCATTCATCAATATCGCTTGCTTTTGCAGACTTTTACATCATGTTAGTCGCTATTAGTTTCTAAACTCACCTCAAATTAAAATAATCAGTAAACAGTAGCTAAGTATGTTAAGAAGTGTGTACTTTTAAAAGTCTGTAATTACAACTCATAATACAGTAAATGTTGTAAATGCATTTGCACGTTCCAACAAATCAACTACTTTGTGTGTTTTCCAATGTCTCCATAACTATGTATGTGACATGATACCCGTCTATATTAGACCCTTATAATAATCACTGTTATTGTGGGAAGAGAATTAAGCAACTATTGTTTCCAAGCCTCAGGTAGATAAGAGTTTGATAATGGAGTCACATTTGGGTGCACTCATTGGGATGCTGTGTATGCTTGTAAAAACAATAGTGCATAAATGGGTGTGGGAGCTTTGGTGAGTCTAACAATTATTGCTTTGGAGATACATTCTTACGCAAAAGCTTCGATATAACAGCAAAATTACTACTGAGAAAATGAAGCCAATTGAAAATGCTTACAAAACAAATCTTTTGAAATGTTCTGTTTTTTCACAATATCATTTAATGGCTTCAAAAGAAAACATGACCTGGATTTCCTCTTGATTGCACCAAGTGTGCTGAAAAGTAAGTCATTTACTGAAGTGAGTAGCCATCATAAAAACATACCATATCTGCAGGGATTTTTCACTTTGTCTATGTCTCTGTACTCATCAGAGTATGTTTAAACACTGTTACAGTTACAGTATATGGCATCTCACGGTGTGTCTCAGATCGATTTCCTCTGGAGTCTAGAACCTCTCACATAGCCGTCTGTCTCTGTGTCTGTCTCTCTGTCTCTCCCCAGGAGGTAAAATACTTCCAGTTTCCTGGTGAGCTCCTGATGAGGATGTTGAAAATGCTTATTCTGCCCCTCGTCGTGTCCAGGTAAGGGCTCTTTTCATACTCCCGTCCTGCACCACACAAGGTTTAATGTTCAAGGCATCTTTATTGTAACCGAGGGGTCAATTTGTTATGTAGCCAGCAGAAGAAAATGCACCCATCAACCATCGTATGACACAGTAATCACAAATACAGTATCACAATTCAAATACAGTAATCACAAATACAGTATCACAATTCAAAGCAGAAACACAGTGGCTATAAAAACACAAGATTAGTAATAAATAATAAATAATCAATTACATAAAAACAACATTCAGGCCCTCAGGCACTTGGAGCTTTTGCTAGCTGCAAATATCAGGATAGAAGCACAAACATATTTTATGTGCATACAGGTCTTCCTATGCCAACCCTACATTATACAGCATGGCAGGGAATCAATTATCTGAAAAGACACCCCATCATTAATCTAGAGCTGCCAGCACTGTGTTTTACTTGATTCATATTAAATTACAACTTCACTAATTCTTCTTCACTTGTAAGAGCTGCCAGCATCTGTTGTAGGACTGATGGAAATGTAATGCTCTTTTTCAAATGCCATTGACTCTGATGATCATTTCTTCGCCTTTGATACATAAAACATATTTATTTTGAAACACACAATGGTACATGAAGAACTGATACTTTATTGAATTAACGGTGCTCTTTCATCCACTGGAAAGAAGCACATCACGGCAACCCAAGAAACCTTGTTAGGGCGGGCAGAATATATTAGTGCTAACTTGAAAGTATTTCTGCAATGTGTAATGAATGTAACCTAAGAACAAAAACACATCTGAAGGCTTCACATTCAGCAAAACCCATTGAACCCATTACATAAGCCGGAGATAAAGGACGCAATATTAGTGTTCATGCATTTTAATAACATTATAAGTAACAGTGAATCCTCTAAGATGAGATGAACTACCAAAGAGAGAATTGTATCACTGTTCATGTTCTAGCAGCATAAGCAATCTTAAGCTTCACAGAGAATATTTTTAGCAGTGCGATAAGGTGAACAAAGCCCATTATGTTTTAGAGGATATGATATGAGGATGAGGATACATTATTACAGAGTTTTAGAGCTGCAAGAGCCATTAGTCATTTTTGTCTGACAGTATAAGAGAACTTCCTGACATTTAAAATAATTGTAAAGATCGGTAAAATCCTCAAAGTGACTGTGAGGCTTAAAAAAAATCAGTTGTCTTAAAAACCATCTGCAGTGACCAGATTTAGAAAAGCTATTTGAAAATCATGTGTCCTGCCTTCTGTCTCCTCTCTTTGTACTGGGAAGCAGACAGAACTGCTTTGTGTAAATCAGTTATCTGCCACCCTGTTTTTAATTTGCAAAACTATGTCAAACTTTATGGTGAGATTATTGATTCTTTAGCGTCTGTTTAATATAGCTCACATTATTAACTTGAAATTCATTGAGTATTTTTGTTGTTGTTAAAATGATAAAAATCCTTTGTGTTAAGCAACATGCATATCCAACACCCCTGATTGATGATTGACTTATCTTTATTCAAATGTCAAACAAACTTTTAGTGTCAAAGATTTTTAGTGCCCAACTTCTATATTGCCAACTGTTACTGGAGAAGTTTACTGAAATGTTTTATGTTAATTTATGAGTCAAACACATTGCATTGCATGTGGAATTGTGACTGGCTTTACATAATAAACATTCTCCACCCCCTCAACATATGCCTAGGTGCACACTAATTTTTCTGTCCTTAAAACTAATGTGTCAATGTGCAGGAGATTGGCTTTGCGTGGATTAAAACTGATCAACGTGTAGGGACTATGATTTCTTTGCTTTTCTCCAGTGTGTTCTGTCATGGCAACCAAGTAACTGAGTAAACTGAATCAAGGAAGGGGCACTGTTTTATTTTAGGGGCTATATTTTCTTTTACTAATTTGGTTTTAAAGGCTGACAGTATAGGTCATTATGATGGTGAGAGGTCATAACAGTAGCAACAGAAATTTCTGGGTTTCTTGTCATTTCTCACCGTAATCTCCCATAATTTTCAATGCCAGATAATAATTCAAAAGACATGAATAATGAAATCATTTTAGCTGACGTCCTCTGGTTGCCAGCAGGGGCGTCACTAGTCCTATTACTGTACTGGGGCACAACTGGGGCACAAATAATCAATGCGCAAAGCAAAAACATTTTTAGCACTTATTTATCATAAAAAATAAGTATATCATAAAATAAATAGTGCTTCAAACTAAACAATCATATCAGATTATGTTGATATGCTCATCAAACATCGTAGATGTAAGATGACAATCTCCAGAAACCGAGTGTGGGAGACATATTTTACTGGGGCACGTGCCCCAGTACTGGTCTGTAGTGCCCCAGTATAAATTTCACCAGTAAAAAAAAATCACGTTAGACTTTTAGGTCTACATAGCATAATCTACAGAATGCGCACACAGCTACTCAATATGGTAACTCATTGCTACTTTATTTACTCCATACACAATGCACACATGGCTACTTTATATGGCAATTTACTCACGCGACTTTGGCTGTGACTTAACGTCTAACAACGGTGTCTGAGCGCCATTTCTTTCCACCTGCCTTACAGGTTAGTACCGGGTAAATTGCCCATCATTGTTCTTTGTTTTCACCTCTGTGTCGCCATTTCCATGTGGATTTAAATGTTACAACTTTACTTTTTACGTTTAATGTATGAGGCAGCTCTCATGCAAGCTAGTTCTGGCTGTAAATTGAAGTAGCCTACTGGAGACGTTAGCTGCTGTCTTTTAGCTAACTGGCATATGCCTATTACCATTGTTGATTTATGTAACGGTAAGCCTAGCACTGTGAGCTCCCACACTCGGTTTCTGGAGATTGTCATCTTACATCTACGATGTTTGATGAGCATATCAACATAATCTGATATGATTGTTTAGTTTGAAGCACTATTTATTTTATGATATACTTATTTTTTATGATAAATAAGTGCTAAAAATGTTTTTGCTTTGCGCATTGATTATTTGTGCCCCAGTTGTGCCCCAGTACAGTAATAGGACTAGTGACGCCCCTGGCTGGGAGACATGTGGATCATGTGTGCGGAAGTGTGTGTCTGTTATTCTATATGTGGGCCATATGGGATGTGCACATGTTAATGTACAGGAATGGCTCATAGTACCTCGACGATACCATCTGTATAGGCTTTATTGCAAAGCTGTTGCACTGTGAACACAGCTTGTGCCCATCAGTCAAATAGCTCCAGATTTTCTGAAGTGATGAAGACAGAGCTTTACCTGGCTTACCTCCATGATGTTCTTCTGACAAAATCAGGCAGGAAAGACTCTGGCATTATGTGTGTGTGTGTGTGTGTGTGTGTGTGAGGGAGGGAGGGAGGGAGAGAGACAGAGCAGTGGCATTGAATTGAATTACATTGAATTACTCCCTGGGCGAGACCCCCTCCGTACACATTCTATTATGACCACATAGTGATTCTTACTACTGAATTGCAATTGAAATTAACATCAAAATACTGTAGGCTACAAAAACTCTTATACAAAACATCCATAAATTGCAATTTTATATTAACATGCCCTTACATGCCAAATGTCTGTCATTAGACGCTATATCTATCTTTTAGGGAGGAAGAATTAGTTCCTTGGTTACTGCCTCGAATTCTACAGTATGCTTGTTACACGTTCAGGTATGACTGGTTAACTATGCTAAACTATAGTTAAACTATACAAACTATGAGTTGCAGCAAATTGCAAATGATAAAACTACCATAATAACATTCTGTTGGCTAATGACAGGGTTTAACGTTAACCCAAATTATGGAAATCAATAATAACTGAACTTGTAACAGTTTTGTTGCAAAGCCAAATCTTATGGTAAAATTAGATCTTGTGTTTGTTGAGCTAAGACCGAATTATTGTTGAGTATAGCAATCGTAGCATCACAGCTAGAAGGCTAACAAATGTAAGAGTTATACCATGATTAACATTAGCCCTTCATTCATGGTATGGATAACGTAATCATGCAGAGAAAACAGTTGCATACCTTCATCTTTTGCTTGTTTCTACTCTTGTAATGGCTTTGACCTTTTTCTGTCCATCTCCTTCTGTTTGTCACTTGACAGTCAACATACTGTATTTCCCATCTCTGAACACTGTCACTGCCGACCAGGAGTTTAAACTAAACCAATTCACCTTGGTGACCGCATACTCATTTTGTATTGCCCTTTTTTATTAGCCCTTTCACACAATTAAAAATTGTGCAGGAATTCTAAACCTGTAAATATAATATGAATGAAATGTGCGTTATTGGGAAGGAAGCTTATGTGTGACTGACTTCGCTCACTAATTGCAGAGTATTGACTGCTTGTGCGTTGCATTTGAGAGACCCAGAGGTAAACTGTCCCCCGTGCCCCCTCCCTTTTTCCCTTCTCACACAGCTTCTGTGCACTATTCTCAGCAGGGGCGCCTGCAGCCAGAGGGGGTGCCAATTTACCAATTTCCTACACAGTGATATGATAGATAATAAAAATGTTTTTAGATGACATATTTTTTTCAAGCGTTTTTCAAGGCCAAAGGCACGGCGCCCTTCACGAAATTGCGCCCTGGGCAATGGCCCCACTCGCCCCCCCAAGAACCGCTACTGAGACAGAGGGAGTGTTTGTTAGCAATGACGCTGACTTTGTGTGCTACATTTGAATTGTAGTGCCTAGGTAGGCTAATTGCATATGTAATGACCAGACGTTAGTGATTGAGTAAAAGCAGAGCCACTTGTTTTAAACTTCAGCAGAGTCCACACCTCCAGCAAGAAATCGTTTCTCAATGCAGCAAGACCAGACCCTCTGTACAAAATGAAATTACGTACGTAGGGCTGGTTTACTAGGCTAGGCTAATGCTTACCTAAAATTCACTCAGTTAAAAAATATATGTTTTTGCACTTAACTAGTTTTTGTGTAGTCATTTTCCATTACTTTGCATGGTAATTGCCACCTTCTGATGGTAGGATATGATCCTCTCTCTTAAAAAGAACTAGACCTGCACCACTGCTCACAGACAGAGCTGGGCCGGCAGTGGGCCAGAGGCTGATTTCCTCTGTGTCATCTGTGTGGAGGACCTCCAGCATCCACCGCTGCAAATACACTGTGTGTGTGTGTGTGTGTGTGTGTGTGTGTGTGTGTGTGTGTGTGTGTGTGTGTGTGTGTGTAATACCAGTGCCCGTCGTGTTCTATACAGTTTGATCTGCATGCTTCTGGAGAATAGTACAGGCTTCACAATGACAGAGAATGACAGAGCTGAAGGCTGTCATTATTTTATGTTGCTGGTCAGATCTTTTGCACACAAGCAGGATCTGATGAAACAATTGCTACAGCACTGTCCACATAGATGAGCTACTGATCTGTGAAAGACAAACAAACAAAAACATACTTCCTAGAGTGGAAACAATGTGGACATATTCTTATCTTCGAGATTTGTGATTACCTATCTCACCAAAAAAAGCAAATGTTTTAATCATCTCTATATAAATTGGCAGCATAACCACAAGGAGTTAAGGAGTCGGACTTGCAGGCAAAGGTCACAGGTTTATTTCTCTACACTGACAGGTGGGTGGGGAAAGGGAATGTCCAGCACTCTTCTCCATCCTCCCCTGTGACTGAGGTGCCATCCCCACACACTGCTCCACGGTACCATAACGGCAAATCATTTGAACATTTACGCACTAAATGAAGTTCAGTAAAATAACAGTCAAAACTATTGCAGTATTCCTGACATAATGGTATCTTGAAGCAACAATATACAGTAATTTACTCTTCTTATAAACAGTCTTGTGCCAGTTCATTTTAATGACCTTTGCCACATTTAAAGGTATGCTATGATCCTTTCTTTATGTAAGAACTAGGCCTATTTTTACAAAGGACAATGCCGGCTAGGTTCTGGATCTGTTTGAAC
>CM050212.1:16403785-16433785 GCA_027475355.1 Coilia nasus | reverse complement strand
TACTGGCTAGTTTGCTATGTAGAAGCTACTACTGTAACGGTCGAGTGGTAAGCACTGCATAGAACGCAGTGCCTACTAAGGTTTCGGACGCAGGGGTGGAGTCCATAACAATCCTGAGGGCAGCCTAATTAAATAACAGGAAACAGGTGTTACAATTCAGGTGACAGAGAGTAGGACTGAAGGAGGCATGGCTTCCCACAGCTGACAGGACCGATGGTGTAGTCTGCACTGACAAGGTGTTACAAATTGGTTTTACAAGTGACCTTTTTTTAACCCAACGGCAACTGTAATAACACATATTACATTTTAACCATCATAATTCTAGCCTGTATGTTTTCATTATTCCTCTTGTCAGAGATTTGCCAGAGATTAAATCACACAGACCATTGCTTGCATTGCATTCTTTTGTCAGATTTTGACAGCACTGCAATTTCCACAGCATGCTTCTAGTTTCATCATAAAAATAATTCATGAAGGATGTGTGATGACAGTGTTTTTGCCTGTAATTTGCGACTTGATTCCCCACCATAGGGCTGAAAATGTAATTGTGTATGCGCTGCGTATGTGTGTAGTCTGCAGACTTGTGCCGGCTGGCTAACCTGCTGGTAGTCAGTACACAGCTTAAAACTCTGAGGCCTGTGGTAAACATATCGACTGCACTGGTGCTGTCCTGCTGTTCAGCTTATCGCCTCATGCTAAAAGCCTCAGTGCCCTCACATCCTTCCCCTCTCACAAACTGCTTTGCTTGTTTCACAGCAAGACTGCAGCAGTAGACTGTTTACTCTCACTTTAGCCTAAGTAGACGGTTGCTGAACACAGCAGGTGTTATAGTTTTATAGTTTATAGTGTCATCGTTCTTACATTAATATGCTGTACGACAATGACTGTTTGTTTTGTGTATTTATTGAAAGCATACGTCAGATTAATTTTGACACGATTGACATGATTATGATTGTGGTTATGATTATGATTGTGATTGATTATGATGATGATTATGAGGATTATGATTATGTGTATGATTGTGATTATGATTATGATAATGAGTATTTTTAGGGCCAAAGTGCTTTGTGTATTTATTGAAAGCATACGTCAGATTAATTTTGACACGACTGACATGATTATGATTGTGGTTATGATTATGATTGTGATTGATTATGATGATGATTATGAGGATTATGATTATGTGTATGATTGTGATTATGATTATGATAATGAGTATTATTATCCAAACAAATACCAAAACTTTAACCCTGTTTAATCCAGCCTTGTGGCTTTCAGAGGAATGTGAATTTTGCATTGGCTGAAGAGTTTTAGAGTTTTGTTGTTCTCTATCCAAAAAGCAACCTCATTGCCATGCATTCTCTCCCATTTCTATTGACCGGTAAATATTTTTGAAGAGCATGCCAGTGGAATTGACAAACAAGACACAGCATAATAAATTAATATCGATGTGAATTTGTATTTTATAAACCAGGAACGACTTAGGAAAACATATTGATTTCACAGTCTGTGGCAAGTGACCTTTTGTCCGAAATACTAGATGCTGTTTGTTAAAAAGTAGGAAAAACAGACACATACACACACACATACACACACACACACACACACACATATGCACACGCACACACACATTATGCACACGCACACACAGATACACACAACCCAAAGGTGTTTAATTATCGAGTCTGATAAGGGCGCCTCTCTCTATCTCTCCCCCAGTTTGATGTCTGGTCTGGCAGCCCTTGAGCCTAAGTGCTCCAGCCGCCTGGGCCTCATCACCGTCTCCTACTACCTGTGGACCACCTTCCTGGCGGTGGTGGTGGGCATTGTCATGGTGCTGATCATCCACCCCGGGGGCATGGCGCAGAAGGAGGACTCGGAGGACAGCGGGAAGCCCATCATGAGCTCGGCCGACGCCCTGCTCGATCTGATACGGTAAGACAGAAAGAGCAGAGTAATCTGTGTGTGTGTGGGTGGGTTGGTGTGGGTGGGTTGGTGTGGATGTGTGTGTGTGCGTGTGTGGGTGGGTGTGTGTGTTTGTGTGTGTGTGTGTGTGTGTGTGTTTGTGTGCGTGTGTGTGTGGGTGGGTTGGTGTGGATGTGTGTGTGTGCGTGTGTGTTAGGGGGTTGGGTTTGGGGATGTATGTGTTTGAACGTGCATTTGTGTGTGTGTGTGTGTGTGTGTCTGTGTGTGAGTGAGTCTGTCTGTCTGTCTGTCTGTCTGTCTGTCTATATTTCTGTGTGTGTGGTTGTTTGTGTCTATGTGTCTGGCTGTGTGTGTGTGTGACAAAGAGACAGAAACTCACAAAAGTGTGCTGCTGCTGAAAGAAGTTGGACAAGCAATCGCAGCAGAGAGTGTACATCAAAGGTGTGTACAGCACTCAAAAAGCTGGGCTGTCCAAAAGCTTGTTGGCTGTGATGCTGAAACCTCCAAGCAGATTCTAATCTTGACAAACTGTACAACATTCTGTGGTGGTGCGACTAAACTCTGGCCACTTTTAACATTCTGTTTTCCAGGGTTCCTTTTCCAGAGTTCTGCTAGTTTCACTACTTTTGTAGCCTACATTAGTCTTCAAAAGTTAGATTTTTTTTTTAACAGACTGGGTCATGTGCTGGTGGCCATCAGTCACATCTGGGCCAAGTCAGGGCCAAATCTGACACAGTGTCAGGTAACCATTAATGATAGATGTTCATCCGCATCCAGCCCATCGATCTGTGCTTTTCCGGCCTCTCCTGTCCACTCCTATTTTGACGTGCTTACTTGACTGCCTTGCCTGTTCCCTTTTGAGCATGTCAGTCTTGTCCAGAATGTTTACCACACACTGGATGGACTACAGATGAGAGAGAGCAACCAAAGTGCTGGCTTCCTCTCAATTTATTTTCACCGCTGCTTTGTCTAGTCACTCATATGGAGCCACTGTCAGCCGTTGACAGTTGGTCGTTGACCGTTCCCTGCACCACCTGGTTTGCCTGCCAGTCAAGCTGCCACAGAAAGGCTGCAAAGGTGGACTGAGTTGGGTTCTCTCTGGCCGGAGCCGGAGTGAGAGTATTACAATTCCCTTTCGCTTGTGCTATTGCTGAGGTTGTGAAATAATTTGTGTATAATAAACAAAGATGATGGGAAAGTACATGCACATCGAAATGTAGCAACGGTTGCTGGATAGAGAGATGGCAAAGAAAAAAGAGAAATTGCAGCACACTGCCATATTTTCTCCAAACAGAGACATTTAGGATAGGCCTGCATCCGGTAAATCAAAATTTACCTGGCAAAGACCTTTCAGGTCTATATTCTGTATGATTAAAATTCCTACTGTGGGCAAGTAAGAAAGTGTGCAGATATTTCTCCTCTTTTTGAAGTATAACAAGTGATGACATTGAGCTGATGTGTTTCAAGGAGCACAGCTGTACATCTGTGAGGGGTGAAGGATTTTTTTTGGGTGTGTATGGCTTACGAGAACTTGTGAGGTGGTTTGAAATCAGCCAATTAAGAGAATATATGAGGGCTAGTTAGAAACTGGTGCTTGAGGCCAAGCGGTAGATTGATACCCTCTACTCAAGAGCACGCGTTTGTCCTTATTGCTTGGCTTTGGTAGAGACATATCACCTCTGCTTTATGAGTGTGGATTGTTGGTGGGATTTAATACATCAAATTCATGTCAACACAATGTGACAAGTTTCCATGATCTTCATGTAAAAAAACAACACAAAAATATGTAGCATGTAACTCCTAACTGGGGAGTGATACTGGAGCAGATTGTATCAATTTGTACCTGTACCTGTTGCACAGACTCTTGCAATGTGTGAAATTATGGCTCTGCCAATGGGGGCCATAGTACATCTATGATTTGCATAAAAGTTTACAAGCCTGTTTTTCCCTACAGAGGATAGCTAAAAGCACCGTTGGGTAAATGCATTAAAAATAATTATAATCAGTCATTTTTTCATCTACGCTAGGGAGAGTAAGAACTCTAAGGCAGATAAGAATGTTAAGGTAGACAATGCTTCCAAATACTTAGAGCAATAATGTGCATGTTAGTGGAATATTGCACATTTTGGTTGGAGTATGTTTTTTTCAGCAGCTGATGTTTAGCTACAGTAACAGTAACAGCGATAGTGAACATGAGTGCGAACAGAACAGAGACATTTAAATTATGCAGTTGCATTTTTATTATGGTTTGCACTGTGGATCGTGTGGATAGAAATCAGACTGACCATAAGTGCAACATGAAGTGGACAAAATGTAGATCTGTGCAATGGAATTAGACAATAGAAAATGCAGAGTTGCAGTTCTGCACTCTGAGATGCTTCTCCGCTCACCACAGTCTTACTGAGTGGTTCTCTGAGGGAAGCCCATCATGAGCTCGGCCGACGCCCTGCTCGATCTGATACGGTAAGACAGAAAGAGCAGAGTAATCTGTGTGTGTGTGGGTGGGTTGGTGTGGGTGGGTTGGTGTGGATGTGTGTGTGTGCGTGTGTGGGTGGGTGTGTGTGTTTGTGTGTGTGTGTGTGTGTGTGTGTGTGTGTGTGTGTTTGTGTGCGTGTGTGTGTGTTGGTGGGTTGGTGTGGATGCGTGTGTGGATGGGTGTGTGTGTTTGTGTGTGTGTGTGTGTTTTTGTGTGTGTGTGGGTGGGTGTGGATGTGTGTGTATGTGTGTGTGTTAGGGGGTTGGGTTGGGGGATGTATGTGTTTGAACGTGCATTTGTGTGTGTGAATGAGTGGTTCTCTGAGGGTTCATAGCCTTTATGTCAGCTCGAACCAATCAGGCCATTCTTCACTTGCCTTTTTTCCCCATCAAAAAGGCATTTCTTCCACAGAACTGCACACAATGTTTGTCTTGCCTTGTTTGTTTCACACCATTCTGAGGGCATTCACAAGATGGATGTGCTTGAAATTCCCAGGAGATGAGCAGCAGTAACAAAAATGCTCAAACTGGCCCATCTAGCTCCAAAAATCATACCATGGCAGAAATCACTGACATCACATTTTTCCCCATCCTGATGGTTGTTGTGAACATTAACTGCAGTTCATGACTCATTCGGCACGATTGTATGTACTGCTATGCTACCACTTTATTTGCTCATTTGATAGTTGTGTAGATATACAGTACAAGTACCTTTCAACTAAATTGTTTCCTGAGTGTATTTTCTTATTATATCACAAATATTACCATGCCTAGAAATTTACATTACATTACATACATCTCCTCCTATTACTTTGGTAAATCCACAACATAATCCTCACTGCACTATGTAAATGGCTCAGTTAGCATTCTTGTATCTATTTGTGACTGACTTGAAGTCTACACGTGTTTACATCTGAAGACCCTTAGTAAAACTGACCCCTGTGTGCTGCTACTGCACCTTCAGTGCAGCTCAATGAGCAGACTATTTACCAGCAGCCACAGCAGTCCAGCGTGCTGAGTGGGTAAGGCTTTTAACATGGCCTGGTGTTCTCATCTTCATGTTCTCACATGCTTCAGCATGTACATAGGCTGTCACAAGCTGCTGGCTCAGGCAAGAGGACATAAGGGAGACCACACGCAAAAATCAAAGTTTAAACAAGTTTTATTAAAGAATAAGAAAAACAGTGTAGTGCAAATCAGTAATGTGTAAGGAAAAGCAAACATGTAGTGTCAGTCAGCTCTGTACAAACTAAACGCAAAACCAAAGGGGCTGGGAGGAAGGGAGCACACCAGCAAAGGAGGAAGGACTTCCTTTACCCCTGTGTTCCTAATGGGCCGGTAATTAACTGTGTTCCTAATGGGCCGGTAATTAACTGTGTTCCTAATGGGCCGGTAATCACCGGCACCCGCAGTAGATTGCACCGTGCACAGCATGCACCCGTAGGAGACACCGTGCACAGCATGCACCCGTAGGAGACACCATGCACAGCATGCACCCGTAGGAGACACCATGCACAGCATGCACCTGCAGGAGACACCATGCACAGCATGCACCTGCAGGAGACACCATGCACAGCATGCACCTGCAGGAGACACCATGCACAGCATGCACCTGCAGGAGACACCATGCACAGCATGCACCCGTAGGAGACACCATGCACAGCATGCACCTGCAGGAGACACCATGCACAGCATGCACCCGTAGGAGACACCATGCACAGCATGCACCCGTAGGAGACACCATGCACAGCATGCACCCGTAGGAGACACCATGCACAGCATGCACCCGTAGGAGACACCATGCACAGCATGCACCCGTAGGAGACACCATGCACAGCATGCACCTGCAGGAGACAGGCAAAAGGCACGCAGCAGATAGGCACACACAATGGGACAGTGTCGAGACCTGGCAAGGTCGTAACAAGGCACACACACACACACACACACACACACACACAAACACATACACACACATGCAGACACATTCCTGCTTTTTCACTGGAAGGGTTTGTTATTGTAATGTTTATGTTAATGTTTATGTTAATTTAATCTTTCAGGTGAAAATGATGAAAAGACAACAATACTGTGATTTTACAAAGACCCCTGACATCTTCAGTGTGAAAACATTTGTCTGTCTCTGGTCTTTCGCTCTGGTAAGAGATGATGCAGTGAGATACCAGAGGTCATTCATGGCTTTTGTTAACAGCCAAACATTCAAAGAATTGCATTTATGTGTATGTCAGCTTGGCAGAAACCTATGGCACTAGGTGGCATAGCAACTTTATATAGCAAAGGGGGAAAGCAAAGCACTTTAGTATTACTAATGCTCTCCTCTACTATAAAACCTGCTGGGTTATTGCATCCCACAGAGACGGTGCTCAAATGATTGCAAAGACACGGGAGGCTCTGTCGCAATCTTAACGCATTGTTTTCCATGCTATCTTTAGGTTGTTGTTGATGACATACTTCAGGCCATAATCTCAAAGTGTACTCATTTTTTCATTAATTTTGCAGTGGTCTCTAGCATTGATCAATGCCCTGTGAGCTGGTTTTGGTAAAAAAAAAAAATGCTTTAGTGCTTCTGTTTCAGGCTGTTCTAATTTGGCGGAGGAGATGGAGCAGGGAGAATGACAGGTTCTCAGCTATGCTAGTCACAGGATACAATCATTCAAAGCCCATTCCATCATAATGAACCAAATAGAAGATTTAAACATTCTAAACAAACACACATACTTACCTATACTTCGCTACGTGAATGTGTGCTGCAACGAGACTTCAATGGCAATCACAACCGTGGCATGGCTTTTTCTAATTAAGAAACAAACAAACTTTTTTCTTATTCACTCGCTTTTCTGTCTACTTTCTTTCATTGACTAACGGAGGCAATCTGGGTAGAAGAACATTTTTACGTGCAGCATGCATATGCAACTCGGGGTGACCTATCGTATTCCAAAAGAACAAGTACTAAACGGTTTCTCGTGGAAGTACGCTTTTAAGAAAAAAGCCTGTGGCAGCGGGGTCAGAACAAATTTGTGGCATTTCTCCGCAGTTCTCCTGTTTTGCCATTTAAATCCAGGGATCATGGCATGCAATCCATCACCCACATTGTGTTCCACCACAACCAGTTTTGTTTGGATGCATTTGGATATGGTGTTTGGCATCGCCCAAACCAGTGTGTTCAGATTAGCAGTAGTTTTTTTGGCAGTCCTCTCTGTGAGTCCTTTTCATTTGTTTGTATTTTTTGGCACCGCAGTCATGTCACAATGTCCTAACGAGCGTCCGTGTTGATAATAAAACTCATTCTTTCATCAGAAAAGAGGCAAGGCAAGGAAATGGGCTTGTTTCTCTCATTGTTGGCAGCGGACAAACACGTGAAAGGCTTCTCCCCTCCCCCAACCCCCCCTCACTAATGTAGCCTCTGGAGTCAACATGGTGAGGGTCAGGGCAGCAGGCTTCTCTGGTGCTCATACCAGAGATGAGTCATACATATTCAGTGCTGTGCAACATAAAAGCTGTGGCCTGCTCTCAAATCCTTCACCTTCTGTGGGCACACATGAAACAACACAGGCCTCACAGGAGCTGTCAAAGTCCTGATGAAGCACTGCTCTTTAATTGTCATTTCTCTGGATGTGCAATGCAATGAATCCCTTATTTCAGAGCTGTGAACTTCAGAGCTGTGAAATGGTCCTTATATGCAAAATAGCATCCCTTCTCGGTGGGGGTGTTGAAATTAATCATGGTTAATCATTAATCATTAATCATTCAATAATCGCAAACATTCCTGGGTGCGCTGTGTTAGACCTATAGCCCATTGTGACTGGGGTGTTTTATGGTCTTAGGACAAAGTCTGGCTACTCATGCCTATTTACTTTCATTTTGAACAGTTTTTAATTTTTTGTGCATTTTTTTTTTTTCAAAACGCAGAATTTTGCGTTCACTGTAAATATTTGCACTTGTTAAGAAAAGAATTAAAACGCAGCGCAAACATTTTGCTGAATACTCTCTGGCCTCTTTTGTCTGCTCCATCGCTGACTACCCTGTGTACTAGTCATTTTGTTACAATTAAAGGCAGTGGTCAAAAGTTCTGTTTACATTTTCATATACAGGTGATGCATTTGTCATAAATACTGGTGTCTGCAGTGTCAGATTCACATTTTGTTAAATGAAAGAGGGAGCTAATATCTGACTGCTTGTGTTTGTTGATAAAATCAAATCCTTGTGAAGTAATATAGAAACCTGAAACATCATGATGCATTGAGATTTTGCAATCAAATCGAATCATGAATCACAGTTGTAATTGAATCAAATCAAGATTCACACCTCTACTTCTCGGTGTAATCAATAACCTAAAAACAATCCAGTTCCCAGATCAGGGTTCATACTATGATATAGAAAGTATTTCTTATATAAAAAGTATATCCTGTCTTGTCTTTACCAACATCTCTGCCAAAATGTTTTCTTCACTCCATATATTTTTCATCTTTGTGCAATGCAGATCACTTAAGCTTGTCTTAGTTTTCCCATGAGCTCATGACTGAAACATCATCAAGTCAGGTCAAGTCAAGTAGGTTTTTATTGTCGTTTCAGCCATAAACAGTACATAGTGAGACGAGACAACATTTCAATGGCAACAATTGGTCATACACACAACTGTCAGAACACATTATGGACAAGACATGTCATGACAGACTACACAGATTCATTCTCACACACACATGCCTGTTCACACACACACACACACACACACACACACACACACACTCTCTCTCTCTCTCTCTCTCTCTCTCTCTCTCTCTCTCTCTCTCTCCCTTGGACACATTATGTACATAGATTACATTACATTATAAGTTAGTAAACAAAGGCAGGTCAAAGTTAATAGGTGACATAAAACAAACACGCTACACAGGGCATGGCTCGTAACAGAGCACTGTTGCTAGTGGTGTGATTTGTACAAAACTATTTCTACATAGATATGGGGTATTAGCAGCAAAGAAAGTGCGAGAGGCATAAGGTGCAGTGCACTGGTTTGCATTCTGTGTTGCTAAAAGTATTGCAGATCTATTACACTACAGGTTGTTCAGCAGTCTGACTGCCTGGGGGAAGAAGCTCTTCCCCATTCTGGAGGTGCAGGCAGCGATGCTGTGGAACCTTCTACCTGATTTTAGTAAGGAGAATAGTACATATGGGAGAAATAAGTAGTGTCTTTGACAATGTTCTTCTAGCATGTACTCGAGTTGGTTAGGAGTGTGAGGGTGGAATGTGTTCAGGATGTGTGGATTGAAAAGGAGGAAGATGAAGGTAAAGATGGGAGGGATGAAGACTGCAAGCATGTTTTGTTCTGATTTATCGCTTGTACTTTTCAAGCTCCTCTCCTTATTTTTGAATCTGTGCACAATCTGAATAGCACTCAAGGCTACTCGCCTCATGTCTTTGAGGCCTGACACTTACGTGTACGCACATCTCCATTGTGTGAAAGGGTGAGGGTCAGGCCACGTTTACTCTGTCATAGTGTGACAGTGCCTGTCACGATTCCTACAGAAATAAGAGTGGGGCGAAAAGAAAAAGCAATACAGCACCACTGGCATTGAAACACCAATGTCACTTTTACTAATTCCTGGCAGGATATTTCAAAGCACATCAGATTCACAGAATTCTGCCTGTCATGGAGTTATTTGCCACACTCTGTTTGTTGCTTGTTGCAGGTTTGCTGCTGTTTGTAGCCTGTAGGATATCTGTAACATCCATAGTTAAGACTTTCCTGCAATATATATTCATGCCAGCGTGCAACAGTATGTAAATTACACCTTGTCTCACTTGACCTTTTTGTTTACCCCTGCTGCCTTCACAGAAACATGTTTCCTGCCAACCTTGTGCAAGCTACCTTTCAGCAGGTGAGACCTAATTGACAACTTTTGCCCTAGAATGATGGGACATGTATTTTTTATTTAGCTCTTCTGAAATCAAGCAATATACATCATAGTCAACTAAGAACAAACATGTACTATCATGTAACATATCATATTATGTCACAGGGAAGAAAAATATCTAGATATTGAGCTTTGAGAAGGACATGCTTTAACCTAACATGAATTAGCTTTTGCCACATAAAAGGCCATTATTAGAAGCTGTAGCAAAGGGGAGGATAAGTCACCCCACCCGGCTTTGAACCCAGGTCTCCGGGGTACCAAACATGTGCTTTGACCATGACACCAAGGAGCCAGGCTCATTGGTATGGCAGTCAGGGCACACCCACAACCCTAGTGATGGGCACTCCATCACACTGCCTTCCCCTTCGGGAGGTACAGCCATGAGCTTCACACACTCAGGTGTCCCTCACGCATCTCCCACCATACTTCTGCCATCCAGGGTGCCCCACATACTGATGCTTCACCCATCACTGGTGTCCCTCACACTGGGGTCAACCTAACCTGGGGGTCCTTCATATGGCTCACACAGTTGGTGTGCCTCAGATGACCTCACGGCAAGCCATCCCACTTCTGACACCATTTGTAGCGAAGGGTGTAGCAAACATGTGCTTTGACCATGACACAAAAGAGACTGGCCCTTTGGCGTTGCAGTCAGAGCCCATGTTTGGTATCCCGGAAACCCGGGTTCGAAGCTGGGTGGAGTGACTTTTCCTCCCCTTCGCTACAGAAGCCATTATGTAAGGGATAACAGCCGACGAGGTGACCAGTTCCGTGAAAATAACTTGACATCACAAAACCTGAATGACACTTTATGACAACAGATTTTGTCCTGAAATTTGAAAGTTAATGTAGTCAATGAAGTCTACTGACTTCATTCCACTCACATGAGCCAAAGGATGTAGATGTTAAAAAACTGAAAAACAAAAGTCCAACTCTGAATGATTTGATGGATGGGGGGGGGGGGGGGGGGGGGCAAAGCATATTTGCTTAATAACAGAGTGATTCCTGCCTTTCCATCTCACATCACCCACCCAGTATCGGACCAACAGCGTGATCAAGAAATCCCCGAAGCCCACAGTCAGCCAGGGCCTCACGGAGAGCACCACCAAGAGGCCTCTGATCTACGGCATCCAGGACGACAACGGAACCGACATCCAGAACTTTCAGTTGGACCTGACGCCGCCACCAGATGTGGTTTTTCAAACGTTACCGGGGACGAGCGAGGGCATGAATGTTCTTGGAATTGTGATCTTTTCTGCAACCATGGGTGAATAACAGTCACTGACTACTACACTACTACAGTATACAGAAGTTAATGTACAGAGAAAAAAAAACAATTAAGGTGAAATTTTGTTGCTGACAAACATCATCCAGAAGTACCAAAATTAGTGTTTTATTCTTGTTGGAGGGTGTCATGATGTTTTTATGAAGCTATTGTGAGTGTCTTTGGTATTTTGGTGACCAGTGACGTATTTGTGTTCAGGTATCATGCTGGGCAGAATGGGGCCGAATGGGAGCGCCTTGGTCAATTTCTGCCAGAGTCTGAATGAAGCTGTGCTGAAGATTGTTGCCATTGTCATCTGGTATGGTTTTGTTGCAATCAATTAATTCCATACAACTGCTGCATGCTACAGCTATGAGGACACTGCGAGGAAATTTTGAGTAATCAGCGTTACTGAACTTACGCATGACATGCTCTCTCCTAAGAGGCTTTCTCATTAGGTATCGAATGAATCCAATCTTTTTTCCCAGTCCTGAGATGTCTCATTCATTTGGCATAAGGTGCATTAGGATGGCAAATAATACTACATCATTGAAAGCTGTGAATATCCAGAGTATAGTTTTGATCTGGTGGCTTCATTAAGAAAATGATTTTATATGTTTTACATTTTTGTGTTATATGGTAGTCTTGCTGTAGTCCTTCTCTCTTGCCCCTAAATATATGTATCAATGACTTCCCACCATCACTTGCACTCAGTGGTTCAAGTTAGCCCCTGCACTTCACTGCTATTACTGCAAGTGTTCATGCAGGCTAACAGTGTTCTGTCTTTCTGACCAACCAGGTATTTCCCATTCGGAATCGTGTTCCTGGTGGCCGGAAAAATCCTGGAGATGAGCGACCCGTCCGCCATGGGAAAGAAGCTGGGCTTCTACGCCATTACTGTGGTGATGGGGCTGATCCTACATGGCCTCTTCATCCTTCCCAGCATATACTTCTTCATCACCAAGAAGAGCCCCATCGTCTACATCAGGGGCATCCTACAGGCACTGCTCATCTCCCTAGCAACCTCATCCAGGTAGGATCTGCATCCATGGGAACCGCCAGGCAGAAGAGTGACATCAGTTCAGAGAAAACAATTTTTTGCTTTTGAATGCGTCAGTGTGATGACCTAAATAGTAACTGAGTTCAGTGTTACAGGTGTGTTTGACTTCATTATCTTCTTTGTCTGATGTATTATTATGGCCCCACACTTTCTGTCATTCACACTTTCTATTTATGTAGGTTCTATTTACCCCACAATTTCTATTCATGTAGCACACATACACATGCAAGGATGCATACACACACACTTACAAACACACACACACACACAGGTACAAACACACAGACACACACGCACACACACATGCATACAAATACACAGGCACACAGACCCACATGCACACATTCACACTCACACACATGCATGCACACATGTACACACACATACCTAAAACAAGAGAGAGAGAGAGAGAGAGAGAGAGAGACTCTAAGAGAGAGAATCTAAGAGAGAGACTCTAAGAGAGAGACAAAAAGACTCTAAGACCCAAAGTCTGAAGTTCACTTGAAAACACATTTCATGAATGCAGGTGGGCATGACTCTTCCATCTCGCTATGCAATTAATGCAGCATAGTCATTGTGAATCATAATGGACTCTGCAGATCCACCATCACGCCACCAGAAGTCCAACCCATGCCTCTAACACATCCACCATGGAATCAAGTATTCAAGCATATCAAGCATTTCTTTCTGTCTCTGTTTCTGTGTCTGTATGTCTCTCTCCCTCGCTCTCTCTTGCTCTCTCACTATAATTCTCTCTGTGCCTCTCTTTTTTTCTCTCTCAGTTGATTATCCAGTGTTTGTCAATCACCACTTTTACTCCACTCACCGTGCGTTTCTGCAGGGAATATATGACCCTGTTATTCATCCCACCTGCTGGTTTATTTTTAATGAGAGTGTGCTCGCCTTGTGATTTTGTGTGTATATATATATGCGTGTGTGTATGTGTGTGTGTGTATGTGTGTGTGTGTGTGTGTGTGTGTGTGTGTGTGTGTGTGTGTGTGTGTGTGTGTGTGTGTGTGTGTGTGTGTGTGTGTGTGTGTGTGTGTGTGTGTAAATGAAGGAAAGAGGTAGAGAGAGAAAGAGAGAGAGAGAGGTGAGGGGTCAGCTCACATCTGCTCTGCCCTGAGGGTGTGTATGTGAGGCAGCCAAGGGTCATGACCTCCCGCACGTGGGACCAAGTTCATCTAATGGTTCAGGTAGAAGTAGAGGTAGACTTACAGAATGTGTGCCGCCTCTCTCTGCAGTACACACATAACACCAATCTGTGTTACTAACCGGGCAAACCAGCCCCTCGGACTTAATTTCATTTTGTACAGAAGATCTGGTAGTGCTGTATTGAGAAACGATTTCTTCCTGGAGGTGTGGACTCTGCTAAAGTTTACAACAAGTGGCTCTGCCTTTACCCAATTGTTAATGGTTGGCCGTCACATATGCAAATTGGCCTGCCTATGCACGACAATTCAAACGTAGCACACAAAGTGAACGTCATCGCCCATGAACACTCCCTCTGCTCATTAATTGGCTAGGCAATTTTTTTTATCTAAAACAGCAATGTCAATGACAGCACTGCCAGACCTTCTGTACAAAATGAAATGAAGTACGAGAGGCTGGTTTACCAGGCTACTGTGTTACAGGACTACAGTATGAATGACACTGCTCTCTGTGCACATGTTATAGCCAATCTGTTTTACAGCACTACAGTATGTGTGTCACCACTCTCTGTAATATACAAATAGCGCAGCCAACCTCTGTTACAGACCTACAGTCTCTGTGCCACTGAATTTAATAAGGTCTAAAATGGCTCACGCAATGGAGACCAGCTATGTTGAGAAAGTGTCAGTATATAATGTAATGAGGAAGGCCGCTGCGAACAAAATAGCCAAACAAAGATTAGCAACTCATATAAGTGTTTTGTTTGTGAGGCTGTCTTGGTTCATGTGGTTTTTATAATGTGATTTTCCCAGTGCACTTTATCCACACACCTGTGTGCAAGTCTTTATGTATTACATCTGATGGCCTGATGAAAGTGCTTAAATGTAATTTAATCCAGATATTTTACATTAGTGTAATTGTTCCCGTTGATGGAATCTGACAGTCAGTAACCCAATCCCTAATCTATTTATACATTCATTCTTTTCATCTTTTGTGCAGTACATTTCCAGAGTGTTTGATGTTCCTAAAAAAAAGTTTTGTTGAAAACACTTTACTGTCTCTTTACAATTAGAAGTTGTATGCTAGCATGGCAGGAACTCTTTGAAGTGAAACAAATAAAATAAAGCATCTAAGTAGTACATAAGAACCTTCTGGTTGCTTGGCAACCACTCTACCTTCTGATCCATAGCCAGCTCTTCCTGCCCATAGTGTGGCTTGAGCTGGCAAAGAAGAGGCTGTGGGGTTTCAAAGGGGAAACATCCTCTCTGCTCTGTTTAGTCCTGTCAGGAACTCTGCACAGTTTAGGGTTTTACATGAGTCAGTGACAGACCTTATGCAGATTTAACAGCTGCAGGCAAACAAAAAAGAAACATTATGAAACAGTGGTTTGGCTCCCAACTACACAGAACTCCAGCACCAGCTTTACAGATATTACACTTCTAAAAAGCTCTAAAACCAAACTCAAAGAAGCAAAACCTCACACCATAACTTTCTGGAACACTGTGATGTATGGACTATCCCAAACAAACTTACAGTGTGTGTATTTTGACATATGCTGATTTTATAAGTGTGGTCTATTTGTTTTAATGGACTATTATATAGGCTACCTTTGTTTACCTTCCTAACAAGTTTTTGTCCTTATATCTTTTATAATGTTCTACTCAAAAACTATTATTAAGCACAAAAAAAACCCTGCACAGATAAGTCACCTCTCCCTACTCTCTCTCCCCTCTTCTCCATGTTTCCTCGTCTCTCCAGCTCTGCCACGCTGCCTATCACCTTCAAGTGCCTCCTGGAGAACAACCACATTGACCGGCGCATCATTCGCTTTGTGCTGCCTGTGGGGGCCACCATTAACATGGATGGCACCGCGCTCTACGAGGCTGTGGCGGCCATCTTTATAGCCCAGGTCAACAACTATGAGCTGGACTTTGGCCAAATAATCACCATCAGGTATTGCACTTTACTTACCCTTGTTGTCTGGGTCTTCAGAGACAGTGCTAAAACTCTGGCACTTTAATGTTTTGTTTTAAGTGAACGTCTGAGGCAGAGTAATAATCAAACCCTGAATTTTTGATTAGATCTGTGGACTTTATGAGCAACTTGAAGTGTGTCCAAATACTTTAGCCAGGAAACATTCTTTTAACTGATTTCAAGGAAAACAGCTCTGCAAGATGTTATTTTTCATGTCTGCGATTGTAATGTATGATGAACCATCAATGTGTCACTAAGACATCCGCGGTTAAATAGTATTGAGGTCACAGTGCATGCTCTTATAACAGCACAGCTGTGAAACAATCATTTTCAAGGCAACATTCCCACCCACGCGCACACACACACACAGTTGATTTCCCTATCCAAAGCTTAGAGCATGCTGTAAGTTTCCATACAATATGTTTCTCCCTGTAGCCTATATTGTGTGTCTCCAGTTCCTGTGCTCCAGTGTGCTCTGTAGGGATAGGTTGGATCCACATCACATGACCTAACGATTTAAACTGCAGCTCACTTGGCAGCATGGAGACAGCAGAGACAGAAGCCAACAACAGATGACACAGGGTCGATCCGGGTGAACGTGGAAAGGATACAGCTTTGCTACAGACGTGTCCTGTGGCAAGCAAGCATAAACTGATTTGAATAAATATACAAAGAAAAAGTAATTGTAAATTTCACAATAAGTGACTGATTTCTTTTTTTTCCATTTCCCTGTGCAAAAGCTGTGCTGTACAGTCTGGAATGTTGATAGGGAGAGAGTGTGTGGGATGGGGGCTGGGGGGCTGAAAACGGGTCAGTAATCCCTCTGTTAAGACAACCATGTGACCTGGGTAAATCACCAGTGCCCTGTCACGCCAGACTTCTATTTTCTATCCCTGTGACACTTCTGGCAGCACTGCTCCATCTGTGTGAGTTCCATTCCTCCCATCCCCCTGCTCTTATTATCTCTCTTTCTCTTTCTCTCTCTCTCTCTCTCTTTCTCTCTCTATCTCTATCTCTTTCTCTCTCTCACTCCCTTTCCCTCTCTCTCCCTTTCTCTTTTTCTCTGTCTCTCTCTCTCTCTGCCTCTGCCTCTGCCTCTCTCTATCTCTTTCATGCCCTCCCTGAAACCTTCATATTAAATCTGTCAACCTGCCAGAGAGTGTCTGACACAAATTGTTTGTCAGCCATGTTTTGGTCGATGCGCAAAAAAAACAGCAAACTTATCTTTCTATTTACGTCACCGCAGCAGTGAACTGGTCACAAAACCTCTTAGGAGTTGCAATCTAAGGATACAGTGCCTATTTCTTTTTTCATTTTTTTTTGTGGCTGGACCACACTGTGGAAGTGGTGGTGTCAGGGAGATGGATGGAGGGAATTGGCACTTGGAGTTCCACCAGTATTGCATTAAACGTTGTGGGGTCTGACCCCGCTTAGACTGATTGATGCTTTGGTTCAGCCGAGTTTTCCACATCTGCTCTGCAGCATAGCTGTCCCTCGCTCACACACACACACGCTCACATGCACGCACATGCGTGCACATGCACACACACACACACACACACACACACACACACACACACACACACACAGACATCCCTACAGACGTACAGAGAAGCAAACATCTACTCACACAAAAGCACACACACATTTGCGTACTTTCCCCCCCCCCCACCTCCCCACACACACATGTGCACTCTCACTCAAACCCACCCACCCGCAGACACAGACACGGACAAGCACACACATGCGCGCATAGACACACACACACACACACATCCCCACAGACGCACAGAGAAGCTAACATCTACGCACACACACAAAAGCTTACCCACATACACACATACACACACAAAAAGGAGCGATTTGGCTCTGCATTGGCTCTCAATTTGCCACCATCTGGGCAGGTTCATCTGGAGTAGAGTAGTCAACATGGGGACAGAAAAAAGGTGACCTATTATCACCAGGACTTGGCTGGGAGTGAGAAGAGCACTTAGGTGAAAGTGGGAGTGTGTGCAAGGAACCTGGGGGTATGTGGTGCTTGATTCAGACATGCCACAGAGCACTGAATTAGAATTAGTGCTGGCTGTCAACACATACTGAAAATACTGATATGTTCTACTTTTACTGACTACATCAGTTCCTATATGACATGTTATGGTTGTACAAAAAGGACTGTAAAGTTTGAGCAAAATGAACAGATCAGTGTGAGCTTTGAGCAACCGGGAGAAAGACGATCTGTAGTTCTGAAAATCTCTTTATTAGTTTTTATTTTATTTTTTATTTTACATCAACCTTTAATGGCTGATACTGCAATAGGGACACTGTTTGCTGAAGGCCATATCATGTTGTTTATCTCGGAAGATTGAATTATTCTATTTCTTTAAAAAAAAAACAATTATTTTTTTATTTGAAGACCATGATCTTGTGCTGACTACCCATCAGTTATCAAAATCCTACTCGTTACTGAGCACAATAACCTGGTACCAAATTATTAAGAATAATCACAGTGTGTCCGGTTGCTTTGTGTCTGAGGCATTGTCTACTGGTGGAATGTCTTTTGTGCCAACAATTCCTTGGTATGATGTTCCTTATGTAAGCAGAAGGCGTCCTTCTCGGCATAGACAGAGACCTAAGAGAAAGCCTTTTTGTATTCTCAGGACATTCATAATAGTGCATTTGTTTATGTGTGCCAGTTCATACATAGTACATACAGTTGTTGCACTAAGGGTCCAATTTATTAATGCTGCCTATAGACACAAAGCAACCATAGCCAAGTATAAGGGTGATTCTACAGAAATGGTGCCATGTGTGTTTGAAAAGGATGGTGAAAAAACACATCAGATATTTAGATCTATTTGATTTGATAATGTCTAATAATGTCAGTTCTGTATAGACAATACTTTTTCCCACATAAACATAGAAAAGTAAGTTATTTTTTGCATATTTATACATTTTGCATATGTTTTTGCATAGGACACATCACATCTTAATTCAACCCCATCACAGTCTTTATTTCAAACTCTTTATTGTATTATTCACAGCATTCTTTTTTTTTTGTTTAGTTGCAAAGAAACGTCTAGGCTACATAAGTTCCAACAGATCATGTGTACAAGAATATACATGAAATATTGCAAAGATATTCATCCATGAAGCAGTCATTGAACCACATATCACTGAAAAATGTAATGGAGTTGAATGTGACAGGGTTGAAGATTTTGTCTTAATCTGATGCTAATTCTTAGTACTAGCAGCTAGCAGGATGCTACATGGCATTACTCGGTTTAGATATTGTTCTATTTTATAGCTATACATATTACTTTTTGATAAAACCTTTTAAACTATTAATTTTCCCTGAAACAGCGTTGAATGCTTAAGCTTGACAGAACATATATATTCATAACAACCATAAAATATTTGTGAGAATTGAGAAGGTAGCTTAGCACTTGTCACACCTTACTGTTCAAGAGACTTGATGATTCCACTTCCTCATAAATTATGTCGCAGAATTAAACCATAATTTTATTAAATGGGGTGGAGGTGGTTTTGTTATGGGGTTGAATTAAATGCAGGGACTGAGAAAAAGACTTAAATCTCTTAAAATTAAATTGCTTTTCTAAAGAATACATATTATACAGGGAAAAGGTTAACAGTGCAAAATTTTGCAAACATATATATATATATATATATATATATACAGGAAGCATTACCAGGTAGACAGCTGGGAGTAAAGATGGAGTAAGTGGAATACATTGTCTGAATGTGTACCTTTAACAGATGCAGTGCTGCCTGTGTATGATAAAAGATTTGTGTTTGATCCAAGATGTGCTTCAGTCCAAGATGTGCTTCACCTTGATGCTTTTGTTGCTGTTTTTTTTTTTTATCACAAGCCCTCACATTCACAATATCAAACAATCTGAAATTCCATTATACTATGAGTTCAAACCAATTATCAGAGTTCAATCATCCCCTTCTTGCCATGGTCATGCTGAGTCATGCTACGCAGATGCTAATTTGAAACCTCCATATTAAATTTCACAGCGTCCCCCTGGGTGCCTGGCACAAAGTTTTTGTGGGCCATGTTTTAATTGGTGCATGAAGAACCGTAAATTTATCCTTCTGCTTGTGGTTACATCTGTTACATCTGACGAAGCAATTAACAGTAAATTTACAGTAAAGTAAGTAACTGTAAATGTATCATTCAGTTTATGACATACATGGAACGCAGCAATAAAATGGTCCCATACCTCTAAGGAGCTTCAATTTTAGGATGCAGTGCTTATTTCTTCTTGTGGCTTTTTGCACAGAATGAAACTGTGTACGTGGCAGTGGCAGTGAGATAGATTAAAGCCACTAGCATTTCTTTTCACAACCTTATTTACAATCTACACTGATTTTAAATTGCATTATACTATGAATCGAACCAATTAACAGATTAAAATCGTTTTTGTCATGCCTATCCTATCCATGTTTATCCTAAGTCATGCCTTGTGCTTGGTTTGTGTTAGACTTGGCTTGAACAAAGATGAACATATACTTTCAGTTCACACAAATTCAAACCAACTCATCCAAAACATAATGTCCAGACATTAGGGTCATTGGTGCAAAACACGATCTATTTATTTTATTAATTTTTGGGTGGTTTAAAGTCTTATGCCAGGTGTGAAATATCCTACCTTGCTGTGAACACATAGTCACAAACACCAAGTCAAAACATTGCAAATTATTTGTGGAAGATAACATCTGCAGAGTTGTAAACCTTGGCGCTAGAACCTGCTTTACAATGTAGTTTGTTTCCTACTATTACGTACTGACATTGTTTGTTTCTGTCATTTCTTCAGTATCACAGCAACAGCAGCTAGCATTGGTGCAGCTGGAATTCCACAGGCTGGCCTGGTCACCATGGTGATTGTACTGACATCGGTTGGCCTGCCTACAGATGACATCACGCTCATCATTGCTGTGGACTGGGCTCTGTAAGTTCATAAGGGTTAATGGATTTTTAATGAAACCTTGAGAGCATGCTTTGTACAGGTTTCCTACCAATTCTAAGAACAGTTAGTCTGACGTAAAATTTAAATTGCCACTCAGCTTTGCCCATTATTTTTGTCTCTACTTAGGACAGACATGCAGTGCTTTCTAAATGGTCTATTGACCTGAACATTAGGTACCACTGAGAAAATTGCTTTTAATGGTCTTGAGTTAAAAAATAGAGTGCATGTTTGTATTTTGTAAGGAGTGTCTGGCTCCCCAAATTGGAAACCCTATATGTAGAACTCTGGGCTTTGTCATGGGCAAACTGTCAGGCAGTTACTCAGAAGGTTTGAGTTAGGGCTACAATATGATTAAATATGTGATTTTCACTTACAGTATACATGAAATTACCTTTACTACACTCATACCTTTACTACAAATTATATATATATATAAAAAATGCATTTGTTTTTGAATGATTCCTTCAAGTTGTTTGTAAGTATCGGAAATAGCATGCCAGAATGCCTAGAATCCCTTAACTGCCAAAATCTAGCCCATTAGGGGTTTAAGAGTTTCTTCAATTTTTGTTATTCTTCTGGGCCTTCACACACACACACACACACACACACACACACACACACACACACACACACACACACACACACACACACACACACATTTTATGTGCAGTTTCCATCAATACTATTACACAACCTGTCTAGTTCATGTTGTGATTGTTTGTTCATGATAAACAGATTTAGACTCCTCATACTAAGATAAGCAGAGTTGTTTTTACAGTATTTAATGTCAACATCATGACTTGCCTGTTCCCAGGGACAGATTCCGTACCATGGTGAACGTGATGGGAGATGCCCTGGCCACAGGCATCATGGCACACATCTGCAGGAAAGACTTCATGAAGGAGGGAGATGGGGTAGGTCGTCTGTGTCACATTACTCTGCTGCTGTACGCTGCCCTACAAAGGCAAAGTGCCGTGACTACGTGAACACTGAAAGAGAAAAATGTCTTCAAAGTTGCCATACTGCCCAATAAAACATGTTGTAGGTGTAATAGTAGTAATGTGTTTATGTACTTTTTTAATAGGAAGAAGCAAGACATTTAGGCACAAGACAGAAGAGATATTATGAAGTCGATTTCCAGTCTAAATTCAGTTACTTTTTTCTTTGGCATTTGCTGTTGGCATTTTACAGAAATCCAAAAACAAAAACAAAACAAAAACTCCTCAGCTCGAAAAACATCAGTGATTGCCTTATTGCAGTTTCTACCTTCGGGCACTGAATTATAACACTTTAATTCCTTGTGATAAATTATTGATTGAGTGTTTAGATACAGACTAATTAGTAAATATTTACACAAAGAACAAGTAAGTAAAAAATAAACCCTTGCATACCACATCTTTAGCAACAGAGCCCAGCTCAGTTATGACTTGTTGTGTTGTCATGAAGCAAGGATTTTTCAACCATGTTGTCATGGTCTTCCACTTATGTTGTCAGTTTACTACACAGCTGTCTATTTCTAGTGTTGACATACAGGCAGTGGCAGTCCACATTTGTATTGTTTGGATATTGACCGATGAAATGGTGCGGGGGGGGGGGGGGTAGACTGTCTTAACCAAGAGTGACACTAGTGACAGAGTGCTGCACAGCAGCCAGCTTTCACTAGATGCACATACTGTAGAATACTGACTGTTGAAATACACAACAACAAAAGGCAAAAGTCTGTGTAAGATATAGGCCTACAAAATGATTGCTCATTAACTATTTTGCCTATTTAAAGGCAATACCTAACAGATAAGGGATAATGTTCTGCGAGGCGGTCAATGTCGTGGAATAAGCCTCGAGTGATGCAGGACCCCAACATGAAGCGGAACTGTATCCTGCTTATTGTATGGCTACTTAAAAAAAATATATATATATACTTTTTTTTTTGTTGTTGTTGCTGCTGCATGGCCTCCGCTGCTAAAAATAGTTAATTCAGTAAATAGAATGTTTAATTGTTGCGTAGTAACATGTCCAGCTGCTAAATAACTCATTGCAGCTTATTGATGATATTCCATTACAATAACTGAATAGACTACAGTACTTGTGGAGTGATATGAAAGAAACACAATCATTGGCAAAGGGAAGTTTTTCAGCATTCTTAAGAGCAGTTTAATAAGTAACAAGTACTAATTGATGACTACACTAACAACAGAATTCCTTAGGTTGGCCTTTTTACTATAGTGATTTTGCTGACATCCGTCACCCTGCCTACTGCTAACATAATTCCGGTCATTGGAGTGGGCGGGCTCTTTATATTCATTATGTTAATAGGGTTGATTTTGCAAGCGTGTACTCTACAAAGAGTATATGTTGTGCAAGTTTCCAAGCTGTTTCCAATGCCGTTTACACACCTCTTTAAACAGTGTTTATTTGCCGTTTAATAAATGCTAATGTTAAACATATGCCACCATAACCACCATTTTATGACTTCACACATAGTTTACCCACCCTTAGTTTTACCACTACACCACACTTACAAAAACACAGTAACTCCTACATGAAAGTAGAAGCACAGAAAGAAGAACACACGGTTTTACTGATAGGGTGTCTTAGTAAGAGGTGGTGTGGATATTTTCCAATCTAGTGGCCCCACAGTATAGATACAGTCTGGACAACTAGGGAAAGTAATAGGCTATAGACCAGCACAGGTAGTGTGAGCCAGAGTTAGACCCACATTTACCTTAGTGAAAAAATATGTAGATCAGCACATTTATATACACAAGAGGGTCAATCTCTCATGAACTCACATAAATTATGCATGCTTATAAAGACACTTACAGTACGTGTCAAGTCAAGTCAAGTAACCCTTTATTGTCACTGGTTTTTAGGCCAGCGAAATTAGCCATCAACCCATCCACATAAAAACAAACATACATGATATGACAGGGGGGTAGACAGGATGGGAAGACAGGGGTGTAAGATATACAGCATATGAGGAGAGAGGAGGAGAGAAAAAAACAACCCCCAGACCATGCTCTTGAGGGAGCATGATGTGGTACAGGAAAAAAACACCTCAGCAACAGAGCACATAATCAAACATTTAACAACATGCAAGACAAGGTAAGGAAGAATAAGCCCAGGTCCAGGCTAACCCATGGGCTATTTTTAGACGTTTTGTTATCTGAATGCCTCTCACTGGGGGTGTTTAAACTGCAGTGTTTGGGCACTAAATGAATAGAGGAGATGGGTAGGATTTGTGTCAAATGATGCTTTATCCCATGACTCCTGTGCATTTAAAAATGCCTTCTGCTGGATACCAACCACCACTTGGACACCGGCTCTCAATAAGGAACCTAAAAAAAAAAAAAAGCGTATGGGTTTTCAACCCTCTGGATCTGTCAACTGGCCCTTGTCACTGGTTTATCTATAGCATGTCACCTGTCCAATGCTCTCATCTGTGACCATGACTGTATTAAACTTTCTTTTCTTTGATAAAGGGCCACTAACTTAACTCACTGTTCAAGTTAATAGTATAGTCAACCACTTAACACCACGGTATTTTCCTTTCTATGAAGAAAGAGGTCATGCTACTGGATAGGGTCTGTTGGCTGAATAATGTGAATCTTTTCACTAAGTATTAAGCACCTACTTCCTTTTACATTCACTGTGTGTGACACTCTCTACAGGTTGCAATCAGCCTCTCTCACTGTCCTTTTATCCACGTCATCATTTCTTTCTCTTTTTTTGTTCTCTTTCACTCTCTCTCTCTCTCCACTCTCAGCAAGTGCCACTCATCTGCGAGACCAAGCCGATGATCTGCGAGACCAAGCCCATCAACATCCAGCAGCTGATGAACTGCCAGCAGAACAATGGCAGCTTCCAGCCCCATCCACCTGGCCACAAGCTCGACCACATCCCCCCTGATGTGGCTCGCCTCATGCAGCTGGAGGAGGGTGTGCGGCCCCCGCCACCGGAGCGCAAGAAGCCCCCCATACCTCCACGCCACCCCAAGAGCAAGGACAAGGACCACTGTGCCATTGACATGAACGGCCTGGAGACAAACGTATAGCCCATGGCCCTGAGAGGTGAGCCAGGCCTGCCCGTGCCCTCTTAGAGTTGTGTGAGATCAACGCTAGGGGCCAAGCGTTCGAGCAGAAACTGAAAGAGACTTACGATGTGTCCATCTTAGGTTATTATTAAGACTGATTGTGTAATGTGCTTGTCTGTTTGTTTGTTTGTTTGTATGTGTGTTTGATTTTTTTCTCTTCAAGTGTGAATCCTGAGGAATATAAGGAAGCATATTTGTTATGACTTTGGACTTCTCAAGGATACTCCAAGAAGACGGAGCGTGAAAATGCCTGTTGTTGTTGATGCTCTGGAAATTAAGATGGCTGCTCAAAGCCATGACTTACAGTGTGAATGGAGGGAGCATGAGAATGTGAATATAGGAGCACCATAGGAGTTTTCACAGAATGGAAAAATACAGAAACTCTGGCATCAGTGGCAGCAGCTGAAACATGGTCGCCTTTACCACTGTTGCCAAACTTGATTGATCCATGAAAGCTTTGCATGGTGTGCTTTTTCTCATTCTGGCTGGGCAGAGGAATACTTGCCCAGGCAGATTCCCTGAGGTGGAACTTGAACATAAACTTTTCTCTTGGGATATCTTGTATATATGTATGTGTACTATTGACATAGATTTTTTTTTTTTCAATTTTATATTATCTATCTTAAATATAAATCATGTTTTGATTTGTTGGGTGATGACCCTGCAAAAATGTTACAACAATACTTAAAGGAGAACTTCGGTGTAAAATGAAAATTGGCATGTTAAAACATCATACTGAGTTGGTATGTGTACTGAGAAGCAAAAATTGATTTAGCCTGTTGCATTCAGAGTTTAACTATTTTTTATAGTTTGACCCAGAAGGCTAACAATGGAAGTGGTAGGTGCCCTTAGACGAAGCATGACGACTACGCTATTTTTAAACCATTAAAACAGCTCGAAGAAACTCCACATTCCATTGGTAGTACAACAAAGGCTCTGGCATTCAAAACGAACCACTGAGAATATTGTAAATGTACACAACGTTTATTTAAAAAGCTGTTCTTACATGCAGTCGTTTGCAGTTGTTTCTCGTTGCCGCTATGATGAAAGTCCAAACAAGTTGATTGTACTACCTCTCCTCCTATTCTTCCTGCTGGTTCGTGTTCATCAATCCACCTGTGCAGACTTTCATCATGGCGGCGACGAGAAACTACAGCAAGGTACTGCTTGTCAAAACTGTTTTATTAATAAATGTTGTGTACACTTACAAAGTTCTCAGTGCCTCGTTTTTAATGTCAGGGCCTTTGTTGTACTACCAATGGAGTGTGGAGTTTCTTCGAGCTGTTTTAATAGTTTAAAAATAGCGTAGCCGTCATGCTTCGTCTAAGGGCACCTACCACTTCCATTGTTAGCCTTCTGGGTCAAACAATAAAAAATAGTTAAACTCTGAATGCAACAGGCTAAATCAATTTTGCTCCTCCGTACACATACCAACTCGGTATGATGTTTTAACATGCCAATTTTCATTTTACACCGAAGTTCTCCTTTAATGGGAAAAACTATTATATTCTGGTAATGCACCCTTACTCCCACCATCCCTGTCTGCAGTGCTGCGCATGACACTTCTCCTCCACATGCAGAACACCAGCTGAGCACACACAGCATGGAGGGAATCTCCCAGTTTTTTCTAATCTTTGCCTTATGAGAAGGACAGCAAAGGAAAGCAAATGAAAGAGAGAGCTCAGCCCCATCCCCTCCCATCCAACCCCTATAAGCCACAGACAACACAGACATCCGTCCCCCACTGACAGCCTTGTGTCCTTGTCAGCCTGTCTGGGCTCATCTGGTCTGGTCTAGTCTGGTCTAGTCTAGTCTGGCCTGGTCTCTGCTGCTCGGTGATCCTGTCCAGGGCCACTCCAGGACAGGCTGAATGCACCGCGTCACCTCTGGCCCTCCAAATTCTGATAATGTGAGGGATTACCAGGAGGCGTTGGCTTCGCGTCTACTCCATAATGCACCCAGGAGAGCTAGCTGGCGTTGCCATGGCAATTAATCGAATGAATTTTAAATCCTCGGCCAGTACTAGTCTCGCCCCCCCCCCCCAAAACAGCCCCCACTTCGGTGATTACAAATGTTACTTACAGGTAGAGAACCTGTTTCTCTTGCTTTTTACCCTTCTCCTTCTGTATTCATTTTTTTGGTCATGTCAGGTCAGGATATTTCATTTTTAATAGAGGCAAAGGCATACTCCTGCTACACAAAAAACATTTTCAATTACCTGGCACAATGTGATGCGAGTCCACATGGAAGGTCATATTAATTACAGGGCTCAATCAGGAGTCATTACAAGTCCTTGCACGCTGTCATGTATGCTGTGGGACAGGAAATCTCAGAGCAGTGAAGCATGCAGATCTTGGTCTGGTTATTAACCGAGTACCCTGTGAAAAAAGATGTCTAGCCTCGCAGTGAGAAGCACTCCCATTCAGGTCACAATGACTTTAAGCCTCTGTGAATATTAATCACACAAAATCAATTTCAGATTTTCCTCTGTCTTTCTTTCCCTCCTTACACCGCACAGTCCATTAAGCTCTCTCTTGCTTATTATAAATCTTTTTTTCTTTTCTTTTCTTTTGCATTAACTTTTTTTTTTCTCCTTTCCTCTTTTTACTTCGAGTCACCCCGTGGCTTACTAGACAAAGTACACAGTGTAGTGAAAAAGATGAAAGTATACCCAATCCTCAAATACATCCTCTTAGGTCTTCTGTTCAAGACAAAGGCTACATCTATGACGTACTGTACCTTGCCTTGAACACAAAACAACACTACAGGGGATGAGGACACAAGCAGATGACTAGTGCATTGGTGAGCTCTCTGGGAATAGTAGTAGTGGTAGCCATTTATTTTTTCTCATGTGAATCTGAAAAAAAAAAAACATATTTATCAATAAAATATTTTATACATAACATGACCCCTGTGATGAATGATGGATATTAAATCACATCTCAGATTTAGCGTGTGAGAGTAAACTTTGGTTCGCAGTGCCTCATAGAAGTAGCAGTCCTTTGGACATGACATGTAATGTCACTGTTTTATTCTAAAGTGCCCCAAAACTCTGCTTCTGACAATCGCAGGCTACACAGATTAAGACAGATTTAGTTGAGAAGTAGTAGAAAAAAGGAAAGAGTATACAGCACAAAAATTGTCTGCAAAGACTTTTATTTTGAATGCAAAAGTGTAGAAATGCGGTTATTCATCAGTTTAAAAATACTGAATCGGAAGTTGTGTGAGTGAATTTTTCTACCTACCATACAAAAATAGATGTAATCTTTATTTTTTTCTGAGTAAACCCCACATTTACTGCATAAATAAAGGACAGATAGGTTTAAAGAAACACAGACTAGCAAACGTGGCAATAGCATGCAATAGCCTAGTGCCCAAGCTGCGTGGCAAAAGCTGACAAGCGGGGCATTCCACAGGCCTATCCAATGACAAGCCTCAAAGGCAGAGGTGGAAACCTGGCTTGAGAGAGTAAAAGTCCTGCCATTTATTTCTTCTTCCTGTGTCCTTAACGCAGGTGATTGGACGAATAAGCTCCTCTCTTACATGTACCTTGCTGAAGAGTTGTGCTAATAAAGATTGTTTGGAACAAATATGTGGCAGGATGTTTACTTTCTGAACCCGGGATGTCCGCCTTCGCCCAAGGCTACCCATCTCTTTCACTAGTCCTACTTCAGTGATAGGTCCAGACTCTAAATCTAGCCAGAGTTAAAGGAGAAATTCGATGTAAAATGAAAATTGGCATGTTAAAGCATCATACTGAGTTGGTATGTTTGCTGAGGAGCAAAATTGAGTTAGCCTGTTGCATTCAGAACTTTTTTTACTGTTTGTCCCAGAAGGCTAACAATGGAAGTGGTAGGCGCCCTTAGATGAAGCATGAAGATTACGCTATTATTAAACCATTAAAACAGCTTGAAGAAACTCCACACTCCATTGGTAGTACCACAAAGACCCTGGTACTGAGGCACTGAGAACTTTGTAAGTGTACACAACGTTAATTTATTAAAACAGTTTTGACAGGCAGTACCTGCTGTAGTTTGTCATCGCCGCCATGATGAAAGTCCGCACGAGTCGATTGATGAACATGAACCAGCGGGAAGAATAGGAGGAGAGGTAGTACAATCGACTTGTTTGGACTTTCATCATGGTGGCGGCGAGAAACAACTGCAAATAACTGCATGTAAGAACTGTTTTTAAAATAAATGAACACTTACAAAGTTCTCAGTGCCTTGTTTTGAATGCCAGAGCCTTTGTTGTACTACCGATGGAGTGTGGAGTTTCTTCAAGCTGTTTTAATGGTTTAAATGGTAATGGTAAATGGTAAAAAAAACGTTTTGAATGCAACAAGCTAATTCAATTTTGCTCCTCAACAAACATACCAACTCAGTATTATGTTTTAACATTCCAATTTTTATTTTACACCGAATTTCCCCTTTAACACTAATAACTAAAATAATGTATTTGTTCACTTGATCTTCTTAGGCCATGCTAGTGGTACATATTTATTTTACAATCAACATTTTTGTATTGTATCATTAGTTCATTTTGCGCTGTTTTGGCAGCCATAACTAGCCTGTTGGTCTTCGTTCTTAGAGCTCTTTTTTGAGTGAAAGCCTGTCCACTGAATGACTCTTGGCTTAAGCGCCACCACAAGCAAAATGAACACGTCTGCAGTCATCCTAGTTGAGCACAAAGACAGTAAGAGGGGGAAGAAAAATCCTAGTCTGGTATCCTGCACCAGACAAATAAAGAAGGGCGGGGACACACATTTATTCAATCCATCTGCTAGGTAATTCTCCAAAATACACAGTGTCTTTACACCCCAACCAACTAGCACAATCACAACCTGTATCAACTTTCCTAAATCCCTCTCGTTCTTCCCCTTCCTCCCCTCTTCACAAATGTCCAACTCTGTGTTCTTATCCAAGAGCATAAGCTAAGAGGAGCTAGGCTCCAGAAGGCTCTTGTTTAGGGGCTAAAGAGTTAGCGTCACACAGGGGCCTAGGCCCAGGGCACAAGGATCGGTCTGCAAGAGTGAACGGCGGCTCATCTAACAAGGACGTGTTGATTTAGGCTCCACCTTCATTTCTACCCCTGTCCCGTCTTGCCAGGTCCTCTTCCTCCTCCTCTTCCTCCTCCTCCTC
>CM050212.1:16296285-16396285 GCA_027475355.1 Coilia nasus | reverse complement strand
GCCGAGGCCGAGATGCTGCTGATGGCGTTCTTCTCCAGGTGCAGCACCACCAGGTTGCGCGGCAGGCCGTCGGGCACCTCCGTCAGGTTGTTGTTAGACAGGTCCAGGTACTCCAGGCTCTTCAGCTGACTGATGGGGGAAGATATAGAGGTGAAAACGCTCCCAGATTGAAAAGCGTGTAAGGTTAACATTTACATTGAAAGTGATAGAGCTGACCCATGGTATATATTTATTAAACATGGCAAGTGTGATTACTGTTTTCTACAAAACCTTCTCCATGTAAGGACGGGATAAATAATGAAAGTTGAAGTGCCAGAAAAGCATTTTCTGCTAAAACTACTCAACCAAGTAAGGAGCCGATAGACTTGCCCAGACATGACCATACAACCACCTTTGCCCCCACTAAAAATGAACTGACTGGTGTTTTCATATTTGTTTAAAGATACATTTGTCATTGTTATTACAGGTATTATCAGTATGTTCACTACTGACTATTGTATTAAAGCCTGAAACAATGTGAAACCTGGTTGGCTACAAAAAACAACAGGCCTGTCTTTCTCATAGTCTACATAACTGTACACCATCAATCTCAATTTAACAATACTGTATAGTTTGCCAGCCTATGGTGTTGGCTGTTTATAGAAGCAACTACTTTATTAATGATAATCAATTTCATTTTAATGTTAGACTATATAGTCATTAGAAGCACAGAAAAACAGAGGCCAGTAGTTAGTGCACTGGTTTTAGACCAAGTCCATGTGGCTGCTTAATACAAGAAAAGAAAATCTACAGTGAAAACCTGTGGAATGCAGTGACATTGTTGAGAATTGCTACAAGGGTGATGGGAGAGTTGAGTTTATGGATTTGACTGAATCGTATCCAACTCATCATGCAAATACAACCTCATGAAGTGCACCTTTCACACAGTTTTATTCATCCTGAAGCAAGGACAGGTTCTTTGTTAATGTAATTTACCATTCAGCACAATACATGTACATATATAAATACAGCACAATAGGTACAGCACATTGTGGCCAAAACTTAAGGCTTTATGCAACATACCTTAATATATTTCTGTCCTTCTCTGACTAGGTAGTACACATGGTTATTATGAACTCAGCCTTGCAAAATGTCTATGAGGATGAGTGTAGCATACAGGCCTGCATTGTTTGTTTGTCTTTTGTGTACCTGAAGGTCTCGTTGTCCATGCCATCGTTACTGAGGAGGTTGTTCTGTAGGCACAGCTCCCATAGATTGGGAAGGTTCTGCAAAGCACCCGAGGGAATCTTCACCAGCTTGTTATTCTATTGAAGGCACACAAATACACACAAAACCGACATGCAGTAGCAGGTTAGTGAGAGGCAAATGAATGGATGGGGAAAAGAGGATGCACCACTTAATGGATAAGGAAGAGGCGAAGGGGACAGGGGGGACTAATAATGGACTATGCAGAGGCAATTAAATCAATGCGATGCAGACATCTTCTATCAAAAGTTATGCTGGGTGAAGCTTTTGTAATGGACTGGAATTTAACCAGGTTAAAATAGTTATACAAAAAATAGATACCCCTATAATTCTTTGGATATTTTTGTTTTCTTTTTCAGTGATATTTAAGCTGTTATACACTAGTACACACCACACCTGTAGATGGCACTAGGCCAGTAGTGATGGCAGAGCCTATTGTTCTGACGGCTTAAAGTTAAAAGAATTAAAGCATTCGTGAGAACATCTAACACATCAACTTGTGGCCGGCTGTGTTTTAATTCCATCACTCTCATCAGGCAACCCTGTCTGGGACCGGTAATTCTTTCAGGTGTAGTTTTATAACCATGTGTGGTATTTCAGGTGTATTTTTATATACTGGAGCAAGTAAAATATGTCTAGCGACGCCCCTGACCTATGCCAAGTTTCTGTCTGGGCAATGTTAAACTGGCAGTTGGTTTACTGAACATTCCCAGGACTGATAACTGCTAGCTGCAAACAACTGCTAACTTTAGGATGTTGATCTTTGTTGATCCAGGGTGAAAGCAGATATATAGTCGTGTGTAGTGGGTCAGCCATGTGTAGTGGGTTCAGGGGTAGCCTTTTGGGCCATGTGTGTTGCTTTACCTTCAGGTGGAGGCGGTACAAGGCAAGGGGTAAGCTCTTGGGCACTGCACGCAGGAAGTTGCTGGACATAATGAGGATTTCAAGGCTACTTGAGCCATTAAACATGTCTTCAGGAAGGCCTGCATCTGTCAGCTTGTTGTTATGTAAGTACACTGATCTGGACAGGTAAGAAACAAATGCATGCATCACGCACACACACACACACACACACACACACACACACACACACACACACACACACACACACACACACACACAAATACATCAGTCAACCTTAGTCTTTTTCTCCCTGAAATGACATTTGTTGGGATGTCTGTACATTCTGGATAAGTTCAACTTGCAAAAATCAAAGGGACTTCTTAAAAGTGAGTGCTTAGAGTGAACATCACATATGCTTACTTGAGGCCAGGCTTCTGGCCGAACGTGTAGGGGTAGATCTTGGTGAGTTGGTTGGCGGCAAAGTCTGCGCTGACCAGAGATGGTGGCAGGTGCTTGGGAGCTGCAGTAAGCTGAGATAGACAGACAGGGTTAAAACGAGCCTTGATCTGGGTTTAATGAAGACAGGTGAGGCTCTCTGAGCCCCCCTATACATAATGGCCTAGACACATATCCTAATGCTCCCAGTGAGTCATTCACTTACATCCACTCTGGCCAAAAGCACACTTTTGATTCTTTGATTTGATTCTTTGAATCAGTGATCAAAATATGTGACTTTAGCTATTGTCTCTTTTAACAGCGATATCCTTTAATAACTTTATGATTTCTATACTTTTTCATGTAACAGTTATGACATTTAGGTCTACAAACACACAAAGCACATCTGAGATTAAAACCCATAAATCTGTTTTTGATATGATCTGCCAAGCACTGTTGCTGAGTGCACTGTTGCTCGAGCAACTCTGCTCACGTGCCTGTGTGACTGAACACCCGATTGGCCGCTTTTTTAATCTGTACCTCAACTGCGAGTGAGTCAGAGAGAGAGAGAAACCATCACGACTCGCAGGCTTTTAGTGGTGGAGGTCTCAGCTGACCATGAGTAACAGCACAATCAGTGTCTATTTCGCGTAATTTAATAGAACACATCATTCTTTCCACAAAAAAATAAACCACTGCAAATCATTAAAAAGTCTCAAAAAAGTAAAAAGTAAAAGTAAGTTTAAAAGTACAAGTTTAGTTTAAAAGTAAAAGTTTAAAATTCAGTGGAAGTGGTGACATTGCTAGACTTAGGTATTTCTTCCACATCTGCTCATGAACGCCCACATGGCAAGGAACACACCCCTGTAGGGAAGACACCCTGGTCCAGTAAAATGAGAACACATCACAGTTTCCCAACTCCCAGCATTGCGTGCAAGCAACAATGAAAAATGACAGGTCAGTGGCTCCAACTGAAATGCGTTAGGCTGCCTGTAATGGTGGTGAGCGATGTGACGTGCTTGAACCAAGCAGTGTTGGATACCCTGTCTCAACTTTTTTTTACTTCCTAGCTTGACATGCTGCTTCTTACAGAATGGAATGGAATAAAATATTCTTACAAAAGGCTGCTATCATTTACAGATGAACAATTTTATGAAATTCTATCCCATTTATGGTCTTCATCACCAAATGTGTGAGAGGTGCTGGTTTCTGCACTGAGTATGCATCCAGACACAGAAGGTTTACATTAGGATGGCCAACATCTAAAAAAGAGTCTTCATTGTGTTTTTGGTTAACGATTGCGGTCTTGTCTATTTCATGTTCTCAGGCTCATCAGGTCCATGTCATTATTTCAGTATATTTGATCCAATTGAATGATTCTTTTGTGTCCACATTCATGCAGTCATTATTCACTCATATGACTTCTTGTGTGCCGTGCCATTCCGTCCAGTAACTGGCTTATGGCCTGGTAATACTGTAGGTCATTTCATAATTTAATGGATTAAATGCATTTTACAGTCCCATAAAGTCCAGATGCATATAAACCTTCTAGTGTGGTCTTCAATTCAATTGGCTGCTTTAACAAATACAAATAGGACAGAGAGGTTAGAGATGTCATATTTTTTTGGCTCTGTGTGATGCCACTCCTCTTGCCGTCTTTACCCTTGGGCCTGTGGTGTGATAAGTGGAAAAAAATAAGTGTAGTGCGCCCTCACTACAAAAAGGCAAGGTGTTGCCCTGGAGATGATTTAGATGTAATGAAAAGGAGTCATTTGGCCAGAACACAGAAAGGGATTGGGCCTTGACACTAATTATATCAAGCGGACCTGGTGCTTAATCAGGGCCAAGTCGTGATTCGATGCGTTTCTGCCGCCTCAAAGCTTCAGGACAAAGAGAAAGAGAGTGTGTTTGTGAGAGAGAGAGAGAGAGAGAGAGAGAAAGGGAGAGCAAGAGAGAATGGGAGAAAGAGAGAGAGAGGAAGGGAGTAGCAGGTTGGCTGCTTTAGTGAGGCATGTGTCTGCAAATCTTAGAGCACTGTCAAAGCTCCTTGCCCAAAAGATCCTCCAGAATCTCTCTGGCACGCTCACTCTTTTTCAGTCAGAGACGAACAAATTTGTTGTGGACAAACTGACCATGCAAAAGGGCCACAGCAGCAGTGGCAGCAATGTTTTAGATCCCAGGACTTGGCACAAGCATCCAGAGAGTGATTAAGCCTCTAAGCTGGCACGGGTGGCAGTAGAGAAGGGGGTAAGGGGGCAGGCCGATGGCCCCTAGCAACAGCTGGCATGGGGCCGCTTGAAATAGAGCAAAGCAGGGACCAGCAGCAACCTGCCAGCGCATTTGCCCAGAGGTTGTGGTATTTTGGACTGAGATGGAGAAAAGAACGTCAGTAACGGTGGCAAGCAAACAAAAAGCATGCACACACACACACATACACCCACACAAACCCACACACATGCACAATAAAAGCAACACATTTCAACAATATTTCCCATTCCTTATTGAGTAATGCATTACTGTGTACAGCATTTTCAAATGTGACATACAAGTCATTCTGTCAGCAAATGGCATTCACAGTTGCTGTTTACCCACCTTATTGTTTGCCAAATACAAGTAATTCAGTTGCTCCAACACTTCAAACCCCTCATCTTCAAGACCTTCGAATAAATATGTATACAAATACGTTCACACGTACACACACAGACAAACAAACACAAAGATATGAATGCACACAGTGCAAAAACAAAATCTCAACAAGGCCTTAAGTACAGAGGAAATGCATTTAAAAGCAAGTCAATCCCTGAGTCAAAAGTAGAATTGGTACCATTTACTGTATGTTTTCATTAAAGCAAAAATTAGAAGCAAAAATGCTGCAGGAACAAAGTAAGTTCCAACTTGGGGAAACCTGTTTGACACAAACCAATTCTAACACAGCTGAATCTACATCCAGCAAGGACCTGTACCCAGCTTTGACTGATTAAACCCCTGACTTCTCCCTCTGCCATGCCTACTTAGAGCATATTCTAAACGTTTTTTCCAGCCATTCCAATGTTTTGACGATCTTGTCAACACATGTTGCTGGAATCAAAATGGGGGAAAATCAGACCAATTCTAGGATTTTGATTTGTTAATACAAACTACTAAGAAAGCTTTAAAGCAATTGTACCATGGTGATGGCTGGGGTTTCCATAACACATCAGTGAATTGTTCATGAAGGCATTAACCCCTGAGGCTCAGCAAAAGGAAAAGATTACTTCATGTGTTATTCAGTGCTTAGGCAGATGAGAGTAGACTGTTTACCAGTGCAGGTTTGGTAACAGTTTATTCCTATATCTAGCACGGCAAGCATTCACCACACAACCCTACCAACACAAACTGAGCAAAGTGAAAAAGATGCCTCTGTCACATCCATTGCCTTACCAACTCTGTCATTACCTTGGGTGCTGAGGCGGTTGTTTTGCAGGTTAAGGGTCTGCAGCTGATGGAGACGAGCCAGGACCTCTGCGGTAACCTCGGTAATCTGGTTATTCTGGGAGAGGGGGGGGGGGGGGGGGGGGGGGGGGGGGTTCTTAAAGACACTATAGGTGTACTTGCAGAAAGATTGCAAACTGTGCTAAGAAGTGGGGAGATGATTATGGGTTTAAAAACCTTTTAACAGTAAATGGAGTGCTTTGGCTCCATACAGCACTCTGCTGTTATTCTCTAACGGTTTTAAAACGCACTCCAGAAGTGTCACCAAGGTCAAAAGGCAGACACATACACCCACACATTCCCCACACAATCAGACACTAAAGAGTGGCCTTAACCACTTCAGGAAAAAGTGTCCCAGTTAAGACAAGCTAACAAGCACCCACAGATGATCTCCTCCTACTCCTTGGCCCCTGTCACCCCTTTGCACTCTCAGTGTTAGCGCTGTAAGGGCCAGTTCTAGACTGCGTTGAATTGGTGGGTAGTAGAATATGTTGGCTGGGCACCAACGATTAGATCTATACTTGTGTAAGCTATAATTTAGGCTAGTTTGTTTTATGCTTTTTCACCAACGCTAATGAAAATCACAGTGTTATACCTTTAACCTAATGGGCATAGTCTGGAAAAACAATGCTATGTATTACATACAATTATTATACAGCTGTTTAGATTGCTGACGGACATTGACTTTAAATGAGCCACTCCAACATTCAGAGGTGAAATATTTTTGCATAATGGCCGCTGAAAAAGTATAATGACCGCTGTCAATGGCAGTGAATTTTGTGCTTCTCTTACATCACTCTGCAAGTATTCGGTTCAATGTGGAATATCAACAATATAAACTGCAATAAAATTGTTTTGCATTCCCAATGTCAGGCAGGCGCCTATTGACTCCTTATTGACTCCTATTGCTTCTTCAGTGACCGTCTGACATACGCACACACACACTTACATACGCCCATCAGTGTTTCATTTGAATTAAAAGCATGTGCATACTGTAAAGCTATAGCTATTGTTTTGAGTGATGTGTTTATATGCATGTGCTGTAAGAAATTATCAACAGAGCACACTGAATCCATTCAAATGAGCCTATCCCCTTTTAAAACCACAGTGCTGTTGTCTGCTGCATAGGCCACACACACTCTCTCTGTCTCTTTCATGACACACACACACACGACCATTACTATCCTTATGGGGACCCCCCATTGACTCCCATTATAATACAACTAAAGATCAAATCTATCCCTAACCCTAACCTTGTCAGTAAAGCAATGGTTTGACATTTTTAGTTTTGTCATTAGCAACAAAATAACCAACAAAAACAGTGTTAAATTGCCGGGAACATATATTTGGTCCCCAAAAACCACCTTTTGTCTGGTTTCCTATCTTACTGGGGACAGTTGGACCCCACATGTAATGCAATGCATGCCCACACACACACACAAATACACACACACACACACACACAAATGCGCGCGCACACACACACACACACACACAAAGAAACACACAAACAGGCCGACCTGTAAACAAATTCGCACATACCTGTAGAGAGAGTTGCCGAGTGTTTTCCGAGAGGCTGCTGGGGAATTCAGCGAGGTTCACCCCAGCACAGTCCACAGCTCCGTCTGCAGAGCAGGTGCAGTCCCTGGGACAGATCTCCTCCACCTCCTTCTTCTTACTCCCTCCTCCTCCTCTTTTGAGTACCACTGTCACCTCCTCCTTCTCCTCGTCTCCATACTCATACTCCGAGTCCTCTTCTGTGACCTCGTACTCCCCCTCCTGCTCCAGCAGTTTACTCCGCAACGCTGGCTGCAACTGGCCGAGCACCAGGGCCCAGCCCAGGGTCAGTATGCAGAGCAGCCTCAGGAGGCCTCTTCTGTGTCGGACCATGGCTGCCTCGCCAGCGCTCCCTCTCGCTCTGGAGAAGGGAGGGGCGGTGATGGGGTGTCAGTCAGAGAGAGCAGGACACCCAGTGCTGACACTTTCAGCTAAGCTTCCCTCCCACACCCACCCACACACACACACTCACGTTAAGAAATCCTCGGCTTGTTGTTTACTGTGGAGACTCCTGCCAGCGCCACGAGTGCAGAAGTCTGATGAAGAAGACCTTAGGCAAAGAAGGCAGAATATAAACCTGTTAGGTTCCAGCTCTGCTGTGAACTCATTGTACACGTAATCCATGGACCATAAACGTAACTAAGAAAGTACGTAAAATGTATTTGTATAGCACTTTTCACAGACAGAGATCACAAAGTGCTTTACATGATAAACAAAATAAAGTGAAAAAAAAAAATATATATATATATATATATATATATATATATATATAAAAAAAAAGTTTTTTTTCCTTCCTATTTCACCCTAAAGCCTCATATGATTTTGTTAATTTGGGTCATATTTTGAAAGTGTTCATTTTAAATCTGGAGAGTGTGGGGCTATATAAACCCTCAACAGAGTTGAGTAACTCTAAGGGAGTTCAACACTAGTCTTTTTGCTTTGAAGAGTGTGAGTATGGAAGCTAGGAGCCTGAAGGTGATTCAGTATTGATCCAAACTTTCTTTCACTTTTCTCTTTCTTTGCAGTTAGTAGTTATGAGCTCAGTGATTGTTTAGGACACTGAGGACCCATTTCCACCCGACACTCTCCGTATACAGCGCACAGACAGCAAGTGCCCGTTTTCTGTCCGTATTCATTTAGAATGCACGTTAACAGATTAGACCATTTCCACTGCACGCGTCATCTGAGCATATTCTGTCAGACATACACACATATTGTACACGGTTACATGCTGTACAGTCTCAAGTCTGTGGAAATGAGGCCTGACAAGGGTGCACTCATTTGTACAGTAGATGGCTACAACATGAACTCTTTTTAAGCAATCTTGAAGTCTCTTTTATATCACACCTACAATGGTATGGCCTCATTCTCAAGTGTTTTTACTATACTACTATACACCCTACCTCCTGTTTGGCCTTCATGCTGTGTTGCTTGTAAAGGGGAAAGACAAAAGCCCCTGTTGGAGGTTTTAACCAAACGGCATCTTACTCAGCCCCCGCCCCCACCCCCACCCTCCCTCTCCCTGGAAAGATGAACGCTGCCAGGGAAGGCCGACAGCATTAAGGGGTGATTACGCGCTCTCTCCCCTCGTGATGGGCTGATTCCACTACTTGTTCTCTGTACTCATTTAGCCAGCGAAACTACACATCCACACTGGTTTAGACAGCACAAAAGCACAACCCCTGCTCTGCTCTGCTCCCGTTAATGGGATTGCACATAAACAACCTGACACAGGGACTCTCACTGAGAGGTGGACTGTGTGTGAGTGTGTGTGTGTGTGTGTCAGAGAGAGAAAGAGAGAAATAGAGAAGGAGAGAGAGGGAGAGAGAGATGTTTCAACATTGTGACGTTCAAACAGATGACATGTGGTGTGGCTGTCTTCAGCTCACCTCAAACCAGTGAGTCCTGCTCCCCACTTGTGCTGTTCTTCAGTGGGAAAATAACATTTTAATAACATTTTATCAACTCTCAGGCACTTCACTATTAATAAAAGGCTACACCTCTACAAGTTCAAGGCCGCTGTAAGCATCAATCAATCATGGCACTGACCATAAACAGAGCAGTCACTTCAATAGCAGGGACTTTGTTTTCCAGTAACGGTGATCAAAATTTCCCCTTTGTAAGCCCAGCAGTAAGCCATGCTTTACGCACACAGAGTTTATTCCATAAAACATACGAGCTACTGGAGTCAGTCCACATTCTCTGAGAGTCTGGAAAAGTTCTACGGCAAGTCACATGAGATGCTGCATCCCGATATGACAAATTGGTTTATGCACACGTGCGCACACGCATGCACACACACATACACACACACACAAACACATGCACGCACACACAGACCCACACCCACACCCACCCACACGCACGCACGCACGCACAAACAAACACACACACACACACAAATAAACACGAAGACATAAAGCACTTGCACACCCACAGACACATATAGGCACCATACCTTCTCTACTTGTGGTCAAGCACAGCGCTGCAGAGAGCGTGGTAGACTGAAGAAGTGCCTGTAGTCCAGCTCCATTGCAAGAGGTGCACTGGTGAAGGCTGTAGTCCCCAGTAGTCCCCTCCAGATGTGAGGGAGAGAGAGTGGGAGTGAAAGGAGAGAAAGTTGAGAGAGAGAGAGAGAGAGAGAGAGGGAGGGAGGGGAGTCTGTAACCCGTCCAGGGCCAAAACAAATCAACTTTCCCTTTTTACCTTCCCACGCCGCACACACACACATACGCATTTCCAGAATTCAGAAGCGGGTCTTTTCCATACCGCTTATGGAAGTTCAGTGAATGAGGAAATACGAGGTGGGTTGATGTAATCAGGCAATCACATCATAAGAAATTACCACCCACCAGCATGAAAAAAAAAGTCGAATTCAAGCTGAGATTCTGAAAAGTCAACATACGACTGTAATAAAAGACGCACAACAAATAAAACACTGTAAGTCTCAGCTGTTCTGAAGTTTCTAATCAGAGTAGCATTTGGATTGTGACTCTGTACTAAGACATTCCTTCCTCATGCTGGTTATGGGGCAGCACTTGATTTAATAGTGCAACAATTAGGCAGATAAGACGACGTGGGTATGTGATTGAGAGCCAGCATTTGACAATCTACCTCAAGCAAAACCACTTGAAAGCATATTCTGTCAGTGCACTGAGCTGGAATGTTCTTATTTCTCTGTCCAGGTTTGTTTGACAAACTCAATTTCTCAGCAAGTCTCTTATGTAAGAAGACAAACACTTCCTTGAAGAATATTTGGGGGAAAGACTTCAATAACGTTCTCTTTGAGATCTTTCTTTCTTTCTTTTTCTGCTCTCCTCTTCTGAAGATGAGAATAAACGCAGAAAGGAAATGGGCAGCATCTGGCAAAAAGACATGGAATAGGATATGAGCTAATGGCCTGTTCATCCCACTACCCCCTTCCTGATAGGAACTCTGTTTGTTCATCTGTTTTCATTATAATTGCCACTGCTTTCCAAATAACACTCAGAACCACTACTAGCATGCTCCTAAACAGCAGAATGGCAGCCCACAGCCATTTTTATTTTTAAATCTTTCACTGAAGTCCACCAAGGCAACTTTTATAAAAGTGAGTAATAAAATGTTTTGTAATGCCATTAATATTACGATCTAATCTGGATGACATAGATCCAGGATAGAGATTGTCTCTGAGTGTATCTGGACACAGGAAAAAACTGTTTAATGGGACATGCATACACACTAACACATACACACATGCACACACACACACACACACACACACACACACACACACACACACACACACACACACACACACACAGTAGCATATTTGCCTACACAGTACCAGGTGTCTGGTCCGAAGGGGTTGATTCACAGGTAAAAGTCTTTGCTTGCTTTTTGTTCCACTTCATTTCATGCGAACATGTTGAATATGTCACAGCGGTGCTCAAGGCCTCCCCATACATTTTTCAGCCTGCTCATTAGAACTGTCAACAAGAGGAGAAAAAATGAGCAATCATCTAGACAACTCTGTACATCTGGAATGTGTTTAACATCAAATCGAGCAGGATGTATTATTTTAGCTGAGGCCGAGAGCTGTTTGCCAGACGATGAATTTGTGTTTTCTCTCCTCCTCCCTGTGTGTCCGTTCGCTGAAGTGGTACAGTAAGTCAGTTTTTTGTTTGCAAGGCCATGTTGGCTTTGTGTCAAAGCCTTAAATCAAAGAGAGACGAGGGATCCAGCGGGGCATTGCCCCTACATCGCACTACTGTAAATACAAGCTGGGAACGATGATTAAAGTGGCGGGTTGAACTTCTGTGTAGGGATGTGCTGTCCCCTCAGAGAGAGACGGAGGGGCACAAATCTGCCTAAATCCTCTTGCAAGGCCCTGGGGGACACAGGATGATCTGTTACCTTACAACTTGTAGGGAAGGTAGGTGCGTGAACTACGTCTACAGCAACATCGGTAACATTTTTGCACCCTGGCAGTAGCCCATATAAGGCTCTTTAATGCTGTTGGTGGCCCCTCACGACTATGTGTGGCTCTTGCTTTATTTTCACACTCTCACCGCATTTGCTTTTCTTTGCCCGTTTTCCCCTGTCCCTTCCCATCTCTTTTTCCCCAGCAATATCGAAGCACTTACCTCTCAGCCCTGCTGCCTGCTGAGGATTCGAGGGCTGTTAAGGAAGGCAGTCCTATATGGAACCATTGGCGTCACTAGGCCTTTTTTACTTGGGCACGTGCCCAGCAAAAATCAGATGTGCAGATTAGTTAAGATTAACATGTAGGCTGTATGAAAACGGTGCATTTCTAACTTCTACCACCTCTACTTTCTAACAAATTTTGTGGTTTGTCTGGGACATTCTCACAGATATTCTATCTGTAAACTGTGACGTACATCCAGTTTAGTGCACAATACTTAAGAGATGAGGTAAGGCAGCGCGAAGCTTCTGCAACAAAAGTATACAGCATTTTAACAAAACCATTATCATACATGTACTAAAATAGTATGGAAGGGAAACAGTGGCAGATGAGTGCACCAGAACAGTGCCCCAGTAAAGCCTATTGATAAGGGAGCTCTTGTCTCCTCCGGGAAGATGCTCTTCACATGTCCCTTGCATAAGCACACGTCATGGAAACAGTGGTCTCTGAAACAAACACAGGTAGGGATGTCTGTATGGGCCCTAGAAGCCTTCCAATTGCCAGTTTTTATTTAGCAAGTGAGGGAGGAAAACAGGTGCAATTTTCAGCGGTTCAAAATGAACAACAGTGTGTGACTATCTTTACACCATAAGTATGGCGGGGGACAAGACAATAAGGACAACATCCTTTAGGAATAAAGAGTCTGAGCTGATGTACATCTCAGTTTAATGTATTGTGGAGCACCACTGCATCAGTGTAGATCTAGTGTTCATTTTTGAAAATATGACATGTGAGGTTATATCCTCACCTATTGGCTGAAATTGTTATATATCTGTAATACTTATTTTTGCCAGTCATTGCGATATTAATTAGTTTTTACTGCATATGTATGAAAATACATATGCAAACAAACAAAGCGCCATTTCCAGTGTTCTTACCCAGTATCCTTTTTCTTTTGAGAAGGCTTCAGGTCAGATTTGGCGAGAAAATCTAACACCGTATGTTGCACGTGCCATCTCTGTATCACGCAAATCTATCAGGCTACACCATACATTGAATAATCACACCAAAGGGGTTTAGCACAAATCTATCAATGCTTGTTAGTTTGTGGTGGAACTGACAAAAAAACATTAAAATATATATATATATAATAACATTATCTTTATGGTAATCTTGGTATCTTGCTATGCTTCAACACTTATGCATGATGTGACTGAGTTGAACAAGCCGAAACAGTCATTTGCGACACAATCACCAGCCAAATTTGATAGCAATCTTCAGGCAAACCTAGCTCACCACAAAACATAGCATTGTACTAGAGAGTATCTCAAGGACAGAAATCCAGCAAAACAACCTCAAGGCTATGACTAGAGGAATTCGCCACCCCTCGCTGGGAGGCTCTCTACTGTAACTAATCAAACGTATGAAATCCGCTGCCTGGAATGTAGTCTGTGCCACGTATGTTGTTATGTGAACTGCCTGCAGCAACAGCGAGAAGTGGGGGGCTGTGACAGGGAGAGAAAAAAAGAAAAAAATCAGAAAGGTCAACTCGGAGCAGCCTTGATCGTCATCATTCCTGAGGGGCCTTGGAGATGGAGTGCAGTAGGTGGCTGCTGGAGAGCTGACGTGGAGTGTGGATACTGTGTGGCTGAGGAAGGCCACACGGCTGCTTCTGCGTATGGCAGGCGACTATTATTGGTATTCATACACATTGTATTGAACGGGCTGCTGCAGTGAACCTGAATTATAGAGCATATTAATCTATTGGTTTGCCAAGTGCCCATTTATAAACAAAGTTGTAACTTGAATTAAGATAGAGCGCCCTCATAAAAAAATAAAGGTCAACATTGTTATTGCTATCATATGAACAAAACAGAGCTGCACTGCTATTGCCTACACACATTACAGGTTCATAATATGTTATCATTTTACTTATCTGGAAATGAAAACATGATTTTACTGCAGATGGGAGCTAAAAGGTCTAACTACACATTAGATACATTACTTTCTCTACTGCTGTGGTAATTCCATTCATTTTTGATACCATATGTTAGGTTATTTTTTTAAAGTACAGTCTGATGCATGTACTGTTCATCAACATCAGAACATACACGTAAAGCATTTAAATTATTTAAAAAGAGAGTGCATTTTTAATTTCTTCTCTATTACCTATTGATCATACATTGAGGGAGGAACAAATCATTCATAAGTGTTAAAACCTTAAGAAGATAAATAAAAGTTTATGTTCACAGTGCATGTACATGTATAAGAAATATGCCAGTTTGACAGGAAGTAAATCTTAGATTTTTTAAAAATTGCTTTTATGTACTGCTTTGCAATACTGCTTCTCCCTCCAACCCTCCCACACATGTAGTCGCTTATATAATATGGGAAATCGTGGCCTCCAAACAATAGCAAAACCGTAGCTCTGAGGGACACGTACAAATACTAGCTTCCACGTCACATCAGGATGGCAGTTGTCCTCCTAGTGAGTGCGGAGCCAGCACCGCTTGGCTTTAAAGAGAGGAGACTGGAAGAGCGAGAGCCGCCAGCACACTCAGTGCCAATGCTCCAGAGGAATCTGGGTCAGCCCTCATTAACAGCTACGGGTTCTGGAGCCACACGTCAAAAGTTTGAGGGGGAAAAACAAAAGCGTGGCAGTCTGGAAACAGGTCACCAGTTGGCCTGTTGTAAGGAGTCTGAGGAGGTTGAGTCAGAGTAGGAGGACACAACAGATTGTGCAAAGCATCTTTACATCTCGCTTCAAACATGACTTTTTTTGTGTTCCACAAACAGAAAAAGATTAACAAACCATTAAAAATGACAAGAAAGATTGAATGTAGAACTTCCTGTTTTGAGTTTCAAAGTCAAATGAAACAGCTCTGGTCTGATGGAGTTTGATCAACGAGGTCAGACACACTACATTTGTAAAAAGGGGGGCTGGTGGGAACCAACATTAAACCAGAAAGGACTGTATGGAGAGGGGCTGGTTGATGCATACAATAATCGCCACAGATTGTCCGGTCAGAACAAGAATGAAATGTCCCTTAGTGAAGACACACACACCACTCATGAACAGTGAAACCGTGGAAAGGAATGAACCCGTGAAAACCGTGTAAAAACCCGTGGTTTACTAGAAATATAAAAACAAGAAATACAAAGAGACAACCATAAGCAATACAAATATACAAATGATAATACAAGAGTAATATACACACTATATACAATATATACAAGGGGTGATGAATAATTGCCTACAGCAATTATCTAGACCAGAAATGAATTAGGGAACATAACTGCCTACAGTAGCTATGTAAACCGTGACTAACAGTGAATGAATGAATGACTAGCTGTAACAGAAGTACTGTGTCTTTAAGCCCTGCGACACGGCGTGTCTGCGTACACAGAGATTAGCTATGGCGCGAGCTCTTGAAATGTACACGGTAACAAGCAGCCAAGTATCTGCTGTACCCTCCAAAGATAACGACTAATATTATGCACATACAGGACGATACAAACATCTAACAGATAAGTAAACAATAGACAAATGCTGCAAGCATTGACGCTAGGAGGCTACAATAACACACAACAACGAGCATATATGACATAGTAACAACATAATATTAGCGAACTCACTCTCTCATGGACGCACGGATGAATGAATAATTGAGAGCCGAAGAGAAGAGAAATGGGGAGAGAGAGATGGACGTCGGGATCCTGGAAACGTCCGTGAATGAAAGGAAGTCCAAGGAAAGGACTGGATCCGGCTGAAGTCTCTCTGTCCCTCAGATGTGTGACTTGCTCTGACCTCTCAAGAGTTGAGCAGCTACCTTTAACAGCTGACCACAGCCGGGGTCCTGCTGATAACGATCGGTAGCCCAGCAGAGGCTGCTGGGAGCAGCCCATTGATGGCTAACCCTCTCGACCAAGTGTGAAAAGGAGTGATTGGAGGGCTCTACCAGACTTATTGGATCAGCAGGGGGTCAGCGGGTGAATAGCTGATAGCCCACACGATGGAGGATAGGTGATGGCCCATCACTGAATGGAGGAGGGGTGATGGCCCATCTAAATGGAAGATGGGTGATGGCCCATCACTGAGGTGGTTTGACCAGTTTGAACAACATTCATGGCACTGGCTGAAAGTTTTAAAACATGCTTTCTGAATCAACACACAATGTTAAGTTGTTTAAAGTAGCCTACTATTAGGTGGCTGAGTGGGAGAAAAATGGCTTTGATAAAAGCAGATCATTTGAAGGCTTTGGGCTGCCACTGAAAAAGGTACTCAAATTCGAAGGTACTGTCAGCCAGGCTCCTTAGTCTTTGGCAGAGATGACAATGATGAATACTGTTGTCATTGTATTATAAAGTTCTACTTGTATGCCTCTTTTTATACACAAAGAAATTTGAAACAGAAAATACAGATGAAAAACAGAGAGCAGATGAAAACATAAAAAAGGAAGTTCGGGGATAAATAAAGGCGGCCATCCCAAACCTCACAAGAGCACATCTCTGGGGGAATCTACTGAAGGTGGCGCATCTGAGAAGCTCTAAATGGATATCGTGCGTATTGGTTTTGTGCTTAGTTTTTAAATATATGTGTTAAAGAAATGTTCATCTTGGTTTTTGACATACAAACAGTAATAGCCATTGTTCAAACATAGTGTTTTTGACATTTTAACATTTAAAAGTAGTAAAGTAACACTGAATAAGAGTGATGATGATATGATGAGTGACTGAAGATTGAATTCATTCCATTTATCAGTTCTTTTATTGAAAAAGGATCTTTTCATTTTTTTTCTTCAACGAAGACAAATACATATATTTTCATGAAATGTAAACATTTTTTTTTTGTGGAAATTATGTAATCTTTCTTTATAACTGTCTCTGTGATGTGTTTAATCATAATAAATTGTTTTATTATGGTTGTTATATCAGTTCTGCCCTTCTTATAAAGCATTGAAAACTACCCGTTTTGACACTTTTTACACCCCTAAATGGTCAACGTATCCTGGGGGATACAATTCATGTCTCCTAAACTATACAAGATAGAAAAAAAATTCCAATGGATTTTTGCTCATTGGGTCCAAATACACTAAATTGCATCATGAAATGATTTTTAGTATCGATATTTCAATGAGTGACCGTTTAAGGGTTAAGACTACGTTGAAAAGACAAAGCACTGAGTAACTGCAAATATATTTTTTAAATTGACAAAAACGTCTACTTACCTATTCCTATTGTAACTTTTTTAGTGCTTACGTTTTGATCTAAATCAGTGTTGCCTGCTTACAATCTTGTCCTTTGTAAGTTCAGACAGGAAGCTCTCAGAATTAATAATCAAGATTTTATTAGTGTAAGTAGTATGCTTGGTCATGGTGGGCTAGATCTGTTCAAGATGGTGCTGGAAAAGCTGTGAAGCTGCAAAAGTTTTTAAGACTTAAAAAAAATTAAGACTTAAAGTAAATTAACATCTGAAGAGATACCATCATTGAGCACAGTCATCCAGTGTTAATTCAATCATCTTTGACATTTATTTAGTATAAAATCTCACACAAAGTGGGCTATTATCAAGAAAATCCTCAAGGGTATATTTGAAGAGTGCATACCACTACAACCAGAATACAGTAACCATGACAACTCAGTTGAGTCTATAATGGATGAGAATGACCACTTCTCTGCTTTGACATATCACTGAAGAGTCCAGTTGAATAATTTAAGAAAGGAAGTACCAAGCAAAACAATACATAGGATACATAGTGGTTGTATTTATGCTGATGCGGTCTTTAAATTCAGCCCTTGAAGAATGTTTTCTCACTAATTTCAAGATGATCAGAATAAGTCAACACACAATCATTAGCATCAGGACATACTACTGTAAACACACACACACAGTCTACAGGCACTTTCTTAGTTGCTTTCTTAGTTGTCATCACACTATACACACTAAGTTCTGTGCGTAACCACTTAGGAGAAGTATAACATACAGGATATTTTCACAATGAAAAGGAAACTAGATCATGGCCTTCCTTATCTGCTGTTGTTGTAACAGAGATACCGCTCAGTCATTAACTTGATCAAGTAAGCTGCATTTATATTAAAAATTATGACCTATTGCACTCCTACAGTCTTTTTTAACCTAGAGAATCACAAACGTGTTAGGAACAAAAAATACAAACTGAAGGAAAAGTGAAAGGAGCAGAAATAAAAGAACACATTGTTCCTTTGTTCTCTCTGATTTTGCTCCCAAATTTGTCCTGTCTTGTCTCATCCAGGGTAAATGTGGAGGGTTGTGTGTTGTTTGTGTGGTAGTGATCGGGTGGGTAAGTGGGTTAGTGGGTGTGGGGAAGGGTGAAGGGTCGAAGGTCAAAGGTCATCGCCTCGCCCCCTCGGCACCCCTCACAGCCTGGCTTTGCCTGGTTGCAGCTGCAGGTTCTGAAGCTTCATCGCCAGGCCCATATTCCCTGTGATCTTCAGCTTGCCTTGGAAGAAAGCCTGTGATGTAAAGAGCATTTCCACCGAGGTCAGAAACACATGCACACACATACACACAAATATATACAGTACACACACACGCACACGCACGCACATACAGTACACACACAAGCACGTATAGACACATACCCGCATACACACAATCATGCTCACACAAAAAAAAACATATAGACACACACTGCAACTCTACAGTCCTTCATTCAACTATATCACAGGTGATACCTCGGAGTCATTCACATGATCAAAAAAAAAGAAAAATACAAATGGGAAAAGATGAAGGGCTGAAGGCTGTGGGTCTCACAGGCATGTCTGTAGGGGGTGGTGGGGGGTTAAATTGGCTGCTGGCCTGGTTCTCTGATAGAGCAACCCCCCCCCCCGGCTTCATGAAAGGCACGAGGAAGGGGAGGACGGGGGAGAGTGTGGACCCAGGAGGAAACATAGGAACGCTCTTCGCTGTAGCTAACAAGAGCGCCGAGCGGAAGGACGCAGACGGAGCCGGGAAGCGAGGCCTTAGCGAATGTGTGCGCTTGATGCATAGCTCAAATTAATCCATTTCATACCTGCTACCAAGCAAGGTCCCCTAGCTGGGAGCAGCTGTGGTATAGCGATTAGGGAGTTGGTCTTGGGATCACAGGGTCGCAGGTTCAAATCCCGCCCTACTCATGGCTGAGTAGATGCCCTTGAGCAAGGCATCTAACCCCACACTGCTCCAAGGGACTGCAACTAAAACCCTGCAAATAACTGTAAGTCACCCTGGATAAGAGTGTCAGCTAAGTGTAAGTGTAAAGTAAGTGGGAAAATTAAAATGTCATGTGTCAAGAATTCGGGGCCATGCAAAAAGTAAGGCATTGGTAATGCACAGTACAGCATTTCTGGACTAAAGATTACTGAATACCACACACAAAATAATTGTCGCAGAAGGACACAAGAAACGTCTTTAGGAATGTGAGGAAGATTATTCATCACTGTTGTACTGACTGCTTCCATCAAGGCTACAAAAGTTTTCTTCATGGAGAAGTTTTCACGGACAAATGGTGTCCTCAAGCCACCATCATCTGAAACATTATGAACTTTTGCTTTTCTTCAACAAACTCTCAACCTCTCAAGCTCAGTGATAAAAGCACAGTCGACATTTGACAAAGCATTGATCAAGGTCACTGGGTAAGCTTATTCCTTGTGCTAATCAAGAGCATAAACAAATACAGCACATTGGCAGAATACAGGAACCCTCCATTCTCTACTCTCACATACCATGTCTGTTATTCCACTCAGTGTGAGGAGACTGAAATAACCAGTGCATAAGGGCCCTCTGTCCCCTATATGTTGTAAAAAATTTTAATTTTTATGTACAGACTCCCACTCAAGTGACTGACTCCAGACACCATCTTTCTAATCTTAATGCATTCTTTTGTCTTTGTTTTATGGTGGAAGAGTGGGTTGGGCGAATGAATTAATTTGTTCCAGATTGTCTGGCGTCGTCTAGCGTGAGGACACCAACAGTAAATGCTAAACATTTGACACCACCCTTCACAGCGGACCACCTGTCATGGTGCCAGCAGCAGTGCTGGACTCCTCTACGTGTCTCTCAGCAGACGTGGAGACGACTTTCCTGCCAACGGCCTACGCCCGTATCCCAGAGCAGGTGCCTGGAGATTAAAAGGGGAAGCTGGCTTTGGAAGATGCCAGCGCAGGCCAGAGGCAGTAAAGGAAAAAGGAAAAGCCTGAGCCCGGCTGAGCAGACCCGATCTCCGGTGATATAGGCACCTGGAGCCAGGCTCTTCAGGTCTGATCCAGATTGGATCCATTGCAGTGCAGACTTCATGAGCCCGACCAAGACACACAAACACAGTGAGGACTGCATGCATATTAGAGGTAATAAAAGCTCTAACAGCTAACAACTACTAGCAACTAACAGCAGAGCTCTGTGGGATCACGTGTGTGTCTTTATCTTTGCAACACCTCTGACAATCCAACACTTCCACAATCCACCACTTTATATAGTATAGACATACTATATGAAGTACAACAGCTCATAAAAAGGAAAATAACAGCACTGTCGAATAACATGGGCAATGAGAAAAGCACATCACTAGGGTTGGGAGTGCTTACCGTTTGAGGATTCATTTTTCCCGTCATGAGGGCCAGCAAGTCACTGTCGGACATGGCAATGGTGCAGTCGGCCTTCTTGGCTGGGGGTGGGGAAGAAGGGGGTTGGAAAAAGAAAAGAGGGACAAATGGGAAAATGTTAGCAGATGAAAGTATGCTTTGGCATGAGCTCTTATTAGCATCGTCAGCACATGGGCGCCTCACGCAGCCCTGCTACCTTCCCGAGAAGGACCTCTCGCTGGGCCGGTGACTCACCAGCGTTTGCAAATATGGCCAAGACAGGCCCCATCACACAAAAAAAAGACATACACACTCTCTCTCTTTTTCTTTCTTCACACACATACTCTCTGTCTCTCTCTCTCAAACATATTCACTGTCAAACAACCACACACACCCTCCCTCCCTCTCTCACACACACACTTACTTTCAATCACGGTTTTTCTCTCTCTTTTTCTTACACACACACACACAAACACACTCAAATGCATACACATACACATATACACTTACACGCATATACATGTACATAGAGCAATTAATGCCTTCAACCACTGCACAAACCTACTGTATCTGCCCTTTCTTGATCTCTCTTGTTATCTCTCTCTCGGTGCCACAGTTACATCAAAGTGTGGTACTGGTTGAATTGTGAGCAGAAAACGGTGCCCTTGAGATTCTCGTTAACATCAAGGTTTTTAACTCATTCGATGCCAATGACGTGAAAACGCGTCTTTTACGATAGTAACGCCCAGTGCCAATGACGCGTTATCGAGTCAATTGCGTTTTTTTACAGGGGAGGTGGGGTAATCATCTGATCTAGCTTGTGTACAAAAATCAAAGTTGTAATCACAAGGGAACCCATTCTGTGGGTAGTACCAGTATCAGTGTGGATATGTGATCATCTAACATTGTCTCAAAGAAGAGACACTGGACCTGGCTTGCTCAATTGCTCGCAGTTTTGCACACTGCTAGCTTGATCAAAATAAATCCTGTCAGCACGTATGTTGAAGCTACTGTTTTCCTAGCAACATCTCAGGTTTAGCTTCTGCAAGCCACCAATAGATTAATTTCACTTTAGGTAATGCATAATGAGCAGCCTGTCGCGCTGTTTCATAGATAGCTACACCTGCACTTGACTGACCCGTCTGACAGCAAGTCACTGACGACCCAGCTCTCTACATTTGGTAAAGCGCACGGATTCACTGCACTCTCCCAACATCATAATTTTCTGTGCTATCATTCTCATGTGTTAATCTAGTTGTTTGGTGTGCGGATCCTGTGGAATACGATGTTATTTTGCTCTGAAGGCGTTGTATATTTGGTTCGGTTTCGGTTTGCCTATCCCCTCTCTGAGCCAAGTTCCCACACTAAAATGTTACAATGTTTTATATCGTGTTTGGTGACGTTCAGAAATATTACATTTATTACCGATACTAGATGTATGGACCGGTATTTTAGATCGTGTTTATAGGTCTTCTCTGCTGTACACACACATGCATACACACGCGCGCACACACAGGGGGAGAGCTAGAAGCACTACAGTTACAGTATAACATAGTGTGCTGTACATACATAGCTGCTAAATAATGTTGCCAGCGTTATTTTTGGTGCAGTATACAATGGGATCACTTTTCATAATGTTTGAGATGTCTCTGAAGCAAAAACAATTGTAATCAAAGACATTTTCTGCTTGAAATGTTGCTCGTTACAAAAAGCCGTTTTTCTCAGTATTTTGGTCAGAAATCAGCATTTTTAGTTACACCCACCCCTGTTCTCCAGACAATTGCTAAGGAATGGAAAGAGGTACAAACAAAATTTTTTTTTCTGATGATAAAGGAAAGTCTGGAGTTTCTTTTGGTATGTTTTTGTTGACACAGACATAGAACTCAATTTTGTGTGGGTCTTGAAAAAACACTGAAATGTTCAAAAAATCCTGGCACTGGGACGTGACCAACTTTGAAAATGGCTGGCACTGAATGAGTTAAGGATCTTCCTCTAAGGGCCTTTGGATAAGCACTACTTATTTTGTATGTAGCAGTAGTCGAAATGCCTATTGATCGCTGCCGTGATGTTAGAAAAAAAAACATCACTTTCACATTCTGAAGATAGTTCCTGCTAATTAAACATGCATTATTTAACTTAAAGAGCCATGGTTCACCCAGGGCCACAAAGGTAATGGCCTCTCTTTACATGGTAACAGCTGAAACACATTGAAGGTCAGTTTTCATTGCCTCACCACCAAACAAACCCATCTACACTGGTGAGTGGAGCATGAAAAGCTACAAGTAACATACAGGTAGCCATATATGCTTCCAACATGAAGATAAGTCTGAGGTAGCTCTTCTTGGTAGCTGGTGAGGGTGAAACATGAATTTAAGGTGCAATAAGTGAAGGTGCAATTTGTAAAGTGCAGGAGTTCTGAAAGCAGCGTGGACATCAGTGTCATCACTGCCCTGAACCTGTAGCTAGTGGCACTCACAATCAAAAGAGAAATTACAAATAGGCAGGCCAGTAAAGCATAAAAGATGTTATTGGACCTTAGTGCAACTGACTGGAATCCAAAAAGCCCCAACAGATAAGGTAACAAAATCGACCAGGACATAGATATAAATTCTTCTAACAGACAGATAAAAAAGCAAAAAAAACTAGCCCTGCTTAAGGCAGCTATAAAAAAACTAATTTAGATTCACAACAGCTGTACGAAAGGTTGGGATGAAGTGCAGAGGAGATGGCAAGACATTAAAAAGGCAACAAAAGAAAATGTTGCTTTGAGCATGGCACAGATGAGCCAGAGTAGTGTTCTAAATACAGCTTCTAGTCTTCCTCCAGGTTTCCCTTATGTATGCGTCAAACCTGCAATCTGGATTACACCTGGCTCTGAAAGCTGAAAAACACTCACAGCAAAATAGACACGTGCTCTTTTTTCCCAACAATGACGGAATACTCAATTAACCAGTTTCATGCGCATCTCCTCCTGGGGTTTCACCATTTCCCCTCCTGTTTTTTCTACAACCCTTCCATGAAAGCCCCTGGATACACTGTGCACTCCCACTGCACACTAAGTAAGGGTTTAGGAATGTGAGGTTGGTTTGAGATACATACTGTACACCATGCCATGTTTTAGAATCAGGTTGAGGCAAACGAAGCCTAAACCAATGCGAACATGTAAATTCCTTTGCCTGGACAAGTTTAACTGCAGTCGAGTCCTACACTGGTAGGATGCTTGTGAGTGTCATTACTGTACCTGTGTCGTTGTGGACGCAGCCTTTGCCATTCTTCACGTCCACAATCCAGGTGGCCTCTTTACCATCTGGTCCATCCTTGACTTTAAATGCAAAAATGCCACCAATTTTCTTCACAAACTGCTCCCCATCCTATGACAAAGTAGATAATAAGGTAATATATTAACAAAGGTAACTGTTTTGTTTATATTTTCCTCTGTGCTTTTGTCATTCTTTTTTGTTGTTTTCAGAGACATGTGCAGTTAAGATTTTGCATTGATTTTGCATTGAGTCTTTGCTTTAGTGGAAAAGAACATGAGGACGTGTCATCCAAACAAAGACAAACACAAGAACAACCCAATACAAAACCATCAAACTTGTAATGTGAACCAGATTGCCTGCTGTCTTTGCCAGCTTGATTGCATAAAACAGGATGAAAAGTAGGCCACAGGCGGCCTTGCAACTACGTGCAACAGGGACTGAGTGCATTGCAAGAAATCAGGACATATCTTATTGTTGGATGAGCAAAAACTCTCATCGGCGTTGTGACAGGAAAATTCTTGTGAGGTAGTGAGGAAGTTTGAAGGAAGAAAAAATAAGCTCACCCCTTCAGACATCCCATGTTACCAGTGACCAAAAAGCATGCCAGACACAAGTCTGAACAACACAGTTCTCAGTTTGACACTGAATTCCTCATTACTGGCCAGAACTAGCTCACTCTTGGCCTGAGCCTACACAAGGAGCAGAAGGACACTACCTTCAAAGACATCTGTGAATCTGGATGGGGAAGAGGGACTTTGGTGGTTCATGGTTGAAATAAAAAAGCAGTGGCTGAGAAAATGGCAACGGCATCATTAAACTGCCTGGTCGATACATGCTGTGAGTTTTAGATTTAAGAGTGCGTTTACAAGCCATGACCTGAAGCCACAGCTCAGAAAATGAAGGTGAAAGCAGTCTTCCGGATCGTGCTTTTCACAGAGCACTAAGCTGGTGAGAAAGATGAAAAAAGGAGAGTGAGAAAAGATAGTGAGAAGAGAGAAAAAAGAGTGTGACAGAGAGAATGAAAAAGAAAGAGAGAGAGAATGAGAGAGAGAGAATGACAGGGAGAGAGAGAGAGAGCGCACAACAGAAAAAGAGAAGAGAAGCAGGAAGTGTCACAGCTGTTATCAACACATACAATAAAAAACTGGCGCCAGATTCTTCTTTTTCCACCTTTTTTAAAACTCTTCTGAATGTATATAAAAGGTGATGAAATCAGGCTGGAAAACAAATCTTATGGAAATGTATTCCCAATCCTGATAGCTGGGCTCTGACTCATGCTGATGCCTTACACAGCCCCTGTTTAACATGACAACAGGCAGGGCCCTGCACACTCACCAACTGGCATTCAAGTACATGATTACAGTTCCTGCCGGCGCACACAGGTACCAAAATTGCCAGTCACCCATCCCATTTTTCACAGTGAACAGATTCCCAGAGGCCATTGAAATCAGCATGTGCTTTTGTACCTGTGATGACGACCGATTCTGGTCCCTTGTGGCCATGCAGTGACTGACAAGGCGACAGAATGGTTGATAAGAGTAAACACCCACCCCCGCAACATAAGGACGGGTTATACAAAAAGATCTTTCCCACTCTCGAGTCTTTTCAAACTTTTTCATTCGCACATACAGACATTCCTACCCTTTTTTTTTAACTTTACCAACAGTCAAGCACACATGCTCTTTCACACATGCATAATCACTTGCTCAACTACTTGCCTCCATTCTTTTCACCTGTGCACTAGCATACAGTCAGCCGTTCATATAAATGCATTGGTCTCCATTCCTCTTCTTTATACCTAGCCTAGGTGTGATTGTGTGCTTTCAACTGTGATCATTTCGCGGCCTACAGGTGTGTAGAGCCTGGCGTACTACATTGCTGGATCCTAAACCATCCACATCCTAAAGTGGCCTAAAGCATGCTTGTCTGCCTCAATAGTGTGGGAGCTGAACAACCAGTTCAATCAATTAAAAATTAAAGTCCCCAAGACTACTACTGTGTGCCCAAAAAAAAAACGTTTTTAATTAGCGCAACGTTTCAGGCAAACACCCTTAATCAGATGTGGTGGTGGGGTGTACAGAGGTAAAATCAGGATGTGCAGGTGCCCTGTTCCTTCCAAGGTTTCTATGGGTGACCAAAACAGACTAAATAGTTTAAATATTTTAACACGCAGACCTAAGGCTGCTCGATTATGGAAAAAATCTGAATCACGATTATTTGGGCCAAAACTGAAATCACGATTATTCAAACCATTATTTTGTTTTCCTCAGTAACATGCTTCATTTATTGAAAATGTATTCAAAAACATTTCGAAAAAACATTCTTGTACCTTCGGATTTTCCCTAATACCTTTCTTCGTAAACATTAGTAAGTCTCCTTTGATGTCTAATGTACAAACAGTAGAAATGTCTAATGTATACATCTAATGTACAGTACAAACAGTAGAAAATAATTAGGACAAAAACATTGTTGCCCTCGATTTTATTTGTTTTGAGATCGTTTGGCCCTGAAATCGTTATCACGATTAGAATTTTATTAATTGAGCAGCCCTACACAGACCTACATTTCAATAAAAGATAACATGTCTAATGTGCACTGAAAAGCTTTTGCTTTCTGAACACTACCCCAGGTTTGCACCCCACCATCCCTTAGCACCCACTTCATCCGCTCCCTTAGCACATACCATGCATACACTGTACGCCACAACCCCTGCACTCACAGGCCTTCTGCAATGTTCACTTACCACCTCCACTGCTACACTGCATTTTTGAAATACTCTGTCGTACTATTGTGCAACATACCTACTGTCGTGCAATATATTGGACTCTGTGCAATATGACTCTGTCGTGCAAACCACTTTGCTGCTGTGCATACTCTGCACCTTATTTCTCTATATGTTTATACTATCTCTTTAGGCTTGCTTATATTTTTTTCTATTCTTATTTGTATATATTTCTGTACATTCAAAACCTAGCCTATATTCTATTGTACTGAATTATTCTTATCTACTGCTTCTTACTCTGTGCATGTGTTGACTGCTCAGAACGGCTTGTGACTGCACTTTGTATAGTGACAATAAAGACTTCTACTCTCTACTTTTCTGCTCTGAATGAAGCAGTGCTCCAAATGATGAGCTGATAAAACCATGAAGCACTCTACAGTGAATCAGTATTAAATACATGAACAGGGCCACGCTACCAATTAAGGAGTGGACGGTATTAACAGGTATAAAAAATGATACTAACGACCAATATTTTAAAAGAACATGGTGTTTGTGGGGGACAAAAAGCAGCACAAACATACAGAAAATACAAAGGGTGTTGTGTCTCAAATTATCAAACTATCTTGCATTGTCTTAGCATGCAGTTGCTCCTTGTGAGTCCTGCTTAAACCACAAGGTCTACATTGACTATTTTAGACGAGCAAGCAGCATGTTTTATGTAAGAGCTGGTTAATTTCGAGTAAGCCTTATTAAAAACAATTCTGTGAAATTAACATATGTGCTAGTTGCACAGACTATTGAACCAATATACATTTAGTTATGGAGCAAAAGGAAGGCTCAGTGTCTGCCTTGTTGATATTTCACACAGGTTTTTTTTTTCACACGGCAAATTTACATACTTGACAGCTGCAGATCAAGTTTCATGACAAAACAATGGTTATAGGATTACAATGCTACATGTTTGGTACCTCTTGTAGTTTTTTGTTGATTTCCTGGAAGACAGCATGCGCCTTGAAGCCCTCCAGGCCAGCAGCTGCACTGGTGCCTACAGCCCGGATATGTGGATCACTGGGAAAGACAGTACCTTGGTGAAACAGGCTAGATCATATGCATACTCTCCCTCTCTCTCTTATACATACACACACACACACACACTGTAAGGTGTCTATGCAATCACACTTAGCCATACACAAACCGAACATGTTTAAAACAAATGAGTCTGTTGCTACAGCAAATCACAGTCAAAATGTTTTCTCATCACTGGAGACAGCATCAGGCTTCAAGAAAACTACTTCAGCATAAAATTCTACTTGAGGATGAGAAAGAGGGAGTCAAGGTCAAGTATCCTCACGGAAAGAACTTCAGTCTAAATACATTACACTTGAGCCGAACTTTGGCCCTGCCTTTTTAGTGGTCACACCAAAGCAAAGGAGCGTGAAAAGACTTGGTTTTGACCTGACAAACCATCTTCCTCTGTGTTTTTTACATTTTCTATTTGACATGCTCACACTGTAAACTGCCCTGTGGGTTTATTTTCAGAAATGCAGATGCAATGTGTGAATCTTGTGTACAAACATGCTGACATAGATGTGTGAAATCTTCACACAACTGTCGATTAACGAAGATCTTACACACCTTTGTGTGAAAACTAAGATGTTACACACAAGATCATTGATTGTTTGGATGGTGACTAGTAAAGCAAAAAATATTGCCTCTCTGTGACAACAGTTAATTACATACACAAACAAAATAATCAATAACGGATACAATCACTGTCCAAGTATGAGCTTTTCCAACATAATACTTAAAAGAAAGTGGTACAATACCCAAATCACATTGGCATAGACTTGCATTGTCAAACAAAAGAATTAAACCAAAAAATTAAACACTGGTTTTCCCACTCAGAGGAGTATCTTACTTAGACAGATGGTTAAGTATTAAGTCAATGCACTGAGCCGAAGTGTCCAATTAAAGCTGGACTATTCAACAAACTGAACCCAATGGAGTCAGAGCGGTGAAAGACTGACTGCCAATGACAGCCCGCTCCCCATGCTAACAAGCTAATATGAACAAAACAAAATAGATTAATCAGCAGTAGAAAAGGACTGTTTACTGTGGCCCAGGAGGAAAATTAACCAACACGATGTCCACAGACTGTATTAAAGACATGATTTCAGCAGAAAGAACCCAATAAAAACACAAGCCAGCTCAAAGATGAAGCGGTGCACTATTTCATATCAAATGTCAAAACAAATCAAGTATGCACTGAGACTGGACTGTTGAAATGAACTGCATTGATTCAAGTATGTGTTGTCAAGCTTAACAAACATGAACCTCAACTGTCTGTAATGATTTTAATTCAACAAAATCTGTTTAGATGCTTCTCAAATGACTTTCACTGACACCCTGTCAATTTCTCCCAGGTACTTCACCAATATTATTTCACACCTGTCTCTTTCTATAACTTGCTACAAATGGTTTTATTTTAGTTAATGGAAGTATGAAAGTTGTTTAAAACAGTTCACAACAAGCTGCTTGTCCCTCCTTACTATGCAGAGCACCATGTTTTCCAGCAAAAACAAGTTTGTCTCAGTGCCTTGGAGTAGAATTCCTTTCTGAATGTGTGTAGGCAAAGGCTTTTTTTAATCTTAAGGGAGAGTGAAAGGATTCACAATTTATAACATGGGAATGTGTCTGCCAACCAGAGGAACTTACTTTGTGCATATGTGATGACTTCACTAAACTGTATTGCAGCTGTGTGCTGGCAATTTGCTGCATGAAGATAAAACTCTGGCATGGCCAGGGGACATGCGCAGCAGCAGCCTGTCTGAGGAAAAAATAATTCCCAATTCCTTCACCAGGTGTATAACAAGGAGGCTGATAGTGTTAAGTCAAAATATGCATTCATTCCTACAAACGTTCATGACTGTTTTTAAATTCATTTGGCTTGTTTTAAAGCAACACAAGTTATCTAAAAACCTACTGCTCAAGGAAAAATGTGTTTTTGTTACCTTTTAGAAGCACGAGAAGTTTGCAAGACTGAGAAGTCTAAGTAAAACCTTAAAAGGTCCACATTTGCACGGAGCCATCCAAAGTATACATTTGTATCTGCTAACACATCTGTTAATATGCAGGTTCAATCAATGAGTGGCTAAAATAAGATTTTAAAAACAAATTCCATTCTTTGAAAATACAGAGCACAGACATTTATTTTGTTTAAGTCTACAGTATAAGCCCCTTTTATAGCTGTTTCCTCCTCTGAATAGATAACATCTTTAAAATACTGTTGCTGGTAACGTAATGGGTTAGGCTATATGTCGCTGAAACATTAAATAAACAAAACTTGTGTTTCATCAGCATCTCTACAGTGATTTTTCTTCCTATTAGTATTATTATTATTACATTACACTTAGCTGACGCTCTTATCCAGAGTCATTTACCAGGTTTCAGTTCCAGTCCCTGGAATAGTGTGGGGTTGGATGCCTTGCTCAAGAGCATTTCAGCCATACGTAGGGATGGGATTCGAACCTGCAACTCTCTGATCCCAAGCCCAACTCCCTAACCACTAGACCACAGCTGCCCAGCTGCTCCTCAGTGTAAACAGACTGACATAAACATAAATGTGTATTGTAAGGCAACTCAGATAAAAGCATCTTCTCAGTGAATAAGCAACGCAAGTTGTTTCTTTTTTTCTTTTTTCTTGACCAACATCCAGCATTTAACAAGTTATACACATGCACATGTAAAAGCAACAGACACGTTTGCATGGAAGCAAATGGTTGGTGGTGTGTGGTTAATCTGCATACTATCCTGGTGACAATTTTTTAAGTCATGAATGGTGTGGACTTAAAGCATAGGTGTCTCCACAAAAGTATGCTTAAAACCTAATGTTTCTTCCTAAGGATTAGCTTTTAGAATTCAAATTCATTGGAGGATAACGATCATATTTCTTGTCTTGTGTTTGGAGAGCTTGTTTGCTTGAGCACAGAGCAAATTTGTGGTCTGCTAGTAAGACATTCACCATACTCTCAGGGCCACTCAACTGTTCTTGAGATTCTAAGGACATGTCATTTGAATGATTTCCTTCACTGAATGCATGTTTTCCATTACAACATGTTTTCAGTTGCTTTTGAATGTTTTGTGATATTTCAGTTTGTGCGTGACCAACTCACAGGCAACTAGACCTAAGTTTATTTTTTTTTCTGTTCTACTAATGTACAGTAATAAATAATACATTTAACATCATCACTATATACATGTGTTCATGTGTGAAGACAACTAAATCTGCACTATTCTGCCTTTATAGTATAAGTGTGTTACACTATCAAAGGCCCATTCAATACAGATCATATGCCTGTCAATCATAATACAAAGAGATCAACAGTCTGCATTTTAGGTGAAAATGTTCAAGGCAGCGGTTAAACTAATATGTTAACTTCCGTAAGCATCACTGAGCCCACAACTGTCACACAACAATGTTTAGGGTTCACCCTGTGGTTACTCATTTAGTATTGATATGAGCCACACCATATGTCACCATATGGATGTCATCAGCCTCACCACCTGTTTATAGTCATTTGGGAAGACAGAGTGTTATTAGGGCACAAGATCCATGCAAGTTGCAACATACTGAGAGACAGACACAGAGACAGACAGACAGACAGACAGACAGACAGAGAATGTTGAAGCAGAAAAATATGTAACAAGCTAATACTGTCAGCCTTTGACATGCTCATATTTCTCTAATACATTTTGACCAAACTACTAATATGCCTGGTAAGTTGCACACCTACATCGGACACGATGTTGTCATATGTGAAATTAAATTAGAATTTAGAGATGGCATGAAGACAGCACAAACTTCTTATCTGAAAACCTCTTCTGAAACATATCTTTTCACGATCAGGAATACGTGCTAGTCGTATCACTTTCACCTCGGTGCCAATATCAGACCCAAGAACAATATTGGGCATATAGTTTAATGGCAGTGGACGACTGCTGTAACCAAACTAGAGATATTTTCAGTTTGAGATGAACACTGAAAAGTAGGAAAAGACTGGCTGCTGTGGGCAAGGTTGACTCGTGTACCTAGAAAGACTCGATGGTTACACCATGACATTCAATGATGTCAACGCTATTGAATCCTACGTGTTGGCAAAAATGGCAAACATTAGGATGATCCTCACCTTATTATGTGTGATACACGCATTTTGCATAGTGTGTCAGGCATACTGCTAACGAAGACCGGTGAGAATCGACTGTTTTGATGGCTTAGGTCAGGCGTTTGGATAAATCCCACCCGGAACTTCCTTGTTTCTTGACACTAGACCGAAGGAGTCAAATGCAGAGAAAACGGAGTAGCCTGCCTGGCGGATATAAACCTGATCAGGGATTCAGTTTATTAACGTGAAAGCACACAGCATGAAGTGAGGTTGAGGTTAAAATCAAATATTAAGTCCTGGGCAAGGATGAAGTACATAGGTCCAGTGAGACATCTTGCATGACAGCATAAACTTAACTAGAACATTTCTCTCAGCCCCAGCCCACATGCAAACTACAAAGCCAGAGCAAGAGCCAGAGAGCTCTGGACAAAGCAAGTTGTTGCTGCCACCTTCTGGTCAAAAACTGCTCACACATGTTTGCCGCGTGTTCGACTTGGTTCTCTGGCTATATTATTGACTTGAAAGTTAAACAGTGCGTCATGGTATCCATTTTTGCATAATCTCACCCGAACGTTACTGTAGTCTATTCCATGGTACTTAAACATTGAGAGAAGAAAACCGAAGCCAGCTGCTTTCCGATTTGACGGCTAAGGCAACTCAAAACACAATCAAGTGAAAGCCCATATACACGGAGAATGTGGATACCCACCCCTTAAAGTTCAAGTTTTGAACTTGTTTATTCAAGGTAACACAAAATAAGAAAGAATCACTTTGAACAAATAGTTTAGTTTTAGTTAGTTTTGCATTGTAATGTAAGTTTTTATTTAGTTTTAGTTTTTAAGCTCATTTATATTTTTATTTTAATTAACGAAATTATATTTTCAGTGCTAGTTTTAGTTTTAGTCTTAGTTTTCTAACTATAAAAACTTGCGCACCACCAACTTGCGTTAACTATAAAAACTTGCACACCACCACCATCCAACAAATAACCCCCTATTTATTTACCATGAAATGAGATGCACCAAAAGGCTGACAGGGAATAGTAGAGTTACTTTATTCATCCCAAAGGAAATTAAGGTAATTAAGGAATAGAAGCCTTTGGCCCCAGGGAGGAACCATGACCCCCAAGGCAGCCGGGAGGACTAGCCTACATTTTCACAGAATAACTCACCCATATTATATGTTGTAAGAAACCATATAACTGTAGAACCACAAAACAAAATAACATAACAATCTTTGGAATCACACTAAATTGTTGAACATTAAAGCGTACAAAAACTAAAAAAAAAAGTAGGCAAGCGGTGATGCATTTGAGACAAAGCCTGCAGTAAATCAACATGTGAAAATAACTGTTCTGTTCATTTTAAAGATGGCAGGGGAAGTTAACACAATGACTTCTGTTGCTGCGGTTATGACATGTTGAAATATTTTGGACTCAGGGAAATAAATGAAATTCTTACAATTCCAACCTTCTGTTGATGGTTTGTAGTATGGCCATAAATAACTGGGTCTCCATAGTCCATTTCACTGGTTTGGGATTTCAGGCATAGCCAGAAACATGCTGAGATATGTCATCAACAATCCCACCTGCTAACTCTTCTAAAATTGTCCTAGTCTTATTAACATATGAAGTCCCTAGCAAAATGCACCAAGTTTTTACTAATGCTCTGAAGAAAAGCTTGAACAATCTCTTATTTCAACAAATGTGATGTTGACATACATGTTAATTAAATAACTTGTTCTTTTTACCATTTACACTGACTGTATGCATTTCATGACTGAATGCTACATTGGGGAAAGGCCCGAAGTCTTTGAGCTGAAACCACTCTGTAAACGTACTTATCAGAGGGTTAAGGCCACCACACACCAGCTGCGATGCGACAGCGATTTTTGTCGTAATGGAATAGAATCTATTGAAGTGAATGAAGAAGCACACACCGCCAGTGGAACGACAGAACGACAGAGCGACCGTCGCAGTCACTTTCCTACCCTTGCGGTTTTTCTGAGCGATTTTTCACACGTCATAATAGAAAACTGTTGTCTGACATGGGCTGCTGGAGAAAAGCACCCTGTGTAATAAATGTAAAGTATTAATAAAATACAGTAAAAGTATTAAACGTTGGCCGTGTTATAAACTACTGCAGAAAGCTTATTATTGTTGTCCACCTAGCATCCGTTCTTCTCCCAAACGAACCAACCAGGCTAAATAATTGATATTGCACATTTTATACTGCTTGGGAAACGCATATAAAAGAAAAAAGTAATAGCCTATTCCAACATTTACCGTTTATTTTGTCTGACATATGGAGGAGCAACTGATATCGGTCATTGAGGGGTTTCCTGAGCTTTAGAATTTTCAAGACCCCAACTATAAAGACCTCTACAAGAAGGAGAAGGCATGGAGAGACGTGGCTGAGGCTGTGAATTCAACTGGTATGTTAACTTATTAATTACTTAACCTATGACTAGCATGTCCTGGCTGTAGCTGATTAGTTTTCTCAACTAGTTAAATCTCATAGGCTACTCCAGGCATCACAGTGTTTGCTGTAAACCATTTGTAAATGAACTGGTGTCTTACCTTTTAAAATACTGTCAGCAACAGGGTCATGATGGTGTGTATATATGGTTTTGTATCTCATGGGTTAAAGCCTGGTTGTTCGTGACAGCTGATCGATTTGACACGAACGTCATGAACCCCTCCCAAACCCACTCCATCCCCTAACAGAGCTGGGGCAAGTAATTTCTTCAACCTTTCCCCTGTCCTCGATGTCGATTTGGGTGAACTTTTCTATTGAACATTCGTCTCAGATTTAATAGGCTATAAATACAAGCTCTTGATGTCAAACCAACTTGCCCACTTAAATACATTTTCACTGGCAGAAAACTAAAATGTGGGCGTAAATGGTGTCACAAAGCGACGCGACTTCACCGGAGAATTCCATCGTAGAACACGACGGTCGCATCGCAGCTGGTGTGTGGTGGCAGTTGTAGCTCTTCACTGTTCTGCCAAGTCAACTGTGAAAAGTTGTGTAAACATCCGAAATCAAAAACATACAACCGTTATTCACCTCACCACTGATAAAACTGGCAGTTAGGTTTTGGCATTTCCACAGACATTATAATAGCCTGCAATAAACACCACTGTGTATGCCTCACCCTGGCTGACCTTTAAAGGCACATTATGATTCACTTTGACGTCCCTTCCACACAACAGGGAAACGTCACTATCCAACAGCAGAGTAGTAACTATCAGAGCCTGTTATCAGTAGTACAGGTATTTTAGCTACAGAGACGGCTACAATGTTGTTGTAGCTGATGGGACAGATGAAGATAACATTATCAAAAGGTAAGATGAGTGTGTGTGTGTGTGTGTGTGCGCGTGCGTGCGTGCGTGTGTGTGTGCGTGCGTGCGTGCGTGCGTGCGTGTGTGTGCGTGCGTGTGAGTGAGTGAGTGTACCTAAATGTTTTGTTAGATACAAGGGTAGGAGAATTTTGGAGTAGGAAAATTTGGGGTGTCCAATACCCTCAGCCCTCGTAGCTGGGAGGTCTATTCTTACAACTATTTCAACGTACTACACCCCAGTCAAGGGGAATGTTGGATAAATCATCAGTGATTTCAAGGGGAAAAAAAAACATCTTGACTGCAATGTCATTTATTTTCAGAAAATCCTCCCTGTACATTATTGTAGTTATATACTTCACAATGTGTTTTTCTTATTTTTTTAGATTTTTCCAATGTGCTGTGGCTGGGGTGTGTGTGGGGGTGTGTGGGTGTGCGTGTGTGTGTGTGCAAGAACTGTGCACACACCAAAGACATAACAAAACTATATCTAGTTTATCATATCATATCCATTGGTTCATATAGCACCCACTCTGTCTCTGTGTCTCTGTGACTGTTCTTCTCTGGATTTTAGGATTCACCGTAACTTGTTTTCAAACCTGCCTTGAAACTACCAATGCTTAATTTCATATAATCATTCACCCTTTTTTTAGTTAGTTCCTTTTTTTAAATATGTGGTTTTACAGTGGGGAAATTAAGTGTGCTACCGCATGACCATTACTTAAATGCAACAAAAGACAACACAGGTCCAAAACACACCTTCCGTTCACATTGCTGTCTGGCAAATTGAAAATGCCTTGTTAAAATGCAGCAATTCACCTAGACGCCGGTAAGTGTGCTGCTTTTTCTTGCCTTATGAAATAAAGTGCACATTACTGAAGTAAGAGGAAATGAAGTCAAGGCAGTGAAAGTTTGTGAGACTGATGTGCTGTCATCCACCAAGATAATGCCTGGCAAAGTGATAGGGAAATGAGAAAAAGGAACAGAAGATGATGTCCTTATGCCCACACTTCCCTTAAGGCCAAAAATAGCTTTGTAAGGTTAAACTGCATGGCTACAAGAACCATCTTGGATTACATTATGAGGGTAATCTGTGGCTAGGGAGTTGGTCTTACAATCGGAAGGTTGCCGGTTCGAATCCCGCCCTACCCATGGCTGAGATGCCCTTGAGCAAGGCATCTAACCACCCTGCTCCAGGGACTGTAACTGAAACCCTGTAAATATCTGCAAGTCGCTCTGGATAAGAGCGTCAGCTAAGTGTAATGTAATGTGATGTAATATGAGTGCAGACAGAATCTGGAGATAGAACTAAGTTGTGGTACAATCTTTAAATGTACTTTTTTACTTATTTACTTTGCATTTATTTTTCCCGCAGTGCAATGATGGCTAGGCACTGGGTTATCATGTAAATCCCACAAAAATGCTTGAAATATAGTACCAGCATAAATACTAATAATCACAATCAGATTACTTAATGAATCCCCGCGGTGAAACTGTTGCTGACAGAATAGAGGCTCAAAGACGCAAAAAAAGGAAATTACATAAATACAACAAAGTAAGATAAGATGAGTAAAGATATACATAACTGACAAGTGATTGACTAGCGCTCTCCTCCATCCTCCCCTGTGACTGAGGTACCCTGAGCATGGTACCGTCCCCACACACTGCTCCCCGGGGTGACTGTCAGGCTGCCCCCCTGCTCACACATGTGATGGGTTCAATGCAGAGTTGAATTTCGTTGTGTGTGCACTGTGTGCTGTGGGTTCACAATGACAAAAATGGGAATACCATCACATGTGCATACTTCACATATCTAAAGCAGGAATGTTACATTATAGGCAATGTTCACATGAATTGTTCACATGTATATTGGTAGGTGAATAATCAGTGTGTGCAATTGTAATATTGGGAAGAGGTTCTAGAATACAAGAGTGTATAGTAAGTGTACAGAGTCCAGTCTGTTGACCCTGGGTGATAGAGCTCATTGTGTAGAGGGTGAAAGTCATTTTCCAGGATGCCATACACTTTAAACAGCAATATCTTGTGTTTTAAAATGTATTGGTTCTTGTAATGGGAAATACTGTCTCAGCTGCATACCTAAAAATAATATTTTTAGCCTCTGTAAATATGAACACTTTTTTTAGTTTTGCAATGTAATACATGATACACAGAAAAAAGTATAATATTAACGTACAATTAATTCAATTAAATGTCAGAGGAGACAGAGTCCAACTTGTTATGACAATGTTGTAAATTTGACAGTGTAAATAACCGCTAAATACAACTCAATCTCCCTCTGCTTTTTGGCTGCAGGGTAATAGCTATTTTCACAGGGAACAGGTCCATGGCATTTGATAATTCACTCAAAAACAAATATGAAAGAAAGAATGAACAAGTTGATTTGTTTGTAATTAGGAGTATGAGTGTAGAAATTGCAGCGTAGAACATGCATTTTCATTCCACTTAAATAAGTCAACAATAGATATCATCACTTCAAGTCTCAGATACTGTATGCAGAAGTAGATGACCTGAGGGGTTCTAGCCAGGATAAGACCCTTGAAAATAAGCAAATCTGCCCACTAGTGGAAGTCACAATGTAGGCCTAACTGTAAGAAATACATATTGGGACACATTTTAAGGGTGTGCATAAAAGCAACTTATATATTTTTTGGCCTTTTTATGGCTTTATTGGGACAGGACAGTAAAGATGGTGACAGGAAGTGGGTGGGAAAGAGAGAGATGGGGTAGGTCTGGGAAATGACCACAGGCCGGATCTGACCCTGAGTCCCCATGGGCGAATGCCCATTTATGGTTGGGTGCTCTAACCACTGCGCCACTGCACCCTCCTACTGGGTGAATGGGTGAATATTAAGCATATAGCCCTAAAAGGACTGAATAAAGTGGAACCGAGTGCACGTCACTGTAATTGTGCATTATGGTCTGTGCAGACAAATTCCAGCCAGTCACATGTTGAATATAATTTGTTTAATAATCCATATTTTTACTAAAACATTTGCTTGTGTAAATAGGGTCATATAGAAGAGCATATCCGATGATTGTGTAAACCTGGGGTTTGGTATTATGTATTCTTGCCTTTGTCTTGTAGCCAACATGTTGTTTCCTGAAACCTATCAGGAGCAGCTTACACCGGCAACAACACAATAGCCAACCTGAAAAAAGTCTTCAGGGGGTGCAAGCTACACAAATGTGTTTATGCAAGAATAAGGTCCAAACTGCCAAAGATATTTCACTTCAGTTGTAAGTCTCTCGGAGTGTGTTGCTACCCACACTCATGTTCTGATTCTGTTGTGGCTTCAGGTCTACCAGACCCCTTCCTGTTAGGGTTTCCAGTAGTTTCTAAGAGTCTTTTGATGGTGTCTGAGGTTGTACTCACTGACCTACATTTCAAGCCTACATTTTTAAGTGCTATGGTGGTCTGTCTCTCTTTGATTGCCTTTTTTAATTCTTTTTACCAACACACCACCTTCTTCTTTACAATACTGTTCTCACCGTTAAAAATGTCCCTGTAAAATTACTGTACAGTTCAGTATATTCAATGTACAATTCAGTACTGTAATACAGTTTAATGTAGTTATGAGATTACTGTATCACTGTAAGGTTGCACTGTACTGTACTATACAGTACTGTATACCGTAATTATGCATTATGTATTAAAAATAGTATACAGTATATAGTATAGTGGTATACAGTAATTCTGATTGTATTAAAGAGTAGAGTAGAGTAGAGTAGAGTAGAGTTACTTTATTGATCCCGAAGGAAATTAAGATGCCCAGCAGCATACACATAATACACATTGCATTCACACAACATTCACTGAACTGAGGGGAGGAAGAAAAAAAAAAGTAATGATAATAAGAAATCCACGAGGTAGAGAAGTGTCGTGATAAGGTGCTTTGTGGTAGTTCAAGTAGACAGATTACATTGTCCCAGTAAAATTGTCCAGTGTTATAGAAGAGTCCTTTAGTGCAGTAGTTATCAGGGTAGTACAGTATATTGTTGTCCATAGTAGTATAGTAGTCACCACCAGGGACAGCATATGAGTGTGTGTGTGGGCTCAAGCCCTCCAGTCCATAATACTCAGCTCCTTCTGTGTGCTGTGTGCTGTGTGCAGTTATATGGCCCTTGGGACAAAGGACCACCGCAGCCTGTCTGTCCTGCAGGAGAGGGACCGGAGTCTGTCGGTGATCAAGCTCCTCTGATTAATGAAGATGGTGTGTAGGGGATGGCGGCCATTGTCCAGTATATAGTGCAGCCTGCTCAGGGTCCCCCTCTCGGCTATTGTAGTTAGAGACTCCAGCTCCATGCCCACCACAGACCCTGCTTTCCTCACCAGTCTGTCCAGACGTCCAATGTCTCTCTTCCTAGTGCTACCACCACAGCATAGAAAAGCACCCTGGCCATAACAGACTGGTAGAACATCAGCAGGAGTCTTTTGCAGACACTGAAAGACGTAGAGCCTGCTCTGTTCTTTTCTGTAAAGTGCATCTGAATTAGTAGACCAGTCCAGTTTATTGACTGTAATACAGTACTGTAATATTAAAAGGTATTACTGTGCTGTATTTTGTTTTCTAAATTTGGCCTAAACTGTATTTCATTCATTTTCATTGTATTTATTTATTTATTTATTTATTCACACACTATTGTCAGTGATAGCAATAATGAGTATATAATTCATTCAAACACACACACGCCTATAGGCGTTTTCCTTTTTTTTTTTTACCTCCATATTGTTTTCTTTTCAACTATTTGGCCCCGTAAGCCTCCCTGTTACACTTGTATCCGTTCCTCTGTCATTTTTTATTTGTCAGTAAATATGCCTACTGATTAGTCTCCTACAGTCACCTACAGACTGGAAGGAGTAGCCCGCAACGCTGCCACACTCACACAACAGCAGTTGTTTCTTGTCGCGCATAGATTTTTTGCTGCGGTACACCTGACCTTCTCTCGCGCTACACACCAGCATGACACGGTGGTTTGGGAAAAAACGTCATTATAGAACTGAGATCCTTATCACTAGCCTAACTGTTTTGCAATAAACAAACTAAGCGGGTCTGTGTTGAGAAATATTCAAAAATGCACTGACATGTATACGCAAATTACACACTGCTTTATCACTCAGACACCCTTCATTTATAGCAACTTCACAAATAATGTCCTGTTTTATGCATTGCATCAAGTACAATGCCTAGGCTAGAGAGCACGCAGACTAAAGGAAAAGTAGAATTAGCAGCTAGAATTAAATAATGATGTTTGGCAGTGTGTTACAATCCCACATTCTATTACAAGATCCTGAATCTGACCTTCTCTAAGCAATAAAACCAGCTGCGGTGTACGCTGTTCTGAATGACTTTCTACACAAATTATTACTTAAATTCCGAATCCCTACTAAACCACGTAACTGAAGACGTTTCCATGGCCTAAATATTTTTTCCCTGTTCAAACATGTCCACACGCTTGCTTGATGTAAGTTGTTTTTTCTGGTATGCGAACGGCTGGAGTTATGAGCTACATTACGGTACATAATCATGAACAATGATTTCTGTAGTTGTTGTTGCCTGAGAAATTAATGTACAGTTACATACAGAGTTATGGTATGGAGAATGGGCGTCGTCCGTTTATATATTAAGCTTTCAAATATGTGTAGCTGCATTAGTATTGTCACAATAAGTGTTGGATAATCTTATTCATTCGATTTATTAAACAAGCGGTTTCATCATGTATGCATGCACAAAATGTGTGTCGGTGGAGGTATGAAGGAAAGTTACAAATCAGCTGTGTTGTTGAATGCTTCACCTCCAAGTTTCAACTGGAGAGTCCCGCTAACATCGCTAGGATAGCTAGGTGTTCATTCCAACGGCACTTACATGCGAAGATCTGAGCAAGTATTGTTCAGCTCAACAGACACCATGACCTGTTTTGCATTTTGCTAATATTTAGAGTTGTATAGCTAGCCTGACATACAGCGGCATTTAAGCTGCCAACGGTCAGACTTTTCCAATTAGCCAACAGAACGTCAAAACGAAGGTTGGTTAGCTAATTGGCTAACGTTAACCGTAGCTGAATTACTTGCCACAGCTCTGGCGATTCCGTTATCTCAGATGACGGAGTAAAATGCTGCTCATCCCTGCGGTCACCGATAACGGTACAGTTAATCAGGATGGCCAAATCAGATAGCGGGTTCCTCTTTTTACGCAGATGTAATGACATGTTATTGACATAACTGTCACACTGATTTGAAAACACCATTGCCATTCTGTTATTTTAAGGTAAGTACGCTCTATGAGCTAGCCAAGGTTAGCCGACTGTCGTAGCTAGTCAGCTAAGATTTTACAATCATTTATAACGTTAGCGACTAACACTCCTTGTTTTTTTGGCATGTATTTTCCTAACCGTGTTGGTGTCTAGAGCAAACAACACAGCTATAATCATTTGATGGGCGTTACGATGCGACCGTATGTCGTGATTGATTGGAATATTTGTGATGTTGGATAGCTAGCGTCTCGCTAGGTAGCTGGCTATTTCTAGCTAGGTACAGATAATATTACTGCCTAGGTAGCATGTAATGTTACTGATAAGTCATTAACCATGTTTTTATATATTGCCATGTGTACTTGTGGGTTTCTAGCCTATATCTACGTCTTGAGTATTTAACACTGAACCAACCCGATGAAGTCGTACTAACAAGGAAATAGTCTAATTACACAAATATCTTTGGATAATTTAACGATGCAATTGTAAAACATGCTAGCCTAGCTAACGTTCTTGAACCAGGCAGATTTGGTTGGCCTGTCGCATGACCCTATGCTACTTTTCTGAACTTAGAACGTCAACTTTACACTATCATTTGTCATTTTGCCATTTTAAAATTACTGTAGTGCCATAAAAATTTATCTTGGACGTTGTGGAACAACGAGATCCGATTCCCTTTCGAATAGCAGTATACTGCAAAAAATAAAACAGTAAAACTAATGTTGTCTTATACTCTGTGTGTGGTAGGTGTGTTTCATGCAGTTACAAATGGGGGGATTCAAAAAGGCAAGTATTTCTTTTTTCATCTGAGTTCTTGTTCTTCTTAGTTACATACAGTTATATCTGTGTCATGTGCTGTTGAAATTTACTTCATCAGCTTCACCGATTTTGTCTCGCTTGTTTTTGTCTCCCTTCAAATATCATTTTACGTCAGATGTTTTAAGAACAGGTATTTGCACTCTTCTTTACAACACTTTTTTTCCATCAAGCATTTCTACAATGTCCAGCCGGGCCAGTGTTCAGTAAAACAAACAAACAACTCATTCTGTTTAGTGATTCTGAGCCAACTCAGGGCTGTACATTTCTTAGTTTTCACACAAATAATTCCTTAAAGCTAGTTTTACCATTCAGACTTCACTACTGGCAGGTCAGATCTTTCCATTTTATTAAGGTTGATGCCATGGTCAGAAGCACTTCCAAATTATACTACTCACATGCTAAAGGGATGCATGAAAACAAAGATAGAAAAAATTGGTTGTGGCTACAAAACTGAAAACCAGATGGTCATAACATGAAACAGAATGATGTTAAAGGAGAACTTCGGTGTAAAATGAAAATTGGCATGTTAAAACATCATACCGAGTTGGTATGTGTACTGAGGAGCAAAATTGATTTAGCCTGTTGCATTCAGAGTTTAACTATTTTTTATCGTTTGTCCCAGAAGGCTAACAATGGAAGTGGTAGGTGCCATAGACGAAGCATGATGACTACGCTATTTTTAAACCATTAAAACAGCTCGAAGAAACTCCACACTCCATCGATAGTAAAACCAAGGCCCTGACATTAAAAACGAGGCACTGAGAACTTTGTACGCAACATTTATTAATAAAACAGTTTTGACAAGCAGTACCTTGCTGTAGTTTCTCGTCGCCGCCATGATGAAAGTCCAAACAAGTCAATTGTACCACCTCTCCTCCTATTCTTCCTGCTGGTTCGTGTTTGTCAATCGACTGGTGCGGACGTTCATTATGGCGGCGACGAGAAACTACAGCAAGGTACTGCTTGTCAAAACTGTTTTATTAATAAATGTTGCGTACACTTACAAAGTTCTCAGTGCCTCGTTTTTAATGTCAGGGCCTTTGTTGTACTACCGATGGAGTGTGGAGTTTCTTCGAGCTGTTTTAATGGTTTAAAAATAGCGTAGTCATCATGCTTCGTCTATGGCACCTACCACTTCCATTGTTAGCCTTCTGGGACAAACGATAAAAAATAGTTAAACTCCGAACAGGCTAAATCAATGTTGCTCCTCAGTACACATACCAACTCGGTATGATGTTTTAACATGCCAATTTTCATTTTACACCGAAGTTCTCCTTTAAGTAGCTCAGTTTATAGTAAACACTTATTTTAATAATGTAGTTGCTCTGTAGAAGTTAAAAAAATAATGTATAAGGAAAACATAAAAATCATGCTCAGCAGATCCCACTCGACATAAACATGACATGTTTGGGTTACTGCTGACGGTCAACACGTAGTGTACATAAAGTTCTAGGTCACACTTTCAGCAGTTCAGGGCGGTTGCCTACAATCTTTTTGTTTGCCTGGTGTAGGTTATCGCCTGTTGATGGTACAATGTGAGACATGAGCAGGATGAAGCCCACACGCAACCTGATGCTGGTGCTCTGTCCCATGCTGGTCCTGGGATTCCTCTATTATTCCTCTGGGAGACTGCACCTGCGTGTTTGGGGCCAGAAATCTCGTAAGTTGCTATCTTACTTAGAAGTTTTTGCCTGGAGGAAAATTATATGTTGTATACTGAAATCACTAAATGTATAGTGGCTAAATAGACAACATGCATTTTTACATGGTGTGGAAGTCAATGTAGCAATCAACTGTGCCAGTTAGTTTAATCCAGTGTACACAAGGTTAATGTGCCCTTTTGTGTAGTTGTGTTATGATTGAGCTTAATGCTAAATCTACTGTTGAGATGCAAAAACGTTTGTGGTTCAGATAGCAGGATTTGCATAGACACGCATGAAAGCAGAGTTGAGGTGTTGGCAGTCCTGCCGACGTTGTGTGTAATGCCAAAGCCTCCAAGTCATGCATTTTTACATGGTGTTAAAAGACTTTCTCACACATACAGTGAAAAACTAACATTTGCTTAGGGGCCAGTCAGTCTGACACTGGCCTGTATAGCAGACATCATAATTCCAAAATGTTTCTGTTCCCCTTTTAGATCTATTTTTTTTTAAAGGAAAACAACAACAAAAAAACAACACCTGTACAATATATGTGGATGCATGAAGGGGTCTTTTGTATGGGTAGAATTTTTGTGATATTGTGTGTTTTTCATTATTTTGCTGGTGGAATTTTACCTGTTTCTTTTGTTGTACTAGCCTAATTGTCCTCTAACAGTATGAAAATCAAAATCAAGAGCAGTTCACAGAATTGCCTTAGTTAATGTTAAACCATCTCTTGTGTAAATGTTGACGGGCGCAGACAGTATCAGTATTGACATTGTCAGTAAAACTTGGGCTAAACTATCTATATTCAGTTAAAGCTGGAGTGTAATGTCACCACATGGGGGAGATAGCTCACTGAAGTGGTCATGGACCCCCTTCAACCCCCCAGTTGCTCGCTCTCTCCCATTGCAGACATTAAGTAGTTTCAGAAGCTTATGCACATTCTCTGGGAACTTTGTCTCGAAGCACAGAGTTTAAGCACACAGAACAGCATAGAGCCCACTCACATTTCAGAGAAATAGAATGGCATGGCTTTATACTAGCAATAGCTGGTTACCTTTTTTGGGCAATGTGGAACTGTCAACTATGCTTTGTTTATAAGATGATGTTCCTTTTTTAGTAATTGTTCTAACAAGTCCTGGCAAAATCATTGAAAATACATGAAAATAAGTTCACATTGCGCAAGAAACTACTTTCGATGACTTGAATGCCATGCTTTGCTGAGATGCTGAAACCAGACATTTGCATCAATGTCAGCTTAGGTTTAATGCTGAAGTTGGTTGGTTGAAGTATTAACCTGATGTGTTTGAGCCTGCTTGCTTCACAGGGGGAGTCTTCTTTCGCCAGCTTGGTTGGCCATGTTTACTGTAAACATGGTTGTCAGTTGAGCTTTGGTTTTACTGATGAACACAATAGTACAATACAGCAGGAATGACTAATATGCTATCCGTGCCAGTTGATATCAGCTGTGTGATGAAATACTGTTCATGCTGCTTCACTGTTAGCATCCATACTAATAAATCACCACAAAACTGACACAATGGATATGGGTTATTATGTTTGTAGATGTGTGGTAATTCAGATAAGTGGTTGTCACATGCTCAGCTACTAAGCCATGTCATGGGTTAATTTGCTGACCCCTTTCCAATGTTTCAACTTGACTATGTGATGTGTTTGGAAGGCACCATCTTGACAGAGCCTGGTTGCTATTTCTTTTGTATTTCTGACTTTTTTAATACAATGTGTGTATTTTTAAAGATAAATTATTTTTGCAAACCAGGCACATCAGCATTTGTTAACAATTTGAGATGGATGTTTGCAGTGTTCAAAGTTCAGAGAAGAGAGATAGAAGCCAGGACTGAACAAATTTGCCAACCAGGCTACAGCTTGAAAGTTGTTAAAAGAGACAAAGAAGAAAACGTGACTAAAAGTGTTAAAATGCTCCCACTATCCTTACCACACAGAAATTCAGATGCAAACCCTGTAAACCACATGCCTTTACAGGGATAATATCACTTATGTTTAGCCAGCCTTCAGAGAGTAAGTTCACAGAAGTTCACACTTTTTAAGTTCACAGAAAGTTTTGGAGCACAGTTCACACATTTCTGTCTGTCACACATTTGTTGTTGTCTCATGTTTGTTCAGGTCAGTTTGGTTACCATCTTGGATAGTTAATTTTCTATATGTTTTTTTTACATTAAGGCAGCTTAGCCTATTAAAAGATGAGACATCTACATTTAAAATGTTTAAACCTTTGCTTTTTTTTTGTCTTGGTGACTGTACATGTGACTGTACTTAGCTTCTGAAAAGGTTGAAGTGGTTCAGATAGAGCAAAATCTGTCAGAGCCATCCATACTTCAGGTACAAGGTTTATTAACAAACCTGGGTAAGGAGACTTTCGGTACGTAGTAATCCTAACAGATGAGCCCATCTTGGCAAAACAGAGCTATATGGCTTTTCTATTACAAGCTTTACCTTTAACTAACCCAGGTTTGTCATTACTACAAATGAGAAACAGGGCTCTGGTACACAAAGCTGGTTCAAAGCTACTGTTAATCTCACATAAATATTTGACTAAAATGTTTGCATATAGTTTGCAGTTTGTTCAGAGCACCTGCCACGTTGATTTAGCAGATATGAACTATGATGGGCATAAACAGGAAGGAAGGAAGGAAGGAAGGAAGGAAGGAGTGGTCGAAGCCGCCTTGCCCTAAATACTATTCATACAGGGTTTCAGTTTGTGTCAGAATAGTTTTTTTTACCATTGTCATGCTAAACACTGACACGATTACGAGCTTATTGTTTACTTGTTACACACAGAAATAGTAACACATTTGTGTGGCATTGCAATATATGTAGATAGTGGTAGAGTAGTACTGACTGTTTGGGCATGGTCTTCTGATTTGCAATGTAGGCTTTTGCCCTTGAACCCCATGACTAAACTGCCAGTTAACTGGCTCCACCTAACCTCTTGTGTTACAGAGTCAGAAATGGATAATGTATTCGCCGTGGGACGAGTAGTAGCTTCAGGTATAGGCTCAACTCACACCGAGATAAACTTTGCAGTAATGTTGGGAGGTTGCTGTGCCTGCATGCTTGCCATACTTACAGTCTAAATATCAACATTGCATTGCAACACCGTTTTATCGAAATCACCATAGTCCATTTATCTTCCTCTATTTGGACTCTGCTACAGCCAAACCTCCCAACATTTGAAAGCTTTGCAAAAATGCCACCCGTTTAAATCTGCCTAAAGCTTGTCCTCTACCTGATTTCTACTACAAAGACTCATGCCTTGTGCTTCTGTCATTTATTTGCTTATCAAGTGCTTGAAATTAAGCACTGGTCAATGCATTACTTTCGATGACATTCACTTTATGCAGTGATACTTGTACACTAGTAACTGCTGTTCTCTTTGCTACACACCGAGGACAGTCTCTTCAACTGCTTCGTGTAGACGTTGGCAAACTGCCTTTCTGATGTGTTAAAAGTCCTGCAGTCAGTAAACAGAAGCACTGCGTTCTTTGTAAGGGGCCTTGCTCCTGGGCTTGTCCCGGCGTGGCCCACAGGCCTGAGGTAGACTGGACGCGCCGCATGGCCTGGTCTTCCACAGACACTGGCCAGCAGCTTGCACTGCCTTTATCACATCCTTGAACAGACTCTCAATCTGTCCTCTAATCTACTACTCCAACAACACGCACAACAGCAGGTCAAGATCCTTCGTCTACAAACTCTTGTCATCCTTCCTCTCTAAGCAGCAGGCAGCATGAGTGATTTTCTGCTTTACTCTAAAATCTCAATCAAAATCTCCTCCGGCAATTCCCCTGCTCTTCAGGCTCAGTCCTCTGTGAAATGTGAAAATTGGAAAGCGTGCCATGTTTGGGAGACCGTACCGCCGCGCTTAGCATGGTAGACGTAACATGCATGAACAAGGGCACTAACTGTGGGCAGATGTGGAAAAATAAAGCCTTACAAGCTTTGTAATACCTTGAGGCAGAACATGGGCTGCCGATTACAAGTATTAGTCAACTCTGCCCTGCTTTCTTCTCTACTTAGTGTGATAAACTCAGTTTTTTTTTCACTCTGTAAGGCTGATTAACAAGATCGTCTCCATCTGTTAAATACATGATAATTTGGCAGAGCAGCATGGCCAGCATTCGCCTCTACAGGGCTGGGGACTACATTAATTCTTTCAGAGGTGTGCCTATGTTTTTCTGCAGTTTGTCGTCTTTTTTCTTTCCCCTGTCATTTCTGATCACCTGCAAATTTGTTTTATGGTTATGCATATGCTTTTTTTTGTGTGACTAAATCACATAATGAAATGTTGATATATTAACCGTCCAAACCAAATGCCATGGGTGAGTTGGTTAAATGTTTGTCATTGCCTTCAGATTGTATTTGTTCAAAATGCAATGCTAAGGGCATGATGAAATAGTGCAGTAATGTCATGGATTGTAAAGTGTCATTCAGTCTCACTTGATGCCCCTGACCACAGGATGCCAGTAGATTTAAACACATTTTTCCATATACTCATCCCATCATACTCTGACAGGTCTAGTCTCCACACAACCCCTCTCTAGCTGCATTAGTTATTAGCAAGCAAGCAAAGTTGACCGCTAGCCCTCTGAATCAGGCCATTGGGAAGAACAGATATCATCCTCTGGATCATATCTGTTCCATGCACTGCCGTACGTGTTCCACTGCAAGCTGGGAGTCCACACTCAACCCGAAAGGGCAGGGAGGAAATTATAATCACTGGGATTAATCACAACCTCTTAAGATGATGGGCATGTCAAACACAGACTGATGTCTCAGATGAAATCACATCTAATGAGCCTAATGATCATCGCTTTTCCTTCCACCATCCACGTGTCCATGACCTAGTGATGGAAAGTTCCACTCTTGTTTTCCCCCCCCACTCATAGTGTATACTGTGAAGGACTCCATTACATGAGTGTGTGATTGCCAGACAGTAAAGCACCTGTGCGGTGGTGTGCTTACATCCGATAACTCCAGGTGCATCAATAGTCAGTGTCAGTGTTTTTGTTCTTAGTGGCAGTACTTTCACTAGTGGGTCCTAATAGGTCCTAACCCCTTAACTCCTGGCTTGTATGTAGTCCCCATCATCCTAAACCATCTCTGTCTGTCAACAGGATAACCTCTTCTTGATGTAGTATTTCAGTATTTATGTTTTGGACAGTATAGTGTAATAGTATAATGTAGCTGTTGAAAAGTGTAGTGCTGTATGTTTGCAATTACTTGTGTGTGTGTGTAAGTAAATACTTCCTGGTATGGGCTACATTTCAGTTGTTTTGTGCTAATTTGTTTCTTCTTTTTTTGTAGTGTATGACAAGCAGGGATTCTTACTGAAGCTCGATGGCAAGCTGTAAGTGTTTATTTGAGAACTGATTTGCTTTGTTTATGTGATGTAATTATGTAAGGTTGTTCTTGTCCGATGTTCTGTAAGAATCCACACCATCTCAGCAAAACATTGATTTCTACAACACATTGTTATTCTCTAAAACCTTTACTATTTTTTTTTTCATTTGTTTGTTGTTGTGCTGCCATTAAAAGGCACCCAATTGTGGCTGGTCTGTAAAAATTAGGATGACAATATTAAAAGTCAAGTCTTTGTAATATTGGACCTTTAAACTTATAATATCCATTTGCACCACACTCTAAATCAGTAAATATATAATGCATAATATCAAATATATATATATATATATATTTTATAATTGTCTGAACATTATTGGGAATACGCTTTGCCCAGTCTACAGTTGCATTTCTCTCATGTGACTTTGATGATGGGAGTCATTCTCCCATTTTTTGTAGAGTGCTGAAATTGATTAAGTAGAGACATGAACTGAACACCAGCCAGCACCCGTCAGTGATCACCAAAAGCAGGCCTTGCTCTGTGTAAAGTACAGCACTGTAAAAGCCATATATCTGAACCGTGTCCAGTGAACAACAGCCCTCATCCTCCGCCACTTGGAGCTCCTGTTGAACTGGAGTTCTTCTAAAGGATGGAAATTTTAGTGTTTGGCTGTCAGGCAGCACATTCGTCTGAGGAGATAATCAGACTAAACAATGGGATTTTGATGTCTTTGGAATGGTCCTGACTGAATAGTCTCTGGGTCACTGGTGTGCAGTAGCAGCTTCGAAGAGAGCAAGAAATACCTTTTTCGCCCCTCTCGCATTGCCTTAGCAGTCACGAGCACATCCATCAGTCTGTTGCAAGTGTGGCACGAGAGCATACGCGTCTGCATTCATGTGTGAGTGTGAGTGTAAGCGTTGTAGTTGTTTACATGTCTGTTTGTGTGTGTTATTGCGTATTTGAAAATGTGGCGGCGTGGTGCGCTGCTCTCAGCTGTCTGGCTCTTCCCTCCGTCGTTTTCTCCGGCTCTGTGCCGGCCCGCTCTCTGCTCCCTGTTTATTTAAGTAAGGCAGAGCCGGGGTAGTTATTCATGCGCGGGTTGAAGGCTGCTGTGTGCGATGGTGATTAATAAAAGGGGGAGAGTGTGTGTGTGTGGTATGGTGCATAGGCCTGACCCCTCCATTCCAGAGGTCGGCGGTGAGGCTAACGAATGAACTGCTGACAACGGATGCCACCCCGGCCCACCTTAAATACAAATGATTTTTTGCATATTGGGCCCCTAATCACTTTTAAGGCTTCTTGGGTGATCCGAGCGGATCCCGGGACAAATTTGTTAAATAAATCGTCAAGATATGCCAAAGGACCTCTTCCACCTGTACAAATCCCTTTAAGCAATGGTGAAGACCTATTAGTACAGTGTATGTGTGTGTACAGTCTAGAAATGTCTTCTTTTAGTTTCGGAGAGACTGTGAATTTAGACAAGAGCTGATGTAAAAATAAACACTGCCTTAAAGACAGAGCTCACCCTTCCACTGGTATTTGTTTATATAAGAAGTTTTACCAGCAATTCTTGCAAGATTGCTAACATACTACAGCTGCTTTAAAAATTCCCCCATTCACGCTCTTCGTAAAATTACCACTTAGCTCTGGTGCAGTGCATATTTAAAAAAAACAAAAAAACAATATGGTTGGTATTTGTGGTTTATTCTGAAACATGTAATAGAATTTAGTCATTAAATAATAAATAATAGTTTGAGTTTAGATACTACTAGTTTTTTGGTTTATAAAGTGTCGAAATGGGTTAAAAAGCTGATCAGTCTTGGCTGAAGCCCACAAAATTCTAAATTTAATTTGTGTACTCCCCAGAGATCGAGCTCATTGTCATTAACGAGAAAATATATCGTGAGATATTACGGTTTCGGGGCTAGCATCAGAAAATTTACCATCTCCCCTCAAAGAAAAACGTAATAAAACTTTGGAGAATTTAATAATGAAAATGTTTGTAGAATTTTATAGCTAGTATAATTCTTCCAGCTCTAGTTCTACTAGCACAGGGGTACCTAGGGCTCAGTCTTGCTGTTGAGAGTGGAAATTAAGTGTAAATAGTAAGATTAACATTGGGATCACAGCATTGCACTGCCATCTACCATTAGTTTCCATCTTGGTAAAAGGCCACACTGCCCCTCGTCTGTCTGCAGCATGTTGATAATAGTCATCTTTCATCAACCAGGCCCTTAAAATATTAAATTATGGATTGGGTACGCAGATTTGCCCTTTGCATGCAAGGCCTGCATTAGGCGTCTCTGACGTAGCTGTCACAGTTATGCACAGTGATGTGCTTTACCTAGTTGTGCTCCTCTATGGTTCTCAACTAATCTTTTCTTCTTTCTTGCTTATGTTTGCAGCCCTCTTGATCTTGTGTACAAGTACGGCAACCTCAGCAAGGGAGCTTGCAAGCCAGGCTTTGCCGCAGCAAAAATGACTGCCATTTACCCAAAGTAAGTTTAAATCATCACTGTGTTTTTGTTTGTGTGTGTGTTTTAATGGTTTCATGGTATTTGCTTGTTGTTTTTCTTTTTAACTTTGCAAATTGCATATCAAGTGCGTGGTTAACTAGGTCTCAGTCAGTTGAAGATCATATGTCATACAAAACTCAACTCGGACACCGAGCCTGCCTAAGAATGCCCTCCTTCATGTTGCAGTGGCCCACTTTGCCCGTCTATTTTGGGCCGCTTGCACAATGCTTCTCAGTAACCCCAGTGGCCGTGCGTAGTCACTCTTTGCAGGTCTCTCACACACCACAGGCCTTCTTTCTCTTGTAAGGGTTGAGTCACTCTTGTATCTTGCAACCCAGCAACCCCGAGTGGCCTTGTGAGATGTGGTTTCTATGCATCCGAGGGCCCTCTTGCATATCACAGCTCCGCTGGTGACCGTCACCCCCAAAAGGGTCTCGTGGGATGACCTGACCTTTGACCCTTAAGCATGTATTAGACTTGGGGACTCTGCCCTGTTCTGACAGCTGACGTGATGTGGAACAATCGATGACCCCGCCAGTGGAGGCAACTGACCTATTGTTGGCCTCCAGGGCTAATGCAGCCAAGAGTTAAATACCATTGATCTCCTTCAAACAGCTAGCCAGTGGAAACAGATGTTAGCACTGAGACCGTCTCCAGCGAAATTACTCATTACCCCCACAGGGCTCGATAGGTGGGTCGCTACGTGAAGGGCACAAGCATTGGATGCCGTTATTGTGAGTGTTGGTAGACAAACAACTTTCCAACACATGCAGCCTGCACCATTTCCCTCTCAACCCTCACTCTACTCGGGTCATCCCGACAAGTTCTTGCACTCTTTCGCCACTGTTGTCAGAAGCCAGTTTGCCATTTACCCATTACTCAACGGGGAGTTCTGTCATATGGAAGCTTGTAGTTTCCAGACAGCGGCTCGGCTTGGAGTGGCACAAAAGAGGGAAAGATCCCCTTTCCTGCATCTGAATAATTCAGTGTGAGCCAGGGCTCCACACCATGAAAGCTCTCTGTCCAAGTGCTGTATTCTCGGGGCACGTTAAATAAAGAACCCAGAGTTGTGATGACATCCCCGCTGGGACGCACACAAATGGCCTGCTGTCTGTTCTTGACCTATTCTGCCCTTAAATCACTCCTGTGCGTGAGAGAGAGAAAAGAGAGATGTGCTCTGACTGTTTATCGGGCAAAGTTGAGCACCTGAGACACGCAATGCTGGAACACCAACAAGAGTGCTCGGGCAGGAGTTTCACGCTGTGAAGAAAGTTGACAACAAACCCGCTGTAGTGATGCTGCCGGAGTGTTTTAACTCTCAAGCTGAGCTGTAAGCAACCAGCGGAATCCAAGTCTGGCTCCAGAACAGTGTTATTTTCCCTTATTACTCGAATAGTCTGTCAGGAAATGAAGAGCAGGTGTTGGGGTTTGGTGGGTGCCTGAGTGCCGGTGGAGGCACCCTTTTCAGCCTTTGCCACTTAATTGTTTTCCAGACGTCTCTTGTGTTTGCTGATTAGTAATATCTGAGTCCTGCCAAACACCTGAGTGGCTTTGCTGCTAATTATGTGATGTCACAGTTGACTAGAAGCAGTTTGCGAAGCCTGGAGGGCTTCTGTGATCTAGGCTGTGAAAGCAGCTCCTTACTGTGAGGGTGAACTCAACGGAGTTTTAACCTTCAAGAAATCAGGTCACATTTAAGTTCTTTTTTTTTTTCCCCCACCTCACCTTTCTGAGATGATGTGTTTTACTATGTCTGTCATTGACAGATTCTGTGATTTGGCTAATTTTGATTTCTTTGGTGCTGCAACAAACATTTTTTGACTTCATCATAACCCCCTGGAAGTATCAGTCACGAATCTGGATGAAGGCTGTCCAACACATAGAAAGTCCACTGAAGAATAATATTTAAGCTTGATTTCAGTTTTGCTCAAGGATACTAACTGATCGTGATGGCGCTTTCCCAAATAGGCATTACTGTATGCTCTTGGTTTCCTGATTGCTGAAACATGTGGACTTCTACCTTTTGATCTAAAATGGTCCTAATGTATCGTAGCCCACATTTGGTCCCTCTGTAATGACTGCTATTACATTCTATTTTCGAAGCTTGCCGAGCATTCACAGTCTTCTGGTGTCCTCCTTTGTAGCTTTAGGGTGCAGTGCATTATTTACAAGGGAATGGAAAACAAAGGTAGAGTGACCAGGGCCCTGATGGTAATTGTGTTGTGTACAGTCTACACACAGCCTACACTGCAGCCTGTCCAAGTTGCCCACTGCATCATGGGTATTTATTCTTGTGTACTGGCAGGTAGAATTCTGAGGACAGATGGGTTTTTTACATGAAATGTATTTGGCAGCATTTTTCCTCAATTAGATTATTCAAAATGAATTGAGAAATAGACATTGTGCCGCCTGATTAATGCCTATTTAAGTGCCCTTATATATACAAAAAAAAAAGGATGTTTCAAATGATATTTGCTTAAGTACCATATTTACAAGCTTCATTTACATTGGCGTGCGTGTTTAAAGAACAGAGCTCATTTCTTTTTATCAGGTTACACAACCACTTTAAATTTCCTCTTGTGTGAAGTGTTCCCAACGCTGAGTTGAATGAAAATGTATCATGTTTTTATGTTGTATTCTTCTGTGGTACCTTTGCCAACTGCTGCAGTTCTTTGGAAATCCGTTTTAAGTCCTAAGCGGCTATGTTTCACGCCAGTCATGCCATCTGTTATGTAAATGCAACCAAGAACTGTATGATGGTGGTTAGCACTTCGTTTTCCTGTCTAGACCACGTCATGTTCCGGCTGCATAAAAGTCTTTTATTGTGGACACTAGTTTCAGATGTTAGTTGTTTTGTTTTGTCCAATGTTTGGTCAGTCAGAAGTGTTTTATTTTTTATTTTTTTATTTGTTTATTTTATGAGAAAACTGTTATTAAACAACTATGTTGTTGAGGGTCGTTGTTTTTTGTTATACATGAATGCAAAGTACCAAAGGACTGGCTCTTGATCAAAAGAGGCCTTAAGTTCACAGCTGCTTACTGGGGCTGGCCATAGTGCAAGGCTCCTTAGCCTTGCTGCTCAGATGCAATGGCTTCTAAGTGGAAACAGATGTTAGCATTAAATAGACCATTACATATTGAATGTTTGTTGAGACACTAAACCTACAAAAATTAGTTAAGCATGTAATTTGCATCTTACACGCATTGTTGAACATGCCTCTAAAGTGCCCTAACTGAATCTGACTTAAGATTTAATCCTAAGCCCCGGAAAAACAAACAGTGCTTTTACTGTAAGCCCCCGTATGGTGTTTGTGAATATGTGTGTGTGCCGGCGGGGAAGGTGGGGGAGCGGTGGGAGTTAAACAACAGTGTCGTGTGTTGACATGAAGCGAGTCTCTGTACACGTGTTGGTCTCTGTACACATGATGTCTCATTTTTGTGTTGCAGGGAGAATTTCTCTCTTTTTTTTTGCACATTGCATGACATTGGGACTCTGGAAACACACTGGTTGTAGTAATAGTCAGTCTTTTCTGTTTCTTTAACTGCTTTCCTTGTTCTTGTATCACCAAAGGTGACCCAAAAAGGTAGTGCTAGACTAAACAATTGGGTGTGAGAGTCTGACCTTTATTGAGACCCACGCAGACAAATCTGTGTTTTCACCCACCCCACCCCCTTTCTTTATTTCAGGGGGATCCAGGTGGCAGGGTGTGTTTGCCAGCTTCTCTCCAGGGCTGCCTGGCTGCCGGAGGGTTGGGGGGGACTGGGTTGTCAGTCTCATTTACACACCATGGCCCTTGAGCCACAGCAGTGCCTTAGTCTGGCACTTTGTTCGCTGTGTTCGGAGGGAAACTGATACCGTTCCACTCTATGGTTAACTAATGCACCTGCATTACAAGGGAAATACCTGGTAAAGGCCAGACCACTGAAATGTTCAGAAAGTTCAAAGGGAAATGCAGTCATTAGTCACATCACACATTCATGCCAGCTCGCCTTTTCGGAAAGTTGGACCATGGCATTTAAAGATTTTAATTTAAAGGATTGAGATATGTCCTTTCCTTACCCAGGTTATACATGATTGCTACAATGTGCTTCCCCCCCGCCCAAGCTTCTTCACGGAAGCTTGCTTCCAGTGAGACATTTCAGAACAGGGATCACGGAAGGGGTTGATGAAGGGCCGTTTCTGACAGTGGCAAACTCTTCCCAGAAGCTCGGAATGCCCAGCATTCCTGATTAACGAATCACAAGCCGCCCTGAAGTGTGAGGTTTAGCTCCTAGTTGGGCGAAGGGTGGCTGCTGCTTCATTTCCACATTTCTTCCCATGGTTTAAGGCAAGGTCAGGTCAAACATTGACTGCTCTTTGCCTGTGCAGTGCAGGTTTGACTTGCCCTGGTAAAGATGCAGACGGCTTGTGGATTACGTGAAATGCAAACCCCCTAATCCTCCCTGGTGTGATCGTATTTATCATTGGATCTCTGCTGGGCAAATGCAAGGCTGATCAGAGTTTTGGTTTAACTTCTCTTTTTTTTTTTTTTTGCAAACAGCCTAGGATTCTCTTGATATTTCACGTGTTTAACCCTGTTTTGACTTTCTCTCTTTTTCTTTTCTTGTCTCCAGGTTTACGAAACCTGCTCCCATGTTTCTGGATCCAAATTTTAAACGCCTGACAAAAATCAGCAGTTATTTACCTCCTTTTGGAATAAAAACGCAAGGTATGGTGTAGGGGAAAACAATCTTGATCTGCTGTTGCTAGATATGTCCAGATGTATTGGGTGTGCTTACGTTTTTTTGTTTGTTTTGCATGTAGTTTCCCTTCCTGCACAATTTCACATGTTTTTTTTTATGTCTTCAGAAATATCTAAGTACTGAAATAATGTAAAAAGTTACAGCACAAACACGCACAAAGTAAATTGTCTAAGAGCTCATTCTAGTACATATTGCATATAAAATGTCTTGACTGGCAGGGTCATTAGGGGATTGCATTGCTGCAGCCAGAGGTGTAGGCTCACCATCTTCATCAGAGTAGTTAGTAAGACAGTTCTAGGATGTAATTTTTCCTATAAGCATTATAAGTTAGGATCATGGTGCATCAGCCATTCTAGAAACTGTAGAACTACTTTATACCTCTTCATGCTGTGCTTCATTACTAACAGTGTGGGGACCATGGTGGTTTGAACGACAGAAATAGCAAATAGCAATAGACAATCTTTCATAGACAATAGAGTTGTGATGCACAGTTGCTAGTTGGTCGGTTTGTTCTGAATATTGCTGACTCAGGTTATGCAATCAGCTAGCAAAACTTAGGTTACACCACTGTCATTGGGAAACAACTGTTGCTCTGTAGACACAGGGAAGGACCTAAAAGTAACTGTTCAGACTTTATGCCAAAGTCCTGGATCAAAGGATTTTTGCAAATCTGCCAACAGCCCCTTTAAACTGGGCACAGGACCCAAGAGAACTTGACTGTGTTAAGACCTTGTGTTGGAAAGGTGGCCTTATCAGCATCATTGGTGTTCCTGCATGTACAGTATCAGGTTAAAAACCCAGCTATCGTGTCACCCATTTACACAGCAGGCCAGGTCAATCCAACAACAAACAAGCTCTAAAAGACACATTTTCTGTCTTTCTGTCTGGCTTTAAATAGAACATGGATCAGGTGTTTTTAACCTTTGATATTTTGCTTCGCAGTCCTTGGTCAAACTCGAAGATCCTGTTCAGTGAAACCTAACCGGACCATGTGGCCACTCACAACAATAACCTAAACCGCTCTGATCTAGTTACATTTACTATGAGTGAATAATTGGCTATTGCTAGCTTTCTTGGCCCGTGTTATATAAAAATGCACCACTGTAAAGCACAAACAGCCAGTCAGAGAAAATGTGTAACAGAAATTACCTTAAGCCTTACATAGTCATTGCTGCATGGGTATTGAGTTAAGTAAAGGGACGTTTATGGTAAAAGCTGGTAGAAATCCCCTCTTGTGCGTGCTGTTGGGCCAGTGTCATGCTGGTGAGAGCTGAGCCATTTAGAGCTGGGCAGTGCTCATGTCAGGCTGACCTAGTTACTGACAGAATCTCAAAAGCTGCCATGTGTAGCTCTGTAAGGCTTTGATGTGACAGTTTTATTGAAGGTTTGGTTGCTCAACTCCTGAAACGGTCCAAAACCTCCCTTTTGGTTGGAAATACTCCAAACTCACTTTAATGAGACAAATAAAGATGTAAACGTTCCTGCCAAAAATACATCACCTGGTCCCAGCTGAGTTCACAGGGTGTAAATGTGTTTCAGACTCTTGTTGTAGTGCTTGTAGAAGAATCGCTTTGTACAGAAGTAGTCACGTTTATTTTTAGCCCACATATTGTTTCTGAATGCTCAAAAGGGGTTTCTTACACTGTGGCCGCAGTGGGATCTGCACAACAGGAAGACCCTCTTAGTCTGTTATGATGCTAAACAACACATTTTCATACATACCTATATCATAGTATGCAGTTGTTAATTGTTTGACATAGATAATTGCATTACATTATATACAGTCATAGTGTCTCTTAGAGCAACCAGCACCATTTGTTTACACTGGATAATGACCATACAGCCTTCAAATGCCTCCTTAATTTAATGAGTTTAGTTCAAGGAAATGAAGCCCACCTATGGCTAAATAATGTCTTTATTTTTGTTAAAACAGCCTGCCTATTCTCGACTGTTCCTTTGCTCTGTGTATGTCTGCCAGACCAAGCTCCATATATGAGTTTGGTGCAACAGCTAGGCTAAGGTTGACCATCATAGTCTGTTGTATTTTGACATAATTAGTTTATGACACATAAGGCAGTGTTGTTAATAGGGCTGCATGATTCAGAAGATGCCATGATCCCATCCAATATCGATTTTTAGGCTCAAAGTTCGATGTGATGATGTGACAGGAGAGAAAATGATTAACCCCACTTTTGTTTCTACATAAAAGTAATCTTTCCCAGTTGTTTCATCAGTTCCATTACTGATTAATAAGTTAATCTGGATTGTTCTCTCTCAGTGCACCAGGAAACTGTCACAAACGCCTACACAAGCACGCAGACTTGTTGCGTGCACATGTAGAGAGTTCTTATATGTTTATGGATCAGGACTCCAGACTACGATCCAGTGGCCGCGTTTCGCGACCAGAAATTTAGACCATACAAGTAAAATTCATGTGCGACTTGTATGTCACACAGAGCTCTTTTGATACAGAGTAAGACAGCTCTGTGAGTTTGTCAGTCTTATTGTCAGTCTTGAGTTTAAAGGACCCAACTTCGAATGCCAGGCTGGCTTTGTGGTAACATCGACGCAGCGCCATCTATTGGAATGGCAAGTGTAACTCAATTTAGGACAAGGTCATTACAAAATAAGGATAAAAAATATGACTTCATTTTGGATCTTTATGAATCCGATTTTTAATCATCATAACTTGAATCACGATTTGCACACGCTAGTTGTTAAGTAACCTTACAGGCCACAGTCACTGTATTCTTTTCTTAGGATCAATAGAACCATTGCTGTTTGTTAAAGGAAATTTCGTGTTGTAGCTCTCCCTTTTGTTTTTTAAAACTTAATTTACATTTTGACATTCAAGCTTTATCATCACGAAACCCACACAGGCCACTGCCTTTTTATGTCACTTGCCTATTTCCAGTAGCTCCTCCTGCAAACACAAACCAAAAAAAAAAAAGATAAAAAGGAACTACCAGCTGGGTATTTTTTGGGGGAGCCTTGTGGTGGTTACTTTCTGTAATTCTATGCCTGTAACTGTTAGGTATAAAAACGTCAAATCTACCGTGTTCTGGTGGCTTTAGTGTGAACTCGCACACATCCCTTGATCATTTTCTTTTATTTATCTACCGTGTCAGAACATTACCTCCCCAACGCCTGACATGGTCAGAACAGTCAGCTGACCTTTATGGTGCGCTACAGAGGCTCAGGATGCTGAACTACTTGGACAATTTTTAAGAGTCATCATGTGGTGCTGTCTTAAACATGCAAGACTAACAGCCTGGAGAATTGGGAATAATTGAATAACCCTATATCCATAAGTCTAGTCATGCCTTTTCAAAGGTAATCTGTCCACAGCACCTCATTATGTTAAAACATATTTCACATGATGGCGTAAATTTATAAAAGACAGTGTATCTAAGGATGATAAAAAGGACCCTGAAAAGCAATAAGAAGATCACACAGTGTTCTACAGATTATCATCAGAACAAGCAGAAAGCCAAAATCCTTGAAAGTTACACATGCCAAATTAATACTAAAATGATAATAATAATGATAAAATATAAAAGAACACTCCCACATAAAATGGCTTCATGGTTTCATAAAACAAGTTGCTGCATTTCCTATTAGTCTTTTGTTGTTTGCTTTACATTGCTTGCTTGACATGATGCTTCTGAACCAAATGCCTTTACCTTTCCATTTCCTTTTTTCATGGCATTTGCCACAACCACTTAAGTGTGTCAAGTCAAGTCTCACTTACACCCATGTAGACCAAACTTACCTGCTGCCTAACAGCCCAAAACACACAGGATACACTTTGTAGGTTAAGAAAAGGTTGAGGTGCACCACTCTAACCATTGCGCACCAGTCACACAGGATGTTGTTCACAGGGGTTTGTCACCTCACACTCTTATGCTCCTGCTGAAGCGCTGTTGTGCTTCTGTGACTGACTACTGTGACTGTGTTGCTGTGTAAGTCGTTCATTAATAGGTCTGTGATAGCCTATGTTAGTTTAAACGCGTCAAATTTGAAATGAAATGCAGGTTGGCGAAGGGCAGTTGCGTCTGGCTCTGATTAGCGTAGAGAGACTGCGTCAGTATAGCATGCAGGACCCAGAAAAAAAGAAAAAAAAAGATTAATGTGGCTGCATGGGATCCTCAGAAAGAGGAGACATCATCTGATTAGACAGTGGAGAAAAAAAATACAACACATGTTGAGCACTATTTTCCACTCTGAGTTGAACTGCTTTAACTCGAACAGCAGACAGCATTAAAAACAGGAGGCACCCGGGCTGCACAAACTGTGCTCAGAATGCTTCCTGCCGTTACAAAACAACAAGGGTTGCGGAGAACACGTCCTGTATGGTTAAGGCGGTAATTCTGTGTTTGATGCCATAACAGCAACCCTGTTAGCCACTATCCCACTATTGTGTAACTAAACCACTTCTTACAACTGCTGCTTTACCATAACTTTCCTGTACCATAATGCACTTTTACTCTAAATAGGCCATAAAACCTCAGTCCTCCATTCCCCATAGACCAGTTTCTATTCCCTCCATGGGACACATGTTACAACCACCCAACAAGCAATGACAAATCTTTCCTTGTTTACTGTTACTCTGATCGTGGTGTAATTTTCCAACATCAAGGATGTAAAGTGCCTTCAAGCGGCTGAAGGATCCACAGGTCTTATAAAAAGGTAATGCCGTGCATATCCGTCCTTTCTGGGGCCAGGGTTAATAAGATGTAAAAAAAAAAAAAAGAGTGAGTGTCCACACTGACAAAAACAGCACAGAAGTGTGTCGACCTGCCAGGTTTTCTATCAATGTCCTGGGCAGCCACAGCATTATTCCAGAGTTATTGTAGGAAAACGAAACTAAGAAGCACACGTAAACAACCAGATATGCCTGTGATTGCATGCAAAGGTGACGTTCCAACAAAAGGATCTTTAAAAGCCAGTGGCACTAGAGATGGCAAGAATGACTGACTCCAAAAATGGGACAGAGACATCCATAATGTTCTAGTGATAACCCACAAAACAGGCCTTGAAACCCAAATATATCAAGGAAAGACAGGGAATAACGCAGCCTTAGAGAAAGCAAATATTGTATTGCAAATAGGAAATATTGCATTAACAGTAATACACAGTATATCATTGTTGCAAAACTTCAAATTTACTCTTGCTGTAGTTTCCAGACAGTTAATAGTGACAGGTCAGTCATTGGCCACTGTGCACCTAATGACTCTAAGTAAGTTGAGGAACATGCATGGACACTATCTAATGTGACTAATGCCTGATTCCTGTGGGGTTAGTGCCAAGAATCATAGCGAGGGTGTTTGCATACTTGCTCATGAAACCTGTCTGCTGGCTTTTGTCTTGGCCCCTTGAAACACTATGCAGAAGTGACGCGTCTGTTGACCAAGGCACCAGTCGGCATTCACATCATGTAATGATTAGGCCCCCGTCTCCTCCGCTGCGGAAGCCCCGCTGATGCTCACACCAGAGGTCCAAATCAAAGGAATTGTTTTGTTTGAGAACTCATGGGAGTACTCTGGTGAAATGTTTATGGAGCCCATTAAAAGAATGCATCTCGCTGGCTCCCAAAGCCTCCACAGGCTTGCCGTTTGTCTCTGTGCTAATCAGTGAGGTATTTTGAAGCCTTATACACTCACAATGCTAATACCTCACGCCCATAGCCTTTGTCATAAGATGATTTTGTGGCCTTTTAGGGCAGTTGGGGGAGATGAGTTCTCTTTTTTTGGCCTTCTTAAATGCCTGTCTACTCCCCAGAAGATGGATCTAGTTGTTGTTGATGTTCTAATCCTAACACCCCACGTACGTCCTTGAAAGGCTTTTGCTTCTTAAACGTACCACATAATTGTCATGGCTTTGTGGTGTTTTAATTTTAAAATGAACCTTGCTTGTTGATGATGGCTTTCATCGCTAGTTATGAACCAAAACACCACACAGTCTCCCAAAACATCACTGTTTATTTACCAAAGACTGTACCGTAAACACCAAGTAAGCTGCTTTGTTTCTTCGAAATTTAAACCAGCCTCCTAAGAGTAACACGAAGAGGTCAGAGACTGTAAGGGAAGCCTTGAATAGCAATAGCTCATTCATTTCCAGCAGTGATTCCCGCTGTTTACTTCCTGTGTTCTCCCTAAGGTGTGTATGTAGACACATGTAATATCTCTCTATGCGAATGATGGATGGCTGCCTTTCTTGGGCCTTCTTTGTATGTCTTCCTTTGCGGTTTATCATAATGGAGAACCCAATCATTTTCACTTCCCCTTCACATTGATTAGAGTGTCTGTTTGTGTTAACTAATTGGTTTGTAATGTTGTGGCAGTAGTTTGTGTTGGTGTCATTCCATCCTTTCCTGCCTCCTTGTTTTCGTTCCTTGGTCGGTAATAGGCGTGGAACAGATGTGTCTGATGGTGTGAACCAAACTGTATCTTGGCGACCAACGTGTTTTTCTGCATTTCCTACAATTAAAAATTGATACTGTGGATCAGTCTGTGTAAACACGGAGATGTACACTCACGCTACAGGCTTTGATTTCAAATCCCAGAATGGATGGAAAAGTAGTCTGTCTTAATCAGATATTGACATTACCAATGTTTTATATGTTGTCGTGCTAGTCAAAAGTGCGGAATACACTGGTGTGACCAAATGGTTGGGCCTGTTTGTTTTGTTTTTTTGTTTTTTCTTTGACTGTTTGAGTCTTGTGTGTGTGTGTAATTTCATTGTAAAAAATGATTCTTGATGGCTCTGTTTGCTATTGCTGACCCTCTCATCCCATTTCATCCTTTAGTACATGACCTCTCTTAGAGCTTTTTTTTACCCTCTCGCTCCAGCAAACATATGGAAACCCAGGGGAATGTGTATAGTATCTGTAATACCCTCCTAAAAATAGTCAAAAGGAGAGTTGTAAACAAACGAGGCCCAATTCGTGAGAATGCAAGAAGGGGGGTGGGGGGTATTATGTCCCTTGTGGAAGAACGCTTGGTGTTCTGAACGCGTGATGTAACCTGGCTCTCCAACGGGCCAACTATCTACCTTGTCATCCTAAGAATGTGCTTGTTTAAAAATACAGTTAGTTCGACTGGCATTTTTCCTCGTCGCCTTTCCTCTCCTTAGTGCTCGAGACTGTATACATCCTCCTCACAGAGCAGAGCATGCCTCTGAGGTCTGGCTCTCGCCAGGCTGCCTGCCCACTCCCAAATGATTGTATAACACAGAACAGGGTTCACAGTGTCAGGCGGCCCACCCATTCGCTGGCTCTCTCTGAGGGGCCCTTGCACATTTATCACTTAGAATCAGAGCACTGGGCTGTAGGAAAGTGTCTGCGGAGGTGGTGTGTCATGCCAGTGTGGTCAGCAGCTCTTTGTTTCCTCACTGCCTTGAGTTTACATTACCCCCCCCCCCCCCTCCTTTTCTTACTTTCATTCTTATTCTCTCTCTCACTCTCTCTTTTTCTCTCTCCCTCTCTTTCTCTGTGATTGCAGAAAGGATCATAGAAGCTATTTTATCAGCAACTCAGAACTACGGGCTGGGCTCGGAACTGGACAGGTATGAGAGCCATGTGTGACTGATTCTCTCATCACCCTCTTATAGACCCACACACAGATAAGTGGGAGTGAGCGATCCTGTGAAGAGGGCAAATGTTTTGGCGGGAGGGTGGTGGGTGGGTGGGTGGTGGTGGTGAAGGGTTTATGTGGTTGGCTAACTTGTAGGCCTACCGGGAAGTTTGCCTCACACACACACACAAGGCCTTGCTGTGAAGCTGATGCATTGACTGCCGTAATTAAGAAAATAATCAGACTCACCGGGCAATAGTTCAGCACTGATGAAGGCCCCTCCTATTGGGCTTCTCCCTCTAAAATAATAACAAGTAATCAATGGATACATTTACATCTTGGACCGGGTCCCCACATTTTAGTTTAACCTCTGACGAATGGAAAAAATTCTCGCCGTGTTGGCTTTCCTAAGCGCATTTTTTCTCACTACACTTAGTAAGAATTGTATTGCCCTGATTGTAGCAAGGCATGTAGGGTTTGTAGCTGGACTCTTACTTATGGCTGCTCTGACCGAGCATTATAAAACACAAAGTGCTCTTATATGGCCTTCCTCTGAAGGCTTAATATATTTTGGAAACACCCAGAAAAGTTCATACGTTTCCTTTTCTTTGTTAATTTTTTTTTACATTTCAGCATACTCGTGCAGGCCCATCATTTGCCCCATTCATCTACAGGGCATTCTTTGAGGTCTTGCACTCAGGTCACCAAAACCCTTTTTAAATCAGCGCTAGATCCGATCTGTCCATTGTTCATCAACATTGCATTTCTCCCCCTCATTTGTTTGACCTCCAGCCGTTTAGTGACCCCCTAGTCAACCCACAAACCCCAGCAGCTCACAGTCTGTTTCTATCAGGTCTTGTCAGGCTCTCCCAGTCTCCCCAGTGATTGATGTGGGAAATCCACAAGTGAACTTTTCCTCTCTGTAAACATACGTTCTCATCGCCTTGGTGGAGATGTCACTCTCAAACATCGCTCCACCAGCACAGACCAAAGCAGGCAGAACCCTGGACCAGCTGATACTGAACAGTTATAGAGTTAGGAGGGCAAAAAAACTAGTTCACTTAGCTCTGACAAAGAAAATGGTAGTAGCTTTTGGTATAATCCCTGTGTGCTTTTGTTCTTTGCAGTTTGAGTTGCAAAAAGTGCATCATCATGGGAAATGGCGGGATCCTCTCCAACAAGTCGTTGGGCTCGGTGATAGATGAGTACGACGTTGTCGTCAGGTCAGTAGACAAGACAATAGAGCTGTTGTGACTTTACTCTGTTCTTGCCCTCAAACCCTGTTATCCCTTTAAGGCTTGCCATTTTTTTGCCCACACAGACACACACACACAAACACATACACACACACACGCTGTGGTTTGAAGCTGCAAGTTTGTGCTGAGTGTTCTCATGCCTATGGTTAACTGCTGCAGGCTGAACGAGGCCCTGTTGAAAGGTTATGAGAAAGACGTCGGCTCCAAGACCACCGTGCGCATTACATATCCCGAGGGAGCCATCCAGAACCCGAAGAACTACGAGGACCAGTCCCTCTTCGTTCTCTCTGCCTTCAAGCCGCTGGACTTCAAGTGGCTCCGACAGATGGTCTTTAAGGACAAGCTGGTAAGCAAAACTCTCAGTAGGGGGCAGTGGTGCGCAGGTAGACAAGCCACACTGTTTGTAAGCAGAGCGTGGAATGCAGTGTTGAAAGAAAGATGAGTTCTGTCAAAGCATTCTTTTCTTTGATGTTGCCAAATGACTCAGTTTGAGGCTGGCTGTGACACACCATGTTAAACTCACAACAGATATCAGCTACTGGTAGTCCAAGCAGTTTGCTCTCATCTTTTGTGATTTTAATTGTTGTGTAATGATGCTTATTAATGGTGTACTGTGTTTTCTAAAAATATATTGTTTATGGTATGGTTTATGTTTTTTTTTATGTTGGGGGGACTGGGGGAGGTGCGTGGTTCCAAAATGCGTGGCAGGACAAGTGCCAGCAGGTTGGCGATAAAGCAATCAGCCATTCGTCACACCGCAGTGGAGAGTAGCAAAGCTGTCTGGAGGCTATCTTAGGCAACTGGGCTTTTGAATGCGAACATGGTGTTTACACTCCACTGAGACTGGCATAGTCCTGCTCCCGAAACATGCCTTACTCAACTGTGTTTGCTGACATTCCACCGCCTCAGTAAAACACATCCATTCAGTGGATTGTCAGGGAGGCTTCATGGGTGCTGCTCTCAAAGGAGAAGGGAGACCTTGTCGAATGGCTCCCACGAGGCAGCTGCCTTTGTCTGATGGCTAGTGTACCGTTTCCCACCCCCACAGGTGAGTGACAGCTACTTAATGATGTGCTTAATTGGCAGGTCTGTGACTGTGAATAGACTCCTTATCTCCTCCAGGGGTAGAGAATGGCCGATCGGTGAATTGGCTCCTTCTCTGTTTCAGTGCGGGCCTGGTAATGAAAGCAGCCCCTTAGTGATTCACATCAGGGTTGTCTTGCAACAACCCTGCCAAACTGTAAAGCACTTTGAGTTGCATATTGCATGTATGAACTGTGCTATACAAGTAAAGTTTTATTATTATTATTATTATTAGTGATTCACATCTGGCCTCAGTCTCTCTATCCCTATACTCCCTCTACTATGGCAAAAGCTACTGCTCCAAGGACATTCCTCCATTATCGCCAGGGATGCAATATTGTATCTTCTCCAGACACTTTTTGTTTTTTAGTTAAACTGGGAGGAACCCCACTTGCCACTGTTAATATTCTTGGAGTTTCTTTAGCTGGGTGTTTGAGCAGAGCTCAGGATGGTTTAGGGTTATCACAGGAGCGTTTCCTCCCTCTCTTCCTGTATCCTTTTGAGGCAGCACCGGTGACAGTCATCCTGTTCCATAGTTGCCCTCTCTTTACACTGTAAGAATATGTAGGAAATAGACTGACCTGATTTAAAGAATAGAAATATGTTGTTTAGTTAGTGGAAGCCACTGCAGTGGCACTCCGTAGGCACAGATGGATCCGATGCAACCAGATGGTCTTTGAATGTGTGTTTGTTCATCTCCGCCATTCTCATAAATAATGACAAAGCAAAACTATGTCCCAAGCGACAACATTTCTGTGTGGGTGCATTATCTTTCACCCATGGCAAAGACAAGGACTATATAGCACATTAGTGCTCAAGACTTCATATTTTTAGACCATTTTTGGAGACAGTACTAATTGTTTTAATGTTTTATTATAGTATATCAAATGAAGTCATTGATGTGTGTCATTTTAAACGCTAGGCATGAGCAAAAACTAGCGAAAGGTGTGTCAGTGTGTGTATGTGAACCATATAGTGTGTAGTCCTTATGTGACAGTATTGTGATTGCAACAGTGGTTGGGCACAGTTGTGCACTGGATGTCTTCTACTTGTACCCGGTCCGTATGTTTACTCAGATGAGACATCACAAAGAAAAAAATGCCATCCATTCTCTGCACTGCTTTCCACATTGCCCAAAGTTTGGCAATTGCATGAACACTTGTAAAGTGCAACAACAGCTTGACAGAAACTGTGCCTGGATAGGTGCTCCTTTAGAATAGAATACAATAGAATACAATATAGAAATGCCTCTGCCAGCAGCATTCACACCTCATTCAATACCTTTCACAACAGAACTCAATAATGTATGGAGAGAAGTACATCACAGGATGGATAGCAAATTTTCAGTCCTCCACAATGATCAAGTTGCGGGTGTCGTGTTACCCCACCAGATTATATTTAAGACTATATTGTGTGTGGGGGGAATGAACTCCAACACAGGAGCATGTAAGAGGGAGTTCTTGGTTGACTTGGGTATTGTGATTGTTAAGCCATTTGAGTCCGTACATTTCATGTTCACATTTGTAAATTTGTTATACAGTATTCATAAAGGGCCATTAACACAATATGTCTTGATGGACAACTTCACTTTTTATTTTTTCTTTCAAAATACACAAGCATGTAGTAAACACTGTAATTTGTTTATACATTTTAAAGCATGAAGATGAAATGGAAGTGAAAATATGTGTGTATCATGAATGTGTTGCATGGAATGTTGATCTGCGTGGTGGTCCTAGGTTGCATTTTGCTCGTCTTGTGATGTTTGGCGTGGAGCACCGGTGCCACTAGTGGAAACTGTTAGCCTGGAGCCCTACACCTCCATTAGTCTATTAGATTCCACACAGCCTAGCAGGAGCCATTAGGGGTGGGCAATAGAGGAAGAGCGTGCTGTGCATCCTCTTCTTCCTCCAGTGCTTCACTCCCTGAGGGATATAAGGAGCCACATGCTTCAAACAGTGTTCTGGTTAGAGATGGACGCCTTGCCTGTCGGCAGAGGAAGGGAATGGATTGGTTAGTGCAGTGAGTCTATGAGTCATAAATAAAAAAGGGAGAGGAGTGCTGGTGGATGCTTGTTACTATTGGAGTTGAAGGATTGTGTGTGCAGTGGCAATGTGCAAGGCTATGCTGACACTGAACAAGCTTCATACCTATGAAAATGTGCCCACTATTTTGAACTAGCGTGACTGGTGCCCATAAGTCACCGTACCTGTTCGTGTCTACATCTTAAGTTCACCCCCTTAGAAAATTAGGCCTGACAATTTTAGCTTATTTTGTCAGGGATGTTAATGCCATGTAAGCGTCTTAATGCTAAGAACAACAAATAAAGCCTGAAGTTCCAGACTCTCCTTACATTTCTCACACAGCCAAATATTATCTTAATCCAACTCAACTGTCAAAACAAATGCAACCGGTACAAGTTAGCTTTGTCCAATTAAACTTACACAGCTTGTGACAGCCACACATAAAACCTTATGTTTTAAACTCCACACTTTTTACAAACACTTGAATCTCATTTTATTTCTTTGACGAGTTCCTTAAGATCCTCCCAAGATCAAATTCAAAGCAAGAATGGCATTTCGTGGGGGACAAGAAAACAAAGCTGCAAAAAAGGAAGCACCAGATGAAGTCTACTACCATACTAGGTAGTAGAAAGCTCTTAGGTAGCACTAGGTCTCTGACATTGCTGTTGCGACATTGGATTGTAGAGGTATTTTATATTTATTTGTTTGCTGTTTTTTCTACACACATTCTTGAAAAGAATTATTTTCCCAGTGGGATTGTACCTCTTCAATACCATCACTTCGTGCCTCTGTGCACGTCAGCTGGAGTGCAGAGCAGACCCAAAATCGCCTGGTTTTAGCAAGACCGTTTTTCCCCTTTCCCATACAAACAACAAGAAGGGGTTGGGGGGGGGGGGCAGTTCTTCAAACAGACTTGGCACAGCAAAGCAAGCATAAACAGGTGGCCATAAACACACGCATGGCGTGGAAGATTGTTGTGTTCTTTCCATTGTTTGTTTAACGGGACGTACATCCCACGCTTCAAGCCGGTCGCCGTGAACCCCCCGAGCAGAGTGGGGTGGTGAGGGTGGTGGTTGGGGGTGGGGGTGATGTGGAGGGGGTTGGGCCACGGCAGGGCACACAGTTCGGCGGAGGACGGAATCTGATGCGCTTCGGTGACCGCTGGCTGCATGAAAGAGCTATGGGGTTACACTGCAGACACTCGCCGTGTAAGGGAAACTTGGGATCACCTGGCCTGTCAACGGGATCGGCAGACCAAGGGTGGTCCGGACCTCTGGCTCACTTTTCAAACGGCAATGGCCTCAGCACAGGTACAAAGACTGCAGAGGCAGCGGACCGCGGGAGTCATGCTCCTCTTCCACTGTTCTACTATTTCTATTTCAGTTTGAACCCTTGTCAGGTTGTTGCACCCCAGTCTTATTGATGTTCATTTCCCAAGCTGCATTTGTCACCCACCTATTATACGATCACGCTAAAGATACACTGGCTTCTTGGGCTCCAAGTGTACAATAGAGCTCGCCTGCATGTTTGTTAGCCTTTGACATAGTTCATGGGTGTGTTTGTAACTGTAAACTTTGACCATGTGGCTTTGCTGGAGTTGGCAGGGGTCAGGAAGACTGCGTGAGTATGTACTGTGTACTGAGTGGACTATGGCCCAGTCTCGTGATGTTGGTGAGGTGCGTACTGGTCATCCACATTACTCCCTCATCCTACAGACAAACCCCACCCAGTCTGACCCTCACCCCCACCCACTCCATGTCCACCCCCGCCTTCCCTCCTCCTGGTGGCACAGCCTGAAGCTCAGAGAAGGGATGGAGAATGGAGGGCAGAGAGAAAAAGAAAAGGAAGAGGAAGGAGGAGAACAAGACGGAGGGCACCAAAGCCAGAGGTCACCCTTCATAACATACCACAAACTGTGACGATTGTCAGCGGCTATGAATGAGCAAGTGTGTCAGCCCGCTGGAGACTGATGGTGCAAAGATAATGGCTCCGACACGGCTTTCACCTCCAGGGGCCAGAGATTGAGTGATAGCATTGTCATGGGCCAGCGCAAATTGCTCTCATGTCCCAGTCGTAGGAAGGAAAGACTTACACATAGGCGACGACGCTGTTCTGTGGTTCCCCTAAATGGGCCAGCCCCCGCCATTACAAAAAAATGTGTCAGATGTTAAGAATCCTTTTCAACTTGGTTAAACTACTGGGGCAGTCGAAAAGTGGATGATGTCTCCTCTTCGAGCTGTCTCCAGGGGCTAGCGAGGTTCCTGTCGCCCCGTCCGGCCGGCCGGCTGTCCGGCCGACTGGCCCTGCAGGTCTGCGGTGCCGAGTGTGACCCACTGAGCCGAGAGAGCACAACAACATCCGCCGCCCATTACCCTCCGCCACAGCGAGCTATTACGAGATGGCAAAGGCCTAAGCCCGTGCTTAAGCATGGCGTTTGTGTGTGTGTGTCTGTGTGTGCACGCACACACACCACAGTTTACTATGTTTTGCTTGCAGGAGCATTCAGTGAGGCTTAGTCACATGTATCCCAGTAACTACTCTTACAAAGCCGGCAGGAATGCGCCGGCGGCCACTCCTCATTACTTTAATGGCCCCAGGTATATTGATACAGGGTCTTCCTTTTCTGCGTGGCTTTGTTTGCTCTTCTTGTTTTTCAGCGGCTTTTAAAAAATGCCCCTGGCCTCTCTTGCCTCTGCCTCGTCTGCAGGGGTATTGCTTTCATTGCACTTACAACTAGCACGCGTCACTTTTTCCATGTGTGGTGACGCGCCCATTCTTTTTCTTTTTTTTGTTTGTTTCTGCTGCATTTTTAAAACTGCTGTGCCACCACTTTAGGTTATTTCCACAAGAACCTGCAGCCCCCGACCCCCTTCTACTTCTCCTTCTCCTTCTCCCTATCCTTTTCCCTCACGCAGTTCTGTAATGTGTGTACGGCTTTAGCTCTATCTAATTGTGCTATCGTCAATGGTTGCCCATCAGGAGAGTGAAATGGTGGCCACATGTCAAAGTCTGACAGCACTTAAGGGTTTCATTTCAGCACGTGGTTTTGATAGCAGTTATTTACTCTCGCTTTGTCATTGTGTCATTACCAGAAAACCACAGGCTAAGCACATTGTGTGAAAATTGCTTGTTTACTGGGAGTTCCGCTACCTCTCCTAATTTGCGTACTTGAGAGAAAGGGAAATGAGGCTCGAGCTCAGGGGCCAGGGAAGGTTCGTGCCGGCAGTCGTTTTTGTTTGTTTCGCGGTTCGGGGCTTGGCGTGCCTGTCTCCAGAGTGCGCTGGCACATTTACGGAAGGAACAAGAGTCAAGATAAATTTTGGGGTTGGTGTCTGCCGCTCTTCCACAGAGCCTTTCATCTACTTCCAGAGTGCCCTCAATCAAGCTCAAAGGCTTCTGTGGTCCCAGGGGCGGGCAAACTCCTTATAATTTTTCAACTCAAGTACTGACACCTGTGTCGGATGTGCGCAATAAATACATCATCCTCAGGCAGTTAGATACGTGTAAGTGAAATGATGGCATGGTTAATATTCCTGGTGAGGCTTCACAGGGCCACTTTAGAGTTTATTTGGCAATTTCAGGTGGTCGCCTGTCACAACTGCATTCATGTGAAGTATTTCTGTGTGTAAACCTCACCCCTTAGGGGTTATTTAGAGAAGGGGCTTTCATGGCTACTGCACTTTAAATGTCATAAATCAAGAACCTGTGTGGTCAGTGATTTAGATGTTTTTAAGCACATCCCTATTCCCTTAAACATGCCAGCGTCGGCGCTGGTGTGCGCTCGGAAGATGAATGGTGTATGCGGCCCATTTTCACTTCTCGGCACAAGAGGTTTCTCCGGAACGCGCTCTGTTTGTACCTTAGGTATGTTCGCCATCTATAAAAGCTGTGGAATCCGCGCGCCGCCGGTATCTGGCTCCCTCTTCTTCCCCTGGTGTTTTTATAAAGTGGGAGCCTGTAAAAAGCTGCCCACGCCAGCTGTAAAACTACCAGAACCGCCTCACACAGGGGCCCCCTCCGCTCACTGCCCCAGCCTGGCCCCGCGCAGCAGCCTGCGGAGACGCAGATGAGCCGGAATTAGTGGCACACGGCCTAGCGGTACACCCCCAGCACACATACCTCACACACACACACAAATGCACACACACACAAATATAAACACACACACACACACACAATCCCTCTCGCAAAGCTGCGCTCTACTTATAAAGCGTTATACCAAATTCCCCAAAGTTGTTGTCCCATTTCCCACCTACTTATGATATAACACCTGATTATTGTTAACGGTATGCCAAGAAGGCTGTGTGTGTGTGTGTGTGTGTGTGTGTGTGTGTGTGTGTGTGTGTGTGTGTGTGTGTGTGTGTGAGCCATGGCAGGGCTGTGCATGTGAGGCTGCACAGAGCTCAAGTGCTGTACAGTGCGCTAGCCTGTCAAGAGCGGCTCAGGAGCGCACAATAGCCTCCCTACTCGATTAAAGGTTGTGTTGATGTTCAGGCTCGCCCTTGGCACTGGGCCAGGCGAGATCAAAGCGTCAGAGCTTGCCTCTTTTATTTGGAACATCACAAAAGCAACACTTTAAGTTATTTGTACAGGTGACTGGTGCATTGTGGCTGCATGGTGACTGTTCTGTGTCACCATCTCCAAGCCTACTTCATGGAGAATGGCCCGTGCGCAGCTCGTGTTGAGTGATGTGCGGACCATTCCTGATTCCTGGGGACGTTTGCACGCTCCCATAGATGGGCTGGGATTTTCTTTTCCTTGTGGAATGGCTCTCAACGTGTCTGTCTTGTTTGTTTCTACCACCTTCCCCCTTGTCTCTATCGCTCTTTCTTTCTCTCCTTTTCTCTCTCTCCCTCCCTCCCTCTCTCTCTGTCTTTCTCTCTCTCTCTGTCACAGAGAGGTACGGAAGGCTTCTGGAAGTCCGTAGCCCACACTGTGCCTAGAGAACCCAGTGAGATTCGCATTCTCAACCCCTACTTCATCCAGGAGGCAGCCTTCCAGTTCATCGGCCTCCCGCTAAACAACGGCGTCATGGGACGAGGGGTGAGTCAGAGTCAAAAGATGTCACCAACCACCCCACACACACACACACACACACACACACACACACACACACACCCCTGTACCCCTCAACTACAGCTGAGTATCACTTCAATGTTAGAGCAATGTATCACCTCACTTCAAGTATGGGTTAGGGTTTATGATGCTTAAAGTGGGGGGGGGGGGGGGGTGGTAGTCCCTATTCACTGTGCTCACACCTGCTGAACGCCCTCTTTAGTGTGGATCAAGGGCAAAGCAGCAGATTAGCGCTAGGGATGTCGACCCCTAACTAGGCCGAGTTTGTGACTCTTTAAGCGCTCTGTGCCGAAGGCAGGAAGCCGTGAACTTCCTAATCCCTATCTGGGTCTCCACACAGTCACTCAAGTCACATTAGGGGCAGAGAGCTCCTTTATGCACAGCGATGCCCTTCGCTTGCTCTCGTTGTGATTGGGGTTACCGTGGAGACAGGCTTGGGGGGAGGGGGGGTGTTAAGTGGACTGAGGGCTTAAGGTGTGATGCATTTCCTGTTATCGGTGAGTGCACAAAGCGCCCGCGGAAGGGATTAGCAGAGCAACCCGCGAGCCTGGCGCAGATAAAGCCTTTCAGCGGGAACTACCGTTGCCCGTACACCTAGGACCACGTGTCTGTCAGAAGGGGCTGTGTGTGTGTGTGCCTGTGTGTCTGTGTGTGTGTGCGTGTGTGTGTGTGTGTTTGTTTTCACAGTTGTGCTAGAACATCGGCCCTTAAGATAAAGCTCATCCCCATACAGCCCACAGATAAGTCTGCCACTCAGGGTGTTCGGCTATCAGGACCTGGCAACGCTCTCCAACCCCCCCCCCCCCCCAGCCCCTATTTGTAGCTGCTAGCTCTGCAGGGCTTTATCAGTGAGCCTGCTGGACTGGGTGCACAGCACACAGGCACACAGGCAAGGGGAGTAATCTTCCTCTCCGAGGGCTTCAGCAGAGCAGCGTGGAGCTTTCGCCTTTCTCCCCCACTTCATTCAAGATTAGGCCGTCCTCTCTGCTTTCGTTAATGACCTTTACATTTCTCTCATCTATCCAATTTTCTTCCCTCGACCTCTGGATTACATGAGATGAGATCTGACTATGAAAGACTGTTTCTCAGTGGATGTCTTGTCTTCTTCCCCCGTCCCCCCCCCCCTCTCGCTCCCTCTCTCTCCCTCTCTCATTCTCTCTCCCTCTCTCATTCTCTTTCTCTGTCCTTCGCAGAACATTCCTACCCTGGGGACGGTTGCCATAACGATGGCCCTGCATAATTGTGATGAGGTAGCCGTGGCCGGATTCGGCTACGACATGAACACCCCCCATGCGCCGCTCCACTACTACGAGAAAGTCAAGATGTCAGCCATCAAAGAGGTATGCTATTCCAGTCCCGTCCCCTCCCCTCCCCTCCTCTCTCCCTTCCCCCACTCCTTTCCTCTTCACACACACACACACACACACACACACTTCCCCTAACTGCTGTGGCTGTCGCCAACGGAAATAAGTGTGTCATGTTTATGCCAGCGCCTCACGCCTCCATCCTCGTGTCGGGCCTCCACTGACATTCTCCTAACGCTCCGTCAGTGATCTTTTCAATATGGCCCTGTCGCACACAGAGCCTGATCCTGGCTGTTCGAGAGGGATCTGCGGTACACATTTGCAGTGCTGATTGTCTCAAAGGCCCCCCCCCCCTTTTTTTTTACCCGACAGCACTGTTCGCCTCAGACCCAAGTGCATGAGCGCTAAGACGAGGGGGCAGTCGTGTCCTTATAAAGGACGAGAGCCACACGGTGGTGGTGCTGCATAGTGCCACCCCAGTCCAACGGCCTTTGCACATTTGTTTCCAATAATCTTTACGTCACCCTGCCGAGTGGCACAGTGCCTGTTGTGTAACCGGCAAACCTGTTTTACTTGTCTTTTTTTAAACAACTGACATACAAATGAACACAGATATGAATAGAGCGTGTTAACTGAAACGTTGAACATTGTACCATTTCACCTCACTGCAGCACTTTGTCATTAGTTACGGAAGGTGTTTGCAGTCTGTTCAGAAACATGACATGGTTTTGGATGGAAGAGAGGTAGAGAAAGTAATTAGGACAATCAAGTCACTCCAGAAGCCAAAAAATGAAAATAAGTACTGTATACTTATGCAGCAGTACAATTTGTATTTGATGATGTTCACAGCTCACAGAACAATTAATCAAAGCGTTTTCCTGCCCTGTTTGTCCAGTTCCTAATGATTGCGGCAGGTAGGAACAGGTAGACGTGTGGAGAGTAATGGGCAAGTGTGCGTGCGTAGCAGTGCTGAAACGCCCAGCCTGGCCTGAATGCGGCAGGGAATCCCGGCGCCGCGTCTGATGACTCACTCCCGGAGTCGCATGGTCACATGGCCACAGCCACCATCTTGTCTCGGTGCCCTTGTGGGAACCGCCTCGCCACCCACTCACCTCACGCTCCAGACCTCTGAAACATCAGCCGCTGTGTTAGCATTCCACGCCAAGTGTGTGTGTGTGTGTGTGTGTACGCTGTGCTTCCACCTCATTCCCGCTCCCTGGTGCATCCTGCTGTTTAGCTTTCAGAGTTTACCCCGACAGGGAGGAAGTTTATGTTGACCTTTTTGCCTGGGAAAGCACTCTGCCTCTCTTTCTCTCTGTCTCTGTCTCTCACTCTCTCTTTCTCTCTCTCTCTCTTTTGCTCTTTTATGGCGACACTTTACTTTCCCCTCCATGGGAGTGGAGTGGGGGGCGAGAGGGGGGGTTCGAGAGCCCCGAGGAGCTGTTGGGGTGTCGCTCACAGACATATGAAGTGTGTGTGTGTGTGTGTGTATAGATTGTGCACGGCCACCTGATCCTTCGCTTAAATGCACAGGTCGTAAATCACTCTCAGGCGAGGGACAGCCGGGCTGGAGGGCCGCTTCCTTAGCCCTGACATGTGATCCAGTGCTGCCCCCAGTGTCACTGCGGCCCCGGCTCCCCCTACCACCACCACCACCACCACCACCTCACCCTCCGCCACACTGCCTCTTTCTTTTCATCTCTTCTCTCTTCTCTTCTATCACACTTGTCTCACCCTCTGACTCTGACTCCCTCCATCTTACTTGCAGCTCTCTCTATTCTTTCATCCATACCTCTCTTTCTCTGTCCCTCTCTCTATTTCTCTCTCTCTTTCTCTTTGTCTCTTTCTCTCGCTGTCTCTCCCCTGTATCGCCCTCCTCAACACACTCGGCGCTGATCTTGTGTTTCAGCTCTCTGTGACACGGGCCCACCTTTCGGCCGCGGCCTCCCCTGCTGAATTATTCAAGGACACTTATTGTTTCTGCGCGTAACCCAGGGGCAGGCACAGAGTTCCAGCCACTCGACCCACGGTCCCAAAGAAACACACACACACTCACTCACACACACTCACGAGGCTTGTGCAGACCTGCTGCACCCTCAACTTGTCACCCCCCACACACACACACACACTCACACCCACACACACACACACCAACCCACCCTGCAACCCAAGGGCCTCACAGCTCATCGGAAGAGCTTGACTGATGGCTAGTTCCACTGTTTATGTGCCAAAACAGGACTGAAACAGTCCTTCATATCATGTGTCCTGTGTCCTGGAGACACTCTGTCTGTCGAGTGCCGCCTTAGTTTGTTTAAAGATACCAAGTCAAAGATAAAGCCTCTTCATGAGCTGAAGAGAGAAAGAGGGCTTTTTAAAAAGCCACAAGTCATTTTTCACTCGTTCACTTTCTTCTGCTTGCACACTGCCCCTGCTGTATTTAGTTAACGCGTTCTTTTCGGCAAGTAAGCAAATTATTACTCGGGTATTTAAATAATGAGTGAACATACATTCAGTGAAATCATTAAGAGATGAACCTGCAAGCGCTTCAAAAGCAGCTGGTGAGGAGCTGAAGGCAGTGGGGAGGTTATTTGAGCAGTGGGTTGACATGGAAGCAGAGCTTACTATCCTGGCTTGGGGCAGGGGCACTCGCTTTGGGCTGGATGGTTGAGCAGCTACACATCCCCCGGAGGGAGTGCGAAAGAAATGACAGCGAAGGCGCTGGCAAGCATGCCGAATATTGTTGGCTGGGGGCCCATCGCTCACCGTCAGCTGCCAATCAAAAAAGGCTGTCCCTGCAGGCTCAAAGCTTAAATGCTAAAGTCCACTGACAACTACTGTTGGAGCTTGACACACTCACAATGACAAACACATACACACGAGACACACTAAGACATACAAATAGACACACACACGCATGAACCCGAGGTTCGCTTTTTGCATGGGCCCTTACAAGGCTCCAAATTGTCACTTTACAATTTGTCCCCCAGTTGAATACATTGAGCAGTTGCTTTGTTAACAGTTTAGAAAGTTTGGGCAACGGTAAACTTTCACCGACAACAGCCACAGCTGTATCGCAGCTGAGTCATGTAAACAAGCTACTCAGTTTCTCACTCTCTCTCTCTCTCTCTCACTTAGTCTCTCTCTGTCTCTCTTTTTCTTACTCGTCACTTCAATCACTTTCAAAGAGTCACCACGCCTTATGATTCACCTGCTTCCATATGCACGCATACTCTACATGCTCAGCGCCATTGTTGAGATGACTGCTCTTTTCCAGCTCCCAACTCTTTGTTTTTCTTTATCATTATTTTTGAATATTTTTGTTCTCCCTGAAAAACCCCTTCAGACCTAGTAGCTTTGTGTTATCCCCTTCTGTCCTCTCGTCAGCTTTTGTCGAAGCCAAGCGGTTTCACCCACGGTGGAAAATGCAGCGCAGCGAAATGCAATTGGTTGCTTTCATGACAGAAATGAAAGCCCGAGAGCTGTATGTTAAGAGCACTCCCTCATTGTGCAACACAATGGCCTCTTGACTTGAAATGCATGTTTACTCAGAGGTGATCCACAGAAGCAGCTTTTGTCTCCGTCACTCCGCGTAGGGCTTAGGGTAGGTGTGTAGTGAAAAGCAGGATGCGACTGTGTGTGCGCGCTTTGAGATTCCATAATAGGTCTGGTGTCCTTCCAGTAGGACCTGTAGCTAGTAAACATATACACATCTTCTTTTTTGTGTGTGTGAGTGTGTGAATTCCTTTCTGGAGCGGTGTTGTGTTTTTCTGGGGTTTTTTTTAATCCACTTTCCCATGTTTCCACTGATGGAAATCCTGGTTGGGTTTTTGAGTGTGTTAATGTCTAGGTAATGTTCCCGTGTTCCACTGGGATTTTTTTCTGCTTTAACTTCAAATCCCCATCACCCACACATGCACCTCTTGCTTTTACAAACTTCTAAGACACATTCTCTCCACCCCCAACCCACGCCACCCACCTTCCCTGTCTGTAACGCACTCATGTAGTCACACAGGCACTCTCACCTCATGTTTGCAATGGTCTGATTGCTTCTCATGTGGTTCCCTTTGGCAGTCGTGGACACACAACATAGCCAAGGAGAAGGAATTCCTGCAGAAGCTGGTGAAGGCAGAGGTCATCCAGGACTTGACCCATGGTATCTGAGACGACCCCCACCTCCCCCCAGCCAATCTTCTCCCCCCTCGCCCCCTCCACCACCGTCAACACCTGACCCCCCAGCCTGGCCCCGCTCCCTTTGTTGAGCTGAGGAACGAGGAGCCCTGGAGGGGACAGGAGAGAGTTCGGTGTCTCACCACCCAACACCACCCAACACCGACTCCTCCAGCAGGCTTCTCTCTCAGTACTTTTGGCCTCCTTCACCACCCCAACCCCCACCACCCCTTAGCCTTGCTGGAGCATCCAGGACCCACTAAGACTCTAACCTGCTCCGCCGTGGGGTAGGCATATCTGTGTTTGGGTGGTGTTCGGGGGGGGACGGGTGTGTATCCAGGGGGGGGCGGGGGCGGGTTGTCGGAGAGCAGCTAAGAACCAAAGGCCCACTGCCGCACAGCCAGAAGAGATGGGTGAACGGAGGCCGGTCTGTGCCAAGCATACCTCTGGAGGAAACGCTTCTCCTCCCTTGTGCTTGAATGTATTCACAACTCAAAACATCAAAGACATACTGGAGTGTTTTTTTTCCTTGTATGTACTTTTTCTGTCTTTTGTCTTTTTCTGTCTTTGTTTTTTTTAAAGTTATTACATTCACCCTCTGCTTCAGTTAGGGCGCAGAGGAGAGGACATTCACCGTCCTGGAATCGCACTCAAGGAGAATCCCGCAGACAACCATATGAACTTGTACACACACACAGGCCTTTGCAGGAGGACCAGACGGGTGCGGGCTTTCATGAACCACGCACCCTGACCCTCCTCCAGAAGTGTTTCAAGTGTTATTTGCATTGAAAAGCTGCTTTGTTCTTTGCTTTCTCTCATTTCTACCTTTTTTTCTTTTCCAAAGAACAGTATTGGAAATCATATTTAAATTTTATGTTAAAATGCTGAGGGTATTTGGTTTTGTGTGTGTGTGTGCGCGTGTGTGCGCGTGTGTGTGTGTATGTGTGTGTGTGTGTGTGTGTGTGTGTGTGTTTGCGTTGTCTGCGCTTCATGTTACGCACATGTATAATGTTCCATATCACTTCTGCTGAAAAACTGAAAAAACGTGCTCTGATATTACAAGAGCACATTTGATTGTGATTTTCCACCGTAACCTTTGGTTATTTTGATTTGGTCAAATTACTGACAATGGTTTATTGTACAGTGTTAAATCTGATTGATTTCTTTTTAAGTGTATATTATAGAGTGGGAAAAGTATTCCCCACACATTAGCCTGAGAAGTGCAAAAACAAGTACACAAGCCACGAATTCCAAAATTATCACTTGTTCTGCTGTCAGGTTTCGAAATTGATTTGCATTGCAATATGTTGCAGTATTTGAGCAAGAAGACAAAGCTTATTAAAAGGTTCAGTATTTAATTGTGTGCATCTTTCTTTTTGTGTCTGTCTTCAAATACCTACTGTAGACAGGTAGAAAAAAATACAGGTGTGAAAAAAATGCTGTCAACTAGGAATGTTTTCAAAAATGGAAGTGTTCATCATTTATGTTCATCAATTAACAAAATGCAATGACTGAACAAAAGAGAAACCTAAATCAAATCAATATTTGGTGTGACCACCCTTTGCCTTCAAAAGAGCGTCAATTCTTCTAGGTCTACTTACATAGAGTTTTTGAAGGAACTTGGCTGGTAGCTTGCGCCAAACATTTTGAAGAGCTACCACAGATCTTCTGTGGATATATGCTTTCTGTCATATACAACCAATGACCAGTGTAATTGGTTGATGATTAACCTGACTATAATCCTGCAAAATTCCTGACTTTGTGTGTACCCCTTTGTGTGAATTGATGCTGGTTTGAAGGCACCTGCCTAAATCTTTGCACAGTACTGTATTTTTTTAGCCATCCACATGTTTAATGTTAAAACACCCATAAGGCTGAAAGGCATGAGTTGTTTTTTGACAAGGTTTAGGCAGGTGCACAAAAAGTGTACACACAATGTCAGGGATTTTGCAGGATTATAGTCAGGTGTATGATCAACCAACTACACCAAATTGGTTGTATATGTCAGAAAGCATACCTCCACAGAAGATCTGTGGTAGTTCTTCAAGATGTTTGGTGCAAGCTACCAGACAAGTTCCTTCAAAAACTATGCAAGTAGACCTAGAAGAACTGATGCTCTTTTGAAAGCAAAGGGTGATCACACCAAATATTGATTTGATTTAGGTTTCTCTTTTGTTCAGTCACTGCATTTTGTTAATTGATGAACATACATGTTGAACACCTCCGTTTTTGAAGGCATTCCTAGTTGACAGCATTTTTTTTCACACCTGCTTAAAACTTTTGCACATTACTGTATTTTGAAATACTACATTTTGTGCATACGTTTTAATTTACCTATCCTTGTTTAAAATTTGCTTTAACAATGACTGTCAAGGTTGTTTTATAGTCTACGCAACATGTGTTGTTCAACAACAACAAAAAGGTGAACAGATGTAGCAGCTGGAGGCTTGTGTTGTTGTGCTCTGGTTTTCATATCATTCCATGCTGTCCAATAGGAGCACCTGACGTCTGTGTTTCACACTTTTATGTATATGACAAGGTCTGCAACAAGCAGAAATGTTGTTAAGCGACACTTGTCGCCCAGACTATAAATTGGCTCTCAAGAAGGTAATGGTGCTGCACCATATTTGTTCTCAGACATATTTCTCTGGCGGATCAAGAGGCCCAAGGTTAATTCAGTGTTTATAAAGTTCTGTGTATGCAGTACACAGCGGATGTCTTATCCAATTAGGAAATACTAATTGCAAACGTCCTCTGAGAAAACACAGCTTACATTTGCCCAATTTGCTGCCCTCTCACCTAACGTAATGCGCCAGATGTATTTCTGGCACAGAGGAGAAGTTTGATTACAACCCAATGTACCTCGCACTTCAAATCCAAACCATATAACCAACATTATTTCTGGAAGTAGTTTGTGTAAACACTTATCCCTGGTTATAGGCCTTTTAATAAGCAAGTATAAATCATCTGGTTCGCATTGGATCCAAATTAGAGTCTTGCTTGCTTCACGGATCCAACCGGTTCTCTATGTTAAATGTGCTCTGGCTATTAGACTTGATTTTCTGCTGTCTGCATATCTGAAGTTACTGACTGCAGACCAGTGCGCTGCACTTGGACTGGGGCTTTTTTTTTTTTTGTTTCTCTTTGTTCCTGACAGTCCCCATCAATCTTCGGCCCCTTGTTTTGGTGTGTGAGTAAGACGATAGATAGGAATCTCTTTCTGGTCAAAACACCTGTATCCTCTCCAGCTAGTACTTGGAAAAGGCAATGGATGGGTCATGGTCTTCAGGTTACCTACCTTTCACGATTTATTCTGTGACAAACCCAAACCTGCAACAGTACTTCCGCAACTTGTCATACCATATATGTAAATGATATTCATTTGTTGACGGATTTTAAGAGCACTCCATCCGTCTTCTGATTTTTTTTTTTCCTGTTTCAGTGAAGTACCGTCAATAAACAGTCCTTGTTTATGAATCAGTGTGGGGAATAAACAGGCTACGATCACTGACTCATCAGTTGTTGATGGGTGTTGGCAGTCTCTCTGTGCTGGGACGGTCGAAGGCGACTATTAGGGGCCTTTCAATGGTCCAAACATTAATAGTTCTGTGAAAGAAGCCGTTCCTGAAATGTCATGTTTACTGGACGTATCCTAATTCCACCCCCACACACATTCAATGTGTCTATTTCTCGGTATTCCTTATCACCCCAGAAGCTATAACATCATTATGTAATGACCATGAAGCAGTATTGCGTTTTTAAGTCCAAAAAATGGAAATTGGTGGTAAACATCTTTAATAAATATGAATTGTGTAGAAAATTACTTAATTTGTTGTTTCCATAGTTGGTTTGCTGGGGTACAGCCAGCAAACGTCCACATTTGTTGTCGTATTGGGGTAATGAGTAAGGCTGGGTAGTGGAATGCTGTCAGATATTGTACTTTTGTCTGCAGCTGAGGACAACAGTCTTCGCTAGGCTCAGTTAGATTCGGCTGGATTGTTGGCCTCTGTACAAACACACACACACACACACAGCTCAGCCATCATCTCAGGCTTTTTCAACTGCTAACAGGAGGTCTTGCAGTTTAACTGCACTCTCCCGAGCTGGTCCCTGGGGAGCCGTGTCAGATTCTGGGATGCATGAAAGTGTGGAATGAATCATTAACAGCGGTTGACCTCACACAGCCGCATTGTATTGTGTGGCTTTTTTTTTTCGCCACTTTTTTTTACGGTCTTCACTGGCCTGCGTGTAAATATCCATTACATTGAGGGGATTTGGAAAATGATGCGGTCTTGTTAGCAAATGGAATTAATGATTGATGCAATTGTCATTAAATGACCAAAAACAACGGCTCTCAAAACAGTGGAAATGGTGATCAGACTTTGCGGACAAATCTTAAATTGCTACCAAATGCCAGCTTTCATCATTAAAACGTTTTGTCTGGCTGGTCGGACTGTCACCTTCTTTTTTTCTTCGGTTTGAACGGTCTGGCGGGACTGATATCACATGTGCCTGTGCAGCCCCGCACCAGTCTTCATAAGTTCCATAGGTCCCTCACTGAAAGTGGAGATTTAACTTAACTCCACTCAAGCCTGGCCTCTCAGCCTTCTAATTAGGGCTCTGAGGAGGTCCTGTAGGAACATTGAATCATGCAGTCTTTTCAATGTCCAAACCAAGAAAGAGTGTGTGTGTGTGTGTGTGTGTGTGTGTGTGCGTGCGTGCGTGCGTGCGTGCGTGCGTGCGTGCGTGCGTGCGTGCGTGCGTCTCTGTGTACATGCATACACATACACACTTTGTGTGCACGTTTGTGGCCTTTGCTTTGTTTTGATATTAACATCTGCACTTGATTGCTCCTTGAATATGTAATTCCACGCAGCACGCCAGTAGTTTTGCCATGGGGATTCAACGCCTCCGTTTTTGGTTAAGATTACAGGAGATTTCATGCACTATAATGATGCTTGCAGTCACAATTCAGAAATAAATGAATTCTAACAGCCCGGGACATGACCGCATTTGCGGTTTGGATATGCTGATTGTATCTTTGTTCCACAAATCTCCGACCACTCATAAGTTATATCCGCCCGAGTCCTCAGACATGAAACCGCCCTCCAAAGAAAGACAACACAAATGTTTGGAGGTGACCACAAGCATCACAGGGATTTCGCAAAAAAACTTGTCACTGCATGCTGTGCAGTTTGTGCAGCCGTGTTCTAAACATTTAATGCGCTTTGAGAGCAGTCTGCAGTAAATAGCAAACAGATTTAGAAAGTGTGTGAGATCACAGACAGTTCAGCTATGGACACAACAGGCAGGTGGCTCCTATTTAAAGAGGATCCTTGACCTGGACATGCTCAGAGGTTTGGGGAGGGAGGCCTGAGAGGAACTGAGTGTGTGTGTGTGTGTGTGTGTGTGTGTGTGTGTGTGAGAGAGAGAGAGAGAGAGAGAGAGAGAGGAGCAGGAGAGGGGCCTAGGACGCAAGCAGACAGGTGGTCTGCTCCATGTAGGTGGCCTCCCAGTGACAGCACCATCACAGAGGGGTCACCAAAGGCAGAGGAGGAGGAGAAGAAGGAGGGTCTTTACACTCCACTGGTCAGGGCCTGTCTGGTTTCAGTTGCACAGGTTCCTCCTTGCACTCTCTCTGTCCTCTTCTCCTCTATTCTTTCATTGACTTTTTATTCTTTTTATCTCTCACCATAGCCCACTCCCTCCCTACCCCACCCCACCCCACCCCTCCACCACAAACTTTTGCGGCCTCCGCAGTGCCTCTCGCAAGGGCGAGAAGCCATGGCTTTTTAATTAAGTTCTGAGCGAGACGCGGCCCTCCTGTTCGCGGCGCACGCTCACCAGGGACGGCCCAGAGCCTCACAGGGGGAGAAGCCTGTGCTGCCTCACCTCCCGCTCCCCTTCATTTCCTCCGACAGTGCATCTGCATCTGCATCTGCGCCGGGCTCCGGCTGGAGCTCGGGCCCCTGGCCCCCGGCCCCCGGCCCCGCATCGGCTCGTCCCGCCCTTCAGAACCATACGCGGGTCCCCAGGAAAGGAGAGCGCCCCACCATCCCCAACTCACTCCCACCCCTCACCCAACCCCAAAAAATTGAGGCATGGGAACCTATGTAGATGGGAAAACAATATTTCTCGCACCCTATTTTCCCAGCTTCGTCAACCCTGTACACACCCACACACATACACACACACAAGAGCAGTTAATGAGACTGAGGTGGACTGGGACATTTTTGATGTCATGCTGTGGCTGTTGCACACAGTGTTTCACAGCTGGGGCCTCCCGTGCTGTTGCATCAGAGTGGCGTGCCGGCGGCGTATTATTTTTCGGTCTCGGAGCGGGACGAAAGCACGGCTCGGCCACGCCAGCGCCAACTGTCTCGCAAGCAGCACAGCCCTCCCCAACACACACACACACACACACGCATGTCAGTCTGGGTTCAGTCAAGACTAATGACCCACTACACCTCTGACGAGAGCAGTTGTGAGTGTTTTTGTGTCATAAATGCAGTGAAACAGGCATCAAGATGTAGGCTTTACTGTACACCATCACCATGTATTGGATTAATTTGAAACTTAATGGCCATTGTCCATATCTATACCAGAATCCATAACATGTCATCTCTGCCCTACAAAGCCAAAAGGAGGTAACTAGATATTTTGTCAATTTGAGTTTAGACTGGAAACTGTCTTTATTACACTCCCTTTATATTGTGACTATATCTTGCTTCTTGCTATTAAGAAAGTACATAAAAGCATCACCACTATTATGCACACAGCATGTTTAACTGGGCATGACAACGTTAAAGGCATTTTCTTTGTTCTGTTTCTATGTTAATGTAGTTACTGCACTTTGCCTTTGTAGGGCAGATCTGAGGTTCAGCACAGGTATTTTTACAAGAGTGAAAGAGAAAATGTCCACACACTAGAGTACTAAAAACTTCAGTAACTTGACTTAAAACAGAAGCAATGTTATGTTTCAACCCAGCGGGGCCCTTCTTCAAGCCAGGTATGTGAAACCGCAAGAAGTTGTTTTGACCGGGCCGATCATATAGATGGCGGCACTACTTGTTGCTGTTATACATCCAGCCCTGGCTGCAGTACATCCTGGTGTTTGGCTGCTGCTGCTTATATAGAGAGTTAAATATAAACCTCAGAGGTGTGTGTTATGTTGATTTACAGACACACACACACACACACACACACACACACACACATACACAGCCTTGCGGAGAGGAGCAACCTGATGTTCATCCACACCACCGCATACAGGGAGGCCACAGGATGGATCGGGGAGTTTTGCTTCGCCAGTGTTTAGACAAAGACCCAAACACACTAATGAAGAGATCAAGAGGTGTTTGAAACCGACCCTTCAATGTGAATACGCCTACCTTCTTCATAGGGTGTCTCATCACTGACTGTTTATGGTAGACCCAGGCTTCTACATGTCAGATATCATCAAGAAAAGAAGGCTCTTACTGCACTTCAGTGTGACACATGTTACTTTATGATCCATATGTGTACTACAAATTCAACACCTAGACAGAACAGAGTTGCTGGGTTTGTAATAAAATATTCACTTATGTTCAGAGCGCTGTAATAAAACTGCAGCTGTTTTGCTTGAGCTGTGTGTGAGTCTGTGTGTGTGTGTGTGTGTGTGTGTGTGTGTGTGTGTGTGTGTGTGTGTGTGTGTGTGTGTGTGTGCGTGTGTGTGTGTCTTTGCCCAAACGCAGCAGAGACGAGACTTTGCTGGTTACTGTTTTTACTTCAGTTTTATTTTCAGATGGACTTAATATGAGCTTAAATTTCACTATCACTGCACAGGACACTTAAAGACATTTACTCAACAAAGGGATGAATTAAATTTAATATTTGTTTCCTGTGAAACCTCAGGAATGGATTGGCATTGCGGTGTTGTGACCCTGTCAAAATGTAAACTGTTTGAGTATAGGTCTGTAAGAGAATATCTGACAAATGATCGCCCTGAGCAGATTCTTTCTAGTGGCTACTTGTGTGTGTGTGTGTGTGTGTGTGTGTGTGTGTGTGTGTGTGTGTGTGTGTGTGTGTGTTTATTTTTTAGGGGCCCATTAATGATGGACACATTTGTGTCTGACGGGCAAAAAAGGACAAGTTTAGGCACCCACAAATGGCTGGCTGGCTGGCTGGATGTATGTATGTATGGATAGATGGAGAAGACAGACAAATGCAGAGACTCTGTCATGTTGTACAGGAATGCTATCCCTGAGTGGAATCCTCCACCTCCATCAGCCTCACCACAGGAGCTGATCCTCCCAACCATCAGCCTCTCCACAGGGGCTGCACAGTGCTATCAGCAGGGGAGGCCGGAGGGCACGAGTGGCCACCCAAGGTTTGGATGACCATGGGGGCAAGGTGGACTAGCAGGCGGAACGGACGCTCAGCCACACGTCACTGTTCTCCAGCTGCACACTGGGTCTCGGTGTCAGGTGGTCAGATGGTACAAATGTGACCCTTGTCTAACTCCTTCCTGATTTCATGCTGTGTCCCTCCATGGATGCATATAATGGATGCACTTAAATTTACTTTATTTTATTACTTTTTTTGCTTGAATTCATAATTGTCTTGTTTTTCAGCTCTACTACAAAGAGAAGTTTAGGACTGTACCAGTGTTACCCTTGGTGTTAGATTAAGTTTCAACTTACTTTATTTGTCCTTCCTGGGGATGGTAACTGTGTTTTTAAATATTTTTTACATTTATTTTACCTATCTTTTCCTGCTATTGATAAAAAGTACACAGGAAAAAAGTGTTATCGGTCTTAGTCTTAAAGTTACATTCACACTCATTGTGTGTGTGTTCAAATGTATAGTTGTAAAGCTGATACATACCATAAATCTACTATTACATCTTTACAATGGAAAAAAGTCTGAATAAAATGTATAATCTTATACATTTCAAGTCACTTAGCCTTTCCCACTGTCTGAAAAGCAGCAGTACTTTAAGCACTCATCTGAAAAGGCAACTGCAAAATACGTTTCTAAACGAACCTGGCAATAACTATGGTACTTCACAGCTGTTTTCACGTAGGTCCAGGTTTTCGCTATAGCTCGCTCTGCTGGGACCAACTTTCCCTGTGAATTGTCCATTAGAGTGGCTGAGACGAGGTTTGTTTTTCCAGCTGAATAATATATGCCTGAAAATACATCACTCTGACAAAGGACAATTTGAGTCTAAATAGCGATTGAAACAATATTGTATCAGTCAGCCGTTCAATTTGAGGGGTTAAGCCCTCGTTATTTAAATGTGAAAAGTTAATGATATCCACAGGGGTGCCCAGTGAGACACCAAAGAAAGATGAAGATTTATTGGTGCTGACTGCTAGTCATTAGGAGTACAGTGGCGTGCGGTGAGAAGTCCGTGGTCAAACACACAACCAGGCTGTGAGACAGTGGGCAGCAGCGGTGTGGCTGGTTGGTTGGTGGACCTCGAAGCAGGTGGGAGGCTGTTTGACTAGGGCCCTGGGTTTAGACAGGTCTGGGGCTTCCTGCTGAGGGTCAGGACCTGGCTATGTGCATTACAGGAGCTTGCCACTCCCAGTGTGCCTGCTGGGGTCGGCCATTCATCGTCGAGAGAGGGAACATGTCTGGCGCTTCAGGAACCTTCCACTTGGCATGGTTGTACCAGTGTAAAAAATGCCTGTTTCATAAAAAAAATATCTGAAAAGGTTATTTTAAAAGGTGTTCAGCAGACTGCTGTTATGCCCTCTTGACACATAAACATGACAAGTATGAGTAAAATGTAAGAAGCAGTGTAAACATGAACCCTTAACAATGACAAAGTATAGTGTAAACATGAGTCCTGGGGTTCATCCATTGTACACTCATATTAACAGTAAGGAAGAGAAGAAAATTCCACATTCCTGCTGATGTCAAAAATCAGCCGGTGTAGGCTGGCGCCCTGACCCCTGTCCTTGTCTTAGCAGGTACAGTGTCAGAGAGCCTATGACAGTTCTGGGTCAGCCTATTCAACCATCTGAACTGAAGCGTGAAGTTCTCCTGGTGTAATGCAACACTTAAACTGACCTGCCTGCAGTGGCTTATGTGGAAACTGCATGAGGCGTAATGTAGATTGCAACTTCTGTTGCTGCTTCTAATGCCAAATCGTATTGTTAAGGACTTCACACAATAAAAAAATCCTGACAACTGCGAATACTCAAACTTACTATCAATTTATAACAACAGGGCGCATTGCAATTCTCATACATTAACACTTCACAACAGCCAGGTTGCTGACAGCCACAACAGGCGTTGCATGCTGTAGTGGAGATATTTGAAGGCACTCCTTCACAGCACATTCATAGCACATATTGTCTGTAGCACACAGCTGCTATACACACCCACAAGACTGCCATATACGCTGGGCAGGAGGATACAACAATGACAATGAGAACAAAGCTGCTTTCATCAGCATTTTACTGGAGTTTTCAGGAAAGCACCTACATTTATCAGTATTTCATTGAATAATGTCCACAAACGCTTTTACAAGGTGTCCTCTAACATTGTGTACTTGTTGACTAATATGTAAAATAATGTGTCATAATAATACCATACATTAAAAATGCCAGATGACTGCCTAGAGAAAGATAGTTCATCTTACAAGTTTTATATTTGTCTCTCAGAAATAAATCTTGACTTATTCATAAAATCTCCTTAAGAGATAAAAAGTTGCTTAATATGTTCTCTTATTTGTTTACTAAAGACAAAGTCCATATAATTCTACGACTGCAGCAATATATCCTTGTGAGTGATTCTAATGTGCTGTACGCTTCCTCTAAATTGACTCACTACATGATTAATGGCAGACTCATTGACAGACTTCATTTACAGCCAAATCACTGGCAGTAACGTACTGCTTGGTTGAGACTGTCATCATCATTATAAACTAGAGCACACAGTGCAGTGAATGAAGTCTCCAGGGACACAGGCTCACTGATAAACCCTGCTGAGAAACTGCAGGTGCACTGGGCGACCATCCTGGCATGGGTGGCGAAGGGTACACCTCATTGATGCCACTAACTCCCGTCTTCACATCCAGTGCTTCTGTGTGGGGCTTAAGCACTGGCATTTTTTAGGTAGAAAGCAAAGCTGACCGGCCCCCGATGTCCCCCAGCCGCTCGGACTGGGACGAGTGTTCGGTCAAGGGTAGTAACCAGGTCAGGCTCAGCTACCTCCCACTGTGGGCCCGGATGGCCAAAGAAGGAATTGCTGCTCTTGAGGGCTGTCTAATCTGCTTGTTGGCAGAGGGATTCAGATGGTATGGTTTTGTGCTCTTGGGCACTGATCCACAATCGGAGAAAGGGGTCTGAGGCCAGCTTAGCCGAGTTTGATTCCCTGCCAATCTAGATAAGTCCCCCAAAGCCAGTGATCACAGTGCAGTGTTTGTGGGAAACTTGGCTATGACAGCCTATCGCTATTTCAAAGTGGGATTTGAGCCAATGTTGAGTTAAAATGTTGGTTGTTTACCTGTGCTGTGTTTGTCATTTTATCACTCCCGAAAATCTCATGATGATATCTTTAATAAAAATAAGATTTGGAGTACAGGCAATTGTTTGACATAGCCTACTTGATAAGTGCTGATTGCGCTGGTGAGTCAGCCTGCCTGGTTGGCTGAGTAATTGTTCTGTCATTTGACCTTGATATCACTATAACAGAAAAAATAACGTCATATTACACGTTTCGGTTCTTTTTATTAGGTAGTTTTACGCTGCGCATTTACAATTATTCTATCTAGTGTTTACTGAAAGTGACCTTTTTACACGCAACAAATTGTGCGGCCTCTGTCTGCTTGCTCCATTAATGCCGAAGACCGAACACGGGCTAAATACTTGTGTTGTAATGTCATGCATTCATACCACGAACAGAGCGGGGAAGTAGCCCATTATCAATGGGTACGGCATTAGCACGCACTGTGCAGCCTCAGGGGTTCCCTTGTACCGTACGTTTGTAATCGCATGTTTGCGCTTGTAATAGACACCGCCTGATATGTGTAACCCTCTATGATTAGGTAGGTAATTTAGACCGGTTTCCGTTTCAACACAACTCATAATTTCAATAGTCAAAAAGTGGGAAAGTGAGTCAAAGATGATCACTCGCTGTGGAAGCTTTGGTAATAGTCATGCTAATTAGGCTATCAGTGGCAACCTGTACACTCAGCCTTGGATCATGTGATAGCCTACAAACTGGAATTTGACACCTGGAGGGGTTCGGCACATCTGTTTATGGCACCGTACTTGACTTGACACAAATGTGCAGGGATTTAGTCAGGAAGGACAAGACTCTGTGACTGGACGCTTCTTCAAGACGCTGGGCTACCTACCTGTTTCCCTGATCCACTGTTTCCAGTGTCTGTTACAAAACGCAGTTGTCTCTCGGCGTCTCCAACATTGCACAGAGAGAGGCGCAGGGAGACACAACCTGGGTCCACACGACTCAAGACAACTTACAAGTTTCCAAGACCATGTGGCTGCTGTTTTCAAACTGAAACTCGGATTCCAAAAATTATGCTACTGTATTTTAGAGACAAATCGAGGCAAAGTCTACAGAGGAATAGAGTGCCGTCACCTTTGGATTGTTTTCATCTGTTAAGTGCTTCTTAACTCATTTCGCACGGGCTCGTCCATGATCGGAGAGGTTGTCCAAGTCAGAAAAGGTATTGCCATTACCATTACAGAATTTTTGGAATTGAATTTGTATTGCGCAGTTTTCCTTTCTTGTGATAACACGATATTTTCTTTTCTTTGAGACTGTCAGTTGGCCAAAAACCATTTTCTTACATTTTTAATTACATATAATCCTTGACCAGCTCGACACGGAAAGCAGAAAACAGTCTTATGATTTCGCATTAAACTGTAAACTCAGGCTAGCTATAATATCAAGTCATTCATAATAATTGTATATAATAAAAAATATTATTATTATTATTATTATTATTATTATTATTATTATTATTATTATGTGGATATTCTTTAATTGACATCCTTAAAGCTCATGTTTATATTTCATAATAGCTCAGTGTCCCATAGCTGAATGTAAAAATCAACCACACATTCTGTTGTCATGAAGCAAAGTTCAAATATTGTCCATGCATGTTCAGGCACTGTCTGGTATGGCTACTGAAAGGTCCAAGAATAGTCGACAATTATTAAACTGCCTATTGGACTCTGATGTGTGTGTAATTGCATTTAAATCAAGATTTTGTCTTATCAACTTGGATTTGTCATTCCCCAGAGATGCCTGTCTCAGGGATGTTGGCATATTTACCTCTGGTGGACGTCAAGCATGTCGGTCCGCAGTGTTTATCAAAATCCTCTTTCTCTACATTTAACAGATTTCTCGCATGTTTGTTTACAATGATTATCTACGTCTCCCTGACGATTAATAAATCCGCGAAGATCCCCAGATATTTGGCAAGGGATTGCCGAAGAGGGCGACAAAAGCACCTGTAATTAACAGGGAATGGCTTAATAATGACTTCAAAATGTTATTGAGCAGTTGTGTCAGTAAGTTGTCGATGCTTTGTGTCTCTGCAAGCCGAGTTTGTTTTCAGTCGACTTTCTGTGTGTGTGTTCGGCAATTCCACGCGGGGAAAAATAAGGGTCAGTACATTTTGGTCATTTTATGCAGCACAAATGATTACCAACGTGGAGATATGAAATGAGAAGTGGTGCAGCCTCAAATGGTGCCTGTTCCTACATCAGGTACAGCATGGTAACTTCAAGCTGGCAATATGATAATAGATCAAGATAATATAATTCTTTGTAACACTCTCTTCAGATGATTTCTTGTCCATGTGAAAGTGCTTGAAAGTGCTTTGGTGATAACTTCCCGCCAACCCCTTAAAGGGTAATTTGTTACCTACATTGTTTCACATCTGGCATGTTTAGAGAAAACACAAGATACTTGTGCACCTAAGAAGAGGAGTACCTTTGGGAGAAGAGATTTAAGCTTTCTTGACTACAAACTTTATTCTAGCATACTATTTTTGGGAGAACACTGAGCACTGTAGGTTTTATTATTATTTTATTATTCTATCATTTCCAGAGTCCCTATTTTTGGGTTTAAATCGCAAGGTCTAGTTGGTCTGTGAAAATTTCCAGGACACTTCATCAGTAGTGCACCTACTGTAGTGCATGCAATTTACCTGGGATCAAACACCAACATTTAGCGCAATTCTGTTTTTTCTTTTTAAGTCAGTCTTTAGGCTGTTATTTGTGGAGTGGGGTATGTTTTATCGGCTAGATTAAGATAAGATAGCTTAGTGAAATTAACAAATTAGCCGGCCCTGTTTTACTGAACATTAAAAAACCTGAGCGTGGTGTGCAATTCAGCTATTGAAAAGCCTTAAAGTTTACCCAGGTGCAGTGCAGACAGGGATCAGTTTATCTTCAGCTTTTCAAAGCTGGAACAAATCACCATCACGCCATTAAAAAGTACCCCCGTCCCTCCCCCACCCCCACTCCACTCCACCCTTTTTTTATGTCCAAGTGTCCTTTTAAGGTATTTGATTGGAATGTGTCAAGAATGTTAAATAGGCCGATTGTCTACTACCATATGTGGGTGTAAATGCGGCGAATTGGATTGTTACTAGATCTTAGTCTGTGGTAACTGTATTTATTGTACTTTGAAACTTAAGGTGCAGCCATTGCTGGTACAGAAAATCAATCAGTCTCACAACAGAGTGCGAGTGCAAGTACAAGTTGGCAGTTGTGAGCGCTGGCTTTCCAGCTGTGCTCCCTCCCCCCCTCTCCCCTGCTTTGCTTTTTGATTTGTAATGACTGGACTAAAAGAAGTTTCATTTTGAATTAAATGGCCAGATGACAATGAAACAGTTGCTTATCTGATTGCATAGCTGCAGTTTATCTGATTGGAAAGTCTATTCTTGGAAAGAATAGCATTGTATTATTAGCGGAAAATAGAGTGATGGTTTTCACATGTGTTTGAATGTGGGAATGGGTTCCTTTATTGTTTGGCCATTCTTATTAAGTTCTTCCCCTACGCTGGACGCCTTCATTTGGTCCCAGCAATTTTTCATCCCTGAAGACAGAGAGCAGATACACCCCACCACTGTTTTTCTTTTTTTCTTTTTTTACCTGAACGATCCCCAACAATACGGTTCGGAGAAAAGATAACATTAATTATCTTGATGCCTGCTTCCTCCTGCTACAATACTCTTATCTTCTCCATCCAGATAGGTCTGAAGATAGGGCATGACTGCGCTAAGCCTGTCTATGTGGTCCTGCCAGTCATTGAGTTTAATACCATTACGCATTCTGCTGGCGTGGCCGTGAGATTGCCCTAAACTCGCGTTTTTGTGTCTAATGACATTTTACTCTTACAGCAGTATTTCACAAGAGGGGAAAAAAGAGTGAGAAGTCCTCTGCCTCCCTTTGTTGAATGGTCCGGACAGCATCACTCATCGCTGGAGGTTGTCCGAATCGACTCTGCTCTCTCTGCTTACTTAACTGCTGGTGTTGAGGGAATATATTTGACACATTCTGTCATTTTTATCACAGTGCAGTTCACTCTAGCTTTACTTTCTGGTGGAGTGCCTAACACCCCACCTCATAGGCCAGTTGGTGTGTCCTTTTTTTTTTTCACCTATAGAACTAACAAAAAAAATCACCATCAACCAGCTCGGTCATCTGGTCAGTCATCCGTGATTTAATTGATTTTCTGCTTACTTTGTCTCCAGTGGATTAGTGTTGAAGATTTATTTTTTCTTCATGATCCTGTCCTTTTTTTATCTCATTCATCTTTTCATCCCTGGTTATAGGTTCATATTTGCTCAGTAAATTGCACAATAACAAGCGTCCTTGTCAGGGAGGATTTTATGACCATGCGAGCAGAATGTCCCAGAATCTATTGTGATTCTGTTCAGACAACAACATAGATTGGGTGATCAGCATTATTGCTTTGAAGCAGGAGAGAGAGAAAGCAAACTTTTTTTCCATGCTGTTGACCTTCGGATGATCTTTGATCAGACTGTTCCTGTCCGTTCACGTGCAAGCCGTTCTTTTCCTCAGCTGAACTGGGACTTTAATTTCCTTTCAAATGTAGCGTGAGCACCATAAATCTAAATTACAGTAACCGCATTCTTTTGTCCCCCTTCCCCCGCCCCCAACACTTCTGAGATACCTACGCCCATCAAAGGGCCCAGCCACCTCAGGGCCAGAGCCAGACGCAGCTCCACTGACTCACTTCCGGTGGCCAAAGAAGCAGAGTGGTGCTAGGATGAGTTATGATTCCAAGTCACCGAATGGCAGAATAACAGCAATATGTTTTACTGCGGCGATGGCTAATGAACGGGCCGACTGCCCCCTGTCCACCCACCCATAATGAGAAACACCTTAAAAGTCCCCAGTGGGGTCAGGTCAGCCCTGACATTGCGGTGCCGGCTTACAGTGGCGGTGCACAAGCAAATGCAAGTGCTTTACGGTGCTGCCTTTCTGCATGAGGGCGTGTTTGTCACCCTCACTGTCACCTACTTAATCTTGCTCTTGAAGCTACATTAGAGGTCTGGGCCATCGGCACACAGCTTCCTTAATGAAGTGCCCCACACACACACACACACACACGCGCGCACACACACACACACACACACACTTGAAGTGAATCAGGAGTGCTGTCACCCAGGCTGTATGCTTAACATCAGAAAATGTTTTACCAAAGATTTAATGATTATTACAGTTACACACTTTAAGGAACAAGACTTTAGAGAAAGGAGAAAGTCAAGCAGAGCACCACAACCACCCCCCAGACTGCAGCGCTTTGAAACTGCATTTTCACCCGTTTCCTGTGATGATTCAAGTGTGGCAAATGTCATTGACCTGCAGCTTCGAAAAAAGAAATTGTGAAGCAAAACCCAGACGGTCTGTTGGGGGTGGGGGTGGGACTGAGAGAAAATTCCATCGTGCTAACAGATGAGAGCCAGCAGCGGAACGTCCATTCACGATAAGCAGGAGTGTGTCACCGTGGTGTGTCCAAATGTATCAGGTTTTACTGGCGAGAATGTGTGGAATGAAGGCGGCCCACCAGCTTTGAGTCTCCAGATCAAAAGGTGTGATTCCTGCACTGTAGACAGCCACCGCAAATGAGGAGTGTTGAGAGCAGATGGCTGTTCAACAACAAGACTCTCCTCTCACATCAGAGAGAGGCAGCTCCTGCTACACGCACAGGATCGTAAACAAAAGAGAGTCGGAGAATGCAGTGCAACGGCATTAGTGTAAACAAACCCTCACCCGAGCCCTCTCAAACGGGAATGAATCATGGAAGTGTGTTAACAAGTTGCAACGCTTTGACTCACTTACTGAACTTGAAACCACCTGATACACAACCAGAGAGTGAGGGAGAGAGAGAGAGGTGAATTAAACCCCTTTTCCCAAATAAGTAAGTAGGAGTGAGTTTGTGTTTTGGCAAAACGGGCTTTCACCTCAGTGGAAATGGAGAGCCTGGGTTGGTGTTGTGGTGGCGTGCGGTCCGTCGGAGCGAGCCCAAAGCACAGCTGGCCACCTGCCGTACACCAGTAGTCGTGCTCAACAAGGATGTGGCATGGCAGCGAATGCAAACAGCCACCATCTCATTTGTTAAAGGCAAAGTCACTGTGGCTCAGCATTTACAAGGATACAAGGATATTTATTTGTCACATACACAGACATACTGGGTAGAGTAGGACATGCTGGGAAACTGCTGATTGTTAATCTAAATTGTTATTCAAAGGCTTGACCTGGGATCCCATAGCCAACACCCCCTACCCCTGCCCCCCTTAGTCCAAAAAAACCTTGGAAAGGGGATCTAATACTATGTGTGGAGTCACTGAATGAGTTAGTCTGGAACTTAAACAAATGCATTGTGTTACGAAGTCGGTGGCTACACTGACAAGGCATTAAAAATGTATTGAACTGACAGGAGAGAAGCAAGGGCCTGACAGGCAGAAGCATGTGGAGGAACATAGAGTGCTGCCTTTGAAGAGATGAGGGCTGCTGCCTGCACCCTTTGATGTTACCCATTGAAGTGACCAGCCACACTTGGCAGCCTGTTCGATGCCAACATTGAAGAGCTAGTTTGCTATTTACTGTGCCTTTCCATGTGAGCCAACACAGGTGAAGATTCAACGCTGCAGGAAAGCTTGTTTGCAAATCGGTTAGGTGATTTCTTAAAAGCAAAGTTGTGTATTTAGTCTGTTAGTAGACCTGTGGCTACAAACTACTGCAATGCTGGCTGGCCACTGAAGAAAATACTTTTTTGCATTTGTTTTGACATTTGACATTGAGTTTCACCAAACCACATCTCAATACATTGCATCTGGTTAAGCTCAAAATGCAGAGCTTTGTCAGAATGACCAAAAACCAATGCTACGTTACTCATCCTCTGTAGTCATATTACTGCTGTTTTCAACCGGCTCTGTAGTGGGGGGTGGAGGCATCTTTCTGTCTTTGCTGATGAGTTACTTATTGAGGCTTTAAAAACAGGTCTGCTAGTTAACAGGAATTAAAGGAGTGCACGTGCTCTATGTCCACAGTGGACCTCCGGGTGTAACACTGCCTGCGTTGCTGAGTGAGGGAGGTATATACTGTAGTGTAGCACTGTGGAACCATGTCCTCAGCTGCACCTCTCTCTCCACTCTCTCTCTCGCTCTCTCTATCTCCATGTTACACTTTATGGTTCTCATTAATGCCATTTCTGTCCAGAATTGTGTTCACATGAACCAGGAAAAAAAAAGAAAAAGTTAAGTGATGGGACTCAGGCGGACAGGCCATCTGGATAAACAGTCCTTTGTTGTAGGACTTCGCATCTGCGACATTCGTTTGTCGAGAGCGGCTGGGAATAAGGCACAGCACTGAGGATCACTCCCAGAGAGACAGTGAAAAGAATCAGAGCTGTTGTTGGCTGACTAGAACAGTGTGTCTGCGTTGGAGCGAGTGCAATATATATTTTTTTTTCTTCTTTGGCTGTAGATAAATGGCAGACATGGAAGCAGTGAGAACGTTCTTCCTCAGAGTGACACACCTCAGCTAATGGCTTCCCCCGCTTTCCTCCTTGAAGTGAGTTTCTCAGGGCTGCTATGTGTGACTCCAATGTGCCAGGACTAAACTCTTGCTTTTTTTTGTTCACATCAATGAAACTAGCACCCATCTCTGTCTGTGTAAACACGTTTTGACAAGTTCTCATTCATTGTGACAGTGGAGATTAAGGCTTATTTTCACTAATTGCCTGTTTGCAAGTGAGAGAGGAGAGGAATAAGAGTCATAATCCTCACCTGTGAACCTTGACTGCACCCAGCGACAGAATCTACTATCAGCACTGGCTTCCTGTCGGGCCCCAGGGCACGTGGTCCTCGGCCGCAAGGTGACCACATATGCGGCACACGTTCCACGCGCTGTGAAGGCGCCGCCACGTTCAGATGTGGCGTCATTTATTTTCAGCACTACAGCACTGTGTGGCTAACCTGACCAACGACTGCTCAGTGTCCGCTGGGAAATGATAACCAGATGACAAATGACCATAAGGAGTTTTGCGAGGTGAAGATGGAGAGGAGCAAAATAGTCTGATGAGGTTCAGGTTCAGAAGCGAGAATCATAAATATCTTTGGGCAGACAAGTATGACTCGCTCATTATTTTGGTTCATAGTTCTGATGTCTTAGTTTTGTAGACTTGAATAGAATTGTGCAAAACAAAAATGGTTACCCTAGCTACAAGACCACAGCCTGCTGAGCACACAGAAAGAAATAAACCTGTTACCCTTTCCTGGAGTGAATTTGGGACTTTGGGATGCAGTCAAGAAGTATTGCATGTTTGCATGCACATTCCATTATATACATGGAGTAAATGCTATTGGTTAATACTGCTATTGGTTAATACTGGTGAATAAACAAGATGGCTATTTGCAGCCTTTGACTAATGGACAGAGGATTTGTTACAAGTACATTTAGGTCTTCACAAACATACACTTTAAACATAAACATATTGTTCTCACACACTACACATTCTCTGCAATGGATTAGCGGTGTGGACAGTCAGCTGTTTCGTCTTTTTGCGTTACAACATCCCAGGGGCTGAATTATTGGGTAAACACCACACTGACTTAATTAAATGATTACTAGAAAAGAAGACATTTATGGTCTTCTATGCAGCTGTGCTATGCAACAGGAATGTTTCTGGAAAGAAATAGTTGTTTTTGCCCTTTTCTGCAACAGCCGAGTTCAGTGTGGCTTGCGTGTTAACAGCACTGCTGAAGGGATCAAACTAATGAGGTAGACTCTGTTTCATGCTCGGTGCCAGCCAGCCACTGTGGGAGGAAATCAAAGATGGCAGCGCATTGGTTTGACATGCAGAACATTTCTAGGTGATGGGTTTAAGCTTCTGGCACTTTTCCAATCAATCACATCTCAAGCTCAGGTCAAGGCTTCAGAGGACAAGCATTCATTTACGAGCCGCAGACAGTGTCACTCATGCTGGGAGCAATGCCGTAATAGAGTTGTGCAGGCTGTTAGGAGAATGAGTTCTGAATACAGCGCATACATGGCATCCCGGTTGACCTCTGATCTGTTTCACTGCTATACTACTGATTCACTGCACTTCACAGTGACAAAAAATTGGTTGATGTTGAGACTGATATTCTTCATACACTGCTTTATCCTGCTGTGTGTGTGTTTGAGTCTGCGCGTGTGTGTTTGTATCCTTTCATGAGTGTGTGTGTGTGTGTGTGTGTGTGAATTTGTGTGTGTCTTTGCATGCGGTTAGGGTTAGGGTTAGGGTTGTGTGTGTATCTGTGTGTGCGCAAGTGTCAGTGTGTTTGTGGAAGCGGTGAGGAGATAGCACCTCCTCTCATCAGTCATGTTCCGGTGTGTGTCCAGACTCCA